>JARQOC010000002.1:749945618-751145618 GCA_033576535.1 Allobates femoralis
AACATCAATATCAACATGGCGTCTAGAAGGAGTTATTGAAGCGCGCCCAGATGTGGACTGAGGATCAGGAGGAGGGGTCACCGTCGTCACCACGTGACCCATAGAATAGGTAAAGAAATAAAAAGACACAAAATAGGAGGAAAAATGTTTAGACAGAGTGGATCTGATGGATAACCAATATGGCTGCTAATCCAGCAGGCAACGACGGGCTGCCCCCAACCCCCAGGTGCCTATTTGTACCTGGCCGGACACAAGAATATAAGGGAGCCCTTTTTTTTTATTATTTCATGAATTTCATGAAATAATTTAAAAAAAATGCGTGGGGCTCTGCGCAATTTCTATGTCTAGCCAGGTACAGTTAAGCAGCTGGGGGCTGGAATCCGCAGCGCAGGGAGGCCCAAGCTTTCTGGGCACCCCCCGCTGCAAATTGCAGCCCGCAGCCGCCCCAGAAGATGGCGCGTTCATTGAAGCGCCATCCTCTGGTGCTGAACCCCGCTCTTCCAGCGGCCCTGGTGGCAGTGGCACACTGGGTAATAAAGAGGTTAGGGCCAGCTTTGTATTATCAGCTGGCCCTAAGCCCGAAATTTATGGCTGTCACGCCAATATTAGACATGACCGCCATGAATTTCTATTAAATTGTTTTAAAGAAAACACAACACAGAGAAATTTTTTATTAGAAATAAAAAAAAAGCCATTAGGGACTCCATCTTTAATTAAAAAAATCCTCTTCCGTCAGACGCAGTCCAAAACGCGATGTCCTCTCTGCTACATCCCTGTGCATAGATATAGATGTCTATGCACAGGAATGAGCAGACTGAGAACAATCTCAGCTCTGCTACATCAGGTAGCAGGCGGGCTCTAGGACCCTGGAGCTGCGGCAGCCTGCACACAGAGCAGACAGGACTCTTATCTGTGCGAGTTTCCCAGCGATTACTTGCACAGTAAACGAGTCCAATGCAAATCAATAGCAAAACTAGGATTGCTTCAGGCTGAAGCTTCCGAGACACATCTGTGATTTGTAAATCGCACACTACTCGCTATTACTCGCTTCCCCATTCATTAACATTGGACTCGCTAGACTCGCAACGAGTAGCGAGTCCCGGGCTCGGACTCGCTAGAGTCAAGCGATTCTGAGTTAGGATTCGCCCATCACTAGATGGGACCCTTTCTGGCTGGACCGGGCCTGTTCGGGTTGAGATGGGGCACTTTCTGGCTGGACCGGGCCTGTGTGGGTTGAGATGGGACACTTTCTGGCTGGACCGGCCTGTTCGGGTGGAGATGGGACACTTTCTGGCTGGACCAGGCCTGTTCGGGTGGAGATGGGGCACTTTCTGGCTGGATCGGGCCTGTTCGGGTGGAGATGGGGCACTTTCTGGCTGGATCGGGCCTGTTCGGGTGGAGATGGGGCACTTTCTGGCTTGATCGGGCCTGTTCGGTGGAGATGGGACACTTTCTGGCTGGATTGAGCCTGTTCAGGTGGCGATGGGGCACTTTCTGGCTGGACCAGGCCTGTTCGGGTGGAGATGGGACACTTTCTGGCTGGACCGGGCCTGTTCGGGTGGAGTGGGACACTTTCTGGCTGGATCGGGCCTGTTCGGTGGAGATGGGGCACTTTCTGGCTGGATCGGGCCTGTTCGGGTGGAGATGGGGCACTTTCTGGCTGGACTGGGCCTGTTCGGGTGGAGATGGGGCACTTTCTGGCTGGACCAGGCCTGTTCGGTGGAGATGGACTGATGGGACCTTTCTGGTGATGGACTTGGGGACCCTGTTCGTCACTTCTGGTACGCTTGAGATGGACTTGGCTGACGGGCTGTTCGGGTGGAGATGGGGCACTTTCTGGCTGGACCAGGCCTGTTCGGGTGGAGATGGGACACTTTCTGGCTGGACCGGCCTGTTCGGGTGGAGATGGGACACTTTCTGGCTGGATCGGGCCTGTTCGGGTGGAGATGGGGCACTTTCTGGCTGATCGGGCCTGTTCGGTGGAGATGGGACACTTTCTTGCTGGACCGTGGCCGTGTTCGGGGTGATGGTGGAGCTTGAAATGGGACACTTTCTGGCTGGATGGGCCTGTTCGGGTTGAGATGGGGCACTTTTCTGGCCTGGAGTGGTGGCACTGTTCGGTGGGGTGGTGGATGGGACACTTTCTGGCTGGACGGGCCTGTTTGGGTGGAGTGGGACACTTTCTGGCTGGACCGGGCCTGTTCGGATGGAGATGGGACACTTTCTGGCTGGACTGGGCCTGTTCGGGTTGAGATGGGACACTTTCTGGCTGGACTGGGCCTGTTCGGGTTGAGATGGGACACTTTCTGGCTGGACCGGGCCTGTTCGGGTGGAGATGGGACACTTTCTGGCTGGACCAGGCCTGTTCGGGTGGAGATGGGACACTTTCTGGCTGGACTGGGCCTGTTCGGGTGGAGATGGGGCACTTTCTGGCTGGACCAGGCCTGTTCGGGGTGGAGATGGGACCTTTCTGGCTGGACTGGGCCTGTTCGGGTGGAGATGGGGCACTTTCTGGCTGGACCAGGCCTGTTCGGGTGGAGATGGGACACTTTCTGGCTGGACCGGGCCTGTTCGGGTGGAGATGGGACACTTTCTGGCTGGACGGCCTGTTCGGGTGGAGATGGGGACATTTCTGGCTTGATCGGGCCCTGTTCGGGTGGAGATGGGACACTTTTCTTGCTGGAGACCGGGCGCCTGTTCGGGTGGAAATGGGACACTTTCTGGCTGGATGGGGCCTGTTCGGGTTGAGATGGGGCACTTTCTGGCTGGATGGGGCCTGTTCGGGTGGAGATGGGACACTTTCTGACTGGACCGGGCCTGTTTGGGTGGAGGTGGGACACTTTCTGGCTGGACCGGGCCTGTTCAGATGGAGATGGGACACTTTCTGGCTGGACTGGGCCTGTTCGGGTTGAGATGGGACACTTTCTGGCTGGACTGGGCCTGTTCGGGTTGAGATGGGACACTTTCTGGCTGGACCGGGCCTGTTCGGGTGGAGATGGGACACTTTCTGGCTGGACTGGGCCTGTTCGGGTTGAGATGGGGCACTTTCTGGCTGGACTGGGCCTGTTCAGATGGAGATAGGACCCTTTCTGGCTGGATCGGGCCTGTTCGGGTGGAGATGGGGCACTTTCTGGCTGGACCGGACCTGTTCGGTGGAGATGGGACACTTTCTGGCTGGACTGGGCCTATTCAGATGTAGATGGGACACTTTCTGGCTGGACTGGGCCTGTTCGGGTTGAGATGGGCACTTTCTGGCTGGACCGGGCCTGTTCAGATGGAGATAGGACCCTTTCTGGCTGGACCGGGCCTGTTCGGGTGGAGATGGGACACTTTCTGGCTGGACTGGGCCTGTTCGGGTGGAGATGGGGCACTTTCTGGCTGGACTGGGCCTGTTCGGGTGGAGATGGGGCACTTTCTGGCTGGACTGGGCCTGTTTGGGTGGAGATGGGCACTTTCTGGCTGGACCAGGCCTGTTTGGGAGGAGATGGGGCGCTTTCGGGCTGTATAGAGCCTGTTTGGGAGGAGATGGGGCACTTTCTGGCTGTATCGAGCCTGTTTGGGAGGAAATGGGGCACTTTCTGGCTGGACCGGGCCTGTTCGGGTGGAGATGGGACACTTTCTGGCTGGATCAGGCCTGTTCGGGTGGAGATGGGACACTTTCTGGCTGGATCAGGCCTGTTTGGGAGGAGATGGGACACTTTCTGGCTGTATCGAGCCTGTTTGGGAGGAGATGGGGCACTATCTGGCTGGACCGAGCCTGTTCGGGTGGAGATGGGGCACTTTCTGGCTGGACTGGGCCTGTTCGGGAGGAGATGGGGCACTTTCTGGCTGGACTAGGCCTGTTCGGGTGGAGATGGGACACTTTCTGGCTGGATTGAGCCTGTTCAGGTGGAGATGGGGCACTTTCTGGCTGGACCAGGCCTGTTCGGGTGGAGATGGGACACTTTCTGGCTGGACTGGGCCTGTTCGGGAGAAGATGGGGCACTTTCTGGCTGGACCAGGCCTGTTCGGGTGGAGATGGGACACTTTCTGGCTGGACCGGGCCTGTTCGGGTGGAGATGGGACACTTTCTGGCTGGACCGGCCTGTTCGGGTGGAGATGGGGCACTTTCTGGCTGGATGGGTCCTGTTCGGGTGGAGATGGGCACTTTCTGGCTTGATCGGGCCTGTTCGGGTGGAGATGGGACACTTTCTGGCTGGACCGGGCCTGTTCGGGTGGAGATGGGGCACTTTCTGGCTTGATCGGGCCTGTTCGGGTGGAGATGGGGCACTTTCTGGCTGGATCGGGCCTGTTCGGGTGGAGATGGGACACTTTCTGGCTGGACCGGGCCTGTTCGGGTGGAGATGGGACACTTTCTGGCTGGACCGGGCCTGTTCGGGTGGAGATGGGACACTTTCTGGCTGGATCAGGCCTGTTCGGGTGGAGATGGGACACTTTCTGGCTGGACCGAGCCTGTTCGGGTGGAGATGGGACACTTTCTGGCTGGACCGGGCCTGTTCGGGTGGAGATGGGACACTTTCTGGCTGGACCAGGCCTGTTCGGGTGGAGATGGGACACTTTCTGGCTGGACCGGGCCTGTTCGGGTGGAGATGGGACACTTTCTGGCTGGACCAGGCCATGTGTTTGGAGATGGGACACTTTCTGGCTGGACCGGGCCTGTTTGGGTTGAGATGGGGCACTTTCTGGCTGGACCGGGCCTGTTCGGGTGGAGATGGGGCACTTTCTGGAGGGACCGGGGCTGTTCGGGTGGAGATGGGACACTCTCTGGCTGGACCGGGCCTGTTCGGGTGGAGATGGGGCACTTTCTGGAGGGACCGGGGCTGTTCGGGTGGAGATGGGACACTCTCTGGCTGGACCAGGCCTGTTCGGGTGGAGATGGGACACTTTCTGGCTGGACCGGGCCATGTGTTTGGAGATCCGGTGAATGAATGATGTCTTGACCTCTTCCTCTCTTTGAGGTTTATCTGTCTCCAGACACAGGATCAGATGTTTATCTCCGATTATTCCTGAACTCGGGGATTTCCTGGCTCTTAAAGCTTTTATGGCTTCTCAAGTAGGAGAACATGGGACAGGATCTGCTTCATTACTGAGGAAACACAAGAAATGCCGTGTTTATGGGCGTCACTAACCCGATACCGTGATCTCTGAACCCGTGAGGAATCCCCGGCAGCACCGGGACTTTCTATAGTCTGTGATATCGATGTGACGGATGTCGGATTATCACAGCACAAATTCGTCCTTATAATGGGAATATAACAATACTGCTGCCCTCCACTCCCGTCCTGTCCCCTCCCTCATCATCCCCTCATCCCTATCCTTAAACACTCTGCTGCTCCGATCTGCTGATTGATGTCCAATAGTATAAATCACTGTGATGCTGCGGCTTGCTGCATTGTAAATTTGTATGCTGGGACTTGTAGTTCACTAAGTTTCAGTAATGCATTATGCTGGGCCTTGAGGTTTTACAGGTTCAGGTAATGCATTACAGGTGCTGGAGTGCAGGTGAGCCATAATACAGGGGAGTGTCTGGCTAATGCTGGGTGTCTGAGAGGATATAATCTCTGTGATAATGGGATTAGATGTCTTTAGGGAGTAAGAGCTGCCCTGGATGGTGTATGGCCCGGAGGCCAGATCTCATGCAGGAGAACATGTCCTCCGAAAGAAGGAGGTTCAGGGACCATGGGACCCCCTCTTGCTTGAGACCAACTGGGGCCCTGGAAGGAATCTGTCAGGCCGGCTTCACACCACGGCACAATCTGATCCGGGATGAACCTGACAGTCCCGGACCGGATCAGCACACAGAACCGGAGGGCAAATGTGGCGCCCCGCCAAGCAGGCATCACAGAGGGGTACTGCACCCGTAAAAGAGGTGCATATGCTCCAGCTGCAAGCAGATTCTAGGATGGTGGGCTGGACCCATTCACCACCACCCCACACTAGATCACACGGTGGGAATAAAAACCACCTCTAGGGGGAACAAGAGAGTCTTTTGAAGGGGTTTTTAGAGAAAGTCTTGGCTTTGGCCTCTAAGTGAGAGGAGCTAGAGCCCCTCGGCTGAGGGACAAGAGGAGGAAGGAAGTTCCCCAGGTGCAGAAAGTCACCGGGTACCGGAGCCCGCACCTGTGGGATCCTCCAAGGACCACAGAGAATCCAGAGGCCTGTGGAGTATATACCGCTCCCAGGCTCTTAAGCGACCAGAAGAGGGTACCAGGCACCGCTTGATAGTTCGGCGGTCAGCCAGCAGAGGGTATCCCAACGGGCGCAAAAGGAGAGGGAGGAAGCAGGAGGTCAGGTTAGCTTTATGGAACCCGACTTCACCACCACTGGGAAACAGGAAAGGAACATATGGGAAGAGAGAATGAAGGCACACACCAAGGGTTCCATCACACCACTTGGGATCCTTCATACCACCTGGGATCCTTCATACCACCTGGGATCCACTTGCAGCCACCCATCATCTACCTGTTATAACATCTGAATGCTGAACTGAGAACTGTAACCAATGCTGCTAAAGTCTCCAGTAAAGTACCCGGAGTGAAGTGAACTCGACTCTGCTGCATCTTCTTATTCATGAATTTGTCCTTTTACAGAATTGTTGCCCCGGATGTTCAGTCCTGCCTGCGGAGGACTTCACCATCCTAGCCGCGATCCCATTTACCTCCGGCGGACTGTGGCGGCGCTGGTGCACTTCACCAGAAACTGCAGGTGGCGTCACGACACCACAAACTTTGTACATAATCCCCTGGAAATATGTCCCCCAGAACACAGGATCAGGCGCGGCCACCATTCCCCGTGACAAAGTTAACCCTTCACTGCCTGACACCTGAGTACCCCACACCCTGGGGCTCGACACTAATATGCCCTCCGGTCCGGCGTGCAGCCGGACGCAGCTGCCGCTACTGATGGGTCAGGACTGCGGCTCGCGGGAAGCGAGCCGCGGTCCTGAAATTACATAAGCGTGCAGCTGCCGTTGTCCGGTTCCCGAATCCTCCCGGATCGGGGCAATCTGGCCCAATAGGGTCCCATGATAGGGAGCGCCGGATTGCCCCAGATCCGGGGAAATCCGGGTGGATTCAATTTGCGTAGATTTTTCTTCCCGGACACAAAAATGGTGCATGCTCCGATTCCTCCCAGATTCTCACATGGAAACCGGATGGTAGAGAGCTGCCATCCGACTCCATAGGATACTACAGGGCCAAAATCCAGTCTGGGGCTGTCCAGTTTACACCGGAGAGCCCCGGATTGGATTGTGCCGTGGTGTGAAGCCAGCCTGAGGGCTCTCGGTGCTTGGAGCGACCTGTGTCCTGGAACGCTACTGGTCTGGAAGTGTGGAAACGGCCGGCGTCCTGGAAGGTTCACAATGAGACCACAATGGTATTCAGGAATCCACAGTCCTGCTGAGGATCTGGAACTGACAGGTGTGGGTGATCTCAGGGAGGCAATGTCCTGAATGCTAGACTGACACACAGTAACAAACTATGGAAGTAAATGCCAGGCGGGTGTATCTGCCCTTGGAGCAGACTGGTATGTCCCTAATGTCCCGTTGATGTGATGTAATTGGACTGTGCACTGTATGGGATTTATGATGTGTTAATAAACTGCTGGACTTTATTCTACAGTAAAAAACCTGCCTGTTTTGCCTCAATCCTGCTACCCTGAGACTCAGGCAGCGTACGAACTACTGTGCTTCTGGCCAAAGGGGGCGGGCCTCATTGCTCCAAATGGCCCCGCCCACAGCCAGCCCCCAAACTGCTGTTTGTATGGCCACGCCCCCTCCACTGAACGCCGGGCCCCATACAGCTGTATGGCCTATAAGGCCCTATTGGCGGCCCTGCCTTTGAGTATCCACCAACACGCTCACATTATTCAAAGGAAAACACTTGGAATGTGAATTTAAACAGGACGACTTCCTGGTGTAGAATGGAAAGCTCTGAAGGGAGATACCTGGTCCAGTGGAGGGCATTTGCAATAATTTGATAGACTAACCCTTAGTGGGTTTTGCAGACCTTGGATAATCGCGGGACAGCGCCTCCGGTGACTCTCACGTACCACATGTTATAGGGATATCCAGGTTCGGTGGTCAGTGGGTCACATGGGCTGTGATTTCGCAGTAGGTCCTCAAGCCACAGGTCCTTTTTCATATTAGCAGCCTCCGTCTGCTTACCCTCAGTGAGGGATTAATAACTGATTGCAAGCAGAGACGCGGTATGTTTGGGCGATGGAGTCAGACCAGGGGCCGGTTCTTCTACTTGAGATGTTCTTTAGTCATGGATACATCACTACGCGCTCGGTGACACCTGATGAAGGCGGAGTGTGCAGCCGAAACGCGTGGTGAGGTATCCATGGATAAAGAACATCTCAAGTAGAAGAACCGGCCCCTGGTCTCTGACTCCAGCGCCCAAACATACCACGTTTTCCCTTGCAACAAGCTCTGAAAGGGGCAAATAGGCCAAGACCAAAGATTTGAGGGGCAATTAGTCATGAAATTATTCACAAATCTGCTGAACCTGTAGTTATGGCAAAGATTTCTCGAGATGTTAGAATGAGCGAGTACTGTAATATTAGTAATCACTTTACTCGTAAGGAGTACTTTGTAATATTCGTTTTGGATAGGGAGTACAATGTAAATCAATGGGGAATGCAAATAATTTTCTGCTGGACCCTACAAAGGGGACTGGGAGGGCTGTAAAAAGGCTGAAATAGTGCCCATACTGCATGGGAACAGTATGCAGACATGATGTAGACTGTCTGCATACTGTTCTGCCATACAGCTGTGACAGAACCTAGAGAAGATAGATAGATGGTAGAACAGGTAGATGGGGCTTACCAGACTCCTGTTGTTGCTCTCAGAGCCTCAGGCTCCTTCTGAATCACTTCCGGGGCCGCCTATTAAGCTGCAGGCATATTCACTGCACTGTCAAACAGCTAATCAAGGCACAATAGGTGATATCACAGCTCACCTCCTCCTCCTGTACCATGACTGATAACACCTCTATATACAGTAGATAACACAGGATCCACCATTCACAATATGTGATATCACAGCTCACCTCCTCCTGTACAATGACTGATAACACCTCTACATACAGTAGATAACATAGGATCCACCATTCACAATAGGTGATATCACAGCTCACCTCCTCCTGTACAATGACTGAAAACACCTCTATATACAGTAGATAACATAGGATCCACCATTCACAATAGATGATATCACAGCTCACCTCCTCCTCCTGTACAATGACTGATAACACCTTTATATACAGTAGATAACACAGGATCCACCATTCACAATAGGTGATATCACAGCTCACCTCCTCCTCCTGTACAATGACTGATAACAGCTCTATATACAGTAGATAACACAGGATCCACCATTCACAATAGGTGATATCACAGCTCACCTCCTCCTGTACAATGACTGATAACACCTCTATATACAGTAGATAACACAGGATTCACCATTCACAATAGGTGATATCACAGCTCACCTCCTCCTCCTGTACAATGACTGATAACACCTCTATATACAGTAGATAACATAGGATCCACCATTCACAATAGATGATATCACAGCTCACCTCCTCCTCCTGTACAATGACTGATAACACCTCTATATACAGTAGATAACACAGGATCCACCATTCACAATAGGTGATATCACAGCTCACCTCCTCCTGTACAATGACTGATAACACCTCTATATACAGTAGATAACACAGGATTCACCATTCACAATAGGTGATATCACAGCTCACCTCCTCCTCCTGTACAATGACTGATAACACCTCTATATACAGTAGATAACACAGGATCCCCCATTCACAATAGGTGATATCACAGCTCACCTCCTCCTCCTGTACAATGACTGATAACACCTCTATATACAGTAGATAACACAGGATCCACCATTCACAATAGATGATATCACACTTCACCTCCTCCTCCTGTACAATGACTGATAACACCTCTATATACAGTAGATAACACAGGATCCACCATTCACAATAGGTGATATCACAGCTCACCTCCTCCTGTACAATGACTGATAACACCTCTATATACAGTAGATAACACAGGATCCACCATTCACAATAGATGATATCATAGCTCACCTCCTCCTCCTGTACAATGACTGATAACACCTCTATATACAGTAGATAACACAGGATCCACCATTCACAATAGATGATATCACAGCTCACCTCCTCCTCCTGTACAATGACTGATAACACCTCTATATACAGTAGATAACACAGGATCCACCATTCACAATAGATGATATCACAGCTCACCTCCTCCTCCTGTACAATGACTGATAACACCTCTATATACAGTAGATAACACAGGATCCACCATTCACAATAGGTGATATCACAGCTCACCTCCTCCTCCTGTACAATGACTGATAACACCTCTATATACAGTAGATAAACACAGGATCCACCATTCACAATAGGTGATATCACAGCTCACCTCCTCCTCCTGTACAATGACTGATAACACCTCTATATACAGTAGGTAACACAGGATCCACCATTCACAATAGATGATATCACAGCTCACCTCCTCCTGTACAATGACTGATAACACCTCTATATACAGTAGATAACACAGGATTTACCATTCACAATAGATGATATCACAGCTCACCTCCTCCTGTACAATGACTGATAACACCTCTATATGCAGTAGATAACACAGGATCCACCATTCACAATAGGTGATATCACAGCTCACCTCCTCCTGTACAATGACTGATAACGCCTCTATATACAGTAGATAACACAGGATCCACCATTCACAATAGATGATATCACAGCTCACCTCCTCCTCCTGTACAATGACTGATAACATCTCTATATACAGTAGATAACACAGGATCCACCATTCACAATAGGTGATATCACAGCTCACCTCCTCCTCCTGTACAATGACTGATAACACCTCTATATACAGTAGATAACAGGATCCACTATTCATAATAGGTGATATCACAGCTCACCTCCTCCTCCTGTACAATGACTGATAACACCTCTATATACAGTAGATAACACAGGATCCACCATTCACAATAGGTGATATCACAGCTCACCTCCTCCTCCTGTACAATGACTGATAACACCTCTATATACAGTAGATAACACAGGATCCACCATTCACAATAGGTGATATCACAGCTCACCTCCTCCTCCTGTACAATGACTGATAACACCTCTATGTACAGTAGATAATACAGGATCCACCATTCACAATAGATGATATCACAGCTCACCTCCTCCTCCTGTACAATGACTGATAACACCTCTATATACAGTAGATAACACAGGATCCACCATTCACAATAGGTGATATCACAGCTCACTCCTCCTCCTGTACAATGACTGATAGCACCTCTATATACAGTAGATAACACAGGATTCACCATTCGCAATAGGTGATATCACAGCTCACCTCCTCCTGTACCATGACTGATAACATCTCTATATACAGTAGATAACACAGGATCCACCATTCGCAATAGGTGATATCACAGCTCACCTCCTCCTGTACCATGACTGATAACACCTCTATATACAGTAGATAAACAGGATCCACCATTCACAATAGGTGATATCACAGCTCACCTCCTCCTGTACCATGACTGATAACATCTCTATATACAGTAGATAACACAGGATCCACCATTCACAATAGGTGATATCACAGCTCACCTCCTCCTGTACCATGACTGATAACATCTCTATATACAGTAGATAACACAGGATCCACCATTCACAATAGGTGATATCACAGCTCACCTCCTCCTCCTGTACAATGACTGATAACACCTCTATATACAGTAGATAACACAGGATCCACCATTCACAATAGGTGATATCACTGCTGACCTCCTCCTGTACAATGACTGATAACACCTCTATATACAGTAGATAACACAGGATCCACCATTCACAATAGGTGATATCACAGCTCACCTCCTCCTGTACCATGACTGATAACATCTCTATATACAGTAGATAACACAGGATCCACCATTCACAATAGGTGATATCACAGCTCACCTCCTCCTCCTGTACCATGACTGATAACATCTCTATATACAGTAGATAACACAGGATCCACCATTCACAATAGGTGATATCACAGCTCACCTCCTCCTCCTGTACAATGACTGATAACACCCCTATATACAGTAGATAACACAGGATCCACCATTCACAATAGGTGATATCACAGCTCACCTCCTCCTCCTGTACAATGACTGATAACACCTCTATATACAGTAGATAACACAGGATCCACCATTCACAATAGGTGGTATCACAGCTCACCTCCTCCTCCTGTACAATGACTGATAATGGGCGATGAAGCTTTTAGTAATTGTTTGGATCTATCTCTGTCCTTAGTCCTCTGCACTCTTGGCTTTACCTTGTGTCGTATGATTTGAGATCTCCAGGTTTCTTCTTGCTTCTTCGAGTTGATTGGATTATTACCCCCGATACAGCTCAGCTCGTTCTATTACTCAGTGCATGAAGAAAAGCAGATCCCGGATCTATTATGCGGAAGATGTGATCTCATTCCTACCTGGAGTCATGGTGGAGTCAACACTAGAAGAAGGCGGCCACCACCTTATTGTCGTCTTTTCCTTGACTTCTGACCGGACTCACCATTAGGTTCCTCTAAGCTGTAAATGTAGCATTTACACATGATTAATTAAGATTCTCACTGGAGCAGATGAGGGGAACATGGGATCCCCAGTCTGGAACCTACGGGATCTAGTAGCTCTCCACTGCAATGCTTCTGATGACTGATGGGTGGCCATGCACCGTCTGCTCCTGAACTCTAAGGACAACATTCAATGCAGGGTGTTTTACCCACTTCTTAACAATGGTTCATGATTTATGCACAAAATCAAAAATTCTCCTTTATTTTAACATTTTTGCTCCTTTCTAGACTGAAAAGCTTCATCTCCATTAAGATGATGGAAAGACATTTTTTAAACATCTTCTGTTATTCAAAAGGACAGGAGAACATGAGCAAAAATCGGCAACTTTTTTTAAAAAAGTATCAATTTATGAATTAGCTGAAAACATCTGGACACCAAAAATCAGACTCACAAAGTCGAATAGATAAAGACCTTTTTTGGCCACCGTTTACCTTTTGTGCGTTATAGCCCTTTTCCAAAACGGCTTCTGATGCTTCACTTCTCTTTGAGATCCTCCTTCCCTGCCTTTACAAACCCTAGGTTACCTTCTAGCCAATGCTTGAGTAATCTGCTTGAATTTCTGGCTCCTTGATTCTCAATATTACTCCTCCTCCAGAAGATCCAGCTCAGCTCTTCCCACCAACCTCTCCTGGTAACTTTGTTCAGTTGACTCATTGTCTCAAGCTAAGAGTTTCCTGTGTGTTCCATTATAATTATTACACCACCACCTCTTCTACTCTTACCTGCAAAAGACGAAGGAGTGAGGGTCCCCAAAGGTGGACAAGACACTACCAGCTCCCTGCTCTGATACATTTCTACTTGTATAAGGAACTAACATCTCAAGTTGAATTCAATCTCCTCCAAATATGTCAGTCTTCAATACCCCCAACCACAAGTCAAGTTGTCCTTAGCAGGTTAGCGAAGTCGGAGTCATCGAGTTGGAGTCGGATTCATCCGAGTCGGATGTTTGGCTTACTTACTTCACAACCGTGGTTGTGGACTCAGAGTCATGGGGTCGGTGTCTATTTTGGTGGAGTCAAAATTGGATATTGTAGAGTTGGAGTCGTGGGGTTGGAGTCAGTGCCCATTTTAGTAGAGTCAGAGTTGGTTTCAGGCAAAATGAAGGGGTTCGAGTTGGATGTTTGTCTTACTTACTTCACAGACTTCGTTTTGGATTCTGGGTCGGTGTCTATATTAGTGGAGTTGGAGTCAAAGTTGGGGGTCACATTGGAATTTAGGGAAATTGAGGAGTCACAACCAGAGTTGGACATTTTGCTTAGTGACTTCACAGCCATGGTTGTGGAGTCAGTGTCATGGAGTCGTTGTCCATTTTGGTGGAATCGGAGTTAGATTCACTGAATTTGAGGAGTCCGAGTCCGGA
Source organism: Allobates femoralis (assembly GCA_033576535.1). Taxonomy (NCBI): domain Eukaryota; kingdom Metazoa; phylum Chordata; class Amphibia; order Anura; family Aromobatidae; genus Allobates; species Allobates femoralis. The sequence goes on from JARQOC010000002.1 coordinate 749,959,709, forward strand.
GTCAGTTGTTTTGCTTACTGACTGTACACAGCAATGGTTGTGGAGTCGGAGTTAGAGTCGTTGTTTCTTTTAGTGCAGTTGGGGTTGGTGTCCATTTTGATGGAGTTGGAGTCAGGGAAATTGAGGAGTCTGAGTGGGATGTTTGGCTTACCGACACACAGCCGGGCCATAGGGATATGTAAGTCAGGTGCCTTCTGCAGCCCACGCCATGTGGAGCTTAAGGCAACAAGATTGGGTCACCTTAAGTAAAGAAGAATTAGGAGCCGTGTAAGTAATCAGATATTCTGACTTCATTTTTGACTTTGAGATGAATTTCAATAGCTACAATTTATTTTTCTAAAATAAAGAATAAATTATCCATTGATTTCTCCATGACAAGACCTCCATGGCCGCCTGAGGAACCCCGTAGAAACGCGGTGATGTTTATGACTTAAGACGCCCCTGCAAATAAGAACAACGTTGGCCGAGCCTAATAAATACATTGGAACTAACTGAATTTATTTAGTGTGTGTGGGGTCTCCTGACTGTTCCCAAAACAAATGAAGAGTTGGGTGACCGATATGGAAGATGTTGGGATCTTCAGGAAGAGTCTCCTATTCCGGTATCAATATTATTGGCCTATGAGAAGAGTTGGGTGACCGATACAGGAAGATGCTGGTATCTTCGGGAAGAGTCTCCTATTCCGGTATCAATATTATTGGACTATGAGAAGAGTTGGGTGACCACTACGGAAGATGTTGGGATCTTTGGTAAGAGTCTCCTACTCTTGTTTCATTATCATTGGTCTATGAGAAGGGTTGGGTGACCGATACGGAAGATGTTGGGATCTTCAGGAAGAGTCTCCTATTCCGGTATCAATATTATTGGCCTATGAGAAGAGTTGGGTGACCGATACAGGAAGATGCTGGTATCTTCGGAAGAGTCTCCTATTCCGGTATCAATATTATTGGACTATGAGAAGAGTTGGGTGACCACTACGGAAGATGTTGGGATCTTTGGTAAGAGTCTCCTACTCTTGTTTCATTATCATTGGTCTATGAGAAGGGTTGGGTGACCGATACGGAAGATGTTGGGATCTTCAGGAAGAGTCTCCTATTCTTGTTTCAATATTATTGGACTATGAGAAGAGTTGGGTAACCGATACGGAAGATGTTGGGATCTTCGGGAAGAGTCTCCTATTCCGGTATCAATATTATTGGACTATGAGAAGGGTTGGGTGACCGATACGGAAGATGTTGGGATCTTCGGGAAGAGTCTCCTATTCCGATATCAATATTATTGGACTATGAGAAGAGTTGGGTAACCGATACGGAAGATGTTGGGATCTTCGGGAAGAGTCTCCTATTCTTGTTTCAATATTATTGGACTATGAGAAGAGTTGGGTAACCGATACGGAAGATGTTGGGATCTTCGGGAAGAGTCTCCTATTCCGGTATCAATATTACTGGACTATGAGAAGAGTTGGGTGACCGATACGGAAGATGTTGGGATCTTCAGGAAGAGTCTCCTATTCCGGTATCAATATTATTGGACTATGAGAAGAGTTGAGTGACCGATAAGGAAGATGTTGGGATCTTCGGGAAGAGTCTCCTATTCCGGTATCAATATTATTGGACTATGAGAAGAGTTGGGTGACCGATACGGAAGATGTTGGGATCTTCGGTAAGAGTCTCCTATTCCGGTATCAATATTATTGGACTATGAGAAGGGTTGGGTGACCACTGCGGAAGATGTTGGGATCTTTGGGAAGAGTCTCCTATTCTTGTTTCATTATCATTGGACTATGAGAAGGGTTGGATGACCGCTACGGAAGATGTTGGGATCTTCGTGAAGAGTCTCCTATTCTTGTTTCATTATCATTGGACTATGAGAAGGGTTGGATGACCGCTACAGAAGATGTTGGGATCTTCGGGAAGAGTCTCCTATTCCGGTTTCAATATCATTGGACTATGAGAAGAGTTGGGTGACCGATACGGAAGATGTTGGGATCTTTGGGAAGAGTCTCCTATTCCGGTATCAATATTATTGGACTATGAGAAGAGTTGGGTGACCGATACGGAAGATGTTGGAATCTTTGGGAAGAGTCTCCTTTTCCGGTATCAATATTATTGGACTATGAGAAGAGTTGGGTGACCGATACGGAAGATGTTGGGATCTTTGGGAAGAGTCTCCTATTCCGGTATCAATATTATTGGACTATGAGAAGAGTTGGGTGACCGATACGGAAGATGTTGGGATCTTTGGGAAGAGTCTCCTATTCCGGTATCAATATTATTGGACTATGAGAAGAGTTGGGTGACCGCTACGGAAGATGTTGGGATCTTCGGGAAGAGTCTCCTATATTGGACTACAAAGACTTCTCTAACATCACAAGTGATCGCTAGGTTCATTGTCCACCTCTGCCTATCGGTAAGTCTTCTCTGGAGGTCAATGGTTTGGTTTCTCCCGTGATTAGATCAGATGATCATTGGGGTTTTTTACCTTATGGATAAGTTTAGAATAAATCTTCTTCATTGTGTTGCGGATCTGCTTGGTTTTAATCCCATAAATTAAGGGGTTAATCACCGGTGGGAGCAGGAGATAGACATTCCCAAACAGAATATGAAGGTTGGGGGCTGTGCTGGATTTGAACCTATGTACGACGGACAGACCGATCAAGGGGATGTAGTACACGAGGACGGCGCATATGTGGGCGGCACATGTGCCGAAAGCCTTCGTACTGGCTTCTTCCACCACACCGAGCACCGTCTTAATGATCAGGAAATACGAAAAGGAGATGAAGAGAGAGTCTACGCCCATGACCGAAAGGATGACGAAGAGCCCATAGATGACATTGACCTTGATGTCTCCACAGGCCAGGTTCATCACCTCTTGGTGCAGGCAGTAGGAGTGAGTCAAGACGTTATCCTTCCACTGTGAAAGCCTCTTGATGATCAGAGGGATGGGAACCATAACTAGAGTTCCTCTCGCCACAATCATTGATGATATAAGACAGATCTTCTCAGGTGTTAGAATAGACGAGTATCGTAGAGGATGACAGATAGCCACATAGCGATCTACAGCCATGGCCACCAAGATCCCTGACTCCAGTGCAGACAAGAAATGAATAAAGAACATCTGGGTAAGACACATATCAAAGGCAATCACCCTCTCATCCACCCAGAAGATCCCCAGCATTCTCGGCATGGTGGTGGTGGCTATCAACAGGTCTATCATTGATAACATGAAGAGGAAGATGTACATGGGTTCGTGAAGCTCCGGATCCACCCAGATGATGTAGAGAATCGAGACGTTTCCCATTACTGCAACGATATACATAGAGATGAGGGGAAAACCCATCCAGAAGTTGTATGGCTCCAGAGACGGGATCCCGCTGAGGAGGAAATCACTGGAGTTGCTGCAGTTGACCGGAGCGATGGGCGACATATCCTGGGTGAGGTTATAGAAGATGCATCTTCTGCAAAGAGAGGAGAAGGTGAAACACAGATCAGTGTGGTCAGTGTTTGTTACCTAGAAAATGATCCTCTGTAACAAAGTAGAACGTCAGGATCCAATGATGACATCATAAACTTACATCAAGGATCTATGGGAAATATCACATTTATAATTATATTGTTAGAGAAGCCCAGGTAATACAAACATTGTCCATCAGTGTCAGATATAAAGTCTACACCAGTAGAGATGAACAAACTTTTCAGAACAAAGTTTGCCCAATTCAAATTTGGCCCGAGCCTGGAAACCCGATCACTTTGTCAAAAAAATCTACAAACTTGGCTTTGTTCGGCTACTGTTCGAAACCTTAAAATGGCCATAAACCATTCCTTGAAGGAAAGCGCTCATCGGAAGACCCAATGGCTGAGAATTCTACTTACTTATGGGTTATTTTAGTTCACAGCCGTTCGGTCTTCCAGTTTCTTTTAAACTGGTAAATTTAAAGGAGTTTTAAAGCTTCCTCGAGTTTCCAGGTGTTGGGACACCTGCAGGCTGTGAACCTTTGGATGAGTGCTAGATGTCCCAGCAGCTGTGAACTCCAGGAACCTTAAATCTCCTTTAATCTTCCCTTTAATAGAACTTTTACTTTTATTTTTAGAGCAAAAACCTTTATTATTGCAGAGTCAGCAGCGTGCGAGGCCACATCTTCTACACTTATCTGCTAGCGATTCAGATAAAAATAGTATATGTCTGTTATGTGCTTAACATACATGGTCTTATAGGTCTGTTCACACTTATGAAACACTATAATGTGTTTTTTCTTTTTCTTTTTTTCTTTCCTTCCATTGATATAGAATAACGATTTTTAGCATGTGCACAAGTGTGTTCTATCATTAATCATGTGTGTAATCAGTATAGAGCTTTGCACTTTATACAGGTCTATGCTATGATGAGTAGGAGCATTTTTGCTGGAGAGGCGTAGGGCTGTGATTTTAACCTCTTTGAACATGCACTAATAAAGTTATCCTGTTTTTATATGAAGAGGACAATTTGTAACTTTATTATATCCCCATCCACAAGCCCAATTATATCCTGTGGCATAGGGATGGCATAGGGAGGTGTAAGTAGGGAGGTGCAGCCCACCACATGGAGGGATTCATGAGGAGTTTAAAGCAACAAGACTGGGCAAACAATAATATCCTGTAAGTGATTGGGCCCTGGTGGTGGAATGTTGGGATTGCCATACAATGCAGAGACACCGAGTACAGTGTGCACTTTGGAGACATGATGGATCCAGCCCAAATCATGCCATCTCTCGAGGAGCTGATTTTCACCACCACCCCAGGGATCACCACCGGAGAAGCCCAGAGAAGAGATGCCCACATATGTGAGCTGGAGATTAACCGTGCACACCGCCTTGGGCCTGATCTGCATCGAGGTCATAATCCACTGCCTGAAGAGGTCCCACCAGAATGGAGCTCAGATGTGGGCCATTCCCTATGCCAAGCGGGACCTGCAGAGGTTGGAAGCAGAATCCTGCAGCCTGCCTGGCCTTAGTAAGCCTGCAGCCAGTGGATCAGGTGGGCAATGAGGAGGTAATGGTGTCAGAAGCCCCAGTCCCTGTTGTCCTGTCTTCTATAAAACCCCTGCTAGAGGCCTTCGACTGGAAGAGTGATATATGGAGCACCCTTTGTCCATACCCACCCACCCCGTCACTGACACCTGATCACCTTTAGCTGGAGATATATTCAAACCTGTGATTCTGATCAAGACTTTAGTCTGATCCATACATCTTTCCAAATACATATTTCAAAGTACAGCTTTCTAGGTACATTACTCTGAATTAGACTAGAATTGGACTGAAATTGACTGTAAGATCACTATCACCCCCATAGTACTTCATTTCTTACTAGCTCCTCTAATCCCACCAAATAGTAAAGAACTTGTCCTTTCATCCTGCCCAGCCATCTCTCTTCCTCCTCAGAACTGTTCCTCCACATACAATCCTTTTTATCCAGACACACGGCCACATCATGCCCTCTCCTGCTCCCACCTTCTATTGCTCTGTCTACTGCTCCTCATTGCTGGTGACATATCCCCAAATCCTGGCCAGTTATCCTGGCATGGCTTGTTGTTTGTTCATTGACCTGTTGGAAGAAATGCCCCTGATGGGACCCTGCATAATCCAGGATGTAAAGTTGCAGGCGGATAGCCTCGCCGTTAGTCCTGGAGATAGCCTGTTGGCCAGATAAGGACTGTTTAGAGTTCAGAGAAGAGCGATGCCTGTTTTTTTACCTTGTGGCCGGGCAGCCTAATTTTATTTTTCCCCTTCCGTAGTTTTGTGCCTGTTGTGCTTCTTCCTGCTGGATTAAAGGGACTTCAGCCTTCAGGATACACCTCCAAGCCCTAAATGGATTGTGCCCTAAATGGACTGTGCCCTAAATGGACTGCGCCCTAAATGGACTGTGCTGCATCATCTAGACGGCTTGTGCCCCATTGTAATTGGCTCTGCTGATCTTTGTAGGACTTGCTGGGTATTTTGGACGGCTTTGTGAAAAGGGTAAAAGGGAGGACCCGATGTGACAGCTAGGTCATTTGTTTGCAACGTTCAAGAACTGTACAGCTGTATAACCTGGGCATCTCCTGTATAAAATGATACATGTACAGCCGGTGTAACCTGGCCATCTCCTGTATATAATTATATATGATGTGCCATATGAACTGGCATATCCTGCTATAAATGATATGCTACATCGATTAACCTGGGCATTCCCTGTATATAATTATATATGTAAGCGCTGAAATCTTGGATCTCCTTATAAAATTAAATAGGCAGACCCGATAACCTGGCATTCTGTATATAATTATAATGTACAGCCGGTATAACCTGGCATCTCCTGTATATAATTATATAATGTACAGCCGGTGATAACCTGGGCATCTCCTGTATATAATTATTATGTACAGCCGTATAAGACCGGGACATCTCCTTATATTGATATATATGTACACCGTAAAACCTGGGCATTACCTGTTATAATTACGAGTACTACACCGGTATAACAGCCACCCGTGTGGTATAAGCTCCATGTATATTACAGCCCGGTAAACTGGCAGCCCAGTGTATATAAAGCAGCCCAGGTATAACCAGCACCCAGTAGTTATATATGACAGCCCCGGTATAATGCATTCCCAGTGTTATATATATCTCGAAAGCCACCCAGTGTATAAGCACAGCCCCTTATTTGGCCCCCAAACTAAATATTACTGGAAACCAGCAGATAGGTATTAGCCAGTAAGCAGCCCCAGTGGTATATAGCAGCCAGCCAGTGTATATATGCAGCAGCCCCCAGGGTATATAATTGGAACAGCCAGCCCCAGTGGTATATATTGCAACAGCCCCAGTGGTATATATTGCAGCAGCCCCGCAGTGGTATATATTGCAAGCAGCCCCAGCGTATATATTGCAAGCAGCCCCAGTGGTATATATTGCAGCAGCCCCAGCATATATATTGCAGCAGCCAGCAGTATATATTGCAGCAGCCCCAGTGTTATTGCAGCAGCCCAGTCAGTATATTGCAGCAGCCCCAGCTATATATTGCAGCAGCCCCAGTGTATATATTGCAGCAGCCCCAGTGTATATGCAGCAGCCCCATATATATGCAGCAGCTTTCCAGCAGTGGTATATATTGCAGCAGCCCCAGGTATATATTGCACAGCCCAGTGGTATATTGCAGCAGCCACATATATATTGCAGCAGCCCCAGCAGTATATATTGCAGCAGCCCAGCGTTATATTGCGCAGCCCCAGTGGTAATATACATATTTGCAGCAGCCACATATCAGCCCCAGTATATATTGCAGCAGCCCCAGTGGTATATATTGCAGCAGCCCCAGCAGTATATATTGCAGCAGCCCCAGTGGTATATATTGCAGCAGCCCCAGCAGTATATATTGCAGCAGCCCCAGTGGTATATATTGCAGCAGCCCCAGCAGTATATATTGCAGCAGCCCCAGCAGTATATATTGCAGCAGCCCCAGCAGTATATATTGCAGCAGCCCCAGTGGTATATATTGCAGCAGCCCCAGCAGTATATATTGCAGCAGCCCCAGCGGTATATATTGCAGCAGCCCCAGTGGTATATATTGCAGCAGCCCCAGTGGTATATATTGCAACAGCCCCAGTGGTATATATTGCAGCAGCCCCAGCAGTATATATTGCAGCAGCCCCAGCAGTATATATTGCAGCAGCCCCAGTGGTATATATTGCAGCAGCCCCAGTGGTATATATTGCAACAGCCCCAGTGGTATATATTGCAGCAGCCCCAGCAGTATATATTGCAGCAGCCCCAGCAGTATATATTGCAGCAGCTCCAGCAGTATATATTGCAGCAGCCCCAGTGGTATATATTGCAGCAGCCCCAGCAGTATATATTGCAGCAGCCCCAGCAGTATATATTGCAGCAGCCCCAGCAGTATATATTGCAGCAGCCCCAGTGGTATATATTGCAGCAGCCCCAGCAGTATATATTGCAGCAGCCCCAGTGGTATATATTGCAGCAGCCCCAGCAGTATATATTGCAGCAGCCCCAGTGGTATATATTGCAGCAGCCCCAGCAGTATATATTGCAGCAGCCCCAGCAGTATATATTGCAGCAGCCCCAGCAGTATATATTGCAGCAGCCCCAGTGGTATATATTGCAGCAGCCCCAGTGGTATATATTGCAACAGCCCCAGTGGTATATATTGCAGCAGCCCCAGTGGTATATATTGCAGCAGCCCCAGTGGTATATATTGCAACAGCCCCAGTGGTATATATTGCAGCAGCCCCAGCAGTATATATTGCAGCAGCCCCTGCAGTATATATTGCAGCAGCCCCAGTGGTATATATTGCAGCAGCCCCAGTGGTATATATTGCAACAGCCCCAGTGGTATATATTGCAGCAGCCCCAGCAGTATATATTGCAGCAGCCCCAGCGGTATACAGGCCGCCTGCCGGCCGCCCGCCATCATCAGTATACATGCGCCCCCCCCTATCAGTATCCAGGGGCCCCACCTGTAAAGAAAGATCATTATACTTACACCTGTGGCCGCCGCCGTCCCCGCTCTGCACCGCGCTCCTCCATCTTCTTCCGTCTTCCTCCTCGGTCGCACAGGCAATGACTCGCACAGGTAATGACGTCATTGCCTGTGCGACCGAGGAGGAAGACGGAAGAAGATGGAGGAGCGCGGTGCAGAGCGGGGACGGCGGCGGCCACAGGTGTAAGTATAATGATCTTTCTTTACAGGTTTGGGCTGCATGGGGGGCCCCTGGATACTGATAGGGGGGGCGCATGTATACTGATGGTGGCGGGCGGGCGGCAGGCGGGCGGCCTGTGTATTATACTCGCGTATAAGCCGAGGGGGTACTTTTCAGCCCAATTTTTGGGCTGAAAAACTCGGATTATACGCGAGTATATACGGTATATATGTACAGCCGGTATAACCTGGACATCTCCTGTATATAATTATATAAGTACAGCCGGTATAACCTGGACATCTCCTGTATATAATTATATAAGTACAGCCGGTATAACCTGGACATCTCCTGTATATAATTATATAAGTACAGCCGGTATAACCTGGGCATTTCCTGTATATAATTATATATGTACAGCCGGTATAACCTGGACATCTCCTGTATATAATTATATAAGTACAGCCGGTATAACCTGGGCATCTCCTGTATATAATTATATATGTACAGCCGGTATAACCTGGGCACCTCCTGTATATAATTATATATGTACAGCCGGTATAACCTGGACATCTCCTGTATATAATTATATATGTACAGCCGGTATAACCTGGGCATCTCCTGTATATAATTATATATGTACAGCCGGTATAACCTGGGCATCTCCTGTATATAATTATATATGTACAGCCGGTATAACCTGGACATCTCCTGCATATAATTATATATGTACAGCCAGTATAACCTGGGCATCTCCTGTATATAATTATATATGTACAGCTGGTATAACCTGGACATCTCCTGTATATAATTATATATGTACAGCTGGTATAACCTGCACATCTCCTGTATATAATTATATATGTACCGCTGGTATAATCTGGGCATCTCCTGTATATAATTATATATGTACAGCTGGTATAACCTGGACATCTCCTGTATATAATTATATATGTACAGCTGGTATAACTGGACATCTCCTGTATATAATTATATATGTACAGCCGGTATAACCTGGGCATCTCCTGTATATAATTATATATGTACAGCTGGTATAACCTGGGCATCTCCTGTATATAATTATATATGCACAGCTGGTATAACCTGGGCATCTCCTGTATATAATTATATATGTAACCGCCGTATATAACCTGGCATCTCCTGTATATAATTATATATGTACAGCTGGTATAACCTGGACATCTCCTGTATATAATTATATATGTACAGCCGGTATAACCTGGACATCTCCTGTATATAATTATATATATACAGCCGGTATAACCTGGACATCTCCTGTATATAAATATATATGTCCAGCCGGTATAACCTGGACATCTCCTGTATATAATTATATATGTACCGCTCGTATAACCTGGGCATCTCCTGTATATAATTATATATGTACAGCCGGTATAACCTAGATATCTCCTGTATATAATTATATATGTACAGCCGGTATAACCTGGACATCTCTTGTATATAATTAAATATGTACAGCCGGTATAACCTGGACATCTCCTGTGTATAATTATATATGTACCGCTGGTATAACCTGGGCATCTCCTGTATATAATTATATAAGTACCGCTGGTATAACTTGGACATCTCCTGTATATAATTATATATGTACAGCCGGTATAACCTGGACATCTCCTGTATATAATTATATATGTACAGCCGGTATAACCTGGGCATCTCCTGTATATAATTATATATGTACAGCTGGTATAACCTGGGCATCTCCTGTATATAATTATATATGCACAGCTGGTATAACCTGGGCATCTCCTGTATATAATTATATATGTACAGCCGGTATAACCTGGGCATTTCCTGTATATAATTATATATGTACAGCCGGTATAACCTGGGCATCTCCTGTATATAATTATATTTGTACAGCCGGTATAACCTGGACATCTCCTGTATATAATTATATATGTACAGCCGGTATAACTGGGCATCTCCTGTATGTAATTTATATATGTACAGCCGGTATAACCTGGGCATCTCCTGTATATAATTATATATGTACAGCCGGTATAACCTGGGCATCTCCTGTATATAATTATATATGTACAGCCGGTATAACCTGGACATCTCCTGTATATAATTATATATGTACAGCCGGTATAACCTGGGCATCTCCTGTATGTAATTATATATGTACAGCCGGTATAACCTGGGCATCTCCTGTATATAATTATATTTGTACAGCCGGTATAACCTGGGCATCTCCTGTATATAATTATATATGTACAGCCGGTATAACCTGGACATCTCCTGTATATAATTATATACGTACAGCGGGTATAACCTGGAAATCTCCTGTATATAATTATATATGTACAGCCGATATAACTGGGCATCTCCTGTATATAATTATATATGTACAGCCGGTATAACCTGGACATCTCCTGTATATAATTATATATGTACAGCCGGTATAACCTGAGCATCTCCTGTATATAATTATATATGTACAGCCGGTATAACCTGGACATCTCCTGTATATAATTATATATGTACAGCCGGTATAACCTGGGCATCTCCTGTATATAATTATATATGTACAGCCGGTATAACCTGGGCATCTCCTGTATATAATTATATATATACAGCCAGTATAACCTGGACATCTCCTGTATATAATTATATATGTACAGCGGGTATAACCTGGAAATTTCCTGTATATAATTATATATGTACAGCCGGTATAACCTGGACATCTCCTGTATATAATTATATATGTACAGCCGGTATAACCTGGGCATCTCCTGTATATAATTATATATGTACAGCCGGTATAACCTGGACATCTCCTGTATATAATTATATATGTACAGCCGGTATAACCTGGACATCTCCTGTATATAATTATATATATACAGCCGGTATAACCTGGAAATCTCCTGTATATAATTATATATGTACAGCCGGTATAACCTGGACATCTCCTGTATTTAATTATATATATACAGCCGGTATAACCTGGATATCTCCTGTATATAATTATATATGTACAGCCGGTATAACCTGGGCATCTCCTGTATATAATTATATATGTACAGCCGGTATAACCTGGACATCTCCTGTATATAATTATATATGTACAGCCGGTATAACCTGAGCATCTCCTGTATATAATTATATATGTACAGCCGGTATAACCTGGGCATCTCCTGTATATAAATTATATATGTACAGCCGGTATAACCTGGGCATCTCCTGTATATAATTATATATGTACAGCCGGTATAACCTGGACATCTCCTGTATATAATTATATATGTACAGCCGGTATAACCTGGACATCTCCTGTATATAATTATATATGTATAGCCGGTATAACCTGGGCATCTCCTGTATATAATTATATATGTACAGCCGGTATAACCTGGGCATCTCCTGTATATAATTATATATGTACAGCCGGTATAACCTGGACATCTCCTGTATATAATTATATATGTACAGCCGGTATAACCTGGACATCTCCTGTATATAATTATATATGTATAGCCGGTATAACCTGGGCATCTCCTGTATATAATTATAAATGTACAGCTGGTATAACCTGGACATCTGCTGTATATAATTATATATGTACAGCCGGTATAACCTGGGCATCTCCTGTATATAATTATATATGTACAGCTGGTATAACCTGGACATCTCCTGTATATAATTATATATGTACAGCCAGTATAACCTGGGCATCTCCTGTATATAATTATATATGTACAGCCAGTATAACCTAGATATCTCCTGTATATAATTATATATGTACAGCCGGTATAAACCTGGACATCACCTGTATATAATTCTATATGTACAGCCAGTATAACCTGGGCATCTCCTGTATATAATTATATATATATGTTACATATACTAGAATCTACCGCTGACATTAGTACTCACCTACAGACTGGTTGTGCTCCCTCCGGTCTGGGTCACTTCTTGGCTCCCCTCCATTGGTGTCCGGTGCGTCTCACCTCTTCCTCTCCGGTGCTTCTCACCTCTTTCTCTCCGGTGCTTCTCACCTCTTCCTCTCCGGTGCTTCTCACCTCTTTCTCTCCGGTGCTTCTCACCTCTTCCTCTCCGGTGCTTCTCACCTCTTCTCTCCGGTGCTTCTCACCTCTTTCTCTCTGGTGCTTCTCACCTCTTCCTCTCCGGTGCTTCTCACCTCTTCCTCTCCGGTGCTTCTCACCTCTTCTCATGGTGCTTCTCACCTCTTTCTCTCCGGTGCTTCTCACCTCTTCCTCTCCGGTGCTTCTCACCTCTTTCTCTCCGGTGCTTCTCACCTCTTTCTCTCCGGTGCTTCTCACCTCTTTCTCTCCGGTGCTTCTCACCTCTTTCTCTCCGGTGCTTCTCACCTCTTTCTCTCCGGTGCTTCTCACCTCTTCCTCTCCGGTGCTTCTCAACTCTTTCTCTCCGGTGCTTCTCACCTCTTTCTCTCCGGTGCTTCTCACCTCTTTCTCTCCGGTGCTTCTCACCTCTTTCTCTCCGATGCTTCTCACCTCTTTCTCTCCGGTGTTTCTCACCTTTTTCTCTCCGGTGCTTCTCACCTCTTTCTCTCCGGTGCTTCTCACCTCTTTCTCTCCGGTGCTTCTCACCTCTTCCTCTCCAGTGCTTCTCACCTCTTCCTCTCCGGTGCTTCTCACCTCTTTCTCTCCGGTGCTTCTCACCTCTTTCTCTCCGGTGTTTCTCACCTTTTTCTCTCCGGTGCTTCTCACCTCTTTCTCTCCGGTGCTTCTCACCTCTTTCTCTCCGGTGCTTCTCACCTCTTTCTCTTCCGGTGCTTCTCACCTCTTCCTCTCCGGTGCTTCTCAACTCTTTCTCTCCGTGCTTCTCACCTCTTTCTCTCCGGTGCTTCTCACCTCTTTCTCTCCGGTGCTTCTCACCTCTTTCTCTCCGGTGCTTCTCACCTCTTTCTCTCCGGTGTTTCTCACCTCTTCCTCTCCAGTGCTTCTCAACTCTTTCTCTCCGGTGCTTCTCACCTCTTTCTCTCCGGTGCTTCTCACCTCTTTCTCTCCGGTGCTTCTCACCTCTTCCTCTCCGGTGCTTCTCACCTCTTTCTCTCCGGTGTTTCTCACCTTTTTCTCTCCGGTGCTTCTCACCTCTTTCTCTCCGGTGCTTCTCACCTCTTTCTCTCCGGTGCTTCTCACCTCTTCCTCTCCAGTGCTTCTCACCTCTTCCTCTCCGGTGTTTCTCACCTCTTTCTCTCCGGTGCTTCTCACCTCTTCCTCTCCGGTGCTTCTCACCTCTTTCTCTCCGGTGCTTCTCACCTCTTCCTCTCCGGTGCTTCTCACCTCTTTCTCTCCGGTGCTTCTCACCTCTTCCTCTCCGGTGCTTCTCACCTCTTTCTCTCCGGTGTTTCTCACCTTTTTCTCTCCGGTGCTTCTCACCTCTTTCTCTCTGGTGCTTCTCACCTCTTTCTCTCCGGTGCTTCTCACCTCTTTCTCTCCGGTGCTTCTCACCTCTTCCTCTCCAGTGCTTCTCACCTCTTTCTCTCTGGTGCTTCTCACCTCTTCCTCTCCGGTTGGAGTTGATCTTTGCTCCTCTGGATCAGAGCTCTCTGGAGAGTTTGGGTATCAGACCTCTGAGGACGGCCGGGGCAGAACCTGCAGTGAGACACAATGTGACTACAGGATCTGTACTGGGAACAATAGACAGTGAGATGTGATAGAGAAAGAGGAAGCCGCTGAATATTATCTGATGGGAACGGACTTTACAGCCAATCATAATGAGGAAACTGACAATGTGCCAACTGAGCGCCAGCCAAGAACCCTCACACCCCCACCCGCTGGCACAATGTGCACAGTCTACTTGTCACAGGTTGGTAGAGGGAGTGAGGTAGCAGGTTAGTAAGTTGGGAAAAAGGTGAACAGGGAAACTAGACTGACCCTTAAACTGGGGTTCCCGGAATTACCTCTGAAGGTGAGGATGCCTGGGCCACCACCCTTGCCATTCACAATTGAACAGCCCTAGGCTAAGTCCCCCTCACTTCCACCCACATACCAGGAAGCACAACAACTCCCACAAAATAAGGGAAACTCCAGGCAGGAACAGCAGGAAGGCGTCAGCACACACTGCACTACATCCTTACAGCACAGGGTCTAGGCAGAGACTAAAACTCTATCAGCGACATCTGCTGGTGGAAGAGGGAACTATTTAAAGGCCAAGGATGTGGTAACCTAAAAACCCACAACATCACACCTGCAGAGCCGCCTCAGATAAAGACAGCAATACCTCAACAGCACCAGACATTAACTCCAAAGGAAATTTACTCCCATGTAACCACAGCAAAGCATTTCACATGTGTGGAGCCAAGTGGGACGGGGTACTCGGTACCAGACCGGGGTATCACGGGGGTTATCACAGCGGTCTTGGTCCAGACCATGTCCCGAGCCCACAAGTAAAGGGGTTATTTACAGGGATTGTCGTGACGCCACCCATGGGTTGTGGTCTAGGGGGACCACCGCTGCTGCTTACTTCTGCCAGGAGGATGGTGCTGCAGCTGGATGGATGAGCCCGCCGCTGATCCGGCTGCTCCTGACAAGGTGAATAACAGTTTATCATGCAGGGAATCACACACGGGAGACTCTGGCAGGGTTCACCGGGTTTTACTTAAGCATTCCACAGTACAGTTCACAATTCAGCCGGTGCCCCAAAGCTGCTCCACACAGTTAACTCCACACAGTCTATTAACCCTTCTGCAGTCAAGCTTTCCTTCCAGTCGTATCCCCTCTTTCTGACTCCTTTCAGGCCCATCTTCCTCTACTTCTTCCTGCGTGCCATATGACAGATCGCTCGGGCTCTTGTTTGGCTTTCCCCTATGTTTCTAATCACTCCCTGGAGTGCGGCAATAGCCTAAGCCCAGACCTGTCTGCTGGTTCCTGGAGTGCATCAATAGCCAAGACACCGACCTGTCTGCTGGTTCCTGGAGTACATCAATAGCCAAGACACCGACCTGTCTGCTGGTCCCTGGAGTGCATCAATAGCCAAGACACTGACCTGTCTGCTGGCCCCTGGTTTGGATATAGAGAGTTAGTTGGGTGGAGGACAGATCAGTACAATTTGGTTCTTTGTGTGGGAGGCTGAAGCTGAGGCCAGCTCTTCAAGGAGACTGGAAAAACCCTGTTTTTACCTGGATATACTGCTGGATTGTTTTATGGATTTCTTGTTTTTTCTTGGGCTGGTCACACATCTCTTGCTCTGTTGATTGTGGGATACCAGAGAAGAACCCCGTGACTGTACTGAGGCCTTGGCTGCTCTCACATGAAGGAGATAGGGTCTAATACTACAAGACTCATCCCAAATAGTCATCCTGTGTCCTTCTTATGGGAGGAGGTGACCGGATTCCTGCCTCTGAAGACAAAAGCATGTCTGCTTCTGCTCTCCAGAGAAAAGTGAAGCGAACCTAGTCCGATGGGTGGGCAACTGAACTTCAGAGACTTTATTGTTATGTATCTGAAGTTACACAAAGGAATCCACCTCTGATTCCAGCCCCACCAAAAAGGACACCGACTCCACGACTCCGACTCCACCCAAAATGGACTGTGACTCTGACTCTGCAGCCTTGCCGCTGGGTCTGGTTTGCTTCCCAAGCCCTCGCACCCAACCAGGTCCACCCCCCACAATATCCCCCACCCTGTGGGAATGAATGGGGCATTTGAGAGCCGAGTCTCAACCACGACTGCAATCTTAGACAACCCTTACACCTTATAGATCCGGATTTTTGTTTCCCTTAATTCTTATCGTGGGCGTCACGACGCTCTCTCTTACTTTGAACACTTCTGACAGTTCCAGGACCTGTGTCTCTATTCTGTATTGAGATCTCATATTAATCGTGTTTCTTACCTTTGGCAGTGTTAAAGTTAATGTCAGTTTCTGTTGCTAGCAATGTTTTTAGTTCTCTTGCCAGGTGTGGCTACTTTGTGATCACTCCCATCTCCTTTGTATGGTCACATGATCCAGCCTTCCCTGCTGCAAGCCTGACTACCTGAGGTGAAGGAGCTACTCTGGAGAGCTGATTGTTGCCAAGCCATCTGCTGTCTAGGAGAGAGGCAGCAGGCATGAACGTGCCTTGTTGGTTTTTTCCTGTCTGTCTCCCCTTCCTTTCTTGTCTTGTTTATTGCAGCGGTTAGGACTAGTGCTCCCACCGGCCATCTCCCTATTGAGGGTTAACATCAGGTTTAGTGATGGACAAGGTGTCCTGCTCAGAACCGGTATAGGGATGGTAGGGAGGTCAGGGCACAGGTGAGTGCAGGAGGTGTCCTTTCCTATGTTCCCTATGAGCAGGGTGTCCCCATTGTATTGGTTCCCCCCGGTGTTTCCCCAGTCTGTTGTTACGTGTAGTGCACCGGACATCGATGGTCTGTGTGTCCACTGTCACGCACCGTGTCCGTGTCGGGTAAGTGATCTGTACAAATCTTCCCCTTTATAATGAGTGTCCGAGCAGATCTGGCGTGTGATGGATCTCGTGGATCCTGGGACGCTCATTTGCTTTGTTTAGAGTTCTGCTTCCTCCCGGTTTTGGATGAGACCCAGGAGGTGACCGGGAGCCGCAGTCACAGAACACACAGCCGGAGCCTCGAGGCCCTCAGTGTCCCCTCACAGCCATGACTCCGGATAGAGACTAAAAATTATACAAACTATGTATCTTTTCATTTAGTACAAAGCATTGAAAAGGTTAAACGATCATTGGGATTGGTAACTTATTAAAGGGAATCTGTCAGAAGGGTTTTGCTATGTAATCTGGGAGCAGCATGATATAGGGGAAGAGATTCTGATTCCAGCCATGTGTCACTCAGTGGGTGTCGATTTGCCATTATGATAAACTCAGTGATTTATCAGCAGGAGATTATCATGTTTAGTAATCACTTGTTCAGATCCACACGGTCTGTGCAGCCATGTGCACAGAGATAAGGCAGTCATAGCTGCACTATAACAGTATACTGGGACAGCGATGACATCACTATAACAGTCTGCTGGGACAGCGATGACATCACTATAACAGTCTGCTGGGACAGCGATGACATCACTATAACAGTCTGCTGGGACAGCGATGACATCACTATAACAGTCTGCTGGGACAGCGATGACATCACTATAACAGTCTGCTGGGACAGCAGTGACATCACTATAACAGTCTGCTGGGACAGCGGTGACATCACTATAACAGTCTGCTGGGACAGCAGTGACATCACTATAACAGTCTGCTGGGACAGCAATGACATCACTATAACAGTCTGCTGAGACAGCGGTGACATCACTATAACAGTCTGCTGGGACAGCAGTGACATCACTATAACAGTCTGCTGGGACAGCGATGACATCACTATAACAGTCTGCTGGGACAGCGATGACATCACTATAACAGTCTGCTGGGACAGCGATGACATCACTATAACAGTCTGCTGGGACAGCAGTGACATCACTATAACAGTCTGCTGGGACAGCGGTGTCATCACTATACCAGTCTGCTGGGACAGTGGTGACATCACTATAACAGTCTGCTGGGACAGCGGTGTCATCACTATAACAGTCTGCTGGGTCAGCGGTGACATCACTAAAACAGTCTGCTGGGACAGCGGTGACATCACTATAACAGTCTGCTGGGACAGCGTTGACATCACTATAACAGTCTGCTGGGACAGCGGTGACATCACTATAACAGTCTGCTGGGACAGCGGTGTCATCACTATAACAGTCTGCTGGGACAGCGTTGACATCACTATAACAGTCTGCTGGGACAGCGGTGACATCACTATAACAGTCTGCTGGGACAGCGGTGTCATCACTATAACAGTCTGCTGGGACAGCGTTGACATCACTATAACAGTCTGCTGGGACAGCGGTGACATCAGTATAACAGTCTGCTGGGACAGTGGTGACATCACTATAACAGTCTGCTGGGACAGCGGTGACATCAGTATAACAGTCTGCTGGGACAGTGGTGACATCACTATAACAGTCTGCTGGGACAGCGGTGACATCAGTATAACAGTCTGCTGGGACAGTGGTGACATCACTATAACAGTCTGCTGGGACAGCGGTGATATCATTATAACAGTCTGCTGGGACAGCGGTGTCATCACTATAACAGTCTGCTGGGACAGCGTTGACATCACTATAATAATAATATTAGGAAAATGCAACTTTAAAAAAAATATGTTGGATTTTAGCAATAAAACTGAAAAAGAAATTTGTCCGGCCAAAACGTAAACTATAATTCCGTTAATATTTCCTTAAGGCTAGGGTCACACTAGCACCAAGCATCTGCCAAATTGACGCCTTTTTTTCATCTTCTGTCTGCAAACTGATGTGTTAACGCACCCATAGACTCCAACAGGAAAAACACATGGCCAAAGTGGTATGCGTTTGGCACTATGCATTTTTTTTAGCGCACATCATAGCGCGATCTGCAGTGTTTTTTGGGCCATTTTGAGGAACGTGACTGTGCCGGATGCATTATTTTATCATTGGAGTCTGTTAAGTCCCACGAATGGGAACAACCTGTAATGTCTATTCTTGCATTGTGTATTTTTCCTCCAATTAGGACAATTCTTTATTGTTACTAGGTAGATTAGTCTGTGTGAAAATTGTCCCTACCTCCCTCCCTTTGTTGGGCTCTGTACAGGATGCTCCTCCCTTCTTCACCAGTTTAGTTTAGAGAAGCCATTACTGAAGACTCACGTCTACAGCCCTGTACAGATTATTCCTGTTCACCTATCTTTCCTTTGTAACTGATACAAGATTTTTAAAATGACAGCTTTTCTCATGGTCTTTCTACAGCTGTAGTGACGATTGAGTTGACACTGTCTGACCATCGCTTGGTGATGTAAGTACAAGTATACAATTATCTAAAAGACTGGTGATTAGAACGCTTGGGATTTGCAGTCATCAGAAGGAGACAGAACAGAGTATATGGCAAACGCATCCGTTAACGCATGATACATACATGTACACACATGTCGTGTGAACGCCGAAAAAAAGCATACTTTTAGTAGATGGCACAACTCGAGTGTGACCCTAGGCTAAGAGTCAATCCATTTTGAACTCATGGGATAAAGAAGATCTCAAAAGCTGCTGGGTGTAACGATCTCCAAGGCATAAAGGGGCCTGTGCTGCTTTAGGAACATCAGCTCTGCAGGCTTCATCCTGCATGAAGTACATGAGAGATTATGGTTTGCACAGAGTTCCTGCCCTGATCGAGGCTGTCCTGACAGCTGTCCAGGAGGCTGCAACACTTCATGGCAGGTAGAGGATTCCTCTGGACCCTACAACGCGTTTAGGACCCCTCAGGCTCCTCGCTCAGCTTTCTGTAGCTGGGTGCTCGGCTCCATCATGCTTCTTGTCTAGACTCCCTAAGTGACAGTGGGTGCAGATAGTCAGGCTGTACATGGAGCTGGCAGAGTGGCAGTGGGTGCAGATAGTCAGGCTGTACATGGAGCTGGCAGAGTGGCAGTGGGTGCAGATAGTCAGGCTGTACATGGAGCTGGCAGAGTGACAGTGGGTGCAGATAGTCAGGCTGTACATGGAGCTGGCAGAGTGGCAGTGGGTGCAGATAGTCAGGCTGTACATGGAGCTGGCAGAGTGGCAGTGGGTGCAGATAGTCAGGCTGTACATGGAGCTGGCAGAGTGACAGTGGGTGCAGATAGTCAGGCTGTACATGGAGCTGGCAGAGTGGCAGTGGGTGCAGATAGTCAGGCTGTACATGGAGCTGGCAGAGTGGCAGTGGGTGCAGATAGTCAGGCTGTACATGGAGCTGGCAGAGTGGCAGTGGGTGCAGATAGTCAGGCTGTACATGGAGCTGGCAGAGTGGCAGTGGGTGCAGATAGTCAGGCTGTACATGGAGCTGGCAGAGTGGCAGTGGGTGCAGATAGTCAGGCTGTACATGGAGCTGGCTGAGTGACAGTGGGTGCAGATAGTCAGACTGTACATGGAGCTGGCAGAGTGACAGTGGGTGCAGATAGTCAGGCTGTACATGGAGCTGGCAGAGTGGCAGTGGGTGCAGATAGTCAGGCTGTACATGGAGCTGGCTGAGTGACAGTGGGTGCAGATAGTCAGGCTGTACATGGAGCTGGCTGAGTGACAGTGGGTGCAGATAGTCAGACTGTACATGGAGCTGGCAGAGTGGCAGTGGGTGCAGATAGTCAGGCTGTACATGGAGCTGGCAGAGTGGCAGTGGGTGCAGATAGTCAGGCTGTACATGGAGCTGGCAGAGTGAGAGTGGGTGCAGATAGTCAGGCTGTACATGGAGCTGGCAGAGTGACAGTGGGTGCAGATAGTCAGGCTGTACATGGAGCTGGCAGAGTGACAGTGGGTGCAGATAGTCAGGCTGTACATGGAGCTGGCAGAGTGGCAGTGGGTGCAGATAGTCAGGCTGTACATGGAGCTGCTCTCTGCCCTCTCATCCTCTCTTTTCTCTTCATTGCTCTCCCTACATGATTTCTCCTCTCCATAGTAAGTGTCTCCCTCCACCTCCTGGGACCAAATTCCCGAGATTATCCAGACTCCCAACTATCTACAGAACAGATATTCCATGTGTGTAATGTATATATGTTACTGTGTGTACGTGCAATGTGTGTGTGGCACCCCAGGGGTTAATGTGCCACAGAAACAACACAAAGGGTTAACTCCCCACACAACACCTGACACTGCACTAGCACCTCTGGGCCAGGAGGGGGAGCTAAAGCAGCTCCCTTATATACTCTGGGTCAAGAGGAAGCAGTTCAGTTCAGTTCCTGGGAGAACTGAGAGAGAGACTGTAGTGTAAAGAGGCTGCCTCAGGCTTCTCTACAGTCTGCTCCTCGATTCCAGGCCTAGCCAGGGTCTGAGGGAAGGAGTACAGGAGACAGAGGAACACGTCTGGGAGACTAAGTGACTTCATAACTCGCCCCGGAGGAGCGCACAGACCGGATACCAGATCCGAAACTGTGACTGACACAGACAGCACAGTAAACACCGAGGATAGTGGAGGTTGTAGATCTACACTGTAGCAACGTGAAGCAACATGGCGGGGTCAGAAATACACGGAAGACTCAAGTTGCCTAGCCAAGGGGTACCTGTGAGGAGAGACAGTGACAGCAGCTCAGCTAGAAGCAGCAGCAGGGCCACACACACAGCGCAGCAGGAGGAAGCTGAGGACCCGGACAGGGTGGGAGCAACCCGGTCCCAGTACAGACTCCGTGGACAATTCTCTGTAAAGAACATCTACAGAAAAGCCTTGGAGAACTACAAAACTGTGCGTCTGTGTGTTAATTGCACCCTTTGCCCTATATTCAACAGCAGAGATCCCCATCTGCAGAGCTGAACACTGCTTTCACCACAAGCTGAGGGACAAGGCTGCAGCAGCAGGAAAGTAAGTGAATTGCACCTATTACCATACCTCATCCAGCACCAAGACAACCAGTGCTGCAACTGCAAAGTAAGTGCCTGTGTCGACTACAACCCCCATTATAATCCTTGCAAACCCTGCTCTCCCTCACAAACTGTTCCTATCATCTCCACTATCATCCCTATCCTGCAGCATCTATAGCATCCATCATATACTTTAACTTCCACTGCCCTGGGGAACCAGGCTCTACCCGCGGAGAGCCAATACATCTCCAGCTGCCAAACATCATCCCCGGAGGTTCTGCAGCAGCGGTGGTCATCCTGACCACAAGCCGTGGGTGGCGTCACGACAAACTCCCCTGTAAATATCCCACCCATTTACTTGCAGAATCCGGGACACGGTCTGTACCAAGACCGCCGTGATATCCCCAGCAGCACCCTGGTCTGGTACCGAGTACCCCGTCCCAGTGGGCTCCACATGTGTGTGTAATATAAATACATCGGCATCGTTGTTTTTAATGTACATAATCAGTGTGTAATGTGTGCATTGTATACATGTTAGGCTTTGTACACGTGTTGTGTGTGTAATGTGAATATGTGTGCATATTTGAGTTTTTAATGTATGATTAAATATGTGCATGTAATGTATGTATGTGTATGTCTACATATGTGTGTAAGTACATATGTTAGTGTGTGTATATGTAATGTGTATGTGTGCGAGGTGGGAGACAGGTGTGTGTAATGTCTGTGTGTGCCAGGTGGGAGACAGGTGTGTGTAATATGTGTGTGGGAGGTGGGAGATGTGTGTGTGTAATATGTGTGTGGTGGGAGACATGTGTGTGTAATGTGTATGTGTGTGTGGTGGGAGGCAGGTGTGTAATATGTATGTATGTGAGGTGGGAGATGGGTGTGTGTAATATGTGTGTGAGGTGGGAGACAGGTGTGTGTGTAATGTGTATGTATGTGAGGAGGGAGACAGGTGTATGTAATGTGTATGTATGTGAGGAGGGAGATGGGTGTATGTAATGTGTATGTATGTGAGGAGGGAGATGGGTGTGTGTGTGTGTAATGTGTATGTGTGTGAGGTGGGAGATGGGTGTGTGTAATATATGTATGTGTGTGAGGTGGGAGATGGGTGTGTGTGTAATGTGTGTGTGTGTGAGGTGGGAGACAGGTGTGTGTGTGTGTGTGTGTGTAATGTGCATGTGTGTGAGATGGGAGACAGGTGTGTGTAATGTGCATGTGTGTGAGATGGGAGACTGGTGTATGTAATGTGTATGTGTGTGAGGAGGGAGATGGGTGTGTGTGTAATGTGTGTGTGTGTGTGTGAGGTGGGAGACAGGTGTGTGTGTGTAATGTGCATGTGTGTGTGAGATGGGAGACAGGTGTGTGTAATGTGTATGTATGTGAGGTGGGAGATGGGTGTGTGTGTAATATATATCATAAATGTTGAGAAAAAGTAACAAAGTTGATCTCTTTTATCTTTTTTGAGCAAAAAAATTGCAAAGATCAGGATGTTTTGCACAACAGAAAAATGTGTGTCCTCCTGTGGAGTTCGGGCTCGGGATGGAGGACATCATGGGGAGTGCGGGGGGTCGGAATGGAGGACATACTGGGCAGTGCGGGTGGTTGGGACGGAGGACATCCTGGGGAGTGTGGGGTGTCGGGACAGAAGATATTCTGGGCAGTGCTGGTGGTTGGGACGGAGGACATCATGGGGAGTGCGGGGGGTCGGAATGGAGGACATACTGGGGAGTGCGGGGGGTCAGGACAGAGGACATCCTGGGGAGTGCGGGGGGTCGGGACAGAGGATATTCTGGGCAGTGCTGGTGGTTGGGACGGAGGACATCCTGGGGAGTGTGGGGAGTCAGGACAGAGGACATTCTGGGGACTGCGGGGGGGTTAGGACAGAGGACATTCTGGGAGTACGGGGGGTCGGGACGAAGGACATCCTGGGGAGTGCGGGGGTCAGGATGGAGGACATCTTGGGTAGTGTGGGGGGTTGTGACAGAGGACATCCTGGGGAATGCGAGGGGTCGGGACTGAAGACATCCTGGGGAGTGCGGGAAGTTCGGACGGAGGACATCCTGGGGAATGCGAGGGGTCGGGACTGAAGACATCCTGGGGAGTGTGAAGGGTCGGGACGGAGGACAACCTGGGGAATGCGGGGTGTCGGGACGGAGGACAACCTGGGTAGTGCAGAGGGTCTGGACAGAGGACAACCTGGGGAGTGCAGAGGGTCTGGACAGAGGACATCCTGGGGAGTGCAGGGGGTCAGGACGGAGGACAACCTGGGTAGTGCAGGGAGTCAGGACGGAGGACATCCTGGGGAGTGCAGAGGGTCTGGACAGAGGACAACTTGCCTGGGGAGTGCAGGGGGTCAGGACGGAGGACATTTGACTGGAAATGTTACAACATTTAAAAAAGTGTCAAATAATGAAAAAGAATTTACAAAACCACAAATGGCGTAGAGAGAAACCAAGAGACGAAGAAGGGGAAAATAGGCAACGGCGGCTCAGAAAACTCGGAAACAGGAAAATTAGAGAAATGTGCACAAATGCAATAACGAATTGAACCATAGGTGATATCTATCAATATATTATGGCTCAGGTGTAAAAGTATGGATGTCTGTCAACCAAATAAGTATTATAATATATTTTTCATTTACATACTTATATCCAATCTTCACTAGGGTTAAGGTTTGGTTAGAGATACAGAGTTAAGGTTAATACTCAGGCTTCGGCTAGAGTTAGGGGTAGGACTCAGGCTCGGTGTAGGGTTACAGTTAGGACTAGGGCTCAGGCCAGGGTTAGAGTTTGGGTTAGGAGCAGAACTAGGGCTAGAGTTAGAGAGTTAGGGTTAATACCAGGGCTAGGGTTAAAGTTAGGGATAGGACTTAGGCTCGGGGTAAGGTTAAAATTAGTGTTAGGACTAGGGTTAGAGTTAGGGTTAGGACCAGGGCTCAGGCTAGGTTTAAAGCTTGGGTTAGAACCAGAACTAGGGCTAGGGTTAGTGTTATGACTAGGGCTCAGTCTAGGGTTAAATTTAGGTTTAGGACATGGACTAAGTCTTTGGATAGTGTTATGACTAGGGCTCAGGCGAGGGTAGAGTTAGTGTTAGGACTAGGGCTCAGGCGAGGGTAGAGTTAGTGTTAGGACTAGGGCTCAGGCGAGGGTAGAGTTAGTGTTAGGACTAGGGCTCAGGCGAGGGTAGAGTTAGTGTTAGGACTAGGGCTCAGGCGAGTGTTAGAGTTTGGGTTGGGACCAGAACTAGGGCTAGGGTTAGAACTAGGGCTCAGTCTAGGGTTACAGTTAGTGTTAGAACACAAAAAAGACAGAAAACAAATTACACAACTGCAACAATGAATTGAATCCTAGGTGTTATCTATCAATCTATGATGGCTCAGGTGTCGGGGGGACTGGTGACCCTTTTGTAGTGGCCCTATTGTAGAGCATTATCGGGTCAGTGGCACGCCGTGTCAGTGATGGTCACTCACCGGTGCTCCTTGGTCCAATCCGTCCAGGGTTTATCTGACAGATGTGCCGAGCTCCAGCCCTGAACATTTATAGATCAGTGCTGAGCTCTGGGAATTACTGCGGACACCGGCGGAGCGTCCAGGGAAATCTCCAGCAGCATAAACAACATTTCGGATGTCATCTATTTATCTATTTAGGGAAGAACTCCGGGATCATAGACTGAGGAGTAAAGATAGAAATGGTCAATGCTGCTCCAAGACGTCCTGAGACATGTGAGCACCAAGAAAAATGCAATAATTATATCGAGAACACTTCTAATAATGACCCATAATTATTTGTCTCTAATTGTGACAAGTGTTCTTTTATTTATGAATGCGGATCAGAGGTTGTCACGGCCTCGTCATCCATTAGTAATGTGATCTTACTCCTCGGATCCACCCTTCATTAATCATTCAGATCTCAGGAGATCCTCGGGGAATTCCCATTGTCTGGCGAGATGGTAGACAGGTGGAATGAGGGAATGAGACACATTCATATCCTGAAATGATCACCAAAATATTAGAATTCTAAAATGTTGCAATTTGGTTTGCAGAGATCCAGGAAAGATGATGTCATCTGGATCCTCTGTAATTGTAGGATGAGATTACATGAATAATATCCTCTGGCCACTAATCTCAGATGCTCTTCTCTCATATTCTCTTGATCTTTGTACCTTCTGGCCTCTGGTCTTCATATCTTCTGGCCTCTGGTCTTCATATCTTCTGGCCTCTGGTCTTCATATCTTCTGGCCTCTGGTCTTCATATCTTCTGGCCTCTGGTCTTCATATCTTCTGGCCTCTGGCCTTCGGTTATTCTGACCTCCAATCTTTTAAAGTTCTGGCCTCCAGTCTTTGTAGATTGGGACCTCTTCTCTTCGAATGTTCTGGCTTCCAGTCTTTGTAGATTGGGACCTCTGCTCTTCAGAAGTTCTGGCCTTCATTCTTCTGACGTTCTGGCCTCAGATCTTCGGATGTTCTGGCATCTGGTGTTCGGATCTTCGGTCCTCCGCTCTTCAGATATTCTGGCTTCCAATCCTCAGATGTTCTGGCCTCTAGTTTTTGGATGTTCTTGCCTCTGGTCTTAAGATGTTTTGGTCTCGGGATACTCTGGTCTAAGATCTTTGGATTCTCTGGTCTTCTTAGATTGTGGCCTCCGCTGTTCAGATGTTCTGGCCTCCATTCTTGGGATGTTGAGGCCTTTAGTCTTCTGATGTTCTGGCCTCTGGTCTTTGGATGTTCTGGCCTCTGGTCTTTGGATGTTCTGGCCTCTGGTCTTTGGATGTTCTGGCCTCTGGTCTTCAGATCTTCTGGCCTCTGATCTTCAGATGTTCTGGCCTCTGATCTTTGGATGTTTTGGCCTCTGGTCTGTGGATGTTCTGGCCTCTGGTCTTCGGATGTTCTGGCCTCCGGTCTTCGGATGTTCTGGCCTCTGATCTTCAGATCTTCTGGCCTCTGGTCTTCAGATGTTCTGGCCTCTGATCTTCAGATGTTCTGGCCTCTGATCTTCCGATGTTCTGGCCTCTGGTCTTTGGATTTTCTGGCCTCCGGTCTTCAGAACTTCAGGCCTTTGGATTTTCTGGCCTCCGGTCTTCAGATGTTCTGGCCTCCGGACTTTGGATTTTCTGATCTTTTAGCGCTGACTAGGATCTTATACATTTGGACAAATTCAGCCATAGAAAACACGAAGGCTGTAGGAACTGAGGGGCGGACGGGTGGGGAAACTCAGGGACAGGTTTAGGGGAGTATAACTAGTATTGCTTTATAACCCCTTTCCTCCCTTTTATTTATTGTATATTGTCTATGCTTCAGGGCCTGGACATAACTCAGATCATATTGGATGTCTTTTCACAGCAGTTCTAATTATTCAGATGAATCAAAACTGTCCAAAAATAGTAAGAAAAAATATTAAGACTTGCAAGAAAAAGAAGAAAATTCTAAATCATCCCTCCCATCCCAAAATATCTGGGGAAACCATAAGGATGGACACTTACCGCAGACCAAGACCCAGACCTATGGTGGTGTCTTCTAAAACCTATGGGGACTAGTAAAAGCCGAAGACCCAGGTGATGCCCTACAGATCTGATGTAAGGGAGGAGGGCCCTCACTAAAGATGATTGACATGGGTCTAGTAACGTGAGCAGCATGATATTAACAGGCTGAGAAGAGCCATGGTTATTGTGCCCTTCCCAGCCTAAATATAATAGTCCGCAGCCACCTCCGGAGTGGTGCATCACATTATATGCTCCAATTTTGGATCTTCCTGATGCCTGCAGCCACTGGCAATTGAGGTAATACTTTGGGGTTGATATCAGATATGTAGTGTCAGCTGGCATCAAGCCATGGGGTTAGTAATGGAAAGGGGTCTATCAGACACTCCCATTACTAACCCGGTAAATTTAAATTAATAGAAAAAACAAACACATAAAGGAAATAATAGTTTATTTGAATAAAGACTCCTACACTCCCTCGTTCACCAGTTTATTAATTAAAAAAAATCCTTGAAGTTCCAATATAATCCAATTGTGTAATGTCCCACGATGTCCATCAAATGCTATAAAGCTTCGTTTTGGTGCCATATATCCCTCCCTGTCAGCGGCAGATCGGGAATGTCTTACCCTCTTGCCTGCTGGTGACTGAATGTGCTATGCAGCCTCATTCTCAGAACAAAGCTCCATAAGATTTGATGGGTGTTGTGGGACGTTACACCATTGGATTGACTTGAAGGAATTTCTAAAACTAATAAATAGGGGAATGAGTCTTTATTAAAATAAACCATTTTTTCCTGTGTGTGTCTGTTTTTTTACTTTACACTTAGTGGGTTAGTAATGGGGGTGTCTGATAGGTTTCCATCAATTACTAACCCCCTGGCGTTGATGCCAGCTGTCAATTCACAGCTGACATCAACCCCAAAGACCATCACCCCGATCGCCAAAGCATCAATGCAATTGGGAAGAGCCGAAGGCCAAGTGCCAGATTTCCTGGACTGAGGTCAATCGGCTTGATCAGTAGTGTCTGGAGGCTCGCAAATCTCTTATCTTCCAGGATCTAGGCAGGACTGGTGTGACATCATGACATTACACCAGCCCATCTAATCAAAAGCCACATAGGATATATTTTGGAGCCTCCCGGCATCTAGAGACTTCTAACCGCACCAATGGACAGAAGTCAACAAATCGATCCACCCATCCATGCCGATACATTTTATTTGTGCCTCTTTGTTTCTCATCATCATTAGATAATTCTGTAGCCTAATGGGAGAACAGTTATTTCTTTTTCAGCCTGTGGAGTCTTGTGGGGTGGTTTGGTAAGGAATATAAGGGAGCCAGGCATAGTGAACCTGAGGCTCCTCTGTCACTGAGACGTCTTTGTGTCACTGATTGTCCTGGGTCGATTTTCATAGACCATATCTCTCTCTCATCTATAAAATGCAAATCTGGGGTAAAACAGACACTGATCGTATGTAAATCAGTAGATAACACTCTCCGGGGTCCAGGCACAAGATGCAGCAGGTGATGAAGATGATGGAAGCTGCTCCTATGTAAATGTAGATGCAATGACTTCACACATCGGACCACAATGGGTCTTTATGGTCGGAGTCTTCACCTGATTCAGAAGAGAAAAAGGGAAGTAATTATGTCATCAATGAAATGTCGGGTCTCCCGAGCAGCACCATGAGGTCCGTCCATAGAAGACCACACGGTTCAAGCCTTGGTACAGAGTCGATCATTGACCTGAGGCTGCCATAACGGGGCAGGAATGTGTTTATGTTCTCCGGGCTCTGGTTACCACTTACTGACATTAGGCTTCTCCTTCACCCATTAATGATGTGGGCACGGCTGCAAATAAAGGGCTGCGACCATATGGCAAAACACGACTATGACATGAGGAAAGCTTATTAGGCCTCTTCATCTTGTCTATGCAGACGCTCTCCATGATGACCCAGCCTGGATCAAAGCGTTGGGTAAACAGAGCTCCATGTGGCCGATTGATTAGCTGACGTATCTTATGCAGCTGAAGAATCGGGATGTCTGCGTTGTTGTCCAGGGCCGGTATCTCGTTGGCGATGGCCTTGAGGCGAGGAAGAAGAAGAGCGGCTTCTGGCGTTGGGATTTCTTCCCTGTTCTTCCCTCTACAAGTGTGGGTAGTGGTATCTTCACGACATTCAGGGGTGGTGGAGGGCCAGGTCCAGTGGTGGTGGAGCACCGGGTCCAGTGGTGGTGGAGCGTCGGGTCCAGTGGTGGTGGAGCATCGGGTCCAGTGGTGGTGGAGGGCCAGGTCCAGTGGTGGTGGAGGGCCAGGTCCAGTGGTGGTGGAGCGCCGGGTCCAGTGGTGGTGGAGCGTCGGGTCCAGTGGTGGTGGAGGGCCAGGTCCAGTGGTGGTGGAGTGCCGGGTCCAGTGGTGGTGGAGCGCCGGGTCCAGTGGTGGTGGAGCGCCAGGTCCAGTGGTGGTGGAGGGCCGGGTCCAGGGGTGATAGAGGGCCAGGTCCAGTGGTGGTGGAGTGCCAGGTCCAGTGGTGGTGGAGCGCTGGGTCCAGTGGTGGTGGAGCGTCGGGTCCAGTGGTGGTGGAGGGCCAGGTCCAGTGGTGGTGGAGTGCCGGGTCCAGTGGTGGTGGAGCGCCGGGTCCAGTGGTGGTGTAGCGCCAGGTCCAGTGGTGGTGGAGGGCCGGATCCAGGGGTGGTAGAGGGCCAGGTCCAGTGGTGGTGGAGTGCCAGGTCCAGTGGTGGTGGAGCGCCGGGTCCAAGTGGTGGTGGAGGGCCGGGTCACGGAGCCGGGTCTCGGTTCCTGTGATGGTTCCGAGTATCCTAAGACCCTGGAGGGGTGTGTCAATGGCTTCTTTAAGGTGTGTAATTGTTGCATGTTTGAAAGCAGAAGGAAGGGTACCAGAAGTTAGTGATAGGATGAAGAGGTGGGTTAGGGCTGAGATAAGCATGGCGGTGAGGTTGGAGAGGAGGTGGGATGGGATCCAGTGCACAAGTGGTGAGGTGCGATCTGGAGAGGAGGAGTGCGAGTTTTCCTTCAGTGATGGAGGAGAGGAGAGTTAGTGGGGGAGAGGAGTGGTCCGGTAATGCACTTAAGGAAGGGGAGTCTGCCTCTGAAACGTGTGTTGTGCACCTCGGTATTAATAGTTATTTTGTTTCAGTTAAATCGGTAACACCGCACTTTTCTCATATTAATTCTGGTCCTGAACCCTACAGCGCTCCATAATCCAGTTTATTCTCTTTCCTTCCCCTGTGACCATTCTCTCCCTTGGGAGATCTGGGGTGTGCTGTATCAATGTGGCAGATTCTAACCTTTTGGTCTATTGCTGGAGGGTATTGGCAGAAAACAGGGTGGATACTCCCTATGGCATCTGACTGCATACTATTCTCCTCCGGTCCGGAGCACTGATCCCCCGTGGCTAGATGCCACTGCCACTGAGGAGATGTGATGTCCAGTGTTGTGCTTCTGCCTGCACAACACTATAAGTCAAATGCATTATTTGTTTTCCATTGACGTAACTAATTGACTCTGCACAGGAGCACACTTTTGTTTCTTTTGACTCGGGGTGATCCTCGACTTTGCCCTCTCTCTCAAGCCACATATCCATGCCCTCTCCACCTGCTGCCGACTCCAATTAAAAAATAATTTTCCAGATCCATACATTCCTTGACCAAGAAACTGCAAAAACCCTTGTGCATGCCCTCATCATCTCCTGCCTGGACTACTGCAACCTCCCTTATTTTAATCCTCGCCTCTAGCACTCTTGCACCCATACAATCTATCCTAAACTTTGCTGCCTGACTAATCCACCTGTCTCCTTGCTATTCCCCGGCCTCTCCCCTCCTCCAAGCCCTTCACTGGCTTCCTATTGTCCAGAGGGTCCGGTTCAAAACGCTAACCATGACATATAAAGTCATCCACAACCTGTCCCCTCCATACATCTGTGACATGGTCTCCTGGTACTTACCTACATGTAACCTGTGATTCTCTTTAGATCTCCTTCTCCCTTCTTTTCTTTTCTTCCTACAATCACATACTAGACTTCTCCTGTGCTTCCCCCATACTCTGGAACTCTCTGCCCCAACACATCAGACTCTCGCCACCATGAAAACCTACAAGAGGGACTTGAAAATCAGACAAGCTACAACCTGCAGCGGTCCTCAGTCTACTGAACCACCGCATGACCAGCTCTACCCTCTCCTACTGTATTTTCACCCAACCCTTGTAGACTGTGAGCCCTCATGGGCAGGGTCCTCTCTCCTCACCCATCCCTTGTAGACTGTGAGCCCTCGTGGGCAGGCTCCTCTCTCCTCATCTACTGTACCCTCACCCATCCCTTGTAGGCTGTGATCCCCCGCGAGCAGGGTCTTTTCTCCTCACCTACTGTATCCTCACCCATCTCTTGTAGACTGTGAGCCCTCATGGGCAGGGTCCTCTCTCCTCAACTACTGTATCCTCACCCATCCCTTGTAGACTATGAGCCCTCATGGGGAGGGTCCTCTCTCCTCACCTACTGTATCCTCACCCATCCCTTGTAGACTGTGAGCTCTCGTGGACAGGTTCCTCTCTCCTCATCTACTGTATCCTCACCCATCCCTTGTAGACTGTGAGCCCTCATGGGCAGGGTCCTCTCCCCTCACCTACTGTATCCTCACCCATCCCTTGTAGACTGAGCCCTCATGGGCAGGGTCCTCTCTCCTCACCTACTGTATCCTCACCCATCCCTTGTAGACTGTGAACCCTCATGGGCCTGGTCCACTCTCCTCACCTACTGTATCCTCACCCATCCCTTGTAGACTGTGAGCCCTCGTGGGCAGGATCCTCTCTCCTCACCTACTGTATCCTCACCCATCCCTTGTAGACTGAGCCCTCATGGGCCTGGTCCACTCTCCTCACCTACTGCATCCTCACCCATCCCTTGTACACTGTGAGCCCTCGTGGGCAGGGTCCTCTCCCCTCACCTACTGTATCCTCACCCATCCCTTGTAGACTGAGCCCTCATGGGCCTGGTCCACTCTCCTCACCTACTGCATCCTCACCCATCCCTTGTACACTGTGAGCCCTCGTGGGCAGGGTCCTCTCCCCTCACCTACTGTATCATCACCCATCCCTTGTAGACTGTGAGCCCTTGTGGGCAGGGTTATCTCTCCTCACCTACTGTATCATCACCCATCCCTTGTAGACTGTGAGCCCCCGCGAGCAGGCTCCTCTCTCTTCACCTACTGTATCCTCACCCATCCATTGTAAACTTTGAGCCCTCGTGGGCAGGGAACGTGGACTATCATATTTAGAATTAGATAAACCAGGGGTGCTGGGTTCACCATAAGAAAAGCCTAAATTAGTCTTAAACTCACAAATCTAAAAAAATGGTTTCATAGTGTGCCTACCCTCTCTTGAATATTATACGGCACCTTAGAAACTATTGGCTTCACCCCACGAGGGGTGTCCAGGTAGCAGACACCAGGTAGGTGCGTGTCTGCATTCACCAGCAGGTCACTGAGCTCTTGGAATTTTGCTCTGTTGTTTCTTAATTTTTTTTGGAAAATCCTGCAGTCTCTTGAACATTGGGTTTTCATTGGTTTCAGGACTGCCAAAGCTTTGTTCTAGTCTCTCTTATGCACTGTGAGATCAGCTGGATTACTGATGTGGACAGATCTCATCCTGCTGTTCAGTGATTTTGAGGTCAATGATTATTGTTTACAAGGCACATTTCCAACCTCTGTAGTTCTCACATTGATCATCAAACTTTGCAAGACCGGTCTAAAGGCCCCGTTACATGGTACGAGATCGTAAACGATATCTCTGAAACGTTACAGGTTTGGAGTCATTCAAACGACATCGTTAGGAGGTCGTTGCATGTAACACTGCGATATGACTACGATAAATCGTTGGATCGTTGATCGCAGATTTAAGAACATGTTCTCAAGTCAAACGATCCTCGATCAGCCAACCTGCTGCATCGTTATGTGTGACACCGCGGTAATGATGTCGTTAACGACTTCGTCCACTCACAGCAATGTAAAAGTATCGTTCGTTGGGTTGTGTGAACGATAGCTGCTCGCCACATTGTTGGTGGGTCGTCCAAGATATCTAGACGTGTGACATCTCACCAATGATTCCAAAAAGATGTCCTAACGACCAAGCTCCCGTGCGATCACTGGCGATATCGTTACAACATTGAATCGTGTAATTGTACCTTTAGTAAGATCACAGTGAAACATGTACCTTGCAAAGTCAGACATGTCAATTGCTATAGTGCAATTGCTAGAGTAATGATATTCATATGGTCTGTAGATGAGGAGAGTGGGGCCCATGAAGGCTCGCAGTCTACAAGGGATGGGTGAGGAAACAGTAGGTAAAGGAGACAGGACCCTGCCCACAAAGGTTCACAGCCTACAAGGGATGGGTGAGAATACAGTAGATGAGGAGAGGGGACACTGCCCATGAGGGCTCACAGTCTACAAGGGATGGGTGAGGAGGACACAGTAGATGAGGAGAGAGGACCCTGCCCACAAGGGCTCACAGTCTACAAGGGATGGGTGAGGATACAGTAGAAGAGGAGGGAGGACCCTGCCCACGAAGGCTGACAGTCTACAAGGGATGAATGAGGATACAGTGGAGGAAAGAGGACCCTGCCTGCGAGGGCTGACAGTCTACAGGGGATGGGCAAGGATACAGCAGGTGAGGAGAGAGGACCCTGCCTGTGAGAGCTCACAGTCTACAAGTTATGGGTGAGGATACAGTAGGAGGAGGAGAGAGGAGCCTGCCCCCGAGGACTCACAGTCTCTAAGTGATGGGTGAGGAAACAGTAGGTAAAGGAGAGAGGACCCTGCCCACAAAGGCTCACAGCCTACAAGGGATGGGTGAGGATACAGTAGAAGGAGGAGAGAGAAGCCTGCCCCAAGGACTCACAGTCTCTAAGTGATGGGTGAGGATACAGTAGGTGAGGGGAGAGGACTCTGCCCACAAGGGCTCACAGTCTACAAGGGATGGGTGAAGATACAGCAGCGAAGGAGAAAGGGCCCTGCCCATGAGGGCTCACAGTCTACAAGGGATGGGTGAGGACACAGTAGATGAGGAGAGAGGACCCTGCCCACAAGGGCTCACAGTCTACAAGGGATGGGTGAGGATACAGTAGAAGAGGAGAGAGGACCCTGCCCACAAAGGCTCACAGCCTACAAGGGATGGGTGAGGATACAATAGATGAGGGGAGAGGACCCTGCCCACGAGGGCTCACAGTCTACAAGTGATGGGTGAGGATACAGTAGGTGAGGGGAGAGGACCCTGCCTACAAGGGCTCACGGTCTACAAGGGATGGGTGAAGATACAGTAGGTGAGGAGAAAGGGCCCTGCCCATGAGGGCTCACAGTCTACAAGGGATGGGTGAGGATACAGTAGGTGAGGAGAGAGGACCTTGCCCATGAGGGCTCACAGTCTCTAAGTGATGGGTGAGGAAACAGTAGGTAAAGGAGAGAGGACCCTGCCCACAAAGGCTCACAGCCTACAAGGGATGGGTGAGGATACAATAGATGAGGGGAGAGGACCCTGCCCACGAGGGCTCACAGTCTACAAGTGATGGGTGAGGATACAGTAGGTGAGGGGAGAGGACCCTGCCTACAAGGGCTCACGGTCTACAAGGGATGGGTGAAGATACAGTAGGTGAGGAGAAAGGGCCCTGCCCATGAGGGCTCACAGTCTACAAGGGATGGGTGAGGATACAGTAGGTGAGGAGAGAGGACCCTGCCCATGAGGGCTCACAGTCTACAAGGGATGGGTGAGGATACAGTAGGTGAGGAGAAAGGGCCCTGCCCATGAGGGCTCACAGTCTACAAGGGATGGGTGAGGATACAGTAGGTGAGGAGAGAGGACCCTGCCTACAAGGGCTCACGGTCTACAAGGGGTGGGTGAAGATACAGTAGGTGAGGAGAAAGGGCCCTGCCCACGAGGGCTCACAGTCTACAAGGTATGGGTGATTAGACAACACCACAGTTTTTGTATCCAATCCATTTTAACATTTAAACCATACTATTTTTTGTGCATATACACATACTAAGGGGACTGGAACAATCATAGACATCTAATCAAAAATGACCGATTGCAAAATCAGTAATTTACACAATTTTCCCAAAGGGAAAAGAAACGTGATCATACGGTCAATATATATGAAAGTGTGAATTTTATTAAATAAACAATGTGTTTTACAAGGGGTGGGAGTAAGGTTAGAAAAACCAGCATTGATACAAATATATATATCTCTAGAGTCAATAGTATATGTATATTCATGTATCTTAAAATGTACATATAAATAAGTCTATACTTCATAGTTTCAATACACATACAAAATCATTAGAGCTATACTATAGAAAATATCGTATAGGCCTCTATCCTGCACATTTTATAATATAGCTAAACTATTAAAATGTACATATAAATAACTCTATACTTCATAGTTTCAATACACATATGCAAAGTATTGGTAAGAGAACAATTATATTACAATTTAAATGCTCCAGTATTCATATACACTGCCATTATATATATATATTGCACAAGCCCAGTACAAAATCATTAGAGCTATACTATAGAAAATATTTTTATTATAAATCATATCAATTTAAGAAGAGGATTTGTAGGAGTTTATCATTATATACATCGTATAGGCCTCTATCCTGCACATTTTATAATATAGTTATACTATTAAAATGTGATGGTGGGTTTACACACACCAATTTCTGTGTCCAATATCTGAACAGATCTCTGGTTGCAGTGAAATCATGGACACATAGTTCCATGTTGTACACAGCAACAAAATAGAACAATGTGTCCATGATTTCACTGCAACCAGAGATCTGTTCAGATATTGGACACAGAAATTGGTGTGTGTAAAGCCATCATTAGTCTATCAGTTTCTTTCAACCTGATGAATTTAATTGAACTTTAAAAGAAAGTTTTTAAGCTTCCTAGAGTTTTCAGGTGTTGGGACACCCGCAGGCTGTGAACGTTTGGAGCAGTGGCAGCTGTGAAATCCAGTAACATTAAATTCTCCTTTAAACAACTATTAATTTTTTGTATTTTTGTTTTTTTTTATTATTATCTATTCTTTTTGCTTCTTTACAGAGCAAAACTTTATCATTGCAGAGAGTAAGGCCATCTCTTCTACACTTATGTGATAGCAATTCATATAAAAAAAGCATATGACTATTTTATGTTTAACATACATGATCTTATAGGTCTGTTCACACTTATGAAACACTATAATATGAACGTTGCTTCTTAAAAATGTGCAATCCCTTTTTTTCTTTCCTTCCAAAAATATAGAATAAAGATTTTTAGCATGTGCACAAGTGTGTTCTATCATTAATCATATGTGTCTGTTCACACTGATGAAACACCGTACTATGGATGTTGCAATCTCTTCATTTCCTTTTCTTCCACATGTTTAGAATGCAGATTTTTGGCATGTGCACAAGTTTGTTATTATAGCATTAATCTTGGGCCTGTCCGTGCATTGCCCACTAGCCATATTCCAGATGAACTGGTGATGAGCTGAAAAAACTATTTTTCTTATTTCTCCTCCAAAAATGTGTTACCTGTGGCATGGGGAAATGGATTTGTAAGTCAGGTGCCTTCTGCAGCCAAGGCCATGGATGGGTTAATGAGGCAAGCAATAATATCCTGTAAGCGATTAGGTCCTGGCACTGGAAGAGGAGGGACCTTTGGCAAAGCAAAAACGCTTCACCATGGAGGCCAGTGCCATTTTGGGATTGCCGTACACTACAGCAATACTGTGTACCACGTGTCTGCAGTCCACATTTTGGAGACGTAATGGATCCACCCCAAGAGATGCCTGCTCTGGAGGACCTGATTTTCCTCAACATCACAGGGGTGGAGGGCGCTTTCCACAACCGGAGCAGCCGCAGAGGAGATGTTAGCTGAAGTACAACTGCGCTCCCTGATTTGCAGCGAGGTCAGGATCCAGTGCTGGTCCTGCATGCCCAAAGAGGTCCCACTGGATGGCGCTCACAATCAAGAGGTGAACTGTAGAGTATGGCCTTATTAAACCTGCAGACGGTGGATCGGCACATCGAGGAGGATGAGGCGGAGGTAGTAGTGGCAGAACCCACTGTTTTCCTGCCTTCTGTAGCACCCCCACCAGAGGCCTTTGACTGGGAGAATGCTATATGAGGGTCCCATACCCCCTCCCAACAAGTATCTTCATAGGCCTGAAGCACCCTGGCCCTTCTAGAAGAAATTAGGCTCTAGAAATGGTCACCCAAGAGTAGTTGCTGGGCCCTAAGTGTAACGACTTTGAGAAGCAATGTACCCAGGGCCAGGTGGTGACTTCTTCTAGAAGAGAGGGTTTGGGTTCCTGGCCGAAGAAGTGACTGGTTACAGGTGCCCGGTCCACCCTGCTGCATCAACATCTGCATTCACGACTCTGCACCCTCTATGCTGGGGAGGTGGTCCCCTTAATGAAGGTAAAGGGCTGCAAGGGATGGTATGTGGTAGAAGTAAATCGGGTCGTCACTGCAGAGGATTTTCAAGAGTGGCAGCAGGAGACAGCATGGAAAGGATGGGCTGTCCACTGCTGGCCTGGCCTGACCATGTTATCCAGCTGCAGTGAAAACCACCGGGGCTAGAGATCCTGAAAGGCCTGTTGGGGTTGACTAAGTTCCTCTGATTTGTTGTTAGAGGAGTGGCCGTGTCCTAATTCCTCCATCCTCTTCTCCAGTGGTGGCCATGACAGGGTGTACTGGGGGGCAGGTGGTGGTGGAGAATGCCCCTGGAGGAGTAGCCCCTGTGACCCCCGAGACCGGATAAGAGCAGCCTACAGTGAGAAACGGGCAAGCCCATCCTAGAGAGTGTGAAGTGAGATACTACAGTTGATGGCCTCCAATTAAAGAGGACTGCTCTAAAAATGGCTTATTGTTGGTTTGCTGACCTTTTTTCAGAAATGCCCCTGGTGGGACCCTGCACCATGCAGGCTGTAAAGTTGCAGGCTGATAGCCTTGCTGTTAGTCCTGGAAATGTCCTGTTGACCGGATAAGGACTGTCGTTATTGGAGTTCTGACAAGAGTGAGGCCAGTTTTGTTGTTCATTTTATATTTCCCCTTCCCAAGTTTAGCGCCGGTTGTGCTCCCCTTGCTGGATTAGCGGTCATGCAACCTTCAGGCTACACCTCAACCCTAAATGGACTCTTCTTGATGGCCTGTACCTGATTTTAT
Source organism: Allobates femoralis (assembly GCA_033576535.1). Taxonomy (NCBI): domain Eukaryota; kingdom Metazoa; phylum Chordata; class Amphibia; order Anura; family Aromobatidae; genus Allobates; species Allobates femoralis. The sequence continues at coordinate 749,998,442 of JARQOC010000002.1, forward strand.
TGGCCTCTGCTGATCCTTGTGGGACTTACTTATATACTTTGTATATGTGTGTCTTTTAGACTTACCATGAACAGTCTGTGCTAAGTTCCTATTTTAAAATGTTCATTATTTGTGTAACATAAATGGGAAAAATTCCATCATGTTCCAACATATTGTTTCTTTTTAAAGTTGCAACAGTAAAGCTTTTTAACTTCACTCCTTGTGTGCTGGACTGTTTGTACAAAGTAAGAGGTGCTATGATACTGCCCTATAGATGCTGGAGAGCAAGCTGCAGACCTCTGGCCTGAAGGTGTCAGATATGGAAGTGCAAAACACTACACACACTCCTGTTGAACAGGGCTGGACAACTCCAGTCCTCAAGGGCAGCAAATAGTGCATGTTTTCAAGATTTCCTAAGCATTGCACAAGGTGTTGGAATCATCCCCTGTTCAGGTGATTCAAATACCACCTGTGCAATGCTAAAGAAATCCAGAAAATGCCCTGTTTACAACCCTTAAGGACTGCAGTGGGTCACCCCTGCCCTAGAAGTCTGTGTGGAGGTAGCCAGTTGGCAAAAGAAATCCTTAAGCCCTTCCACCATAACTGCAGCTCTCCCTGAACCCTCTTGCAAGCATATGGGGCATCACAGAAAGCATTCCCCATATGATGTGAGAGCAGGCACTGGTGACAGGGTGACAATTGGTGCTATCACTAAGATTAGACTCAAGGGGTTACACAGGGGCTATCCCGCAAGTTTGAATTGCGCTGCACTCCCTGACGTCACCGCCCCTCACACACTGTCTCACCATACTGGCGAGATTTACCTACTAAATCCATTACAAACCACTAACACTGACTTACAAAGCCGTCCATCACCTGTCCCCTCCCTATATCTCTGAACTAATCTCCCACTATCTTCCCTCATGTAATCTTCGATACTCCCCAGACCTCCTCCTCTCCTCCACACTCATTCATTCCTCACCCAATCTCCTCCAATACTTCTTCTGAATATCCCCCATCCTCTGGAATTCTGCACACCAACACGTCTGATTCTCCACCACACTCGCATACTTTAGATAGAACCTGAAAACCCATCTCTTTAGGAAAGCTTACAGTCTGCAATTTCCACATCTGGCCGCCACAACATGATATGCCATGTTTAATGGCAATTGGGGTCCCTCTGCTGGATGTCTGAAGCATATACACACTACCTGATCTCTAATCAGGAAGCTGAGCACTGAAGGCCTGGTTGGGCTGTGACACAGCCTCTAACTGGAAGGAGGGGTTGGTTAGGGTGTAGTAGGGTAGAGTAAGCGGAGGAGAGGTTCAGTAAGGAGGCAGCATGAACTGCTCTGAAGTGACCAGCTGCAATCGGGGAACCATTCCCTAGGTCATCCAGGCTTATAGGGTCTGATGGCAGAACTGGATGCTGGCGAGGTTGAAGCTCACTAGCAACTCAAATAAAACACTCCGGGGCATCAGTTGTATATAGAATCGGGGAACTGCTATAGACATGGATAACCACCGGATCCACACTACCAGCCTGAAAGGAAGTAACCCACAGTAACTAAGATGGAGTACTAGAAGTTCAAGACACCAAGGAATCCAAAACTCAAGGAAAGTCCGCAGGACATATCACTCACCCAGAACAGTGGACTACTGTTCTCATCAGACTGGCTGGACCACCTGCCTGGTGGTGGATGCTGTCTGCTTCCTTCACTATATCTGTCACCACTACGCTTATCGTCTCCCTGGGAGCCAGCCCCGGTTGGGACGGGTTAAACATCTGGGCTGCTTACTACAACCTATCTCCCAGGGAGCCCCTGCTGTGTCGGACATACCAGGCTGATTACCCCAACTGGTGTCATGAACAAACTTTATCCCTATTTCTACCCCCGTTACGTGTCCGGTTAGGACCACGTCTGCTGGGCACGACTACTGTGAACCGAACTCTGGCCCAGCTGCTGAGTAACCCGGCCCTTGTGACCGACACACCAGAGCGGCCTCCTCACCATCCTCATCACTGGAGCTGCTAATAATTAAAAATGTACTCCAACAATTTATAAAAACCTAACATAGGTGGCGATACAAATCAGATTCTCAAAATAGAGAAGTGCGGTGGATTATCAAATTAAATACACGACTACCTGTTGGAACCAATTTATGTGAAGATATTATGTTACACTACGAAATATAAACCAATATTCTGGAACATAAAATAACAACATTTTTTCTTTATTTACTGCCTTTATTACTCATTAACTCATATAATTGAACATGATAATAATAATGAATATTTTTCAGTTTATAATTAAAAAGATACATAACATATTGTATCTATCTATGCCAACGATATGTAGCAAAAGTGTTTAAAACAAGACTGTAAAATAAGTCGATATTCTGTACTAACCTACCACTTGCAATGCATTAACCCTTATGGCACCACAATTTGATTTTGTATAAGGACAAACAGAGACCTGTCCCAAATGTAAAAAGTATCCTCTGTCGACAAAGTAAATATTAGAATACAGTTTTAACATATACCTTCACTAGGGTTAACGCTAGGTTAGAGTTAGGGAGTTTGGGTTAATACTAGGGTATGGGCTAGAATTAGCATTAGGGATAGGACTCAGGCTTGGGTTAGGGTTAAAGATAGGGTTAGGAGTACGGCTTGGATTAGAGTTTGGGTAAGGACTAGTGCTTGGTCTAGGGTTAAGACTAGGGCTCAGGCCAGGGTAAGTGATAGGGTTAGGACCAGGAATAGGCTAGGGTTAGGGTTAGAGTTTGGGAAAGAACATGGACTAAGGCTAGGGATAGGGTTAGAATACAAAAAAAGCCTAAAACAGAAATAATAAAAGGGTTAGGACTAGGGCTCAGTCTATGGTTAGAGTTAGTAATAGAAAAAAGTGTAGAATCCGGTGCCACAAAATTCCTTTTTATTTTCAAAAATTTTAAAAATCACACATGCTCCAGAGGAGCTCCTGGACGCGTTTCGTGGGTCTAGCCCACTTAATCGTCAGTACAATGGCAATACAGACAACAAGAATATATACGATTTAAAAGCAAAAAACAGCCCCCTTTCGCAAGTGTGACAAATTTACATCAATTATTTCTAACCAATCACATACCTGCAGGTTTTAAAAGAGTTAAAAGGAAAAATATGGGGAAGAAGAGGGGGAGGGAGGAAAAAAGAAGAAAAGAGCTGATAACAGAAAGTAAAAGAGGGGAAAAGAAAAAAAAAAAAAAAAAAAAAAAAAAATGGGGAAGAAAAGGAGGAGAGGGAAAGAGAGGAAAAGAGCTGATAACAGAAAGTAAAACAGGGAAAAAAAAAAAAAATGGGGAAGAAAAGGAGGGGAGGGAAAGAGAGGAAAAGAGCTGATAACAGAAAGTAAAACAGGGAAAAAAAAAGGGGAAAAAAAAAAATAAATAAATAAAAAAAATAAAAAAAATGGGGAAGAAAAGGAGGGGAGGGAAAGAGAGGAAAAGAGCTGATAACAGAAAGTAAAACAGGGAAAAAAAAAAAAAAATGGGGAAGAAAAGGAGGGGAGGGAAAGAGAGGAAAAGAGCTGATAACAGAAAGTAAAACAGGGAAAAAAAAAGGGGAAAAAAAAAATAAATAAATAAAAAAAATAAAAAAAATGGGGAAGAAAAGGAGGGGAGGGAAAGAGAGGAAAAGAGCTGATAACAGGGCGAATGCCAGATTAAGAAATAGGGTTAGGACTAGGGCAAGGGTTATGGTTAGGACTAGGGTTCATACCAGGATAAAAGTTAAGGTTAAGACTAGGGTTTGGTCTAGGATTAGGGTTAGGGCTAGGGTTCAGGTGAATGTTAGAGTTTGGGTAAGGACTAGGGTTTGGTCTAGAGTTAAGACTAGGACTGAAGCCAGGGTTAGAGTTTGGGTTTGTACAAGGGGTCCGGCAATAGTTAGAGTTTGGGTAAGAACCAGAACTAGGGCTAGGGTTAGGACTATGGCTTAGTCTAGGGTTATAGTTTGGGTTAGGATATGGATTAAGGCTAGGGATAGGTTTAGAACACAAAAAAAGCCTAAAACAAAAAAACATTTCACAAGTGCAACAATGAATTGAGCCCTAAGTGTTATCTATCAATGTATTGAGGCTCAGTTGGCGGGGTGCCCCTATTATGGAGCATTATTTCAGTGACTCATAGTGTCAGTGATGGTCACTCACCGGGTTCTTCATTCTGCTCTCTCCACGGTTTATCAGATGTGCCGAGCTCCAGCCCTGAACATTTATAGATAAGCGCTGAGCTCTGAGAATTACTGCGGACACCGGTGGAGCGTCCAGGGAAATCTCCAACAGGTAAACAACATTTCGGATATTTTCATCTATTTAGGGAAGAACTGCAGGGTTGTACGATGAGGACCAAGGTTAGAAAGTGCTCCAAGATGAATCCTGCAGCAATGAAGTACAAACAGTAAAGTAACAATATAATAATGATAATTATATAAAAAGCTTCTAAAAATTACTTCTGGTTCATTGTCTGTGACAACTGTTCTTTTATTTATAAATGCGGATTGTAATGAATAAAGCAATATTCCTACAAGTAGCCATTTTGTCAGAAGTCACCATATCTCACTCTCGAGAGAGAGAGAGCCTGAGGCGTATTCATCTCCTGGAATATGTTAACTAACCTGAGGATACTTATTTCCTAGCACACTGGCCACACAATGGGACTTCCTATGGAACAAGAGCTAGGTGACACTGAAGACCACAAGGCATATATCACCCTCACTGAGAGGTGCCTTAATAAACCAGCACTGACAGGGCAGCTGCGGCTCTTCTTTTATCCTCAGGCAGTTCACTGGCTGGCCTGAGTTTAATAAGAGGCGCTATAGAGCTATATAAATGAATAAATATTATTATTATTACTATAGAGCTGCCAGGTTTGGTGGCCAATTCATCACATGGATGAAAGGTTGCAGGGACGTAACCCGGTGTACTGTACTACGACTCTGCGGTATTGAGAGGGTTAAGCGCCCGATTCGGGGTGGGAATTGTACAAGACTAGTTCTTAATTGTGAAACTTTTTGGATAATCTCTATGTGTATCCAGGGTGCAAAATGCTGACAGTTTGTAGTATACATCCTGTGAACATTTTGCATATTCACTTATTTGTGGCAGCCAGAGAACGTCCAGGGGGCGTGTTTGTGTTGGAGCTTCCATGGAAATGGATACTGGACGTCACGACCAGACTCCAACACACACACCCTCCCCCAGTTTACAGTATACCCCGCCACCCCAGACTGCTAAAGGCCGCCCCACCCCCTAATGTGACCACCCACCCCCATTGCACACAGCGGTCCCCTGCTCCACTGACACAGTGTGCCGATTCCCCAGCTGTGAAGTAGATTCAGTACACTGTCAGTGCAGGAGGGCGCCGCTATATGCAATATGGTGTGTGCACTCACCCTATGGCCGCTGTCAGTGGAGCAGAGGTCCGAAGCCCGGGTCTCTGTGCACAGTGGAGCCGATGCTGTATCTCTCTATACCTCCTTTACCACAGAGCCGGTGCCTGCAGTATAGAGAGGACCCAAAATAAAGATTTATTTCTTTATTCAAAACACTATGAGTGTGCTATATACTAAATACTATACGATTCATAGAAATCCATTCACTAGCGCCTCAGCACGACTTTTATTTTGAGTGCATGACAATTTTCTTATTACATGTTATCTTGATTGTATCAAGCCATCGGGTTGCTGGTTTTCCTTTGCACCTTGATCCTTATATTCTTCGGACCATGATGTCCTTCTCCAGTGATTGCTCTCTTTGTATGATGTGACCTTATGATGAATGAACGCTCTGTAGGAAGATCGATCATGTGCAGCCTAGATAGGTCCACCAGGGTCTTCTCCAAGCCTAGATAAGTCCACCAAGATCTTTTCCAAGCATAGCTAGCTCCACCATGGTCTTCTCTACCATTACCTTGATAGTATCAAGCCATCAGGTTGTTGGTCTTCCTCTTCACCTTGTTTCTTCTATTCTTCCAACCATGATGTCCTTCTCCAGTAATTGTTCTCTTTGTATGATGTGATCTTATTGGAGGATGCATGGTCTGTAGAAATATTGATCTTGTGCAGCCTAGATAGCTCCACCGGGGTCTTTTCCAAACCTAGATAGCTCCACCGGGGTCTTCTCCAAGCCTAGATAGCTCCACCGGGGTCTTTTCCAAACCTAGATAGCTCCACCGGGGTCTTTTCCAAACCTAGATAGCTCCACTGGGGTCTTCTCCAAACCTAGATAGCTCCACTGGGGTCTTCTCCAAACCTAGATAGCTCCACCGGGGTCTTCTCCAAGCCTAGATAGCTCCACCGGGGTCTTATCCAAGCCTAGATAGGTCCAACAAGTTGTTCTTAAAGCCTAGATAGCTCCACCAGGGTCTTCTCCAAGACTAGATAGCTCTACCAGGGTCGTCTCCAAGCCTCAATAGGTCCAACAGGGTCGGTCTTCTCTAAGCTAAGATATGTCCACCAGGGTCTTCTCCAAGCCTAGATATCAGGTCATCGGTTTGCTTGTCTTCATCTTCACCTTGCTCCTTCCATTCTTCCCACCATGATGTCTTCTCCAGTGATTGCTCTTCGTATGATGTGTAGACAGTCGTATCTTGGTGATCTTCCTTCCAGTGAGATGTCTGGTTGGTTCTTGCCATCCTTGGTATTGATCACCTTCTCCAGCTCCACATTATGAAGGTGTTGATTCTTCTGTCTTGTTCCTTTATTGTCCAGGTGTCACCTCCATATGTTACTATAGAACAGACCAGACTATGTACGAGCCGTGTTTCCATCACCAGTGATATGTTACTACAGAATAGACCAGACTATGTACGAGCCGTGTCTTCATCACCAGTGAAATGTTACTACAGAATAGACCAGACTATGTACGAGCCGTGTCTTCATCACCAGTGAAATGTTACTACAGAATAGACCAGACTATGTATGAGCCGTGTCTCCATCACTAGTGATATGTTACTACAGAATAGACCAGACTATGTATGAGCCGTGTCTTCATCACCAGTGATATGTTACTACAGAGTAGACCAGACTATGTACGAGCCGTGTCTTCATCACCAGTGATATGTTACTACAGAGTAGACCAGACTATGTACGAGCCGTGTCTTCATCACCAGTGATATGTTACTACAGAATAGTCCAGACTATGTACGAGCCGTGTCTTCATCACCAGTGATATGTTACTACAGAATAGACCAGACTATGTACGATCCGTGTCTCCATCACCAGTGAAATGTTACTACAGATTAGACCAGACTATGTACGAGCCGTGTCTTCATCACCAGTGACATGTTACTACAGCACAGACCAGACTATGTACGAGCTGTGTCTTCATTACCAGTGAAATGTTACTACAGATTAGACCAGACTATGTACGAGCCGTGTCTTCATCACCAGTGACATGTTGCTACAGAACAGACCAGACTATGTACGAGCTGTGTCTTCATCACCAGTGAAATGTTACTACAGAACAGAACAGACTATGTATTAGCCGTGTCTTCATCACCAGTGACATGTTGCTACAGAACAGACCAGACTATGTATGAGTCGTGTCTCCATCACCAGTGAAATGTTACTACTGAATAGACCAGACTATGTACGAGCCGTGTCTTCATCACCAGTGAAATGTTACTACAGAATAGGCCAGACTATGTACGAGCCGTGTCTCCATCACCAGTGAAATGTTACTACAGAATAGACCAGACTATGTACGAGCCGTGTCTCCATCACCAGTGAAATGTTACTACAGAATAGACCAGACTATGTACGAGCCGTGTCTCCATCACCAGTGAAATGTTGCTACAGAATAGACCGGACTATGTACGAGCCGTGTCTTCATTACCAGTGAAATATTACTATAGAAAAGACCGACAGAATAAACTTACCAACATATGTATTGTAAACGTTATAAATAGAAAATAAATTCTCATCTGATTTCACGAAAGGTCAAATAAAAAGTGATAAAAATAACAACAGAAATCAATGATACAAAAAGGTTTTATATTGTGTAAAAACAATAAAAAAATATATATATATAATATAAACCTGGTGTTACAATAATCACAGTCAACTTATTAATGAGGTAAAAAAAAAAAAGAAATAAAAGTTTTTAAAATGTACTTTTATTTTGCTTTATCTATTATATAAAACCCGAAGGCCACTTCCGCCCAAAATCCGCTTCCGCTTCCGTGATGGCCTCCCTCCTGTGTCAAACACCGGAACCGGAAGCACCAGACCCACAGAGCCCCAGCCACCGGCCCTGCACAGAGCCCCGTCTGCGCCCACCCACATCCGGCCCACAGCCCTGCTGCCCCATCACCCCCCTGCCTGTCACCATAGCCATCCTCCACTGCCCGCGCTCCCCGCCTGTCACAACACTTCCCCCCGCTGCCCCATCACCCCCTGCCTGTCACCATAGCCGCCCCCCACTCTCCTGTCACCCCCCCACTCTCCTGTCACCCCCCCACTCTCCGGTCACCCCCCCGCCTCTTACCACAGCTCCCTCCAGCCAGCCACGATCTCTATTCATGGGGCTTGAGGACCTCTGATGACGTCACGATGATGGGTGGAGTCACATATCACATGACCGTGACGTCATCAAAGGTCCTGTCCCGATCTCACCTACTCTGCCTATTCATCCCCCTGCGCTGCACACTGACCCACGATCTCCTCACCCCCGCTCTGCCCACCCACCCCCACACTGACCACTGACCCTCACTCTGCCCCTGACCCCCACACTGACCCCCACTCTGACCACCCACCCCCACACTGACCCCCACTCTGCCCCTGACGCCCACTCTGACCACCCACCCCCACACTGACCACTGACCCCCACTCTGCCCCTGACGCCCACTCTGACCACCCACCCCCACACTGACCACTGACCCCCACTCTGCCCCTGACCCCCACTCTGACCACTCACCCCCTCTCTGCCCCCCTCACCCCCACTCTGCCCCTGCTCTGCCCACTGACCCCCACTCTGACCACTGGCCCCCACTCTGCCCACTCACCCCCAAACTCTGCCCACTCACCCCCCTACTCTTCCCCCTGACCCCCTCTCTGCCCCCTCACCCCCACTCTGCCCACTGACCCCCACTCTGCCCCTGCTCTGCCCACTGACCCCCACTCTGACCACTGGCCCCCACTCTGCCCACTCACCCCCAAACTCTGCCCACTCACCCCCCTACTCTTCCCCCTGAACCCCTCTCTGCCCCTGACCACCACTCTGACCACTCACCCCCCAACTCTGCCCCCTCACCCTCTCTCTGCCCCCCTCACCCCCACTCTGCCCCTGCTCTGCCCACTGACCCCCACTCTGACCACTGGCCCCCACTCTGCCCACTCACCCCCAAACTCTGCCCACTCACCCCCCTACTCTTCCCCTGACCCCCTCTCTGCCCCCTCACCCCCACTCTGCCCCCTCACCCCCACTCTGCCCCCTCACCCCCACTCTGCCCCCTCACCCCCACTCTGCCCACTGACCCCCACTCTGCCCCTGACCCTGCTCTGCCCACTGACCCCCACTCTGACCACTGACCCCCACTCTGACCACTGACCCCAACTCTGCCCACTCACCCCCCAACTCTGCCCACTCACCCCTCTCTGCCCCCCTCACCCCCTGCTCTGCCCACTGACCCCCACTCTGCCCCTGACCCTGCCCACTCACCCCCACTCTGCACACTGACCCCCACTCTGCCACTGCTCTGCCCACTGACCCCCACTCTGACCACTGGCCCCCACTCTGCCCACTCACCCCCAAACTCTGCCCACTCACCCCCCTACTCTTCCCCCTGAACCCCTCTCTGCCCCCCTCACCCCCACTCTGCACACTGACCCCCACTCTGCCCCTGCTCTGCCCACTGACCCCCACTCTGACCACTGGCCCCCACTCTGCCCACTCACCCCCAAACTCTGCCCACTCACCCCCCTACTCTTCCCCCTGAACCCCTCTCTGCCCCCTCACCCCCACTCTGCACACTGACCCTCTCTCTGCCCCTGACCCTGCTCTGCCCACTCACCCCCACTCTGACCACTGACCCTCACTCTGCCCACTCACCCCCAAACTCTGCCCACTCACCCCCCTACTCTTCCCCCTGACCCCCTCTTTGCCCCCTCACCCCCACTCTGCACACTGACCCCCACTCTGCCCCTGACCCTGCTCTGCCCACCCACCCCCACTCTGACCATTGACCCCCACTCTGACCCTGCCCACTCACCCCCACTCTGACCCCAACTCTGCCCACTCACCCCCCAACTCTGCCCACTCACCCCCTCTGCCCCCCTCACCCCCACTCTGCCCCTGCTCTGCCCACTGACCCCCACTCTGACCACTGACCCCCACTCTGACCACTCACCCCCAAACTCTGCCCACTCACCCCCTCTCTGCCCCCTCACCCACATTCTGCCCACTCACCCCCTCTCTGCTCACTCACCCCCTCTCTGTCCACTCACCCACCATTATGCCCACTGACCATGCTCTGCCCACTCACCCTGCTCGCCCCATTGACCCCTCACACTGGCCACTCATCCTGCTCTGCCTACTCACCCCCCACTGACCTTTCACACTGACCCTGCTCTGCCCACTGACCCCTCACTGACCCTGCTCTGCCCACTCACCCTGCTCAGCCCACTGACCCCTCACACTGCCCACTGACCCTCCTCTGCCCACTGAACATGCTCTGCCCACTGACCCCTCAATGCCCACTCACCCTGCTCTGCCCACTGACCCCTCACACACCCCACTGACCCTGCTCTGCCCACTCACCCCTCACACTGACCCTGCTCTGCCCACTGACCCCTCACACTGCCCACTGACCCCTCACACTGCCCACTCACGCCTCACACTGCCCACTGAACATGCTATGCCCACTTACCCCTCACACTGCCCACTGACCATGCTCTGCCCACTGACCCCTCACACTGCCTACTGACCCTGCTCTGCTCATTTACTCCCGCTCTGCCCACTCACCCCCGCTCTGCCCACTCGCCCCTGCTTTTACCACTCACCCTGGCCTGCCCACTGACCACCCTCTGTTCACTCACCCCCCGCTCTGCCCTTTCACCATGCCCACTGACCCCTGCTCTGCCAACTGACCGTGCCCACTCACCCATGCTCTACCCACTCACCCTTCTCTGCCCACTCACTGTCCCCACTGACCGCCGCTCTGCCCACTAACCCCTGTTCTGCCCACTGACTGTGCCCAATAACCCTTGCTATGCCCACTAAACCCTGCTCTGCCCACTCACCCCCGCTCTGCCCGCTGACCCCTGCTCTGCTCACTGACTGTGCCCACTCACCCCTGCTCTGCCCACTCACCCCTGCTCTACCCACTGATTTTTCCCACTAACCCCTGCTGTGCCTACTGACTGTGCCCACTGACCCTGCTCTGCCCACTCACTCTGCCCATTAACCCCTGCTCTGACCACTGACCCCCGCTATGACCCTGCTCTGACCACTGATGCCCCAATCCTGCTCACTGACCATGCTCTGCCCATTCACCCCCCACTCTGCCCACTCACCCCCGCTCTGCCCTCTGACCCTGCTCTGCCTACCTACCCCCCCCCCTCTGGCTACTGACCATGCCCACTGACCCCAGCTCTGCCCACAGACCCCAGCTCTGCCTACTGACCCTGCTCTGACTACTGATTATGCCCACTGACCCCTGCTCTGCCCAATGACTCTGCCCACTAACCCCTGCTCTTCCCACTCATCCCCCACTCTGCCCACTGACCCCCGCTTTGCCCACTCACCCCCAGCAGATCGGTTTCCCAGCCAACGACAGCTCCTGTCCTGCCACCTACAAGACGGGTGGAGCGAGCCGCCGCAGGGTAAGTATCCTCACTGAGGTTTTTTTATTTTTATTATCACCATGAAGGGGAGGGGGGTGTGCAGCCCCAGAGGGAGGGCGGCCGCAGAGACTGGAGGCCCAGAGGGACGGGTGCCGCGGGGAGCGGAAGGGGTCAGGAGGAGCGCCTCCATCCTGCCCCCCCTATCCATCCTGCCCCCCCTATCCATCCTGCCCCCCAACACCATCCTGCCCCCCCGACTCCATCCCGCACCCCCACCACCATCCTCACCCCCCGCCAACATCCTGCCCCGCCACCTACATCCTCCCCCCTCCCCCACCACCATCCTGCCCTGCCATCTCCATCCTGCCCTGCCGCCTCCATCCTGCCCTGCCTTCTCCATCCTGCCTCGCTCTGTCCATCCTGCGCCACTCACCTCCATCCTGCCCCTCCGTCTCCATCCTGCCCCTCCGTCTCCATCCTGCCCCTCCGTCTCCATCCTGCCCTCCGTCTCATCCTGCCCCTCCGTCTCCATCCTGCCCCTCCGTCTCCATCCTGCCCCTCCGTCTCCATCCTGCCCCTCCGTCTCCATCCTGCCCCTCCGTCTCCATCCTGCCCCTCCGTCTCCATCCTGCCCCGCCCCCTCCATCCTGCTCCGCCCCCTCCATCCTGCTCCGCCCCCTCCATCCTGCTCCGCCACCCCATCCTGCTCCGCAACCCACCATCCTGCCCCCCTTGCACCTTCCTGCCCCCCTTGCACCTTCCTGCCCCGCTCACTCCATCCTGCCCCGCTCACTCCATCCTGCCCCGCTCGCTCCATCCTGCCCCGCTCGCTCCATCCTGCCCCGCTCGCTCCATCCTGCCCCGCTCGCTCCATCCTGCCCCGCTCGCTCCATCCTGCCCCGCTCGCTCCATCCTGCCCCGCTCGCTCCATCCTGCCCCGCTCGCTCCATCCTGCCCTGCTCGCTCCATCCTGCCCTGCTCGCTCCATCCTCACCCCCGCTCTTCTTGCTCCCCCGCCTCCATCCTGCCCTCACGCTTACTCATCCTGCCCCGCTTGCTCCATTCTGCTCATCTGCCTCCATCCTGCTCCTCCCGCTCCATCCTGCTCAATCCTGCCCCTTCGGCTTCATCCTGCTCCTCCGCCTCCATCCTGCCCCGCTCAATCCATCCTGCCCCCCGCTCTTCTTGCTCCCCCGCCTCCATCCTGCCCCGCTCGCTCCATCCTGCCCCCCCGCCTCCATCCTGCCCCCCGCCTCCATCCTGCCCCCCCGCCTCCATCCTGTTGCCCCGCCTCCATCCTGTTGCCCCGCCTCCATCCTGTTGCCCCGCCTCCATACTCTTTCCCCACTCGCTCCATTCTGCCCCCCCAACACAATCCTGCCCCCCCTCACCTCCTCAGCTGATTGCTTGCCCAGGCAACTACAGGTCCTAAAGGCCTGTAGGACCTACAAGGCGGAGGCGGAGCGAGCCGCCGGACAGGTGAGTATCCTCACTGAGGATTTTTTTATTTTTACTGTGGACGACCGGGGGCCAGGAGGAGTGGGGGGCCGCGGTCACCGCAGTATTGCCATATACCAGAGTGCTGCTATACATGTGCTATAATGTACTGCCATATACCATAGTGCTGCTATACATGTACTGTAATGTACCGCCATATACCATAGCACTGCTATACATGTACTGTAATGTACCGCCATATACCATAGTGCTGCTATACATGTGCTATAATGTACCACCATATACTATAGTGCTGCTATACATGTACTGTAATGTACCGCCATATACTATAGTGCTGCTATACATTTACTATAATCTACCGCCATATACTATAGTGCTGCTATACATGTGCTCTAATTACCACCATATACCATCGTACTGCTATATATATATCTTATATATAAAAACCGAAGGCCACTTCCCGCCAATCCGCTCAACTTCCGTGATGGCCTGCGCCCTGTGTCAAAGACCGGAACCGGAAGTACCAGACCCACGAGCGGTGAGCGCATAGCGCTCACCGCGAGCCGCTGACAAAATGGCACAGCGCCTCGCCGTGGGCGCTAAAGCGCCACCACTCCCCGTTATCCCGCCACCGGCCCTGCACAGAGCCCCGTCTGCGCCCACCCACATCCGGCCCACAGCCCTGCTGCTCACCGCCCACTCTCCATCAGGGACCGCCATCCCGCCACTGGCTCCGCACACAGCCTGCTGTGCGCCCACCAACATGCGGGAACCGGCCCGGCACGGCCCACACTCCGGTGTGCGGCCTCCGCCGGCACCGCTCCCAGTCCTGCCACTCTCTCCACACACCCGGTGACTCTCCTCCATCACGGAGCTAGCCCCGCCCGCACTCCGGGCCGGCCTCCGAACCGCCGCCAGCCTTGCCGCTGACCGCCAACAGCCAGTGAGTGTTCAGCCCTCCAGCCTCCGTTATCCTCTGCCCCCCCAGCCTCCGCTCTCCTCTGCCCCCCCAGCCTCCGCTCTCTCTGCCCCCCCAGCCTCCGCTCATCCTCTGCCCCCCCAGCTTCCGCTCTCCTCTGCCCCCCCCAGCCTCCGCTCTCCTCTGCCCCCCCAGCCTCCGCTCTCCTCTGACCCCCCGCCTCCGCTCTCCTCTGACCCCCCGGGCCTCCGCTCTCCTCTGACCCCCCAGCCTCCGCTCTCCTCTGACCCCCCCGCCTCCGCTCTCCTCTGCCCCCCCAGCCTCCGCTCTCCTCTGCCCCCCAGCCTCCGCTCTCCTCTGCCCCCCCAGCCTCCGCTCTCCTCTGCCCCCCCAGCCTCCGCTCTCCTCTGCCCCCCCAGCCTCCGCTCTCCTCTGCCCCCCCAGCCTCCGCTCTCCTCTGCCCCCCCAGCCTCCGCTCTCCTCTGCCCCCCAGCCTCCGCTCTCCTCTGCCCCCCCAGCCTCCGCTCTCCTCTGCCCCCCCAGCCTCCGCTCTCCTCTGCCCCCCCAGCCTCCGCTCTCCTCTGCCCCCCCAGCCTCCGTTCTCCTCTGCCCCCCCAGCCTCCGCTCTCCTCTGCCCCCCCAGCCCGCTCCCTGCCCCCTCTCGCTTCCCCCCCAGCCTCCGCTCTCCCTCTGCCCCCCCAGCCTCCGCTCTCCTCTGACCCCCCAGCCTCCGCTCTCCTCTGACCCCCCAGCCTCCGCTCTCCTCTGACCCCCCAGCCTCCGCTCTCCTCTGACCCCCCAGCCTCCGCTCTCCTCTGACCCCCAGCCTCCGCTCTCCTCTGACCCCCAGCCTCCGCTCTCCTCTGACCCCCAGCCTCCGCTCTCCTCTGACCCCCCAGCCTCCGCTCTCCTCTGACCCCCCACTCGCCCTGCCCAGCTCCTCCTCTGACCCCCCAGCCTCCGCTCTCCTCTGACCCCCCAGCCTCCGCTCTCCTCTGACCCCCCAGCCTCCGCTCTCCTCTGACCCCCCAGCCTCCGCTCTCCTCTGACCCCCCAGCCTCCGCTCTCCTCTGACCCCCCAGCCTCCGCTCTCCTCTGACCCCCCAGCCTCCGCTCTCCTCTGACCCCCCAGCCTCCGCTCTCCTCTGACCCCCAGCCTCCGCTCTCCTCTGACCCCCAGCCTCTCCTCTGCCCCCAGCCTTCCCCCCTCCTCTGCCCCCCCAGCCTCCGCTCTCCTCTGCCCCCCCAGCCTCCGCTCTCCTCTGCCCCCCCAGCCTCCGCTCTCCTCTGCCCCCCCAGCCTCTGCTCTCCTCTGCCCCCCCAGCCTCCGCTCTCCTCTGCCCCCCAGCCTCCGCCCCCTCCCTCCTCTGACCCCTCCCTCCTCTAACCCCTCCAGTTTCTGCCTCCTCTGCCTCCTCCCTCCTTTCCCCCTCCAGCCTCTGCCCCCTCCAGCCTGTGCTGCACTCACTGCTGACCACTGAGCCACCGCACTCTCTGCTGACCACTGAGCCACCGCACTCACTGCTGACCACTGAGCCACCGCACTCACTGCTGACCACTGAGCCACCGCACTCACTGCTCACCACTGAGCCACCGCACTCACTGCTGACCACTGAGCCACCGCACTCACTGCTGACCACTGAGCCACCGCACTCACTGCTGACCACTGAGCCACCGCACTCACTGCTGACCACTGAGCCACCGCACTCACTGCTGACCACTGAGCCACCGCACTCACTGCTAACCACTGAGCCACCGCACTCACTGCTGACCACTGAGCCACCGTATACTCTGCTAACCACTGAGCCGCCTGTATACACACAATTAATTTCACAGCACTCCCCTATTACTAAATAAACTCTATATAGATTCTAGACTACCCGATTCTTTAGAATCGGGCCACCATCTAGTATTATATAAAGGGTTAATTAACATCTCAAATGCTGATCTATATAGTCCAAGGGCTGCAGTGTGTAGGATCAGGTGATCTATGGATTGCTTTACATATGAAGATTCCTCAATGATCCTTTTTAAAAAAAAATGTGAAAAATTAGTGTTAAATTGTAGCAGGAACTGGTAAGCCTAAAGGGGCGACTGTACTCACCGGTACAGAGCAGCGAGGCTGGAGGAAGAGGCAAAAGCTAAGACACCGGAGGATTCATCTCCTATATATCCAGTCTCAGCCTCCCGGAAGTGAATATTCACTGAGGAGGACGAGGACGAATTTATATAACAGGAAAAATAATAAATCATGCAGAGAATTGACTCTTTATTAGAAATGACAGAATGGTTTAATATCTGTTTTGGGCAGATTTATTTTGGCATGAAGAAAATTTGATCTGAATTAGTGATGGGCGAATCCTAAATTACTCGAAATCGCTTGACTCTAGCGAGTCCGAGCCCAGGACTCGATACTCGTTGCGAGTCTAGCGAGTCCAATGTTAATGAATGGGGAAGTGAGTAATAGCGAGTAGTGTGAGATTTACAAATCGCAGATGTGTCTCGGAAGCTTCAGCCTGAAGCAATCCTAGTTTTGCCATTGATTTGCATTGGACTTGTTTACTGTGCAAGTAATCGCTGGGAAACTCGCACAGATAAGAGTCCTGCTGTCTGCTCTGTGTGCTGGCTGCCGCAGCTCCAGGGTCCTAGAGCCCGCCTGCTGCCTGATGTAGCAGAGCTGAGATTGTTCTCAGTCTGCTCATTCCCTGTGCATAGACATCTATATCTATGCACAGGGATGAGCAGAGAGGACATCGCGTTTTGGACTGCGTCGGACGGAAGAGGATTTTTTTAATTAAAGATGGAGTCCCTAATGGCTTTTTTTTTTATTTCTAATAAAAAATTTTCTCTGTGTTGTGTTATTTTTAAAGCAATTTAATAGAAATTCATGGCGGTCATGTCTAATATTGGCGTGACCGTCATAAATTTCGGGCTTAGGGCCAGCTGATAATACAAAGCTGGCCCTAACCTCTTTATTACCCAGCGTGCCACCGCCACCAGGGCCGCTGGAAGAGCGGGGTTCAGCGCCAGAAGATGGTGCTTCAATGAACGCGCCATCTTCTGGGGCGGCTGCGGGCTGCAATTTGCAGCGGGGGGTGCCCAGAAAGCTTGGGCATCCCTGCGCTGCGGATTCCAGCCCCCAGCTGCTTAGCTGTACCTGGCTAGACATGGAAATTGCGCGGAGCCCCACGCATTTTTTTTAATTTCATGAAATTCATGAAATAATTTAAAAAAAGGACTCCCCTATATTCTTGTGTCCGGCCAGGTACAAATAGGCACCTGGGGGCTGGGGGCAGCCCGTCGCTGCCTGCTGGATCCGGCTGGTTCCAGAAATACGGCGAAGCCCATGTAATTTTTTTTCTGAAAAATCAATAAAACAATCCTAAAAAAGGGACTGCATCTTTATTAACCCCTCGCCCATGGTCCAGGGGTTAATAAAGATGCAGTCCCTTTTATTTACATTGTTTTATGGATTTGTCAGAAAAAAATTTCACGTGGGCTTCGCCGTATTTCTGGAACCAGCCGGATCCAGCAGGCAGCGACGGGCTGCCCCCAACCCCCAGGTGCCTATTTGTACCTGGCCAGATACAAGAATATAGGGGAGTCCTTTTTTTTAATATTTCATGAATTTCATGAAATAATAAAAAAAAAATGCGTGGGGCTCCGCGCAATTTCTATGTCCAGCCAGGTACAGCTAAGCAGCTGGGGGCTGGAATCCGCAGTGCAGGGATGCCCAAGCTTTCTGGGCACCCCCCGCTGCAAATTGCAGCCCGCAGCCGCCCCAGAAGATGGCGCGTTCATTGAAGCACCATCCTCTGGCGCTGAACCCCGCTCTTCCAGCGGCCCTGGTGGCGGTGGCACGCTGGGTAATAGAGGTTAGGGCCAGCTTTGTATTATCAGCTGGCCCTAAGCCCGAAATTTATGGCGGTCACGCCAATATTAGACATGACCGCCATGAATTTCTATTAAATTGTTTTAAAAAAAACACAAAACAGAGAAACATTTTTATTAGAAATAAAAAAAAAAGCCATTAGGGACTCCATCTTTAATTAAAAAAATCCTCTTCCGTCCGACGCAGTCCAAAACGCGATGTCCTCTCTGCTACATCCCCTGTGCATAGATATAGATGTCTATGCACAGGGAATGAGCAGACTGAGAACAATCTCAGCACTGCTACATCATGTCTGTGAGCAGGTGGGCTCTAGGACCCTGGAGCTGCACAGAGAAGACAGCTGGACTCAGCTCGCAATGTAACAGCAGTTACATTGCGAGTTTCCCAGCAATTACTCGCACAGTAATCAGACCAATGCAAGTCAGAGTCTCTGACAAAATTAGGATTGATATTGATTTGCATTGGACTCGTGCGAGTAATCACTGGGAAACTCGCAGAGTACCGAGTCCTGCGAGTCCCTTACTACTCGCAGAGTACCGAGTCCTGCGAGTCCCTTACTACTCGCCGAGTAACGAGTCCTAGCGAGTAGATTCGCCCATCCCTAATCTGAATCAAAAGTGGCTCCGAAGACTTAAAGCAAAATAAACAGTAGGGTAAGAAAGGAGCAAAAATAATTACACTCACCCGTCCCGGGCGCAGCCCTAACCTATTCTACCACCACCGCTCCCCGTCCTCTACTTGCTTTGAGTCTTCGTTGTTCCATCTTCTCGTCCTCTGTCTTCTCATCGTTATTCTTCTCTTCTTCATTCTCTTCATCTTTGTGTTTCTTGCCTTAGATCTTCTCGTGCTGAGTCTTCTTGCCTTTGATCATTGCAGCTTTTGTTTCTTTTTCCTCGGCCTTCTCTTCCTCATTCTTCTCATCTTCAGTCTTTTTCAGTTTTCAGTCTTCTATTTTTTAATCATATCATGTTTGCGTTTCTTTTCTTGGGTCTTTTCGTTTTCAGTCTTCTCATCTTTTATTATAATTTCCTCTCTTTTCTCATCTTCATTTCTCTCTTCAGTCTCTTCATCCTCGGCTTTTTTGCCCTCTGCCTTCTCTTCTTTATTCCTCCCATTTTCAATCTTTTGAAGACTTCACTCTTCTCATCTTCACATTTCTTGTTTAGGCTTCTCATGTTCAGTCTTTTTGTTGTTGGTCTTTTTATGTTCAATTTTCTTTTCCTCAGTCTTTTCATCTTTATTCATCTCTGCAGTTTTTACATCTTCAGCTTTCTTTTCCTCGGCCTTCTCATCTTCATTCTTCCACTCTTCTCATCTTCATTCTTCCACTCTTCTCATCTTCATTCTTCCACTCTTCTCATCTTCATTCTTCCACTCTTCTCATCTTCATTCTTCCACTCTTCTCATCTTCAGTCTTTCACTTCTTATATCTTCAGTCTTCCTCTCTTTTCATCTTCATTCTTCCACTCTTCTCATTTTCAGTTTTCCACTCTTCTCATCTTCATTCTTCCACTCTTCTCATCTTCATTCTTCCACTCTTTTCATCTTCATTCTTCCACTCTTCTCATCTTCATTCCTTCCACTCTCTTTCACTCTTCTCATTCATTTCACTCTTCTCATTCTTCACTTCTTCCAATCTTCATCTATCTTCATTATTCTTCCACTCTTCTCATCTTCATTCTTCCACTCTTCTCATCTTCATTCTTCCACTCTTTCATCTTCATTCTTCCACTCTTCTCATCTTCATTCTTCCACTCTTATCATCTTCATTCTTCCACTCTTCTCATCTTCATTCTTCCACTCTTTCATCTTCATTCTTCCACTCTTCTCAATCTTCATTCTTCCACTCTTATCATCTTCATTCTTCCACTCTTCTCAAATTCATTCTTCCACTCTTCTCATCTTCATTCTTCCACTCTTCTCATCTTCATTCTTCCACTCTTCTCATCTTCATTCTTCCACTCTTTTCATCTTCATTCTTCCACTCTTATCATCTTCATTCTTCCACTCTTCTCATCTTCATTCTTCCACTCTTCTCATCTTCATTCTTCCACTCTTTTCATCTTCATTCTTCCACTCTTATCATCTTCATTCTTCCACTCTTCTCATCTTCATTCTTCCACTCTTCTCATCTTCATTCTTCCACTCTTCTCATCTTCAGTCTTCCACTCTTTTCATCTTCAGTCTTCCACTCTTCTCATTTTCAGTTTTCCACTCTTCTCATCTTCATTCTTCCACTCTTTTCATCTTCATTCTTCCACTCTTCTCAAATTCATTCTTCCACTCTTCTCATACTCATTCTTTCACTCTTTTCATCTTCATTATTCCACTCTTCTCAACTTCATTCTTCCACTCTTCTCAACTTCATTCTTCCACTCTTCTCATCTTCATTCTTCCACTCTTTTCATCTTCAATCTTCCCCTCTTCTTATCTTCATTCTTCCACTCTTTTCATTTTCATTATTCCACTCTTCTCATCTTCATTCTTCCACTCTTCTCATCTTCATTCTTCCACTCTTTTCATCTTCAATCTTCCACTCTTCTTATCTTCATTCTTCCACTCTTTTCATCTTCATTCTTCCACTCTTTTTATCTTCATTCTTCCACTCTTCTCATCATCAGTCTTCCAGTTTTTCATCTTCAGTCTTCCACTCTTCTCATCTTCATTCTTCCATTCTTTTCATCTTCATTCTTCCATTCTTCTCATTTTCAGTTTTCCACTTTTCTCATCTTCATTCTTCCTCTCTTCTCATCTTCATTCTTCCACTCTTCTCATCTTCATTCTTCCACTCTTCTATCTTCATTCTTCCTCTCTTCTCATCTTCATTCTTCCACTCTTCTCATCTTCATTCTTTCATTCTTTTCATCTTCATTCTTCCACTCTTTTCCTCTTCATTCTTCCACTCTTTTCATTTTCATTCTTCCACTCTTCTCATCTTCATTCTTCCAGTCTTCTCATCTTCATTCTTCCACTCTTTTCATCTTTAGTCTTCCACTCTTCTCATTTTCAGTCTTCCACTCTTTTCATCTTCATTCTTCAATTCTTTTCATCTTCAGTCTTCCATTCTTTTCATCTTCATTCTTCCACTCTTTTCATCCTCAGTTTTCAACTCTTTTCATCTTCATTCTTCCACTCTTTTCATCTTCATTCTTCAATTCTTTTCATCTTCATTCTTCCACTCTTCTCATCTTCATTCTTCCACTCTTTTCATCCTCAGTTTTCCACTCTTTTCATCTTCATTCTTCCACTCTTTTCATCCTCAGTTTTCCACTCTTTTCATCTTCATTCTTCCACTCTTTTCATCTTCATTCTTTCACTCTTTTCATCTTCATTCTTCCACTCTTTTCATCTTCATTCGTCCACTCTTTTCATCTTCATTCTTCCACTCTTCTCATTTTCAGTCTTCCACTCTTTTCATCTTCAATCTTCCACTCTTCTTATCTTCATTCTTCCACTCCTTTCATCTTCATTCTTCCACTCTTCTCATCTTCATTCTTCCACTCTTCTCATCTTCACTCTTCTACTCTTTTCATCTTCATTCTTCCTCTCTTCTATCTTCATTCTTCCACTCTTCTCATCTTTATTCTTCCACTTTTTGGCACACCCATGTGTTCGAGCCGCTGCAGAGGTACGCCCACATTCCATTGGTGATTGCAACGTGTGAAGAGATGTCGGGAGCCTACCGGATGTTTCTCGAAGTGTCTGTGGCAACTTTCGGGGAGCCACGTAGCGTTGGATTGACGATGCAATTGCGGTGTGTACATGCGGATTCGGCGTTCGGAGGCAACCGTCAAAAACGTCCATGCGCATGTTCGGTTGCCTTCGATCACCACCAAAAGTTGTGTTGAGGTACCTTAAGTCTCCAGAGTCTCCCCAGTCTCCCCATTCTCCTCAGTCTTCCCAGTCTCCCCAGTCTC
The DNA here is from genome assembly GCA_033576535.1 of Allobates femoralis. Lineage (NCBI taxonomy): Eukaryota > Metazoa > Chordata > Amphibia > Anura > Aromobatidae > Allobates > Allobates femoralis. Next base: position 750,020,425 of record JARQOC010000002.1, read on the forward strand.
CCCAGTCTCCTGAGTCTCCCCATTCTCCTCAGTCTTCCCAGTCTCCCCAGTCTCCCCAGTCTCCAGGGTATTCCCAGTCTCCCCAGTCCCCCCAGTCTCCCCAGTCTCCTCAGTCTCCCCAGTCTCCCGAGTCTCCCCAGTCTCCCGAGTCTCCCCAGTCTCCCCAGTCTCCCGAGTCTCCCCAGTCTCCCCAGTCTCCTCAGTCTACCCAGTCTCCCCAGTCTCCTCAGTCTACCCAGTCTTCCCTGTCTCCTGAGTCTCCCGAGTCTCCCCAGTATCCTGAGTCTCCCCAGTCTCCAGGGTATCCCCAGTCTCCCGAGTCTCCCCAGTCTCCAGGGTATCCCCAGTCTCCCGAGTCTCCCCAGTCTCCCGAGTCTCCCCAGTCTCCCGAGTCTCCCCAGTTTTCTCTGTCTCCCCAGTTTCCTGAGTCTCCCCAGTCTCCCGAGTGTCCCCAGTCTCCCCAATCTCCCCTGCCTCCCGAGTCTCCCAAGTCTCCCCTGTCTCCCCAGTCTCTTGAGTCTCCCCAGTCTCTTGAGTCTCCCCAGTCTCCTGAGTCTCTTCAGTCTCCCCAGTCTCCCAAGTCTCCCCAGTCTCCCCTGTCTCCCGAGTCTCCCCTGTCTCCCCAGTCTCTCCAGTCTCCCCAGTCTCTTGAGTCTCCCAGTCTCTTGAGTCTCCCCAGTCTCCTGAGTCTCTCCAGTCTCCCGAGTCTCCCCACTCTCCCGAGTCTCCCCAGTCTCCTCAGTCTCCCCAGTCTCTTGAGTCTCCCCAGTCTCCTGAGTCTCTCCAGTCTCCCCCAGTCTCCCGAGTTTCCCCAGTCTCCCAGTCTCCCCTGTCTCCCCAGTCTCCTGAGTCTCTCCAGTCTCCCCTGTCTCCCCAGTCTCCCCTGTCTCCCCAGTCTCCCCTGTCTCCCAAGTCTCTCCAATCTCCCGAATCTCCCGAGTCTTCCCAGTCTCCCTAGTCTTCCCAGTCTCCCCAGTCTCCCCAGTCTCCCCAGTCTCCCCTGTCTCCCCAGTCTCCCCTGTCTCCCCAGTCTCCCCTGTCTCCCCTGTCTCCCCTGTCTCCCCTGTCTCCCCAGTCTCCCCAGTCTCACCAGTCTCCCGAATCTCCCGAGTCTTCCCAGTCTCCCTAGTCTTCCCAGTCTCCCCTGTCTCCCCAGTCTCTCCAGTCTCCCCAGTCTCCCCAGTCTCCTGAGTCTCCCCAGTCTCCCCAGTCTCTCAAGTCTCTGAAGTCTCTCGAGTCTCCCCAGTCTTCTCAGTCTCCCCAGTCTCCCCTGTCTCCCCTGTCTCCCCAGTCTCTCCAGTCACCCCAGTCTCCCCAGTCTCCTGAGTCTCCCAAGTCTCCCCAGTCTCACCAGTCTCCCCAGTCTCCCGAGTCTCCCCAGTCTCCCCTGTCTCCCCAGTCTCCTGAGTCTCCCGAGTCTCCCCAGTCCCCCCAGTCTCCCCAGTCTCCTCAGTCTCCCCAGTCTCCCGAGTCTCCCCAGTCTCCCCAGTCTCCCGAGTCTCCCGAGTCTCCCCAGTCTCCCCAGTCTCCTCAGTCTACCCAGTCTCCCCAGTCTCCTCAGTCTACCCAGTCTTCCCTGTCTCCTGAGTCTCCCGAGTCTCCCCAGTATCCTGAGTCTCCCCAGTCTCCAGGGTATCCCCAGTCTCCCCAGTCTCCCGAGTCTCCCCAGTCTCCTGAGTCTCCCCAGACTCCCCAGTCTCCCCAGTCTCTCCTGTCTCCCAAGTCTCCCGAGTGTCCCCAGTCTCCCCAATCTCCCCTGCCTCCCGAGTCTCCCAAGTCTCCCCTGTCTCCCCAGTCTCTTGAGTCTCCCCAGTCTCTTGAGTCTCCCCAGTCTCTTGAGTCTCCCCAGTCTCCCCAGTCTCCCAAGTCTCCCCAGTCTCCCCTGCCTCCCGAGTCTCCCCTGTCTCCCCAGTCTCTCCAGTCTCCCCAGTCTCTTGAGTCTCCCCAGTCTCTTGAGTCTCCCCAGTCTCCTGAGTCTCTCCAGTCTCCCCAGTCTCCCGAGTCTCCCCACTCTCCCGAGTCTCCCCAGTCTCCTCAGTCTCCCCAGTCTCTTGAGTCTCCCCAGTCTCCTGAGTCTCTCCAGTCTCCCGAGTTTCCCCAGTCTCCCCAGTCTCCCCTGTCTCCCCAGTCTCCCAAGTCTCTCCAATCTCCCGAATCTCCCGAGTCTTCCCAGTCTCCCTAGTCTTCCCAGTCTCCCCAGTCTCCCCAGTCTCCCCTGTCTCCCCAGTCTCCCCTGTCTCCCCTGTCTCCCCAGTCTCTCCAGTCTCCCCAGTCTCACCAGTCTCCCGAATCTCCCGAGTCTTCCCAGTCTCCCTAGTCTTCCCATTCTCCCCAGTCTCCCCAGTCTCCCCTGTCTCCCCAGTCTCCCCAGACTCCCCTGTCTCCCCTGTCTCCCCAGTCTCTCCAGTCTCCCCAGTCTCCCCAGTCTCCTGAGTCTCCCAAGTCTCCCCAGTCTCACCAGTCTCCTCAGTCTCCCCTGTCTCCCCAGTCTCCTGAGTCTCCCCAGTCTTCTCAGTCTCCCCAGTCTCCCGAGTCTTCCCAGTCTCCTCAGTCTCCTCAGTCTCTCCAGTCTCCCCAGTCTCCCCAGTCTCTCAAGTCTCTCGAGTCTCCCCAGTCTTCTCAGTCTCCCAGTCTCCCCAGTCTCCCCTGTCTCCCCAGTCTCTCCAGTCACCCCAGTCTCCCCAGTCTCCTGAGTCTCCCAAGTCTCCCCAGTCTCACCAGTCTCCCCAGTCTCCCGAGTCTCCCCTGTCCCCTAGTCTCCTGAGTCTCCCGAGTCTCCCCATTCTCCCCAGTCTCACCAGTCTCCTGAGTCTCCCCAGTCTCCCCAGTCTCCCCAGTCTTCTCAGTCTCCCCAGTCTCCCCTGTCTCCCCAGTCTCCCCTGTCTCCCCTGTCTCCCCAGTCTCTCCAGTCTCCCCAGTCTCCCCAGTCTCCTGAGTCTCCCAAGTCTCCCCAGTCTCACCCGTCTCCCCAGTCTCCCGAGTCTCCCTAGTCTCCCCTGTCTCCCCAGTCTCCCGAGTCTCCCGAGTCTCCCCAGTCTCCCCAGTCTCCCCAGTCTCCTGAGTCTCCCAAGTCTCCCCAGTCTCACCAGTCTCCCCAGTCTCCCGAGTCTCCCTAGTCTCCCCTGTCTCCCCAGTCTCCTGAGTCTCCCGAGTCTCCCCAGTCTCCCCAGTCTCACCAGTCTCCTGAGTCTCCCGAGTCTCCCCAGTCTCACCAGTCTCACCAGTCTCACCAGTCTCCCCTGTCTCCTGAGTCTCTCCAGTCTCCCCTGTCTCCCCTGTCTCCCAAGTCTCTCCAATTCCCGAATCTCCCGAATCTCCCGAGTCTTCCCAGTCTCCCTAGTCTTCCCAGTCTCCCCAGTCTCCCCAGTCTCCCCAGTCTCCCCTGTCTCCCCAGTCTCCCCTGTCTTTCCAGTCTCCCCAGTCTCCCCAGTCTCCCCTGTCTCCCCAGTCTCCCCTGTCTCCCCAGTCTCCCCAGTCTCCTGAGTCTCCCAAGTCTCCCCAGTCTCACCAGTCTCCCCAGTCTCCCGAGTCTCCCCAGTCTCACCAGTCTCCCCAGTCTCCCCAGTCTCCCCAGTCTTCTCAGTCTCCCCTGTCTCCCCAGTCTCCCCTGTCTCCCCTGTCTCCCCAGTCTCTCCAGTCTCCCCAGTCTCCCCAGTCTCCTGAGTCTCCCAAGTCTCCCCTGTCTCCCCAGTCTCCTGAGTCTCCCGAGTCTCCCCAGTCTCACCAGTCTCCCCAGTCTCCTGAGTCTCCCAAGTCTCCCCAGTCTCACCAGTCTCCCCAGTCTCACCAGTCTCCCCAGTCTCCCGAGTCTCCCTAGTCTCCCCTGTCTCCCCAGTCTCCTGAGTCTCCCGAGTCTCCCCAGTCTCCCCAGTCTCACCAGTCTCCTGAGTCTCCCCAGTCTCACCAGTCTCACCAGTCTCCCCAGTCTCCTGAGTCTCTCCAGTCTCCCCTGTCTCCCCTGTCTCCCAAGTCTCTCCAATCTCCCGAATCTCCCGAATCTCCCGAGTCTTCCCAGTCTTCCCAGTTCCCCCTAGTCTTCCCAGTCTCCCCAGTCTCCCCAGTCTCCCCTGTCCCCTGCACATGTAATCCAGTGGCAATGTCCTGAATTCCGGAGGCAATGTCCTGAATTTGAGTGGGACCCTCGGTAAGGCAAGGTCCTGCAGACCGGGGGTTGCAGCAACGATCTTCACAGGGTATTTTCTTCCCAAGAATCTGGCTGCAAAAGACCCCTATGTCTGTCCTGGCTGCGCTCTCTGGATCTGCACTGTTTTTCTCCTTTTACTTCCTGGGTAAACAACAGAGATGGTGGGGGCTTTCCACCCTCTGTGATTGTACAGTCCACTGATGCCCCCTGGTGGACAAGTGCGGACTGTGCACAGTTCGTTTCAGTCTCAATTTCAATAATACAATCTGAATTGTACACCTCATTACATACCCCCCCACTTAAAGGTTGGCAGTCCCTGTCAACTACCGTCGGTTCCCAGGCGGCGATGACTGTAGTTGTCACAGGGGTCGGTTGAGAAGTGGGCCATACATACTGGTCCCTGTAAGACCGTCCGGGCGGGATCCCAGCAGTGGTGCGGTCAGTGCGTCGCAAGGGTCGGTTGTTCCCCTCCTCGTCACTGTCTTTACGCCCCACTCCAGTCAGTACTCCGGGAGAGGGACTGGTCTGTGTAGGTGGGTCACCGGTCTCAGAGTCGACGTGATCTCTATGTTGAGAAATGTCCGTGGCGTCAGTCATGTCGGCAGCGTCACCCCCTCCGGTTACTGTGGGAGGGGAGTCAGGCCGGGAGCGGCAGGGGCGCAACATATTTCGGTGCACAGTGCGGGTGCTGCGGCTGTCTTCACCCCGCACTCGGTATACATGTCCATTGGGGTAAGGGCGTTCGATTACCTGGTAGACTTCAGTCTCCCACTTGGCTCGAAGTTTCCCTTGAGGCTTCTTAATACGGAGCAAGACTAGCTGTCCCAACTTTAAGGGTTTCTCTTGCACGGGGAGTGGGTCAGCATGTTTCTGGCCCCGGATTTGTTGACTCACCAGCCGGTGTACAGTCTCCATCTTCTGTCGGTGAGCATTTAGCCAGGAGGGGTAGTTATGGCAGACATCTTCTTCTGGGCGGAATAGGTTCAGGTCATGGACCCCTTTTCCTGGGCGGCCAAAGAGAAGAGTGTGTGGGGTGTAGCCAGTCATGGAGTGGACCTGGTTGTTGTAGGCCCATACTAGATCTGGAAGGAATTGGGGCCATCGATCTTTCTTATCTTCGGCCAAGGTGCGGATCAGCTGGAGTAGGGTCCGGTTAAAGCGTTCACATGCACCGTTCCCTTGTGGATGGTAAGGAGTGGTCCTCGACTTCTGGATCCCATACATCCGATGCAGCTCCTCGATGACTCTGCCTTCGAAACAAGCCCCCTGGTCGGAGTGTAACCTCTCCGGACACCCATAGACGTGGATGAACTGTCGACAGATGGCCTGTGCAGCCGATTCGGCCGTCTGGTCCTTGGTAGCAACAACGACGGCGAATTTTGTGAAGTGGTCCACCATGACTAGGCAGTATTGATAGCCACTGCTCGCCGTCCCGATCAGCAGATAGTCCACCATCAACAGCTCAAGAGGCCTGGAGGTTTTAATTGTCTGGACAGGTGCACGCTGTTCGGTGGACTTGTGCAGTTCACAGGTGCGACAGGTTCTGCAGACGTCTTCAACCAGCTTGCGGAGCCCCGGACAATAGATAGATTGTTGAATCCACCGAAACGTCTTATCTACTCCGAAGTGTCCATTCCTTTTGTGGGCTTCGGCCACCATCTCACGGGCTAACTGGGCAGGTACTACAATTTGTGTGCATTCCTCCAGCATGTGAGACAAGAGAACCTTCCGGTATAGTACTTCTTCTCTCAGAACCAGCCGGTCCCACTGGCTGAGCAGGGTCAAGGTTCCGGTAGACAGTCGTGACCGTGCTTCGAAGGAGGGCTTCTGCTGTTGCTTCACCCATTGCTTGAGTAGGGCCCATTCAGGGTTCTGGTCCTGGAGCCTGCACAACTCTTGGGGACACAGTGTGACCCCCACTGGAGTTCCAACTTCGCCCACAACGAACTGGCAGTAATCCCCAGTCTCCCCAGTCTTCTCAGTCTCCCCAGTCTCCCCTGTCTCCCCAGTCTCCCCTGTCTCCCCAGTCTCTCCAGTCTCCCCAGTCTCCCCAGTCTCCTGAGTCTCCCAAGTCTCCCCTGTCTCCCCAGTCTCCTGAGTCTCCCGAGTCTCCCCAGTCTCCCCAGTCTCACCAGTCTCCCAGTCTCCTGAGTCTCCCAAGTCTCCCCAGTCTCACCAGTCTCCCGAGTCTCCCGAGTCTCCCTAGTCTCCCCAGTCTCCTGAGTCTCCCAAGTCTCCCCAGTCTCACCAGTCTCCCGAGTCTCCCTAGTCTCCCCAGTCTCCTGAGTCTCCCGAGTCTCCCCAGTCTCCCCAGTCTCACCAGTCTCCCCAGTCTCCTGAGTCTCCCAAGTCTCCCCAGTCTCACCAGTCTCCCGAGTCTCCCTAGTCTCCCCTGTCTCCCCAGTCTCCTGAGTCTCCCGAGTCTCCCCAGTCTCCCCAGTCTCACCAGTCTCCTGAGTCTCCCGAGTCTCCCCAGTCGCACCAGTCTCACCAGTCTCCTGAGTCTCTCCAGTCTCCCCTGTCTCCCCTGTCTCCCAAGTCTCTCCAATCTCCCGAATCTCCCGAATCTCCCGAGTCTTCCCAGTCTCCCTAGTCTTCCCAGTCTCCCCAGTCTCCCCAGTCTCCCCTGTCTCCCCAGTCTCCCCTGTCTTCCCAGTCTCCCCAGTCTCCCCAGTCTCCCAAGTCTCCCCAGTCTCACCAGTCTCCCCAGTCTCCCGAGTCTCCCCAGTCTCCCCTGTCTCCCCAGTCTCCTGAGTCTCCCGAGTCTCCCCAGTCTCCCGAGTCTCCCCATTCTCCTCAGTCTCCCCAGTCTCCCCAGTCTCCCCAGTCTCCCCTGTCTCCCCAGTCTCCCCTGTCTTCCCAGTCTCCCCAGTCTCCCCTGTCTCCCCAGTCTCCCCTGTCTCCCCAGTCTCCCCAGTCTCCTGAGTCTCCCCTGTCTCCCCAGTCTCCCCAGTCTCCTGAGTCTCCCAAGTCTCCCCAGTCTCACCAGTCTCCCCAGTCTCCCGAGTCTCCCCAGTCTCCCCAGTCTCCCCTGTCTCCCCAGTCTCCCCTGTCTCCCCAGTCTCCTGAGTCTCCCAAGTCTCCCCAGTCTCCCCAGTCTCCCGAGTCTCCCCAGTCTCCCCTGTCTCCCCAGTCTCCTGAGTCTCCCGAGTCTCCCAAGTCTCCCCAGTCCCCCCAGTCTCCAGGGTATCCCCAGTTTCCCCAGTCTCCTCAGTCTCCCCAGTCTCCCCAGTCTCCTCAGTCTACCCAGTCTTCCCAGTCTCCCGAGTCTCCCCAGTCTCCCCAGTCTCCCGAGTCTCCCCAGTCTTCTCAGTCTCCCCAGTCTCCCGAGTCTCCCCAGTCTTCTCAGTCTCCCCAGTCTTCTCAGTCTCCCCAGTCTCCTCAGTCTACCCAGTCTTCTCAGTCTCCCGAGTCTCCCGAGTCTCCCCAGTCTCCTGAGTCTCCCCAGTCTCACCAGTCTCCCGAGTTTCCTGAGTCTCACTAGACTCCCTTGTCTCCCCAGTCTCTCAAGTCTCCCCAGTCTTCCCAGTCTTCCCAGTCTCCCCAGTCTTCCCAGTCTCCCCAGTTTCCCAAGTCTTCCCAGTCTCCCCAGTCTTCCCAGTCTTCCCAGTCTCCCCAGTCTCCCGAGTCTCCCCAGTCTTCTCAGTCTCCCCAGTCTCCCGAGTCTCCCCTGTCTCCTCAGTCTCCTCAGTCTCCCCAGTCTCCCCAGTCTCTCAAGTCTCTCAAGTCTCCCGAGTCTCCCCAGTCTTCTCAGTCTCCCCAGTCTCCCAAGTCTCCCCAGTCTCCCCAGTCTCCCGAGTCTCCCCACTCTCCTCAGTCTCCTCAGTCTCCCCAGTCTCCTCAGTCTCCTCAATCTCCTCAGTCTTCCCAGTCTCCTCAGTCTCCTCAGTCTCCTCAGTCTCCCCAGTCTCCTCAGTCTCCTTAGTCTCCTCAGTCTCCCCAGTCTCCCCAGTCTCCCCAGTCTCCCCAGTCTCCCAAGTCTCCCCAGTCTTCCCAGTCTTCCCAGTCTCCCCAGTCTCCCCAGTCTCCCCAGTCTCTCGAGTCTCCCGAGTCTCCCCAGTCTTCTCAGTCTCCCCAGTCTTCCGAGTCTCCTCAGTCTCCCGAGTCTCCCCAGTCTGAATTGTCTTTATTACAATGTTTTTATAAATAGAGAATATAGAGGAATAGATGCAGAGCCTCGGATAGTAACAGTGATTGGTTGATTGTATTGCAGTTTTATTGTATTTTATTGTTGGATTGTAGGCGATCTGCCAGAGAATTGCCCCAAGAGAGCAGCAGATTAAATGGAGTGGGAAATCCTGTGCAATGTGCCATACACATCAGTGCTCGAGCCTTGTGTGTCTCCATGAAAGTGTAGCGACCGGTGGTAAGGCCGCGGGTGTGTGTATGATCTTTCTCAACAGAATCCCCATACTCAGATTTAACCGGTAGTAACATTTCTTTACTGTAAAACATGTCTATAACACAGTCAACTGATCTAGCTGCACACATGTATATGGTGGGGTCTCTGGATCTTCACTTCTTCCGGGTACGCAGCTAGCAAAGAAAAAAACACAACAATGGAGATATCTTTCCCTAACTTTCCCTAAAATCACGTACCAGTCTATCACAGAAGAAGATGTCGCTCCCACGTCGCAGGCCTGGGGATCTCACGATGACGGGTCCCGGTGCAGCGCTGAAGGGGGAAACTCCTCAGTCTTCTTCTGTGGTCTCCTTCCGGAGGTAACAGAATCTTTCTTTGTTAGTCTCTCTCAGTCTCGGGGCAAACCGATGAGCAGAAGGGAGATCACAGTAGCACAGATGGCTCCCTTATGTCAGTCACAGCCCCTGCACATGTAATCCAGTGGCAATGTCCTGAATTCCGGAGGCAATGTCCTGAATTTGAGTGGGACCCTCGGTAAGGCAAGGTCCTGCAGACCGGGGGTTGCAGCAACGATCTTCACAGGGTATTTTCTTCCCAAGAATCTGGCTGCAAAAGACCCCTATGTCTGTCCTGGCTGCGCTCTCTGGATCTGCACTGTTTTTCTCCTTTTACTTCCTGGGTAAACAACAGAGATGGTGGGGGCTTTCCACCCTCTGTGATTGTACAGTCCACTGATGCCCCCTGGTGGACAAGTGCGGACTGTGCACAGTTCGTTTCAGTCTCAATTTCAATAATACAATCTGAATTGTACACCTCATTACATACCCCCCCACTTAAAGGTTGGCAGTCCCTGTCAACTACCGTCGGTTCCCAGGCGGCGATGACTGTAGTTGTCACAGGGGTCGGTTGAGAAGTGGGCCATACATACTGGTCCCTGTAAGACCGTCCGGGCGGGATCCCAGCAGTGGTGCGGTCAGTGCGTCGCAAGGGTCGGTTGTTCCCCTCCTCGTCACTGTCTTTACGCCCCACTCCAGTCAGTACTCCGGGAGAGGGACTGGTCTGTGTAGGTGGGTCACCGGTCTCAGAGTCGACGTGATCTCTATGTTGAGAAATGTCCGTGGCGTCAGTCATGTCGGCAGCGTCACCCCCTCCGGTTACTGTGGGAGGGGAGTCAGGCCGGGAGCGGCAGGGGCGCAACATATTTCGGTGCACAGTGCGGGTGCTGCGGCTGTCTTCACCCCGCACTCGGTATACATGTCCATTGGGGTAAGGGCGTTCGATTACCCGGTAGACTTCAGTCTCCCACTTGGCTCGAAGTTTCCCTTGAGGCTTCTTAATACGGAGCAAGACTAGCTGTCCCAACTTTAAGGGTTTCTCTTGCACGGGGAGTGGGTCAGCATGTTTCTGGCCCCGGATTTGTTGACTCACCAGCCGGTGTACAGTCTCCATCTTCTGTCGGTGAGCATTTAGCCAGGAGGGGTAGTTATGGCAGACATCTTCTTCTGGGCGGAATAGGTTCAGGTCATGGACCCCTTTTCCTGGGCGCCAAAGAGAAGAGTGTGTGGGGTGTAGCCAGTCATGGAGTGGACCTGGTTGTTGTAGGCCCATACTAGATCTGGAAGGAATTGGGCCATCGATCTTTCTTATCTTCGGCCAAGGTGCGGATCAGCTGGAGTAGGGTCCGGTTAAAGCGTTCACATGCACCGTTCCCTTGTGGATGGTAAGGAGTGGTCCTCGACTTCTGGATCCCATACATCCGATGCAGCTCCTCGATGACTCTGCCTTCGAAACAAGCCCCCTGGTCGGAGTGTAACCTCTCCGGACACCCATAGACGTGGATGAACTGTCGACAGATGGCCTGTGCAGCCGATTCGGCCGTCTGGTCCTTGGTAGCAACAACGACGGCGAATTTTGTGAAGTGGTCCACCATGACTAGGCAGTATTGATAGCCACTGCTCGCCGTCCCGATCAGCAGATAGTCCACCATCAACAGCTCAAGAGGCCTGGAGGTTTTAATTGTCTGGACAGGTGCACGCTGTTCGGTGGACTTGTGCAGTTCACAGGTGCGACAGGTTCTGCAGACGTCTTCAACCAGCTTGCGGAGCCCCGGACAATAGATAGATTGTTGAATCCACCGAAACGTCTTATCTACTCCGAAGTGTCCATTCCTTTTGTGGGCTTCGGCCACCATCTCACGGGCTAACTGGGCAGGTACTACAATTTGTGTGCATTCCTCCAGCATGTGAGACAAGAGAACCTTCCGGTATAGTACTTCTTCTCTCAGAACCAGCCGGTCCCACTGGCTGAGCAGGGTCAAGGTTCCGGTAGACAGTCGTGACCGTGCTTCGAAGGAGGGCTTCTGCTGTTGCTTCACCCATTGCTTGAGTAGGGCCCATTCAGGGTTCTGGTCCTGGAGCCTGCACAACTCTTGGGGACACAGTGTGACCCCCACTGGAGTTCCAACTTCGCCCACAACGAACTGGCAGTAATCCATCATCTGTTGGGCAAGCCTTGCAAAGTCGGGCGTCTCGTCTCCTTCTAGTTCTTCATCCCGGTCTCTGGTAAGTAAGGGGTATGACACTCTAGACAGGCTGTCCGCATTTTGATTCTCAGCCCCAGCCCTATATTTGATCTTGTAGTTGAACTTAGAGAGTCGAGCCATCCAACGCTGCTCCATGATTCCGAGCTTTGCATTTTCTAAGTGGGCCAACGGGTTGTTGTCGGTCAGGACCAGTACTTCCGTCCCTGTGAGGTATCCCGCAAATTTCTCCGCCATAGCCCACGTTAGGGCCAATAGCTCCAACCGGAACGAGCTATAATTGGTGGGGTTCTTCTCGCCCTCGTGTAGGGATCGACTGGCATAGGCTATGACACGTTCCTTGCCTTCTTGTACTTGTGAAAGTACTGCCCCTAGACCCTGTAGACTGGCATCGGTATGTAGTTGGAAAGGGAGATTGTAGTCTGCATATGCAAGGATGGGAGGTGAAGTCAAGGCACCCTTTAGGGCTTGGAAGGATTCTTCCTGGCTGGGTCCCCAGCTGATGGGTCGTCCTCTGGGGCCGTTGGTGGTCCCTCGAAGCAGTTCGTGCAAGGGTGCAGCAAGCCGGGCGAAGTTTCTCACGAACCGGCGGTAGTAACCGGCCAACCCCAGGAAGGCCCGGACCTCTCTGACGTTCGTAGGCTGTGGCCAGTCCCGCACGGCGGCTATTTTCTCCGAAGACGGCTGTACACCTTCGGCCGAGATCCGGTGACCCAGGTAATTGATCTCGGGCTGCAGAAGACGGCACTTGCTGGGTTTCAACTTCAGGCCATGTTCTCTCAACCTACGAAACACACGGCCCAGCTGTTGCAGGTGTTCTTCAAATGTGGCCGAATAGACTACGATGTCGTCCAGGTAAATGAGGGTGAAGTCGAAGTTGAAGTCCCCCAGGCAGTGCTCCATCAGTCGCTGGAAGGTCCCCGGCGCGTTGTTCAGGCCAAAGGGCATCCGGTCGAACTCGTACAGGCCCATGGGTAGGATGAAAGCAGTCTTTTCTCTATCTTTCTCGTGCATGGGTACCTGCCAATAGCCGCTGGCTAGGTCCAATGACGAAAAATATTTAGCTTTCTTCAGGGCTGTCAGGGAATCTTCGATCCTTGGTAAAGGGTATGAGTCCCGGATGGTGCAAGCATTCAAACGGCGGTAGTCCACGCAGAACCTCAGGGACCCGTCTTTCTTCTTGACTATCACCACTGGTGCAGCCCAGGGGCTCTGGCTTTCTCGTACCACTCCAGCGTGTAACATGGAATTCAGGAGGTTTTTCACTTCTTGGTATTGTTGGGGAGGTATTTGGCGGTACCTTTCACGGATAGGAGCGGTATCACCTGTGGGGATTTCGTGCTTGATACTGGGGGTGCATCCAAAGTCGGTGTCATGCCGGGCAAAGGACGCCTGGTGCTCTTGAAGTAACTCTTCCACCTGGGACACTTCTTGGTTGGAGTATTGGGATATGTCCAACTGGCACTTTTCTCGTAGTTCTCGCCCCGCGTTGACGTCACCCGCCGACAGCAGCCATGGCAGAGACCGTCACTGTCCAATCTCCCTCTGTAGACGGTGCAAACTGGAGGGGGTTCATAGGGTTCACCTCTTCGGTTAGGGCGTAAACTCGGGCGAGTTGTGTCCCAGCCTCTAGGTCGACGCTCACGTTAGCCGTGTTACCCAGCCTGACAGGAATCCTCCCCTTTCTCACAACGGCTAGCGTTCGAGCAACTAGGGGGTTCAGCTTCCCTTCCTTCGGGGTGTGCGGCTCAATCAGCACCTCCACGCCTTCGAGCTGTCTTGTGGTGCTAAGGGGTAGCGAGATAATGGTCTCCTTCTCAGCAGGTAAAGTTATCCTAGTATGGCGGGGTACGGTGATCGTGGCTAGCGGCAGTTGTTTTTCTGTCATTCGCTGGAGATTGCAGGTCCGGACCACTTGTTGGAAGGCTCGGCGGGTGGCCCTATGTGTGGTCACTTCTTGCCAGTACTTGGGCCCCCTCTTGGTAACCAACACAAGATTCAGGTCTTTCAAGATGTTCATCCCAATAATCATGGGCGTTTCTGATCCACAGCCTTCCCTGACCACGATTATCCCTCTCTTCCCGAGATCTTGCCCACACACTTCGGTGTTCATCCAGGCAACTCCCGTCACCGGAATGGGTAGATTATTGGCTGCTTTGATCTTGATAGTAGTATCAGGGTCATAGGCAACCCGCGGCTTCAGATACTCTTCGTAAAACTGCTCGGAGATGGTGGATACCTGGGACCCAGTATCCATTAATCCTTGCACGGCGGTCCCTTCCAATAATACTTCCAGGGTAGGGCTGTTAGATGCAAGTTTGTTCCGTGGCTGGCTCTGTTTTCCTACACCCCTCTCTTTGGCCTCCCCTGCCGAGTGAGCCTCTTTGGCAGGGGCGTCTAGTTTAAAGGTGGCCGCTGTTGTGGGGCATGACTTGCTGGTTCCGGTATATCGGCCCGTGGATGAACTTGAACGTTCTGGGGGCAACGGTTTGCTCTATGGCGGGGATCACCGCATGTCCAGCATCTTCCCATCGGCCGGCTGGGTTGTTGTCTCGCTTGCCTGTCCGCCTGTTGGTCCAGGGTGAGCTGCAACACCTGTTTCTGCAACTCTGCCACCATCTGCTTCAGTTCTTCCGTGTCACTGTTCGGGGTTCTGACACCAGTTATGGACCTGCAAGCCGCGGTATAAGTCTGGGCCTCCATGACAGGTCCTCTCGAACGTTCTATCGCTTCTTGCTTAACCTCAGCGAACGTAAGGGCCGGATTTATCCGGAGTAGATCTTGCAGTGAGCGGTTAAGGTACGGGTCTCTTAATCCAGTCACGAATTGATCTCTCAACACCAGGTCACGGGCGCCCGTACTAGCTATCTGTTCTTTTTTCCTGCAGGCTTGTTCAAGCAGTACTTGGAGGGCGTTGGCATATTGAGGGATGTCCTCCGACTCGAGTTGCGTACGCCGGAAGAACATATACCGTAATGTTCCCGCATATGTGGTCGGCCCATAGGTGTTCTCCAGCACCCGCACCAAGTCATCCAACGTACGCTGGCCCCTAACCGTCTCCAGCCTGACTGTCGTCCACGCTTCCCCCTCTAATGTTAGCATGGCCATTTCTGCTAAGGTCTTAGGATCAATGTTATACATCTCTCCCACTATCTTAAGTTGTTCGGTCCATTCAGTTACAGGATAGTTCCGTCCGTTAAACTTCCTCACCTGATTGACAATAGATGCCGGGGGAGCTGTCCAGTTATAAGTTACTACCGGGAGGAGATTCTGTTGATCACACATCCTGCCGACTACGCCAGATGTAGCGACCGGTGGTAAGGCCGCGGGTGTGTGTGTATGATCTTTCTCAACAGAATCCCCATACTCAGATTTAACCGGTAGTAACATTTCTTTACTGTAAAACATGTCTATAACACAGTCAACTGATCTAGCTGCACACATGTATATGGTGGGGTCTCTGGATCTTCACTTCTTCCGGGTACGCAGCTAGCAAAGAAAAAAACACAACAATGGAGATATCTTTCCCTAACTTTCCCTAAAATCACGTACCAGTCTATCACAGAAGAAGGTGTCGCTCCCACGTAGCAGGCCTGGGGTCTCACGATGACGGGTCCCGGTGCAGCGCTGAAGGGGGAAACTCCTCAGTCTTCTTCTGTGGTCTCCTTCCGGAGGTAACAGAATATTTCTTTGTTAGTCTCTCTCAGTCTCGGGGCAAACCGATGAGCAGAAGGGAGATCACAGTAGCACAGATGGCTCCCTTATGTCAGTCACAGCCCCTGCACATGTAATCCAGTGGCAATGTCCTGAATTCCGGAGGCAATGTCCTGAATTTGAGTGGGACCCTCGGTAAGGCAAGGTCCTGCAGACCGGGGGTTGCAGCAACGATCTTCACAGGGTATTTTCTTCCCAAGAATCTGGCTGCAAAAGACCCCTATGTCTGTCCTGGCTGCGCTCTCTGGATCTGCACTGTTTTTCTCCTTTTACTTCCTGGGTAAACAACAGAGATGGTGGGGGCTTTCCACCCTCTGTGATTGTACAGTCCACTGATGCCCCCTGGTGGACAAGTGCGGACTGTGCACAGTTCGTTTCAGTCTCAATTTCAATAATACAATCTGAATTGTACACCTCATTACAAAAGCACTGCCAGACATCTCAGATGGGGACTTATTAGCAATGTGAAATCCTCTGTCCTTCCACACCATTCCCTAGACACATTAGATTGTCGGCCGAACCTGTCAATAACGAGTTCCACCATTGGTCTAATATTTATGGGGACCTTAAAGTATAAATGTAATTTCAATGAAAAAAAAACCCACAATCCTGCTCTGGTTTTTAATGATGGGTCACATTGCAGCTAAGATCATGCTTTTTTGTGCCATGTGACTTATTTTCTCACATTTTTCTGTACTCTTTTAAAAATTGCATTGTATTGCTGTGTGGGCGTGGTCAGAATTTGCCAGCACTGTATGGGCATGGTCAGAGTCTGCCAGCACTGTGTGGGCATGGCCAGCATCTCCCAACACTGTGTGGGCATGGCCAACATCTGCTAGCACTGTGTGGATGTGGCCAGCATCTACCAGCACTGTGTGGGCGAGGTCAAAGTCTGCCAGCACTGTGTGGGCACGGACAGCATCTGCCAGCACTGTGTGTATGTGGCCAGCATCTGCCAGCACTGTGTGGACGTGGCCAGCATCTACCAGCACTGTGTGGACGTGGCCAGAGTCTGCCAGCACTGTGTGGACGTGGCCAGAGTCTGCCAGCACTGTGTGGGCGTGGCCAGCATCTGCTAGCACTGTATATGGCCAGCATCTGCCAACACTGTGTGGGCGTGGTCAGCATCTACTAGCACTGTGTCTGCGTGGCCAGAATCTGCCAGCACTGTGTGTGTATTTCCACAGCTTCTGAGGGCAGGCTAATTGGGAGCAGTGTGATGTGCCAGCAGAGAAAGGGTTAACAGAGAATGTGACTGATCTGTGTGGAGCCAGATGACAGATCAGAAACTTGTGCCAAGGACAGAGGAGTTTGCACTGATCCTGACATCCTGACATTGCTCAGCTTTGTGCTGTAATCTGATACATTGTTTTCTCACCAGCTGCAGTCAGCAGTGTAGGCCACACCCCTTTCCTTATATGGTTACATGCCTGTATTCAGTGTGGAGACAGATCTGACTGATAATGAACAAATGTCTGCTTTACACACAGTGTAGTGGGGACACCTTGTGGAAGGTGTATGAATGATTTTCATCCAGAATTCTCTAATAAAGCATATTAGAAAGTTTATTATAATCACTTGCTCTACATTATTATTAAATAACATTTAAACGGCCGTTATGCTTTTAAAAAAGCTTCTCTTAAACTGGTTTCTATAAAGTAAGTTCCATTGGTGGATAATAAAGATGCTACAATTCAGGCGATCAGTGCATGCTCAATCTTAGTGGGATTGTCACAGATTTTTATGGTAGATCCTTATGATTCCAACTGTGAAATCTGTAGCTAAATCTGTTGTAGGAAATATTTTCTTCATAAGACTTCAATTATCTGACGGTATCTAAATCTGCACCTAAATACAGATAAAAAACGCTTATGTTCTAATATGCAGTAAAATCCACAGTGGGTCTGCGAGTCCCAGATTATGTCTCTACTCTTCATCCCCTCCAGACTCTGGAACTGTCTGCCCAACACATCAGACTCTGCCGACCGAGGAAACCTTCAAAAGGAACCTGAAGACCCGACAAGCTACAACCTGCCGTCACCTCAGTCCAATAAACCACTGCATGTCCAGCTCTAACCTCTATACTGTATCCTCACCCATCCCTTGTAGACTGTGAGCCCTCGTGGGCAGGGTCCTCTCTCCTCACCTACTGTATCCTCACCCATCCCTTGTAGACTGTGAGCCCTCGTGGGCAGGGTCCCTCTCTCCTCACCTACTGTATCCTCACCCATCCCTTGTAGACTGTGAGCCCTCACAGGCAGTGTCCTCTCTCCTCTCCTACTGTATCCTCACCCATCCATTGTAGACTGTTAGCCCTCATGGGCAGGGTCCTCTCTCCTCTCCTACTGTATCCTCACCCATCCCTTGTAGACTGTGAGCCCTCGTGGGCAGTGTCTTCTCTCCTCACTTGCTGTATCCTCACCCATCCCTTGTAGACTGTGAGCCCTCCCAGGCAGGGTCCTCTCTCCTCTCTTACTGTATCCTCACCCATCTCTTGTAGACTGTGAGCCCCCATGGGCAGTGTCCTCTTTCCTTCTCACCTACTGTATCCTCACCCATCCCTTGTAGACTGTGAGCGAGCCCTTGTGGGCAGGGTCATCTCTCCCTTCACCTACTGCATCCTCACCCATCCTTTGTAGACTGTGAGCCCTCGTGGCAGGGTCCTCTCTCCTCACCTACTGTATCCTCACCCATCCCTTGTAGACTGTGAGCCCTCCCAGGCAGGGTCCTCTCTCCTCATCTACTGTATCCTCACCCATCCCTTGTAGAGTGTGAGCTCTCACGGGCAGGGTCCTCTCTCCTCACCTTCTGTATCCTCACCCGTCCCTTGTAGACTGTGAGCCATCATGGGCAGTGTCCTCTCTTCTCCTCACCTACTGTATCCTCATTCATCCCTTGTAGACTGTGAGCGAGCCCTTGTGGGCAGGGTCATCTCTCCCCTCACGTACTGTATCCTCACCCATCACTTGTAGACAGTGAGCCCTCAAAGGCAGGGTCCTCTCTCCTCACCTACTGTATCCTCACCCATCCCTTGTAGACTGTGAGCCCTCAAAGGCAGGGTCCTCTCTCCTCACCTACTGTATCCTCACCCATCCCTTGTAGACTGTGAGCCCTCGTGGGCAGGGTCCTCTCTCCTCACCTACTGTATCCTCACCCATCCCTTGTAGACTGTGAGCCCCCGTGGGCAGGGTCCTCTCTCCTCATCTACTGTATCCTCACCCATCCCTTGTAGACTGTGAGTCCTTTCTCCTCATCTACTGTATCCTCACCTGTCCCTTGTAGACTGTGAGCCCTCGTGGGCAGGGTCCTCTCTCCTCACCTACTGTATCCTCACCCATCCCTTGTAGACTGTGAGCCCCCGTGGGCAGGGTCCTCTCTCCTCATCTACTGTTTCCTCACCCATCCCTTGTAGACTGTGAGTCCTTTCTCCTCATCTACTGTATCCTCACCCATCCCTTGTAGACTGTGAGCCCTCATGGGCAGGGTCCTCTCTCCTCTCCTACTGTATCCTCACCCATCCTTTGTAGACTGTGAGCCCTCGTGGGCAGGGTCCTCTCTCCTCTCTTACTGTATCCTCACCCATTCCTTGTAGACTGTGAGTTCTTTCTCCTCATCTACTGTATCCTCACCCATCCCTTGTAGACTGTGAGCCCTCCCAGGCAGGGTCCTCTCTCCTCATCTACTGTATCCTCACCCATCCCTTGTAGAGTGTGAGCCCTCACGGGCAGGGTCCTCTCTCCTCACTTTCTGTATCCTCACCCGTCCCTTGTAGACTGTGAGCCATCATGGGCAGTGTCCTCTCTTCTCCTCACCTACTGTATCCTCATCCATCTCTTGTAGACTGTGAGCCCTCATGGGCAGGGTCATCTCTCCTCCTCAGCTGTATCCTCACCCATCCCTTGTAGACAGTGAGCCCTCAAAGGCAGGGTCCTCTCTCCTCTCCTACTGTATCCTCACCCATCCCTTGTAGACTGTGAGCCCCCGTGGGCAGGGTCCTCTCTCCTCACCTACTGTATCCTCACCCATCCCTTGTAGACTGTGAGTCCTTTCTCCTCATCTACTGTATCCTCACCCATCCCTTGTAGACTGTGAGCCCTCATGGGCAGGGTCCTCTCTCCTCTCCTACTGTATCCTCACCCATCCTTTGTAGACTGTGAGCCCTCGTGGGCAGGGTCCTCTCTCCTCTCTTACTGTATCCTCACCCATTCCTTGTAGACTGTGAGTTCTTTCTCCTCATCTACTGTATCCTCACCCATCCCTTGTAGACTGTGAGCCCTCCCAGGCAGGGTCCTCTCTCCTCATCTACTGTATCCTCACCCATCCCTTGTAGAGTGTGAGCCCTCACGGGCAGGGTCCTCTCTCCTCACTTTCTGTATCCTCACCCGTCCCTTGTAGACTGTGAGCCATCATGGGCAGTGTCCTCTCTTCTCCTCACCTACTGTATCCTCATCCATCTCTTGTAGACTGTGAGCCCTCGTGGGCAGGGTCATCTCTCCTCCTCAGCTGTATCCTCACCCATCCCTTGTAGACAGTGAGCCCTCAAAGGCAGGGTCCTCTCTCCTCTCCTACTGTATCCTCACCCATCCCTTGTAGACTGTGAGCCCCCGTGGGCAGGGTCCTCTCTCCTCACCTACTGTATCCTCACCCATCCCTTGTAGACTGTGAGCCCTCGTGGGCAGGGTCCTCTCTCCTACTGTATCCTCATCCATCCCTTGTAGACTGTGAGCCCTTGCAGGCAGAGTCCTCTCTCCTCACCTACTGTATCCTCACCCATCCCTTGTAGACTGTGAGCCCTCGTGGGCAGGGTCCTCTCTCCTCCTGCACCTCTCTGTGCCTTGTATTTTTCATGAATATCATACTTGTCTGTATTGTGTAGACTCCTTTTCACATATAAAGTGCCACAGAATGAATAGAATTATAATAATCTAATATATAATTCCCCTAACGCACTTCCGTAAGTTTGTGCGCTACTTCCGTCGTTGTGGCCGTGGGCGCGCGGCGCCCACGCGACCTGTGAAACATTGCCCGCGCAGCGGGCATTGCGAACCGTTGCAAAGAGCCATTGCCCACGTACACCCCGCCAGAACGCCAGCTCCGGCGGTGGCTACAAGCGCCGAGCAATGAGAATGCAGCGGCCCGGAGCTACAGACTTCGTCGCTCCGACCGACGAGAGCCGAAAACAGAACCAAGGGCCCGGCCATGCACAGCTCTAAACACCGCTGTGTATCTCAATGGCCAGTGAGGCGCTATGCTCATTGTACTCATGACAGTAGCAACATTAACCCCTTACATTCCGTTTTATCTGTAATTTCTATAACACAGTGTGTAGTTGTTCTGCCACTGCGAAGTTAACCCCTTATATACCATTTCTCCCTTAACTCCATACTTTGTAGTCTCTATTACTACTGCCAGTAGGAACATTAACCCCTTATATTCCATTATTGTTGTTATTTCTATTACACAGTGTATAGTTGTAATCACACTGCGATATTAACCCATTATATACCAGTTCAGCATTAACTGCATATTTGGTAGTGTTTATAACTCCTGCCGCTGGTGTGTATATATGTGTGTATGTAGTCACTTCCCTCACTTTGTCCGCACACATACACACACACACACATACTCCGCTATAGTTACCACCGACCCTGCTTCTTCCCCGGCGCCTGGATCCTCAGTCGACATGTCGCCACCCCCCCAACTACTGGATCCAATATAGCGTCCAAGAAGTCTCACCAAACTTCCCGAACGCCATATTGGATCCAGTCGTCCGCGGGCCACCGCACTCACTGCTAACCACAGAGCCACCGCACTCACTGCTAACCACTGAGCCACCGTATACTCTGCTACCCACTGAGCCACCGCACTCACTGCTAACCACAGAGCCACCGCACTCACTGCTAACCACAGAGCCACCGCACTCACTGCTAACCACTGAGCCACCGTATACTCTGCTACCCACTGAGCCACCGCACTCACTGCTAACCACAGAGCCACCGCACTCACTGCTAACCACTGAGCCACCGCACTCACTGCTAACCACTGAGCCACCGCACTCACTGCTAACGACTGAGCCACCGCACTCACTGCTAACCACTGAGCCACCGCACTCACTGCTAACCACTGAGCCACCGCACTCACTGCTAACCACTGAGCCACCGCACTCACTGCTAACGACTGAGCCACCGCACTCACTGCTAACCACTGAGCCACCGCACTCACTGCTAACGACTGAGCCACCGCACTCACTGCTAACCACTGAGCCACCGCACTCACTGCTAACCACAGAGCCACCGCACTCACTGCTAACCACTGAGCCACCGCACTCACTGCTAACCACTGAGCCACCGCACTCACTGCTAACGACTGAGCCACCGCACTCACTGCTAACCACTGAGCCACCGCACTCACTGCTAACCACTGAGCCACCGCACTCACTGCTAACGACTGAGCCACCGCACTCACTGCTAACCACTCAGCCACCGCACTCACTGCTAACCACTGAGCCACCGCACTCACTGCTAACCACTGAGCCACCGCACTCACTGCTAACCACTGAGCCACCGCACGCAGTACTAACCACTGAGCCACCGCGCAGTGCTAACCACTCAGCCACCGCGCAGTGCTACCCACTGAGCCACCGCGCAGTGCTAACCACTGAGCCACCTCTATACACACAATTAATTTCACCGCACTCCCCTAACTATTACTAAATAAACTATATATGGATTCTAGACTACCCGATTCTTTAGAATCGGGCTGCCATCTAGTTGGACAATAACAGAGAACTCCTACATCGTAGTCCCCGCACCTTGCTCCTCAGCCAATGGCCACTCATTTTCCTAATTTAGACTTCGGTCAGTCCCGCTACAGAACATGGCCACCACCCGATGTCTGATCTCTTTCGTCTTCACCCCATAGATGATTGGATTTATCATAGGTGGAACAAGGACATACAGATTGGCCACCAAGATGTGGACATTTAATGGAACAGACTTATGGCCAACTCTATGAGCAATAAATGAAAAGAAGGCCGGAGAGTAGAAGAGGATGATGACGCAGACATGAGACACGCACGTGTTGAAGGTCTTGAGACGAGCCTGTGAGGACGGTAGTCTGAGAACCGCCTGGATTATCTCAATGTAAGACAAGACGATAAGAGTGATGTCTACACCGGTGGCACAAGCCGCAATGATGAGCCCATACACCACATTGACCAGGATATCGGCAGTGGCCAACCTGGCCATGGACATGTGCTCACAGTACGTGTGCTCTATCACATTGCTGCCCTCGTATGGCAGTCTGTCCAGGAGGAAAACAAAAGGAGTGACCATTAACACACTGCGGGCGAGTGCAAAGGCCAACGACCTCATTATGAACCAGCTCGTAAGAGTCATCGTGTATGTCAAAGGGTGGCAAATGGCGTAGTACCGATCGTAAGCCATGGTCAATAGAATGGCCGACTCCGTCCCAAAACTGAAGTGAATAAAGAATGTCTGGATGAGACACCCGTTAAAGGAGATCTGCTGACAACGGGCCCAGAAGATGCAGAGAGTCTTGGGTACGGTGGTGGAGCTCAGGAGGATGTCACAGGCGGCTAACATCACCAGGAACAGGTACATGGGCTGGTGGAGCGCTTTCCTGGTTAAGATAACCACTAGCAATATGGTGTTTCCTACTAAACCCATAATATACATGATGCAGAACGGGATGGAGAGCAGGAGATGGAAATCTTCCAGACCAGGAATACCGATCAAGAGGAAGTATTCCGGGTGAAAGCGGGTCCGGTTGGATAATTCCATGAAGCACAGGAGGCCTGCGGGGCAAAAAGACAACAGTGAGTCTTCTCGTGAAGTCCTAGCATATGTACAATATTATTATTATTATTAATTTATTTACATAGGATCATTGATTCCATGGTGCTGTACAGGAGAAGGGGTTACACAGACTGGTACAGAGGTGAGAGGACTCTGGCCTTGTGAGCTTACATTCTACAGGATAATGGGTAGGAGACAGTAGGTCGGGGTGCGGCAGCTTCGATTGTGGTGGAGGTGAGGCGGCAGTGTAAAGCTTTCCGTTCCCTGCTCTCCACTCCCATGCAGTGTCCACAGCTGATAGAATGACCACATAGAATGACAGCTACTTTACTTCAGCAGAACATGGAAATGTAACAAGGAGTAGATCCTTCACAGTTCACATGGGTAGTCCACGGCACATACAGTTAAGGGTTAGATTCTGACATGGAATTGAGGTTTTGGAGCTTTCAGAACCCGTATTATTTAGAAGCAGAACTTGTAGGTAATTATAAGAAAGTTCAAAGCCTTTTTGTGGCTTAAAAACAGAAGAGTAGAAATGTAGTAAAAGTATTCTACACGCCTGAAATCCTAACAAACCACAACGAGAAAAACAAGTGAGCAAATAAACTAAAAATAAAAGTAAAAAGCTAAAATGCAGAAAATAAATAGGGTACTTGGTAACATTACTATGATGATAAAAATGCGCAAGCTGTCCCACCGTGACAAGGTAACCCTATCGGGACAGTCCCTGCCTAGCATAAAGTACTAAGACCTTGTCACCTGTCACCGACATGGAATGACAAGGAATGGATCAAGCAGGATCCGGATCCCAACAGAGCACACCATACGATGGGAAGCTACACACTAAATAATGTCCAACTCATAGGCAGGTGACCCTTCAGATTGCATCAAAACATAGGGTGTTTTCACATCTATGCGCTCCATGCACTAGGCTGCCCTGCCTGCCCTGCACCAGAGTAAATGCAAGCGCAGGGGCATTTAGGGCCTGGGGCAGCCTAGCGCAGGGACGCATAGATGCCCTGCATTAGCGCTTAGCTGCGCTCGGTGCCCCCATTATAGCCTATGGCCGAGCACAGCCGAGCGCATTCTCTTTATACTCAGAAGTGCAAGTGAAAGTGGCAGAGTGCACGGCTCTGCCACTTTCACTTGCGCTTCTGAGTATAAAGAGAATGCGCTCGGCTGTGCTCGGCCATAGGAGGTAGTGGGGCACCGAGCGCACAGGGGGCAGTAGTACGCGTTTACACAAGCTGTAAACACGGCCCCACAGTGCCCCAAAACACCTCTGCGCCTGCACCTGCGCCAGCGCGACCAGGCTGGCACAGGTGATGTGGCCAGGCGCAGAGGTGTGGAACAGGCTTTAGGCTAGGGTCACATTTGGAATTGTGATTACCAGATCCAGATGCGGTAATCTCATGAGCCTTCACACACATTTTGTGTTCAAAATATGTCTTTAAACCCGGATCTGGTAACCAGACTGCTCATAATGTGCAATCCAGTTGCCGGATTCATTGTTCATCCCTGCGGCAGCCGCAGGGATGAACAAAGGGTTAAATATTATTAATAGATGTGGGCAACATGTCTCTAGGGGGTGCCCACCCCCCATAGAGACATGCTGTCCACTCAGGTGGGCATGTGAGGGGTTAATCTTGTCATTTATAGTATTGTCGACATTTACTATTTTATGAATGAAATGCGGCAGCAGGGAGGAACAAAGCATACAGCTGCCGCAGGCATTCACATGTGCCTTGCGGCAGCCGCACGGGCTCCCATAGGGGCCCATTATAGCAAGCCTCCTGCGGTTTGCAAACTGCTGCGAAAACTGCAGCCTGCATGATTCTACCGCAGGTTGCAAATCTGCAAGCGGTAACCGGATTGTATGTAGAGCAATCCGGTTCATATAATTGGCGCCTATGGGCTGCGGTTTCTGATCCAGTTTTGAGCCCTGCCGCAAGTGTGACCCTAGCCTAAAAATCTAAAATGCAGAAAATAAATAGGGTACTTGGTGACATTATCATGATGATAAAAATGCGCAAGCTGTCCCACCGCGACAAGGTGACCCCATCATGACAGGTGGCAAGGTCTTAGTACTTTACGTTAGGCAGGGACTGTCCCGATAGGGTCACCTTGTCGTGGTGGGATGGCTTGCGCATTTTTATGATCATAAAATGTCACCAAGTACCCTATTTATTTTCTGCATTGTAGCTTTTTACTTTTATTTTTAGGGTATTTGCTCACTTGTTTTTCTCATTGTGGTTGTTTTACATTCATGAGGCCAGTGTGAACGTGCACCACTGCATAGTTACACATTAGTTTCAGCCCAGGTTTTATTACACCTGGAATCCTGTATAACTTTCACAGCTGGTCACGGCACATGCAAATACCGGACAATTGCAGTGAGGCAGGGGACTCTCAAATTCCTCAACACTCGGGCAATAGGTTCTTCTGTACCTTTACTATGACCTACTACTGAACATGAGTTCATCCGGACAGCGAGGACCCAGGGTTAAAAGTGTGTAGCCTTCTTGGCTGTAGAAGTCAGAGAAAGATTCAAGGCATTAGATCTGGCTGTAAGTCTTGTGGTGAAGGGAAGGATGAACGTCTATGCATAATGCCTGGAAATGGTGAGGAGAGCCCTCACATGAGGTCTGCTCTGTCTGGCATCCTCTACTAGACTGTGGATTTCCAGCTCTGTCTGTTTAGACAAGAATACAGCTATTGAACCTTGGGACTGTGTCATTGGCCAATAGAATAACGCTCAAATCACATGTTAGAATTCACATTGTAAAGTGATATAAATCATACCTTTCACCAGCAGATGGCGCTGGAGCACAACAAAGGAAAAGTGCAGTTAGTAGAACAAATGAGAAAATACCTGGAAAAATACATGAATATATGTACCATGTTTAATGCATGCGTTAATGCTAGCATTAATGACATGAAAATGGCAATTTCAAAAACATGGATCCATTAATGCATTCAGTAAACGGATGCATGCTCCCAAGTGTGACCCTAGCCATACCCATAGTCCAGGGGTACTTAAAGAGACAGACATAATCTGGACCGGGTGACTATAGCAGCTCCGGTGATCGGGAGGCGGGAGCTCTGATGGTGGTGGTGAGGCAGCAGCTCTGGTGGTAGTGAGAAGCTAGCTCCGGTGATGGTGAGGCGGCAGCTCTGGTGGTGGTGAGGAGCTAGCTCCGGTGGTGGTGAGGTGCTAGCTCCGGTGGTGGTGAGGCAGCAGCTCTGGTGGTGGTGAGGCGCTAGCTCCAGTGGTGGTGAGGCGCTAGCTCCGGTGGTGGTGAGGCAGCAGCTCTGGTGGTGGTGAGGCGCTAGCTCCGGTGATGGTGAGGCGCTAGCTCCGGTGGTGGTGAGGCAGCAGCTCTGGTGGTGGTGAGGCGCTAGCTCCGGTGGTGGTGAGGCGCTAGCTCCGGTGGTGGTGAGGTGCTAGCTCCGGTGATGGTGAGGCAGCAGCTCTGGTGGTGGTGAGGCGCTAGCTCCGGTGGTGGTGAGGCGCTAGCTCCGGTGGTGGTGAGGTGCTAGCTCCGGTGATGGTGAGGCAGCAGCTCTGGTGGTAGTGAGGCGCTAGCTCCGGTGATGGTGAGGCAGCAGCTCTGGTGGTGGTGAGGCGCTAGCTCCGGTGATGGTGAGGCAGCAGCTCCGCTGGTGGTGAAGCAGCAGTGTGGTAATTGCAGGCTGTAGTGTTCCTGAAGAGATGAGTTTTTAAGTTCTGTTTGAAGGATCCGGGCGTGGTCGATAATCGGACGTGTTGGGGCGCAGAATTCCAGATGATGGGGGATATTCGGGAGAAACCTTGAAGTTGATTGGGTGAGGAATAAAT
Source organism: Allobates femoralis (assembly GCA_033576535.1). Taxonomy (NCBI): domain Eukaryota; kingdom Metazoa; phylum Chordata; class Amphibia; order Anura; family Aromobatidae; genus Allobates; species Allobates femoralis. The sequence goes on from JARQOC010000002.1 coordinate 750,046,840, forward strand.
AAGTGTGGAGAACAGGAGGAGGTCTGGGGGGGATCGAAGATTACATGAGGGAAGATAGTGGGATATTAGTTCAGAGGTATAGGGAGGAGACAGGTGATGGACGGCTTTGTAGGTCAGTGTTAGTAACTTGAATTGGATACACTGGTGAATTGGGAGCCAGTGAAGGAATAGCGAGGAGAGAGGTGGATTAGTCGGGTAGCAGAGTTGAGGACAGATTGGAGAGGTGCAAGAGTGTTAGCAGGGAGGACACAGAGGAGGAGGTTGCAGTAGTCGAGGCGGGAGATGATGAGGGCGACACTAATATTTTAGTAGATTGAGGGTTGAGGAAGGGACGGATTCTGGAAATATTTTTGAGTTGGAGGCGGCAGGAGGTGGTGAGAGCTTGGATGTGCGGTGTGAAGGATGAGGCAGAGTCAAGGGTTACTTCGAGGCAGCGGGACTTCAGGTACAGGGCAAAGAGAGATGTCATTTATTGTGATAGATCAGGTGAGGAAGGTGTGTGAGATGGAGGAAAGAGGATGAGTTTGGTTTTACGTACATTGAGTTTAAGGAAGCGACAGGAGGAGGAGGAGGATATGGCTGATAGACACTCCGGGATTCTGGACAGCAGAGAGGAGAAGGAGGATATGGCTGATAGACACTCCGGGATTCTGGACAGCAGAGAGGAGGAGGAGGATATGGCTGATAGACACTCCGGGATTCTGGACAGCAGAGAGGAGGAGAAGGAGGATATGGCTGATAGACACTCCGGGATTCTGGACAGCAGAGAGGAGAAGGAGGAGGATATGGCTGATAGACACTCCGGGATTCTGGACAGCAGAGAGGAGAAGGAGGATATGGCTGATAGACACTCCGGGATTCTGGACAGCAGAGAGGAGAAGGAGGAGGATATGGCTGATAGACACTCCAGGATTCTGGACAGGAGAGAGGAGAAGGAGGATATGGCTGATAGACACTCCGGGATTCTGGACAGCAGAGAGGAGAAGGAGGATATGGCTGATAGACACTCCGGGATTCTGTACAGCAGAGAGGAGGAGGAGGATATGGCTGATAGACACTCCGGGATTCTGGACAGCAGAGAGGAGGAGAAGGAGGATATGGCTGATAGACACTCCGGGATTCTGGACAGCAGAGAGGAGAAGGAGGAGGATATGGCTGATAGACACTCCGGGATTCTGGACAGCAGAGAGGAGAAGGAGGATATGGCTGATAGACACTCCGGGATTCTGGACAGCAGAGAGGAGAAGGAGGAGGATATGGCTGATAGACACTCCAGGATTCTGGACAGGAGAGAGGAGAAGGAGGATATGGCTGATAGACACTCCGGGATTCTGGACAGCAGAGAGGAGAAGGAGGATATGGCTGATAGACACTCCGGGATTCTAAACAGGAGAGAGGAGAAGAAGGAGGATATGGCTGATAGACACTCCGGGATTCTGGACAGCAGAGAGGAGAAGGAGGAGGATATGGCTGATAGACACTTCGGGATTCTGGACAGCAGAGAGGAGAAGGAGGATATGGCTGATAGACACTCCGGGATTCTGGACAGCAGAGAGGTGAAGGAGGATATGGCTGATAGACACTCCGGGATTCTGTACAGCAGAGAGGAGAAGAAGGAGGAGGATATGGCTGATAGACACTCCGGGTTTCTGGACAGCAGAGAGGAGAAGAAGGAGGATATGGCTGATAGACACTTCGGGATTCTGGACAGCAGAGAGGAGAAGGAGGATATGGCTGATAGACACTCCGGGATTCTGGACAGCAGAGAGGAGAAGGAGGATATGGCTGATAGACACTCTGGGATTCTGGACAGCAGAGAGGAGGAGGATATGGCTGATAGACACTCCGGGATTCTGGACAGCAGAGAGGAGAAGGAGGATATGGCTGATAGACACTCCGGGATTCTGTACAGCAGAGAGGAGAAGAAGGAGGAGGATATGGCTGATAGACACTCCGGGATTCTGGACAGCAGAGAGGAGAAGAAGGAGGATATGGCTGATAGACACTCTGAGATTGTGGACAGCAGAGAGGAGAAGAAGGAGGATATGGCTGATAGACACTCCGGGATTCTGGACAGCAGAGAGGTGAAGGAGGATATGGCTGATAGACACTCCGGGATTCTGGACAGCAGAGAGGAGAAGGAGGAGGATATGGCTGATAGACACTCCGGGATTCTGGACAGCAGAGAGGAGAAGAAGGAGGATATGGCTGATAGACACTCCGGGATTCTGGACAGCAGAGAGGAGAAGAAGGAGGATATGGCTGATAGACACTCCGGGATTCTGGACAGCAGAGAGTAGAAGAAGGAGGATATGGCTGATAGACACTCCGGGATTCTGGACAGCAGAGAGGGAAGAAGGAGGATATGGCTGATAGACACTCCGGGATTCTGGACAGCAGAGAGGAAAGAAGGAGGATATGGCTGATAGACACTCCGGGATTCTGGACAGCAGAGAGGAGAAGAAGAGGAGGATATGGCTGATAGACACTCCGGGATTCTGGACAGCAGAGAGGGAAGAAGGAGGATATGGCTGATAGACACTCCGGGATTCTGGACAGCAGAGAGGAGAAGAAGGAGGATATGGCTGATAGACACTCCGGGATTCTGGACAGCAGAGAGGAGAAGAAGGAGGATATGGCTGATAGACACTCCGGGATTCTGGACAGCAGAGAGGGAAGAAGGAGGATATGGCTGATAGACACTCCGGGATTCTGGACAGCAGAGAGGTGAAGAAGGAGGATATGGCTGATAGACACTCCGGATTCTGGACAGCAGAGAGGAGAGAAGGAGGATATGGCTGATAGACACTCCGGGATTCTGGACAGCAGAGAGGAAGAAGGAGGATATGGCTGATAGACACTCCGGGATTCTGGACAGCAGAGAGGAGAAGAAGGAGGATATGGCTGATAGACACTCCGGGATTCTGGACAGCAGAGAGGAGAAGAGGAGGATATGGCTGATAGACACTCCGGGATTCTGGACAGCAGAGAGGAGAAGGAGGATATGGCTGATAGACACTCCGGGATTCTGGACAGCAGAGAGGAAGAAGGAGGATATGGCTGATAGACACTCCGGGATTCTGGACAGCAGAGAGGAGAAGAAGGAGGAATATGGCTGATAGACACTCCGGGATTCTGGACAGCAGAGAGGAGAAGGAGGAGATATGGCTGATAGACACTCCGGGATTCTGGACAGCAGAGAAGGAGAAGGAGGATATGGCTGATAGACACTCCGGGATTCTGGACAGCAGAGAGAGGAGAAGGAGGATATGGCTGATAGACACTCCGGGATTCTGGACAGCAGAGAGGAGAAGGAAGGAGGATATGGCTGATAGACACTCCGGGATTCTGGACAGCAGAGAGGAGAGAAGGAGGATATGGCTGATAGACACTCCGGGATTCTGGACAGCAAGAGGAGAAGAGAGAATGGTGATAGACACTCCGGATCTGACAGCAAGAGGAAAGGAGATATGGCTGATAGACACTCCGGGATTCTGGACAGCAGAGAGGAGAAGGAGGATATGGCTGATAGACACTCCGGGATTCTGGACACAGAGAGAGATATGGTGATGACACGGATTACAGCGAGGAGAGAAGGAGATATGGCTGATAGACACTCCGGGATTCTGGACAGCAGAGAGGGGAAGAAGGAGGATATGGCTGATAGACACTCCGGGATTCTGGACAGCAGAGAGGAGAAGAGGAGGATATGGCTGATAGACACTCCGGGATTCTGGACAGCAGAGAGGAGAAGAAGGAGGATATGGCTGATAGACACTCCGGGATTCTGGACAGCAGAGAGGAGAAGAAGGAGGATATGGCTGATAGACACTCCGGGATTCTGGACAGCAGAGAGGAGAAGGAGGAGGATATGGCTGATAGACACTCCGGGATTCTGGACAGCAGAGAGGAGGAGAAGGAGGATATGGCTGATAGACACTCCGGGATTCTGGACAGCAGAGAGGTGAAGGAGGATATGGCTGATAGACACTCCGGGATCCTGGACAGCAGAGAGGAGAAGGAGGAGGAAATGGCTGATAGACACTCCGGGATTCTGGACAGCAGAGAGGAGGAGGAGGATATGGCTGATAGACACTCCGGGATTGTGGACAGCAGAGAGGAGAAGGAGGATATGGCTGATAGACACTCCGGGATTGTGGACAGCAGAGAGGAGAAGGAGGATATGGCTGATAGACACTCCGGGATTGTGGACAGCAGAGAGGAGAAGGAGGATATGGCTGATAGACACTCCGGGATTCTGGACAGCAGAGAGGAGGAGAAGGAGGATATGGCTGATAGACACTCCGGGATTCTGGACAGCAGAGAGGTGAAGGAGGATATGGCTGATAGACACTCCGGGATCCTGGACAGCAGAGAGGAGAAGGAGGAGGAAATGGCTGATAGACACTCCGGGATTCTGGACAGCAGAGAGGAGGAGGAGGATATGGCTGATAGACACTCCGGGATTGTGGACAGCAGAGAGGAGAAGGAGGATATGGCTGATAGACACTCCGGGATTGTGGACAGCAGAGAGGAGGACTTTGAAAGATAGAGGCTGGGGCGAGGAGATTGTGTGGGAAAGGGAAACGTTAGTATATGGCCAAATGTATGAGTTCAGGTTAATAAAATTCAAAACACAGTCATGAAATCACATCAGAGAAACATTGTTAGTAATAAGGGTCACACTAAAGAGTTCAATTACTGTAATATTAACCCCATCATGGCTCATCAGTTCTGATCTACAATTGTACAGAAAGGTTTAATTTTCGTAGTTTAATGGGACTTGCAGTAAAATTCTGACTCAATGCAATTTCTTAGACAAGGAACATAATACAGATGGACACCAGCAGTTTTATCACCCAGGGTCCCAGGTCTGTCTGGAGTTATGTATGAAGCTCAAGGGGGCATTGTGTCAGTCGCAATGGCCAGATTACTCAGCGTCTGGGTTAGAGTTCAGTTCACTGTAGCCATGCCCAGCAGCTGTGGTCCTAACCGCACATGTAAAGGGGGGTAATAGTAGGGATAAAGTGTGTTTGTTACACCATTTGGGATAATCAGCTTGATATGGCCAGCACGCCAGGGGATCCCTGGGAGATAGGAGGTAGTAAGCAGCACAGATATTTAACCCTTCCCAACCAGGGCTGACTCCCAGGGAGATGATGAGGGTAGTGAAGAAGAAAGGTGTAGTGGATGAAGCTGACAGGAGGATTCATTCACCTCCGGGCAGGTAGTCCAGTCAGTCTGATGAGAACTTTAGTCCGTTCTGCTGGGTGAGTAATATGCATTGAGCTTCCATACTCCCTATAGGTTGCTGTGGGTTACCTGCTGCCTGGCTGCTAGTGTGTATCCTGCAGCTATTCATGCCTATAGCAGTTTCCTGATCCCCTATACTACTGTCACCCCATAGTGCTCCACTTGAGCTGCTGGTGAGCTTTAAGCTCACCCACCTTCCAGTTCTGCAACCAAGCCCTATAAGCCTGGATGACCTAGGGACTGGTCCCCTGACTACAGCTGGTCCCTTCAGAGTAACTCCTACTGCCTCTTTACTGGACCTCTTCTTCACCTACTCTCTGCCCTACTACATCCTAACTAACCCTTCCCTCCAACCAGAGACTGAATCACAGCCCAACACAGGTCTTCAGTGCTCAGCTTCCTGATTAGAGATCAGGCAGTGTGTGTATGCTTCAGACATCCATCAGTGGGACCCCAATTCTCCTCAGACATGGCATTACATGATGTTTATACAAATACTATTTTGTGGCGGCCAGACGCAGAGGCAGCACAGTATAAATGTAAGGGTTAAACAAAGAACAGATGAATCCAGATGACACTGCAGGTCTCAGTGGGAAGGTTACTCCTGTCCATCAGAGCAGGCATAGTAAGAAGCTCCCATACATACACAGGCTAAGTCTTCTCCAAGCCTAGATAGATCCACCAAGGTCTTCCCTAAGCCTTCAAGCTTAGATAGGTACAACATAGTCTTCTCCAAGCCTAGATAGCTCCATCGGGGTCTTCTCCAAGCCTTGATAGCTCCACCAGGGTCTTCTCTAAATCTAGATAAGTAGATATTTCCACCAGGGTCTTCTCCAAAGCTAGATAGATCCACCAAGGTTTTCCCTAAGCCTTCAAGCTTAGATAGGTACACCATGGTTTTCTCCAAGCATATATAGCTCCCCCAGGGTCTTCTGCAAGCATAGATAGCTCCATCACAGTCTTCTCCAAGCCTAGATAGCTCTACCAGGGTCTTCTCCAAGACTAGATAGCTCTACCAGGGTCTTCTCAAAGCCTTGATAGGTCCAACAGGGTCGGTCTTCTCTAAGCTGAGATAGGTCCACCTGGGTCTTCTCCAACCCTAAATAGGTCCACCAGACTCTTCTACAAGCCTAGATAGCTCCGCCAGGGTCTTCTCTAAGTCTAGATATGCAGATAGTTCCACTAGGGTCTTCTCCAAGCCTAGATAGATCCACCAAGGTCTTCCCTAAGCCTTCAAGCCTGGGTAGCAACACCATAGTCTTCTCCAAGCCTAGATAGCTCCACCAGGGTCTTCTCTAAGTCTAGATAGCTCCACCAGGGTCTTCTCTAAGTCTAGATAGGTAGATATTTCCACCAGGGTCTTCTCCAAAGCTAGATAGATCCACCAAGGTTTTCCCTAAGCCTTCAAGCTTAGATAGATACACCTTGGTTTTCTCCAAGCATATATAGCTCCCCCAGGGTCTTCTCTAAGCATAGATAGCTCCACCAGGGTCTTCTCCAAGACTAGATAGCTCTACCAGGGTCTTCCCAAAGCCTCGATAGGTCCAACAGGGTCAGGATTCTCTAAGCTGAGATAGGTCCAACAGGGTCTTCTGCAAGCCTAAATAGGTCCACCAGACTCTTCTACAAACCTAGATAGCTCCACCAGGGTCTTCTCTAAGTCTAGATATGCAGATAGGTCCACTAGGGTCTTCTCCAAGCCTAGATAGATCCACCAAGGTCTTCCCTAAGCCTTCAAGCCTGGGTAGGTACACCATAGTCTTCTCCAAGCCTAGATAGCTCCACCAGGGTCTTCTCCAAGCCTAGATAGCTCCACCAGAGTCTTCTCTAAGTCTAGATAGGTAGATATTTCCACCAGGGTCTTCTCCAAAGCTACAGTAGATAGATCCACCAAGGTCTTCCCTAAGCCATCAAACTTAGATAGGTACACCATGGTTTTCTCCAAGCATATATAGCTCCCCCAGGGTCTTCTCCAAGCATATATAGCTCCCCCAGGGTCTTCTCCAAGCATAGATAGCTCTACCAGGGTCTTCTCCAAGCCTCAATAGGTCCAACAGGGTCAGTCTTCTCTAAGCTGAGATAGGTCCACCAGGGTCTTCTCCAAGCCTAGATTAGCTCTCTATGGCCTTCTCAAAGCCTAGATAGCTCCACAAGGATATTTCTGCTGTTATGCTGATTGTATGAGGCCATCGGGTTGCGGATCTTCCTCTTTGCCTTGTTCATTCTATTCTTCCCACCATGATGTCTTCTCCAGTGATTGCTCTCTTCGTATGATGTGCAGACAAGTCGTATGTTGGTGATTGTTTCTTCCAGTGACATGTCTGGCTTGATTTGTTCCACAACTGATGTGTTTGTTCTTCTTGCCATCCATGGTATTAATAACATGATTCTTCAGCTCTACATTATGAAAGTGTTGATTCTTCTTCTGTCTTGTTTCTTAATCGTCCAGGTGGCACTTCCATATATTACTGCAGAATAGAACAGACTGTATGAGCCGTGTCTTCATCACCAGTGAAATGTTACTACAGAATAGACCAGACTATGTACGAGCCGTGTCTTCATCGCCAGTGATATGGTCCTACAGAATAGACCAGACTATGTACGAGCCGTGTCTTCATCACCAGTGAAATGTTCCAACAGAATAGACCAGACTATGTATGAGCCGTGTCTCCATCACCAGTGAAATATTACTACAGAATAGACCAGACTATGTATGAGCTGTGTCTTCATCACCAGTGATATGTTACTACAGAATAGACCAGACTATATACGAGCCGTGTCTTCATCACCAGTGAAATGTTACTACAGAATAGACCAGACTATGTATGAGCCGTGTCTTCATCACCAGTGAAATGTTACTACAGAATAGACCAGACTATGTATGAGCTGTGTCTTCATCACCAGTGAAATGTTACTACAGAATAGAACAGACTGTATGAGCTGTGTCTTCATCACCAGTGAAATGTTACTACAGAATAGACCAGACTATGCATGAGCCGTGTCTTCATCACCAGTGAAATGTTACTACAGAATAGACCAGACTATGTACGAGCCGTGTCTCCATCACCAGTGAAATGTTACTACAGAATAGACCAGACTATGTATGAGCTGTGTCTTCATCACCAGTGAAATGTTACTACAGAATAGACCAGACTATGTACGAGCCGTGTCTTCATCACCAGTGAAATGTTACTACAGAATAGACCAGACTATGTAACTCCAGATGGTTTGAGTATGCTAACTAACTCCAGAAGGTTGATATTTCTCAACTGGAGTGTAAAGTTTATGAGTTGTATATATGGGTTTTGTTCTAATTGTATGTATGAGAAGTGTCTCCATCACCAGTGAAATGTTGCTACAGAATAGACCAGCCTATGTACGAGCCGTGTCTCCATCACCAGTGAAATGTTACTACAGAATAGACCAGACTATGTACGAGCCGTGTCTCCATCACCAGTGAAATGTTACTACAGAATAGACCAGACTATGTACGAGCCGTGTCTCCATCACCAGTGAAATGTTGCTACAGAATAGACCAGACTTTATACGAGCCGTGTCTCCATCACCAGTGAAATGTTGCTACAGAATAGACCAGACTTTATACGAGCCGTGTCTTCATCACCGGTCGTACCTGGCAGTAGTCACCCGTGTCCCGTAGTATCGGCAGTAGTCACATGTGTCCCTGGTCGTACCTGGCAGTAGTCACATGTGTCCCGGTCGTACCCGGCAGTAGTCAGATGTGTCTCAATTGTACTTGGCAGTATTCAGTATCTTTGTCTTCTGTGTGTTGAGTATTGGTCCCATGTTGGAGCTTTCCACCGTAACTTTCTGTATTTATTCTTTCATTCCATCTACACTTGTTGCTCTCAGTGTTGTATCATCTGTGTATCTTCGCCAATTTTGATCCCGTCTTCTTTTTCGGCAAGTCCAGTCTTCCTGTCAAAAGCTTCTGCATAGAAATTGAAGAGAAATGATGGCCGGATGCCACCTTGTCTGATGCCTCGCTCTACAGTGAACCAGGCTGTGTCACCATGTACTGTTCAGACTGTGGCTTCTTGGTCAATGTAGATGTGAAGTGGAAGCATTAAGAAGGGAAAGCAGCTAAGCCTTGAAGTGGTCAACAATACAAAAAGCCTTACAATGTCAAGCGTTTCCAGGCACATCATCACTTCTGGCAAGCCTAAGTGACTGAGCCCTACCACTCACACGAGGACGGACAAACCAGGAGTGATGTGCCACCTACAGGTCCCTATTCTGACTATAAGAAACCCTAAATAGGTCTCTGGTTTGTCCCTGCCTGACCACAGAGGTTGGCACCCTAGGATCACACAAAGTAGCCCCCAATCAATGTGGACTGATCCTGAGTGTCCCTAACTGCACCGTCCATTATTGGATTTTCTATTGGGATTCTGTATGTCTTGCCCCTTCTCCAGATGGCGTCCATTACTTCTTGTGCTCCTCCTCTCTGCCTTTATAAACCTCAGCCTGCCATCTAGCCATGCTCGAGTATTCAGTTGAATCCCTGGCTCCCTGCTTCCTGTGATCCTCTAGTGATTCTCCTCTGGCAATTCCACTCCAGCTTTCCCTGTGTCAGCAGTCCTTCTCCAGCTTTCACACCTGCTCGGGGCTTCTCTACAAATCTGCTTCTGTGCTGTGTGTTTCAGACTCAGCTTCAGCCTGGCTGCCCTGTGATACATATAAGCCTTGTGTGACTGTAAGTGTTTGAATGCATGTGTTTTTCTTCCCATAGAAGGTGTGTTTTAGATGCATGCATTTTACCCAACGCATAGGAAACTTTGCTGGCAACGTTCCAAATGCAGCACAAATGCAGATATGAAAAGGACCTAAGGCTTGGGTCAAACTTGCGTCATGCATACGCTAAACGGAATGCGTTTTTGGCATGTGTAGAAACGCATGTGTTAACGCACCCACAGGCTCCAATGCAAAAAACGCATTGTAAAAGTGCAATGCATCTGACGCAATGCTTTTTTGCTACTTGCGCTAAAAATACGGTCTGCAATGTTTTTTTTAAAAACACATGCTTTTTTTAACATGGGAATCTATGGAAAACGCATGCGTTAACGCTTGCGCTAAAAATGAAGAAACATGCCATAAAAATGTCAAGCCAAAAACTGGATCCATTAATCCATCCTGTAAATGGATGCAACCTCCCAAGTGTGACCCTAGCCTAACTGTCACGTGTGTTTAATAAAGACTTGTTCACCTGTAAATTGGTTTCAGTCTGTCTGTGCTCCCATCTGCTAATAGATCCCTGAACAATCCTACAGGACATTATGTGTAGCACAAAAGAGCAATACCAATAAATGAAATGCACACAAGCAGAGAGTGAAACTCCAGGAAAGACGGAGGAAAAATGGAAGAGACTGAAAGACCAAGGGAATAGGTGTAAATCCCCCGAAACAAGAATGTAACAAAAGAGGAATAAAGCTGGGACGGGAAACTCACAAATATACTGCAGGAAGAAGCAAAAGAGGAAAATCAGCAAGATAACCCTTAACTGAGATACTGGGATGCCAATCATCTATCTACCTAGGATTAAAGCCAGCAATAAAAGAATGTGATGAGAATAAATAGCACCTCCCAAGATGTGATAGGGCAAACAAAACAAGTGAAAACAGCTGAACATTAAAGCAAAGAAAAGGAAAGACAAGAGAACAATCAGCAGCTGGGAAACCAACCACACAATCAGAGGTCACGGGATCGAGCCATGACACTAAGATCAGCATGTGCCACACTTCACATTCTACACGGCTCATCTGAAATCAAAACTTGACATTTCCAAGCAAAAAAACGTATCAATAATTCGCACATTACCGGCATGGAGCAGCCAGATGCGGTACAGGAGGGATCATGTTTGTGTGTGGTCACAGGCAATCGCCTGATTCCTATATACCAAGCTGCGGAGTCTCCAGGTGCAGGAAATCCTGCAGAGACACAAAGACCTTAAATGTGACTGTGAAGGTGAGAGCGGCCGCGGTTATAAGATTTATTCTCCAGACGACGTCACCTGCAGGAATCATGGATCATTTACACAGAAATGTTTTCATTGTCTTTATAGAAATTGGTAAAACACCGAATCAGAATAATAAAACTGAATTATTGCCTGTAGAAGCGTTTCTACAATAATAAACTTTGGCTAGGGTCACATTTGCGGTGTTTTTTGCCATCCGGATCCGGTTTTGAGCACTAAAAATGCTCAAAACCGGATCCGGATCTGCAGCCCATAGGCGCCCATTATAAAATCGGATTGCACTTAATGCAATCCGGTTCCCGCATTCAGGTTTCGCTGCCTGCGTGAAAAATCCTGCAGGCAACGTTTTTCGGAGCGGTTTGAAAACCGCAGCGGGGATGATATAATGTGCGCCTATGGGAGCCCATCCGGCTACCGCAAGGCACATGTGAACGCCTGCGGTTGCCGGATGCTTTGTTCATCCCTGCGGCTGCAAGGATGAACAAAGGGTTAATGTTAATATTATATGTGGGGAACATGTCTCCAGGGAGTGTCCACCCTCTCTAGAGACATGTTGTCCAAAAACTGTGGCATGTCAATGCTTAATGTCTATTATTACATTATCACCGCTATTGTCGGCTTTCTAAACTTCTGAATGAAGCTGTAAGGAGGATTATCAGTACGTAATGTGCGTAAGCACAGTGCAGGGCAGCATCCTCAATAAGGAGCTGACCCTGGTGCTTACACAAATTGCGTACTGTACTCACCGCTATCAATGGTGCTGAAGCCTTAAACATCACTTCTATGGCCAGCGCACATTGAAACTCTGTTGCGCTGCCATAGAAGTGATGTTACAGGCTTCAGCACCATGGATAGCGGCAGGTACAGTACGCAATTGGCGTAAGCTCCAGAGTCAGTTCCTTATTGAGGATGCCACCCTGCAATGTGTTTACGCACATTACGTACTGTAACTCCAGCTTACAGTGAGGAGCCGCCGGCTTCCATTCACAATATCTAACAGCTGACAAATAGCGGTGATACAGTAATAAAAGGTATTAACCCTTCACATGCCACTCTATTTGGACAACATGTCTCTAGGGAGGGTGGACACTCCCTGGAGACATGTTGCCCACATATAATATTAACATTAACCCGCCTTTGTTCATCCTTGCAGCTGCAGGGATGAACAAAGCATCCAGCAACCGGATAGCACATTATGAGCAATCTGGTTACCGGATGCGGGTTTAGGGACACATTTAGAGGGCAAAATGTGACTGATGGTACATGAGATTACCGCATCCGGATCTGGATGAGGTAACCGCATTTTTCCTTCTAAATGTGACCCTAGCCTTACTGAGCAATACTGAGGCAGGAGAGCTGTCTGAGCATCTAAACCATAGAGTGGTAGAATGTGAAGGGACTTTCTGGGTCATAATGTGAAGGGACCTCCTGGATAATCATGTCATGTGACCTCCTGGGTTATCGTTTGAAGGGATCTCCTGGATCATCATGTGAAGAGACCTACTGGGTCATCGTGTGATTTGACCTCCTGGGTCATCATGTGAAGGGACCTCCTGGGTCATTGTGTGTTGTGACCTCCTGGGTCATCATGTGAAGGGACCTCCTGGATCATCATGTGATGTGACCTCCTGGGTCATCATGTGAAGGGACCTCCTGGATCATCATGTGATGTGACCTCGGTCATTATGTGAAGGGACCTTCTGGGTCTTCATGTGAAGAGACCTCCTGGGTCATCGTGTGTTGTGACCTCCTGGGTCATCATGTGAAGGGACCTCCTGGGTCATCATGTGAAGGGACCTCCTGGATCATCATGTGATGTGACCTCCTGGGTCATCATTTGAAGGGACCTCCTGGATCATCATGTGATGTGACCTCCTGGGTCATCGTGTGATTTGACCTCCTTGGTCTTTGTGTGAAGGGACCTTCTGGGTCATTGTGTGAAGAGACCTCCTGGGTCATCGTGTGATGTGACCTCCTGGGTCATCATGTGAAAGGACCTCCCATGTCGTCATGTGAAGAGACCTCCTGGGTCATCATGTGATGTTGTTGAGGAGAGCCATAGTATCAAATACTTAATTAACCTTAAGACATAAGGGCATGGCGAGAAACGATCCATAGAGTGTATTATTTTACATTGTATAAGTTTTATAAGTTGTGACTTAAACATGGCTGCCATTTCCTGCCACATCACACCATGCACTCTGAGAGCAAGATGGAGTCCAGAGAAGACTGACCAATCACCGAAGCTGGAGTCCAGAGAAGACTGACCAATCACAGAAGCTGGAGTCCAGAGAAGACTGACCAATCACAGAAGCTGTAGTCTAGAGGAAGACACATCATCTAAAGATAGCTGACCAACGCCACGCCCCCATATGACATCATGGATCCGCCATTATCCAATCCACTAGCCAATGAATACATCTGAGTAGGGCTGACCGAGCCCCTTATTGAGGAAGACCTAATGCTTGTTGAAATAAACTACACTTGGAGCTTGGAACTGACCAAGGAAGGGTGTACAGCTGACTCTGTGTGTCTGGTGGCATACTTCTCATCGCCGGCACTTGGTCTATATAAATTAGGACAGGGGCAGGCAACTGGTTAATATTATTATGAAATATTAACCATAACAATGTGACCTCCTTGATCATCGTATGAAGGGATCTCCCGGGTAATTGTGTGAAGGGACATCCTGGGTCATCATGTGAAGGGATCTTCTGGGTCATCGTGTGAAGGGACCTCCCAGGTCATCATGTGAAGGGACCTCCCAGGTCATCATGTGAAGGGACCTCCTTGGTCATTGTGTGAAGGGACCTCCTGGGTCATCATGTGAAGGGATCTTCTGGGTCATCGTGTGAAGGGACCTCCCAGGTCATCATGTGAAGGGACCTCCTTGGTCATTGTGTGAAGGGACCTCCTTGGTCATTGTGTGAAGGGACCTCCTTGGTCATCGTGTGAAGGGACCTCCTGGGTCATTGTGTGAAGGGACCTCCTGGGTCATCATGTGAAGGGATCTTCTGGGTCATCGTGTGAAGGGACCTCCCAGGTCATAATGTGAAGGGACCTCCTGGGTCATTTTGTGAAGGGACCTCCTGTGTCATCATGTGAAGGGATCTTCTGGGTCATCGTGTGAAGGGACCTCCCAGGTCATCATGTGAAGGGACCTCATGGGTCATCGTGTGAAGGGACCTCTTGAGTCATTGTGTGAAGGGACCTCCTGGGTCATTGTGTGAAGGGACCTCCCGGGTCATTGTGTGAAGGGACCTCCTGGATCATCTGGTCCAATCCCCTGCTCAGAGCAGGATTCACTAAATCCTCCCAGACAGATGTCTGTCCAGCCTCTGTGTGAAGACTTTCATTGAAGGGGAACTCAGCACTAGAGATGAGTGAACTTACCCTGAACATGTTCACCAATTTCAAATTCGGCACGAACATTTCAGATTCAGTTCGAGTTCGTAAACACAAGCAATTTGCTAAAAATCGGCAAACGCGGCGTGTTTGTTACTGAATCGGATGGAAAAAAACAATTTCTGCATTTGAATGAAGCTTTTCTTCTCCCATCTGACAGTGTAGGATAGTGAGCGGGACGTGTCTGATGATGGGGGGGAGAGATGTCAGAGAAGTCAGACTCCATTTTTTATCAACATTTCCTGTGTGGATGCTCCGGGGCAGCAGCCAATCAGGGCGCATAAAACATCCACCAATTGTAGACACAAGAGCTTGTGTCATTGGCTTCCTAAAACACATGTCTCTTGGGATATAAGAAGTGGCCAGGTGTCGTTGTCACCATTCTTAGAGTGTTACCGCTGGGGTCAGGATGGCTGCCCCTCCGTCTGTGTTACACAATTAGATAGCGAGACACTCCATCACTTTTTAGATACAATAGGAGGGTGAGAGGGTTCATCCGGACACAGGTATTATAACTTGAGAAGAAGTGTGATTACCAAACCTGTGCGTGGTGCCAAAGCTGCGTTTTTTGCATACAAGTGATTGCCAAATCCTTCAGTTTCCCCTAAAAAGGCTGTGTTTGCTTTAAACCAGGGATGGCCAAGTCCTTAATTTTACCCTAAAAATGCTTTTTTTGGCCACAAAGCAGTGATTGCTAAATCCTTCCATTTCCCCTTACAGGGAACCTGTCAGGTCAAAAATCCATATGTAACATGTATCATTTTCAAATTCCTTCCTCTAAGCTCCCTTTATTGATGTATTTCTTTTATTTTTATATTTCCCTCCTATCCTCTCTAAATTTCAAATAAAGAGATTCATTTCATCTGTCAATCACAGTGAGTGATCACTTAGTTCTCTGCTGTCCACTCCCCATAGAATGAATATTCATATCACATAGTCACATCACTGCACAGGAGATCAGTAGGGGGGCTGTATCCTCCTCTCTGTTCTGTTTGGCTGCAAACAAACAAGAGATCAAGTAAACACAGAATCTATCACATACAGGCTCCTGCTCAGAGAAACAAATAGAGGCGATTGTTTATCTAGATAAGGCAATGTAAGGCAATCAGATGTGAGCCTGTAATGTCTCCCTCCCTTAGTCTTCTCATCAGACTCTTCTAAATGAAACCTGACAGACAGAGTGCAGGGGGAGAAAGGAGAAGGAAGGGAGAGCTGCCTGAGAAAGAGTGAATAATAAATGAACTCTTACACAGCAGGACTAAGGGATTAGTTAAGTCTATTAATATTACTGCAGAAGATAGCTGCCTGCTGGGTGTGAAGGTGCTTATAGCTAGAGAACTACAAAGGGTACAGTAATGAATTTACATATTCTGAAAGGTCTGCCTGAGCAATATTCAAGGGTATAAACACCCACCAGGGCCGTGGTTGTACTCAGAACCAAATCGGTCAGTTCTCTGGGAAGGTCACGGGGCTGTGACCCAGCTCTATGGCCCATGCTGTGTCATAAAAATGGGAGGTATTTTATATGGGATTTAACGTGACGCCACCCGTGGGTTTCGGCAATTGGGGATGGATAGCCGATGCTGCGGTCAGATCCTCTGGGGCTATTGGTAACGCAGTTAGATGTTGTGCTCTCCACGGGTAGAGCGGGAGGCCCCAGAGCAGTTGATATCAGTTTATATAGGAAATAGGGAACGCGACAAATGACGGAAGAACACAGTTGAAGTTTCCGTTACCTGATGGTCGATGGAGCAGACTGGGGCTGCTGTGCTGCCGGGTGATTAGTGGGGTCAGGGGACTTACAATCCTCTGCCCTCCAGATTTAGCTGCCGGGACTTCAGTCCCTGAACAACCACGGACTCCAGCTCCACTCCCCGAGTTCTCCTCATCTCCTCACTTTTCCCTCTCACTAGCTTTCCACTGTCCTGGCATGAGCTCCAACCGGCTCTAGTCTCCAGGACGTCTCTACTGTCCTTGCTCTACTGCTCTTCTCCCTAACCCCTCCTCTGTGCCAGAATTTATAGGGAAGCTCCCTTCAAACCGGGTTCAGAGCTTCCCTTTCTGGTCTGGATTCAGGACAAGTGTTGGATGCGGATGTTACCTGACAAGGGGACCCCTTTTTGCTTCCAGACATGACATCACCCCCTGTGAGGGAGGCAGCCGGACTCCTGAGGTGCCACATTAGTATCATACTGAAAAATGACCTAACAGAGGCCCTTTAAAAGGCTGTTTTTTTCGGCTCAAACAACTTATTGCCAAATATTTATTTTTCCCATAAAAAGGGTTTTCACTCTCCTCCAAAAAATGAATTGCTAAATCTCTGTCTGTTGTCAAATAACCTTTTATTGGGCCTCAAATAAGTCATTGCCAAATTTATGTTCATTAATCACGAGAGGGAAATCCTGAGGTCGTGATGGAAGGAGGAGTAGGCTTGGTGCTGGAGATGTATGTGGAGTAGGTGCTACTGACCAAACACTGGCTCGTCATATCACAGGCCATGAGACAACTGGACGGCCTACTCCAGCCTCCTTCTACTCCAGCCTCCTTCTACTCCAGCCTCCTTCTCCTCCAGTGTCTGTCTACTCCAATCTCTGTCTACTCCAGCCTCCTTCTACTCCAGCCTCCCTCTACTCCAATCTCTGTCTACTCCAATCTCTGTCTACTCCAGCCTCCTTCTACTCCAGCCTCCCTCTACTCCAATCTCTGTCTACTCCAATCTCTGTCTACTCCAGCCTCCTTCTACTCCAGCCTCCTTCTACTCCAATCTCTGTCTACTCCAGCCTCCTTCTACTCCAATCTCTGTCTACTCCAGCCTCCTTCTACTCCAGCCTCCTTCTACTCCAATCTCTGTCTACTCCAGCCTCCTTCTACTCCAGCCTCCTTCTACTCCAATCTCTGTCTACTCCAGCCTCCTTCTACTCCCGCCTCCTTCTACTCCAATCTCTGTCTACTCCAGTCTCTTTGACAACAGCATAGTGATGCGAGTTGTGGACGAGGCCCAGAAAGAGTTTTGCTACATTCAGGGAAACCGCTGCATCAAGTGATCTCTCCGCATCTCCCTCCACTTCAACATCACACACAGTACAGTCCTCAGAGGAGGCGCCAAATTACCCCTGTGTCACCCCGTGTCACAACTCTCCAACTGCACAACTGATTGTGGGGAAGCACAGATGTTTGATACAGTGTACCTGCATTATGCAGCAGTTTGCCTGCTCTTGAAGAGGTCATCGTCCTAACCACCCCAGGGGCAGAACCAGGGCCGTCCCCAGGTTTTTGTGGGCCCCGGGCGAAACAGTATCAGTGGGCCCCTTTAGCACAAACCATGATACATTAATATAATATAGAAGCTGCAGGCTGTGTATATATAATATAGAGGCTCATGGGTGGGCTCTATATATGATATAGAGGATGTTCAGGGCTGTATATATAATATGGAGATTGCCGGGCTGTATATATAATATAGAGACTGCGGGTTGTATATATTATTTGGAGGCTGTGCTGGCCTGTATATAGTATTTGGAGGCTGTGCCAGGCTGTATATATTATTTGGAAGCTGTGGCAGCCCAACAGCAGCCTCCAAATAATATATACAGCCCAGCACAGCCTCCATACTATATATACAGCACAGCCTTCAAATAATATATATAGAGCCCATCGTAGCCTCCATATTATATATACAGCACAACAGCAGCCTCCATATACCCCAGCACAGTCTCCATATACATCAGCAAAGCCTCCATATACCTCTGCAGCAGCCTCCATGTACCACAGCAGCAGCCTCCATATACCCCAGCAGCAGCCTCCATATGCTGCAATATACAGTCAGCACAGCCTCCATATACACCCAGGACAGCCTTTATATACCCCAGCACAGCCTCTATATACCCCAGCACAGCCTCTATATACCCCAGCACAGCGCCTCTATATACCCCAGCACACAGCCTCTGTATACCCCAGCACACAGCCTCTGTATACCCCAGCACAGCACCTCTGTATACCGTAGCAAAGCGCCTCTGTATACCCCAGCACAGCGCCTCTGTATACCCCAGCACACAGCCTCTGTATACCCCAGCACACAGCCTCTGCATACCCCAGCACACAGCCTCTGTATACCCCAGCACACAGCCTCTGTATACCCCAGCACACAGCCTCTGTATACCCCAGCACACAGCCTCTGTATACCCCAGCAGCACAGCCTCTGTATACCCCAGCACACAGCCTCTGTATACCCCAGCACACAGCCCCTGTATACCCCAGCACACAGCCTCTGTATACCCCAGCACACAGCCTCTGTATACTCCAGCACACAGCCTCTGTATACCCCAGCACACAGCCTCTGTATAGACCAGCACACAGCCTCTGTATACCCCAGCACAGCCACTATATACCCCAGCACACAGCCTCTGTATACCCCAGCACAGCCACTATATACCCCAGCACACAGCCTCTGTATACCCCAGCACACAGCCTCTGTATACCCCAGCACACAGCCTCTGTATACCCCAGCACAGCCACTATATACCCCAGCACACAGCCTCCATGGTACATATAATCCCCATCCTGCTGATCATACTCCCCTTCCATCCGCTCCCCAGGACTGTGTCCTCCTCAGATTCTTCCCCACCACATCCTTATAGCAGAAGGCTCCCGGGATTGTGGAGC
This sequence comes from Allobates femoralis, assembly GCA_033576535.1. Taxonomy (NCBI): domain Eukaryota; kingdom Metazoa; phylum Chordata; class Amphibia; order Anura; family Aromobatidae; genus Allobates; species Allobates femoralis. The sequence goes on from JARQOC010000002.1 coordinate 750,066,152, forward strand.
TTCCTCCTTCCTCCTGGCTGCAGCAGTATGATGAGGGCACAGTGATGACTCATCAGGCTGTAGTCAGAGGAGGAAGCTCCACAGTCCCGGGAGCCAGCACATGGCTAATCTGCATCGCATGCAAATTAGCCATGTGCACTGGGAGCTCAGTGGAGCACTCAGCTGCTTGCTGAGGCTGGTTGTTCTCATTGTTGTCTGTACCTAATGGGCCCCTGGCTGTCAGGGCTGCCTGTCCCTGATGGCCAGTGTGCCCCCCCAGCAGTTCAGGGCCCCAGCACTTGCCCAGGTATGCCGGGTGCTGACGCTGGCCCTGGGCAGAACTGTCATGAACAGGACAACAAGTACACATATGTGAAATGGAGTTCCACCGCGCTACCCACATTGGGCCTCATCTGCAATGAGGTCCGGGTACAGTGCTGGGCTTCGATGCCAGAGGAGGACCTGAGCTCACAGTCAGGAGGTGACCCTTTCCCATTGCCAGCCAAGAATGTCGGGCCCACTGGGACGGGGGTACTCGGTACCGGACCGGTTAGCTGCTGGGGAAGTCACGGGTGGTCCTGGTCCGGTCCGTGTCCCGGGCTCGGCAATAAAAGGGGATATTTACAGGGGATTGTCAGTCGTGACGCCACCCACTATATGCGGCCAGTGATGGGGGCCGCCGCTGCTGCAGAACCTCCGGTGATGATAGAATAGCAGCTTAGGTGTAATAGTTCCAGTGGGTAGAACTGTGTTCCCCGGGGCAGTGAGGGTTAAGTCTATTGTGGAGTGTGTAGCACACTTACTTTGCAGACGCTGCAGGGATCTCTCCTCTTTGCTGGTGCTGACAGGCTGCAGCTCTGCAGGTGGAGGCTTTCTGTATCCTGTATGGAGAGAATCACTTACATGCAGAAACACAAGGGAAGCAGTTCCAGGGTTTTCCGTGTTTACTCTCAGTTCTTCAAGTCACTTTACAGCTCAGTTACAGTTCTTACAAAGTTCAAGTACAGTTCTTAATACACAGGCACATTCTCCCTCTCCGGGTTCCCTTTGCTCTGCAGCCAGGCCTCTCTCTCTCTGTGACCCCTAACACAGTCTTTAGTGTCCTTTCCGGGCTATTACAGTCTCCGTCTCCACGGGTGTGTGTGAAACGCTGGACAGTATGGCGGTGACTCGGGCCATGTGGGTCCTTCAGTTTGTCACTGAGCTGCCTGTCCTTTGGGGTAGGGACCCTAACGTGTAGCTGTGGTCCCCCGTCGGTATCTGGGAATGCCGGGTAAACTATGGTTCCCTCTAGAGCCGACACTCTACTTCAGCCCAGCCTCCAGCAGTACTCAAGTGTGAGGCTCTACCAGGCTCCTTCTTTCTGCGTCTCTCTGTATGATAGGAGGGACTTCCCTGCCTGCAGTCTGGTCAGCTCGGCTGTCCTTTAGGGCCCGGGTATCACCGTCCCTCTCAGTCCTCTCAGACTCCTGGTGGTATCAGCTTCGGATGGGATTTCTCTCTCCTCCGGCTCACACTGGCTCGGTACAGATTCTGCGCTCCTAGGCCTTACACTCACAGGACGTGTGATTTCCAGTCTTTGCCTCTCATCCTACCTCGGCCTACTGAACTCCTTCCTCCTCTCCCTTTCCTATACACTGTCAATTCACCTGACTACGTGTGTGCCCAACCCACTCCTCCAAATCCACCACCCCTCAATCTCATAGAGTATCTAATCTCAGGGCTGGATGCTGCCACCTTCTGTACGTGGGTTGTGTGGGCTGTGAGGGTGTTGTTGTGCAACAAGTGTCCTACCTGCCTGGCTGCAGTTCCCTTTGTGGCCTCCTGGACGCAGGGGCACCACAAGAGCACCAGATATCAGACCGCGGAGGATCTTGCAGCATGCCTGGCTGTATTCCATCTGCAGCTGGTGCCACAGCTAGTGGATGACCAATACCACCAGGACCATGATGAGGAGGATGAGGAAGAGGAGGAGGTAGAAGAGGCAGAAATCCCTGCTTCCCAGCCATGTTTAGCACCCCTGCCAGAGACCTTTGACTGGGAGAATGTCATGTGGGGACCCCTACCCCTTCCAAGCAACTATCTGGTATAGCATGAACCACCCCATCCTTTATACTTTATTGAGATTTAGTTTGTGGATAACATTGCCCATGAGTGGTTGCACGTAGAGATGAGCCACCACCCTGGTGTTTGAATTTGATTCGATTCGTCGAATTAGGTGTGTGTTCGTCGAATGTTCGTCGAATGTTCATCGAACACCGTCGAACACTTATAAAACATCTAATTCTAACTTAGGACCGGCGGGGGGAGCAGCTCTAGGGAGCGGGGAGCGAAAGACCCAGGCGGGGAAGGCGGCGGTGAGAAGACCTCACCGCCGGCTTTCCTGCTCTGTGCTGCGCTCCCCGCTCCCTGATGCCCCCTCCCCGCGCCCTGGAAGATCAGTGAGCTGAGTTGAGAGGAAGATCTGTTACCTGAGCTGAGAGGAACATCCATGGCCTGAGCTGAGAGGAAGATCAGTGACCTGAGCTGAGAGGAAGATCCTCCCTACAGATCCAGCCTGTCAGCACCAGCCAGGAGAAGCGATCCCTGCAGCCTGCAAAGTAAGTGTGTTACAACCTGCACCAGAGACTTAACCCTTACTGCCCCGGGGGATACAGTTCTCCCCACTAGAACTATACCATCTACGCTGCCATTCCATCACCCCCGGAGGTTCTGCAGCAGCGGCGGCCCCATCACTGGCCGCATCAAGTGGGTGGCGTCACCCGTGACAATCTCCCTTGTAAATATTCCCCTTTTATTGTGAGGGCCCAGGGACACGGTCCGGACCAGGCCACCAGTGACATCCCCAGCAGCAGATCGGTCCGGTACCGAGTACCCTAGTCCCGCCTGGGGCTCCACATTTGCTCCGTCGTTGCTTCCCCGGTTTCCAAAACCGTATCGGAAATAATAAAAAAAGCAAAAAACACAAAGCCCAAATTTTTTTGAACCCGGAGTTTATCTTTATTAACTGATAACAGCAGCAATCACAATATAAGATAAATACATCATTGTCAGGTCCAGATGCCTCCGGTTACATCACATTGAAGAGGTCTTTACACTTACTATAGACTCCAAACACATTACACAGTCATCTGTAAGACAAGCCCGACATCTACTCTCCCCAGAGGCCCTACTTATCTGGCCCCTGTCGAACAAAAGGATCATCTACTGACATAATCTGACAGTGGGGACCCCCCATACATAATCTGACAGTTGGGACCCCCCATTACATAATCTGACAGTTGGGACCCCCCATTACATAATCTGACAGTTGGGACCCCCACATTACATAATCTGACAGTTGGGACCCCCCATTACATAATCTGACAGTTGGGACCCCCCATTACATAATCTGACAGTTGGGACCCCCCATTACATAATCTGACAGTTGGGACCCCCCATTACATAATCTGACAGTTGGGACCCCCCATACATAATCTGACAGTTGGGACCCCCCATTACATAATCTGACAGTTGGGACCCCCCATTACATAATCTGACAGTGGGGACCCCCCATTACATAATCTGACAGTTAGGACCCCCATACATAATCTGACAGTTGGAACCCCCTATTACATAATCTGACAGTTGGGACCCCCCATACATAATCTGACAGTTGGGATCCCCCATACATAATCTGACAGCTGGGACCCCCCATTACATAATCTGACAGTTGGGACCCCCCATTACATAATCTGACAGTTGGGACCCCCCATACATAATCTGACAGTTGGGACCCCCCATTACATAATCTGACAGTTGGGACCCCCCATTACATAATCTGACAGTTGGGACCCCCTATTACATAATCTGACAGTTGGGACCCCCTATTACATAATCTGACAGTTGGGACCCCCATTACATAATTTGACAGTTGGGACCCCCCCATACATAATCTGACAATTGGGACCCCGCATACATAATCTGACAGTTGGGAGCCCCATACATAATCTGACAGTTGGGACCCCCATACATAATCTGACAGTTGGGACCCCTATTCATAATCTGACAGTTGGGACCCCCTATTACATAATCTGACAATTGGGACCCCTATTCATAATCTGACAATTGGGACCCCGCATACACATCCGATGGGCAGTCGATGCCAGTGAAATCGGCAGGTTTGACCAACTTTTATCTAATGAGTATGGGCGCCTTATATCAATCATGTATGGGGTGATAGTTTGTATCGGCAGATTTTCCATTCTCCTAACTCCAGTCTATATATGTGAGAAGAGTGGGATTTCAGTTTTAACAACATGTCCTCCTCATTGGCGGCCCCAGGAGGAGATCAGAGGAGGTCACCTAGATATGTTCTCCGAGCTAGGTCTCCACTGATGGGCAGTAGAGATGTGGTGGACGGTGGAGACCAGACAACATGGGCAATATATGAAAAAAAGTGTTTTTTCAGCTCACCATTAGATGAATTCCTGTGCCTTTGGGACTCCAGGACGGTGCTCGGACAAGGTGGCTGTGGCATTCATACAAAGAGGATCCAGCAACAAGGGTCCACATCCGAATCTTGGATTTAAACCTATGACATTATGGATATGTATTTTTCTTGAATGCTTTGTGTTTGGTTTATTAGCATAATTGGGTACTACTTCTCCCCATTTCCATTCATGTGTCACAGGTGGTTTTAACGGATGAGGGGGTAAGGTGGCAGGATAGCAATGATGGTCAAAGGTTATCGGGGTAGCTAGTCTGACCTTCAGACTGGGGGTCCCAAGCTCACTCTGTTCCCAGAATTATCTCTGACGGTGAGGATGTCTGGGCCACCACCCTTGTCCTGCTTCTGACAATCCTTAGGTTATCATCACCTCACCTCTACCCACAGACGAGGATAAGAACAGCAACTCCCTCACCAGATGGCAATCTCCAAAGAATAAAGTTTCAGGAAGGCTTCAGCAAGAACTGCACTCAGCGTCCACACAGTTCACGTTCAACACAGAGAATGAATTCTATCAGCGACATTAGGTGATGGGTCATGGGACTACTTAATGGCTGGGGGAGGGGTCAACCACATCACCTGATACACATAGCAGCAGCGACTAATACTGCAGAGCACCAGCAACTGAAATTAACCCTTAAAGTACAAAAGGGAATTATTAACTACTCACACTGCGGAGCAGTTCACAGAGCCTACAAGTGTCACCATGATTTCAATATAAAGGGTTTTCCTAAACTGGCCACATCCCACCTTAGTATTGAATGATATATGTAAATGCTTGTCAATATCCTGACAAATAGGTTCAGTAATAAAGGATAATAGTAAATCAGACACTATCAATTACATGCTAATGAAGGAATTCCGCATTGCTGGACTTGGTGGCCTGGAATAGGTCAGGGGCAGCACAATGTCCTCCTCCATTCAATGTACCCCTCTATACAATGTCCTCTATAAAATATCCCCTAAACAATGTCCTCTATACAATGTCCTCTATACAATGTCCCCTATACAATGTCCTCTATACAATATCCCTGTAAAATGTCCCCTATAAAATGTCCCCTATACAATGTTCTCTATATAATGTTCTCTATGCAATGTCCCCTATACAATATCCCATATCCAATGTCCCCTAAATAATGTCCTCTATACAATGTGCTCTATGGAATGTCCTCTATAAAAATGTCCCCTATACAATGTCCTCTATACAATGTCCTCTATACCATGTCCTCTATACAATATCCCCTGTAAAATGTTCCCTATACAATGTCCTCTATATAATGTCCCCTATACAATGTTCTCTATACAATGTTCTCTATGCAATGTCCCCTATACAATATCCCATATTCAATGTCCCCTATATAATGTCCTCTATACAATGTGCTCTATGGAATGTCCCCTATACAATGTCCTCTATACAATGTCCCCTACAATGTCCTCTATACAATGTCCTCTATACAATGTCCTCTATACCATGTCTCCTATACAATGTCCTCTATACCATGTCTCCTATACAATGTCCTCTATACCATGTCCTCTATACAATGTTCTCTATGCAATGTCCCCTATACAATATCCCCTATACAATGTCCTCTATACAATGTCCCCTATACAATGTTCTCTATACAATGTCCCCTATACAATGTCCTCTATACAATGTCCCCATATAATGTCCTCTATAAAATGTCCCCTATACAATGCTCTCTATATAATGTCCCCTATATAATATCCCATATACAATGTCCCCTATGCAATGTCCTCTATACAATGTCCCCATATAATGTCCTCTATACAATGTCCCCTATACAATGCTCTCTATATAATGTCCCATATACAATATCCCATATACAATGTCCCCTATACAATGTCCTCTATACAATGTCCCCTATACAATGTCCCCTATACAATACCCTCTATATAATGTCCTCTATACAATGTCCTCTATATAATGTCCCCTATACAATATCCCATATACAATGTCCTCTATACAATGTCCTCTATATAATGTCCTCTATACAATATCCCATATACAATGTCCTCTATACAATGTCCTCCTCCATTCACGGTCTTCCTCTACTATGCTCTGTACCCCAGCATATCCTATCATTGCTTTTAATGGAATAGCTAATAAGATACATTTGTATTGAGTATGAGTTGATTTGGAGCTGGCCGGACTTTCTTCTTTGGTCTGTGATAACCTGTAATATGGTGGTGAATACTGTTAGAGCTTCCATGTCTTGTGGGGATATAGGGTTTTCAGCACCTTCTTCTGAATTTCTTTAGTTTTGATGCCGTATATTATGGGGTTTAACATGGGGGGAAAGACCAGGTAGAGGATGGACAGGATGACTTGGGTTGATTTCGTGTGTTCCCCAAACCTCTGAGACACAATGGAGAAGAGTGCAGAGATGTAAGCCACGAGGATGACACAGACATGGGTGACACATGTGCTGCCGACCCTGTGCCGGGCCTCGCCGGATGAAAGTCTCAGGACGGCCCTTACTATCATGGCGTAAGACACGGTGACCAAGACCAAGTCTACTGCCGCCACCGAGAGACCAACCACCAACCCATAGACAACATTAACCCCAATGTCAGAGCAGGAGATCCTAGCTACCGCAATGTGATCACAATACGAGTGTCCAATGGTGCGGCTCCGGCAAAATGCCAACCTCTTAACCAGAAACGGGTGAGGGAAGATCAAGAGCGTTCCCCTCAGGGTCACCAGTACCCCGATCTTTGTGATGACGGGGTTGGTGAGCACAGTAGAGTATCTCAAGGGGTGACATATTGCCACGTAACGATCAAAGGCCATTGCCAAGAGCACGGAGGAACCCACGATGGAAAAGGAATGGACAAAGAACATCTGGGCCAAGCAGCCGTCCAAGCTGATCTCCCCGTCATTGAACCAGAAGATCAGCAGCATCTTGGGGATGGCGGCAGTAGACTGGACGAGGTCGGAGAACAGTAACATCGAGAGGAAGGCGTACATGGGTTGGTGGAGACTTTGCTCAGTTTTTATGATAAATAGCACACAAAAGTTAGCCCCCAAAATAACTAGGTACATAAAGGTGAGGGGCAAAGAGATCCACCCATGGGCATCCTCTAGTCCGGGTACTCCGGTCAGGATGAAAGACGAAAAGCTGAGATTCATAGTGTTAATAGTCATCATCACCATCCGGCTAACTCTGAAGACAGCTGGGATCTTCACACAATACTAATCCAACATCTGTAGCCAGGTCACCATCAGTGGGCGGATGGGAGGTAGGGGATGGTCGTCAGGCCGTCCACACCTCCATAGTGTCCATGTGCCTCCTGAGCTTTGTAATGGATAAGGGAAAGGGAGCAGGATGGTATAACGGGCAAGGGCACCTGAGAAGCTAGCCTGGCCCTGAACTTGGGGTCCATGACTAGCCCAGATGGCGAGGAGGTCCGGGACACCACCCTTTCCCTCAACTCCTCAACCAGCCCTATGCTACTCCCTTTCACCTCCCACAGACTACAGCACAAGCACCGATGTCCACACAGAAGCTCAGTCAAAGGCAGCGATGCCCCCTGGTGGAGGGAGATTCCAGATGACTCACACTTACGTTTCACAACATCCAGCATCTGAGGACAGCACCCAGCAGAACTGACATTAACTCACGCAGTTCCAGAAGAAATTCACACACCTTTAATCATCAGTGCGTGACAGTATGTTGTCATTGTATCTCCATCATGGACTGAAGAGACCATTCCATCATCCTTACACCGTTCTGCTCTACAAACATAATTCTCTCTAATATCAATCGTCCTCCCACATCTTAGGGCAGTCGGTCTCCCCTCCAGGAGCGCTCTACTCACCGCTCACAACATTCTATCATGAATGCTGGCTCCTGTAAGGCCGGATGTAATTATAGAGTGCCGGTGTCGTCCCTGAGGACATTCAGCCCTCAGAGGGAAGGTATTGAACATAATTACACAATTAATTCCAATTATAGTCACTGAGTCTCTGCGGCTTCTCGCGTCTTTCTTGGAAACATCATAAAATGAATAACGGAGACTTAAAAGATAAACGTTTTCAGGCCTTAAGAATTTTATTTTAATATCTGTAGAAAGAAATTTGATCAACTGAGAGTTTCACATTGATAACTTTCCTTCAGCCGTTAAAGACGGTCATTGTACTGCAAATAAACGTGGGGAAAAAGTATTTATTCAGCCCCCAATTGTGCAGGTTTTCCCACTTATAGATGAGGTCGGCCTGTAACTGACATCATAGGTGACTTCAACTATGAGACACAACGAGGAAACTAATCCTGATAATCATTGTCTGATATGGAAAAAATGTTTATTCACATTTTGGTGGAAAATCAGTATTTGGTCACTTACAAACAGCAAGGTCTCTGTCTCTCATAGACCTGTAACTTCTTTTATAAGAGGCTCCTCTGTCCTCCATCATTACCTGTAGTACTGGAGGCTCCTCTGTCCTCCATCATTACCTGTAGTGTAGTACTGGAGGCTCCTCTGTCCTCCACTCATTACCTGTAGTACTGGAGGCTCCTCTGCCCTCCGTAATTACCTGTAGTACTGGAGGCTCCTCTGTCCTCCATCATTACCTGTAGTACTGGAGGCTCCTCTGTCCTCCACTCATTACCTGTAGTACTGGAGGCTCCTCTGTCCTCCATCATTACCTGTAGTACTGGAGGCTCCTCTGTCCTCCATCATTACCTGTAGTACTGGAGGCTCCTCTGTCCTCCACTCATTACCTGTAGTACTGGAGGCTCCTCTGTCCTCCATCATTACCTGTAGTACTGGAGGCTCCTCTGTCCTCCACTCATTACCTGTAGTACTGGAGGCTCCTCTGTCCTCCATCATTACTTGTAGTACTGGAGGCTCCTCTGTCCTCCATCATTACCTGTAGTACTGGAGGCTCCTCTGTCCTCCATCATTACCTGTAGTACTGGAGGCTCCTCTGTCCTCCATCATTACTTGTAGTACTGGAGGCTCCTCTGTCCTCCATCATTACCTGTAGTACTGGAGGCTCCCCTGTCCTCCACTCATTACCTGTAGTACTGGAGGCTCCTCTGTCCTCCATCATTACTTGTAGTACTGGAGGCTCCTCTGTCCCTCATCATTACCTGTAGTACTGAAGGCTCCTCTGTCCATCATCATTACCTGTAGTACTGGAGGCTCCTCTGCCCTCCATCATTACCTGTAGTACTGGAGGTTCCTCTGTCCTCCACTCATTACTTGTAGTACTGGAGGCTCCTCTGTCCTCCATCATTACCTGTAGTACTGGAGGCTCCTCTGTCCTCCATTATTACCTGTAGTACTGGAGGCTCCTCTGTCCTCCATCATTACCTGTAGTACTGGAGGCTCCTCTGTCCTCCATCATTACCTGTAGTACTGGAGGCTCATCTGTCCTCCATCATTACCTGTAGTACTGGAGGCTCCTCTGTCCTCCATTATTACCTGTAGTACTGGAGGCTCCTCTGCCCTCCATCATTACTTGTAGTACTGGAGGCTCCTCTGTCCCTCATCATTACCTGTAGTACTGAAGGCTCCTCTGTCCATCATCATTACCTGTAGTACTGGAGGCTCCTCTGCCCTCCATCATTACCTGTAGTACTGGAGGTTCCTCTGTCCTCCACTCATTACCTGTAGTACTGGAGGCTCCTCTGTCCTCCATCATTACCTGTAGTACTGGAGGCTCCTCTGTCCTCCATCATTACCTGTAGTACTGGAGGCTCCTCTGTCCTCCATCATTACCTGTAGTACTGGAGGCTCATCTGTCCTCCATCATTACCTGTAGTACTGGAGGCTCCTCTGTCCTCCATTATTACCTGTAGTACTGGAGGCTCCTCTGCCCTCCATCATTACCTGTAGTACTGGAGGCTCCTCTGTCCTCCATAATTACCTGTAGTACTGGAGGCTCCTCTGTCCTCCACTCATTACCTGTAGTACTGGAGGCTCCTCTGTCCTCCATCATTACCTGTAGTACTGGAGGCTCATCTGTCCTCCATCATTACCTGTAGTACTGGAGGCTCCTCTGTCCTCCATTACCTGTAGTACTGGAGGCTCTTCTGTCCTCCATCATTACCTGTAGTACTGGAGGCTCCTCTGTCCTCCACTCATTACCTGTAGTACTGGAGGCTCCTCTGTCCTCCATCATTACCTGTAGTACTGGAGGCTCCTCTGTCCTCCACTCATTACCTGTAGTACTGGAGGCTCCTCTGTCCTCCATCATTACCTGTAGTAGTGGAGGCTCCTCTGTCCTCCACTCATTACCTGTAGTACTGGAGGCTCCTCTGTCCTCCACTCATTACCTGTAGTACTGGCATCTGTGTGACCTTGTTATCAGTATAAAAGACTCCTGTCCACAACCTTAAACAGTCACACTCCAAACTCCACTATGGTGAAGACCAAAGAGCTGGCGAAGGACACCAGAAACAACATTGTATCCCTGCACCAGGCTGGGAAGACTGAATCTGCAATAGGCAAGAAATCAACTGTGGGAACAATAATTAGACAATGGAAGACATACAAGACCACTGATAATCTCCCTCCATCTGGGGTCCACACAAGATCTCACCCGGTGGGGTCAAAATGATCTCAAGAACAGTGAGCAAGAATCCCAGAACCACATGGGGGACCTAGTGACTGACCTGCAGGGAGCTGGGACCAACGTTACACAGGCTACCATCAGTAACACACTACACCGCCAGGGACTCAGATCCTGCAGTGCCAGACGTGTCCCCCTGCTTAAGCCATTACATGTCTGGGCCCGTCTGAAGTTTGCTAGAGAGCATTGGGATGATCCAGAAGAGTATTGGGAGAATGTCATAGGGTCAGATGAAACCACAGTAGAACTGTTTGGTGGAAACACAACTCATCGTGTTTAGAGGATAAAGAATGCTGAGTTGCATCCAAAGAACACCATACCGACTGTGAAGCATGGGGGTGGACACATCATGCATTGGGGCTGTTTCTCTGCTAAGGGACCCGGATGATTGATCTGTGTACATGAAAGAATGAATGGGGCCATGTATCATGAGATTTTCAGTGCAAAACTCCTTCCACCAGCAATGGCATTGAAGATGAAACGTGGGTGTGTCTTTCAGCATGACAATGATGCCAAGCAATTAAAGAAAGAAATCCGCTGCAACACTAAACACTGAATGAATGTGAATAAGCATAATGGCTATCAAATGAATAGCAGGGCTATGTGTACAGCTACAACAATGTGTATATGGCAAAGGACATATCGTAACTGCTTCAGATTATAAAGAAAATTGAGAAACTTAGCTTATGCTCTGGCCACTGCGGAGAGCCCGATAACCAGGCTAAGGTGTTCTCATCTTATCGGGTCCTAACTCTATGTCACTATTTGCAGTAATGATCCCAAGCACACCGCCTGGGCAAAGCAGGAGCGGCTTCATAAGAAGCATTTCAAGGTCCTGGAGTGGCCTAGCCAGTCTCCAGATCTCAACCCTATAGAAAACCTTTGGAGGGAGTTGAATGAAAGTCTGCGTTGTCCAGCGACAGCCCCAAAGCATCACTGCTCTAGAGGAGATCTGCATGGAGGAATGGGCAACATACCAGCACCAGTGTGTGCCAACATACCAGCACCAGTGTGTGCCAACATACCAGCACTAGTGTGTGCCAACATACCAGCACCAGTGTGTGCCAACATACCAGCACTAGTGTGTGCCAACATACCAGAACCAGTGTGTGCCAACATACCAGCACCAGTGTGTGCCAACATACCAGCACCAGTGTGTGCCAACATATCAGCAACAGTGTGTGCCAACATACCAGCACCAGTGTGTGCCAACATACCAGCACTAGTGTGTGCCAACATACCAGCACCAGTGTGTACCAACATACCAGCACTAGTGTGTGCCAACATACCAGCACCAGTGTGTGCTGACATACCAGCACTAGTGTGTGCCAACATACCAGCACCAGTGTGTGCCAACAAACCAGCATCAGTGTGTGCCAACATACCAGCACCAGTGTGTGCTGACATACCAGCACCAGTGTGTGCCAACATACCAGCACCAGTGTGTGCCAACATACCAGCACCAGTGTGTGCCAACATACCAGCACCAGTGTGTGCCAACATACCAGCACTAGTGTGTGCCAACATACCAGCACTAGTGTGTGCCAACATACCGGCACCAGTGTGTGCCAACATACCAGCACTAGTGTGTGCCAACATACCAGCACCAGTGTGTGCCAACATACCAGCACTAGTGTGTGCCAACATACCAGCACCAGTGTGTGCCAACATACCAGCACCAGTGTGTGCCAACATACCGGCACCAGTGTGTGCCAACATACCAGCACCAGTGTGTGCCAACATACCAGCACCAGTGTGTGCCAACATACCAGTGTGTGCCAACATACCAGCACCAGTGTGTGCCAACATACCAGCACCAGTGTGTGCCGACCTCGTGAAGACTTACACAAAACGTCTCACCTCTGTCATTGCCAACAAAGGAGAGAGAACAAAGGATTGAGAGGAACTTTTATTATTGTCCAAATACTTAATTTACACCAAAATGTGAAAAAACATTTCTTTCCAGATCAGACAATGATTATCAGGATGAGTTTCCTCGTTGTGTCTCATAGTTGAGGTCACCTATGATGTCAATTACCGGCCGACCTCATCTATAAGGGGGAGAACCTGCACGACTGGGGGCTGACTACATACGGTACTTTTTCTTTTTCTCCACTGTAAATCTGGATATTTACATTGTATTACAGTGTAACATATCTTTGATAGGTTTTAATACTGACTGATGTGGTCATTCACTAACCTTTGTGATGTCTGTCGTTCATTGTAATAGAGCTGTGCGATATATATGACTCCAATATCTGCTGTGGACATATGAGAGCTTTACTGAATTGTGGGCATACTTGACTATTGTATTATAATTGTTGACATCTTATTATGTTTAAACTGTAAACGTATTGATTATACTCACAATGTATCAATTGTAACGGAATCATGTATCCACATATCTATTGTTGACTGTTACTGTATGGGATCCTTGAATGGGCATCATTGTCTGATATTATTGTTACAACTGATTCCTGCAATCCTAAACACTGGCCATTTTGGGGGTAGGAGTGACTCAGATTTGCAGTACATTAACTAGGCTTATTCTATATTGTATAAGCCCTTTATAGGCTTGCAGAAATATAACAATGACAGAAGTCGAGTTTGGAGCTGTATCCGATAGACATCCGGATCCAGTGTTGAGACTTCCCAGGAGCTCTTGTCGAGCCCACCGGGACGGGGGTACTCGGTGCCGGACCGGGTTTGCTGCTGGGGGAAGTCACAGGGTCCTGGTCCGGACCATGTCCCGGGCCCTGGCAATAATAAGGGGATATTTACAGGGGAGGATAGTTTGTTGTGACGCCACCCATGGCTTGTGGTCAATAGTAGGGACCACCGCTGCTGCAGAACCTCCGGGGATGATGTTATAGCAGCTAGGATGGAATAGTTCTCCGTGGGCAGAACTGGGTTCCCCGGGGCAGTGAGGATTAAGTCTATATTGTAGTGTGCGATGCAGGCTGGTGCTGGGTGCAGTGCACTTACTGTCCTGATGCTGCAGAACCTCCGGGGATGATGTTATAGCAGCTAAGGATGGTACAGTTCTCCGTGGGTAGAACTGGGTTCCCCGGGGCAGTGATGATATAGTCTATGGTGTAGGGTATGATGCTGGCTGGTGCTGGGTGCAGTGCACTTACTGTCCTGATGCTGCAGAAATCCACCTCCAACGTTCGGAGCTGACAAGCTGTGGCTCTCTGGGTTGTAATCCTCTGCAAACCTGTTTGGAGGGAATCATGTGCAGGGAGAATCATACGAGGGAGTCAGAGTCAGGGTTCACCGTGTTTACTTCTTAACCTTCAGTTACAGTTCACAGTCACAGTTCACAGTCTTTACACGGGCATTACTCTCCCCTCTGGGTTCCTTTACTCCCTGCAGCCAAGTTGTTCCTTTCTATGACCCCTCACTCATTCTCTGTCCTTTCCAGGCTTCTGTCTCTCTCTTTCCTGCTGTTGTGCATCTCCGGACAGTATGGCGGTGGCTCGGGCCCCTGTGGGCCCTCCGGGTTGCCACTGAGCTGCCTGTTCTTTCGGGTGGGAACCCTAACGTGTAGCTAGAGTCCCCCGTCGGTTAATCTGGGGATACCGGGTGAAGCAACGGTCCCCTTCAGAGCCGACACTCTGCTGCTAGCCTAGCCTCCAATAGTCCTCCCAGTTGAGGCTCTACCAGGCTCCTTCTAACCGTGTCTTTGGGTTCAATAGGAGGGTTACTCCACCTGCAGTCTGCCGTCTCAGCCGTGTTTCTGGACCCAGTGCTACTGGTCCTCTCGTCCCTCACACTCCTGGGGTGCTGGCTCCGGATGGGCTTTCTCTCTGTGGCTCACACTGGCTCTCCAGATTCTGTGTTCCTTCCACCCCACTCTTCCAGGACATGTGCTTCTGTCTTTGCATCTCAGCCTACCTCGGCCTACTGCTGTCTTTCGGCCTGTGCCGTGCTTCTCAGCCTGCTGCTGGTCTGTGTCTTGGCTGCTCGGCACCCTGGGCCTACTGACTCCTTCCTCCTTCCTCTGCTCTATATCTACCCTCTGTCACCTGACCTACTTGTTGGCCCACCCACTGTCTCTAAACCCACCACCCCTTGCCTGCCTAGAGTTCCCAGGCTGCGGGTTGGGTGCTGTCCTCTACTGCTATGTGGGTTGTGTGGGCTGTGAGGGTGTTGGTGTTCAACTGTATTTTCCTACCTTCCTGGCTGCAGTTCCCTTTGTGGCCTCCTGATCACAGAGGCGCCACACTCTCTCAATCAGCAGACAGATGATGGTCACATCTCCTTGGTGGAAAAGCCATTTTGTGGACTTGTATTTCACTGTTGAGATTTTGGAAGCTCTCTGTCTTCATCGTTGCTTCTCTGATTGATGTTCCAGACAGATGATGTGTTAATAATTCCTTGGTGATGTGATGAAAGTGTCGCACACTAGGGACCGGTGTACTCGAGACCGGGTTGTACTGTCTCTGGGATGCCAAGGTCCTTTCAAGCCTTGCTTGTCTCTCTCTCTGTCCTCACTCACAGGTCTGGTCTGGCCGTCACAGGCTTTTGTGTGATGATTCCCTCTGTCTCAGGGTCACTAGCCCTAGGCCGATGACTGTGTTCCTAGACCGTGGTGGTAGGTAGGTCACGGGCCATAGAGTCTCCGCACCACGCCAATGTGTCTTGTCATTAGGGTCTTAGAGTCTCCCCGGTCACCTCTACAGAGCCGGCTCTCTGGCTGTCCTTGGCCTAGCCCTCTAGTCACCCAGGCTCCTTCTGTCTCACTGCGGAGTGTTGCTGCTTGCGGCTTCCTTCCCTTGCCTCCGAATTTGGAGCGAGCTTTCTCTCCTAGGAAATGTGCCTCTAGGGTTCTGCGTCCTCCAGGGAACCTCTCCTCCTGGGAATGTCTGCCGTTCCTTCTGACCGTTCACTCTCTTCTCTTGCTCTGTCTCGGTGTTCTACTTCTCTCTCCTCCTTCTAACTGAGTGTCCCCTTGTTTTATTTTTGGTCTCTCCACCCGCTTGTCCAGTTACTCTTTCTCTCCTTCCAAACTGCTCTTAACCCCTGCTACCCCTTGCCTAACCTTGAGTCTTAGGCGTAGGGTCAGTGTGTGTCGGTGTGCGGGTGTCCCTATGGTCAACCGTCTTCCTCGCCTGGCTTCAGTTCACCCAGTGGCCGCCCTGGTCGCAGGGGCACCACATAAGTAGATATATAACCTTTGTATGTCTAATATACAATATCATACTGTTACTTTAATTTTGTATTTTATATTAACTTTAATAAATAAAATTGCTTGATTATCTTCTTATATCTAAACCTGTTTAAACCTGTCAAAAAATATTGGCAAAACAGTCGTCAAAATCCAAAATGACTGCCCAAGAAACTGAGTAACCGTGTATGAAAAAAGTAAGTGCACCCTAGCAGAGGCAATCAATTTTGGTAATGTATTTTAATTACTTGATGAGATAAGTTAAAGGGTTATTCCCAAAAATGCAAGTTATCCCCTATCCATTGATTAGTGGACAGCATGCTGACCACTGGCGGTCTGACGGCAAGTCCAAGATCTCGACACTGAAACCCAAAGGAAAACATCTAGAATGGAGAAGAGGTGCATACACTTAATAGTCAGTGTATTCATTGGTCTATTGGATGGTATTGCAACAGACAATGAATGGAACAGAGTCCGAGCATGGACACCTCCACTCCATTCATGGTGGGACCGCAGCACCCTGTCCTCGGAGTTACATAGACACAATTTCAGGATCACTTTCAGGTCACAGTGGTCAGATCTCTAATGATCAGCAAGTTGTCCACTATCCAATCAAGAAAAACTGTCACACAGCGCCTTGCTCAAAACTCGCAGAGTGTGATGGCGGCATCTGGCGCTGTTCACACTACATATTCTGACCCTCCACACTGTGGTGTCTCTAATGCTTCTGAGTTCCACAGGCAGGATTGAGCGTCCACCAGCTAAGTTCTCATTACTCATTACCAATACTGGTAGCAGATACAATCCTTACAGGGCACAGCAAGTAGCTGGGAGGCAAGCTCAGAGCAGGTGAGGCCAGCTGAGCAGATGAATGTAGAGAAGTTAGAAGAACCAACCTGGAGTACCTAGAGAAGGAGCAACTAAGATGATGCATGTAGAAGCCAGAGCATGATCAAAATACTCAAGCAAGGCCTGGAAGACAGACTGGAGCTTAAATAAGTAGAAACACTTGGACAGGACAAGATAGCAGACACCATCTCGGATAAGGTTGATCAGACAATGAAAGTAAGCTGGAAAAGCCGAAATCTTGACAGATCCTTTACTTCGGGTTACCTTCTGAGAGGACAACATGAGTTATATTACCATCCATGCCAAAAACAGAAACCAATTGCACTTACAGGATGCAGTCAGAGCCCAAATGTGAAGCAAGCCCAGCTGCAGGCTGATAAATCACCTCTACCAGCAAGGTGTGGGAGGCGACTTGCCATGCATACAATGGGCCTGCATTGGGGCTCAGAGGTGTAATTCTATTATATCATGGAGTCAGCACCCCATTATGCCAGAGCATCTGCAGTACACAAGCTTCTCTCTCAGTTGAAGCAAACACTCTTATCCATACGGGCCATGGTTTCTGGATAGCAGGCATTGTGCTTATGAGTGTGAATGTCCTGAGGATACCTGTTACATGCTATATCTGAGAGCTTAGCTGCCATCTGCATAAGGGATCACCCCTTGGCTCATCCCGAACAACAGGAATACATGGCGTATGTACAGACACATTGTGTGCTCCGTGCATTCACCGACACTCTGCACTCGGCTTACTCAAGTAGATCCTTAGTCTCCACAACCACATACTTACTATTATTATTATGTATTATTATGCCGCCAATTATCCCATGGTGCTTTACATGTGAAAAAGAGGCATCCATAGTAAAGAACAATAATTATCTACAATATATAGTGCACATAGGTACAGGAGGAGAGAGGATCCTGCCCACAAGGGCTCGCAGTCTACAAGAAATGGGTGAGGATACAGTAGGTTGAGGAGAGAGGACCCTGCCCATGAGGTCTCACAGTCTACAAGGGATGGGTGAGGATACAGTAGATGAGGAGAGAGGACCCTGCCCATGAGGGCTCACAGTCTACAAGGGATGGGTGAGGATACAGTAGATGAGGAGAGAGGACCCTGCCCATGAGGTCTCACAGTCTACAAGGAATGGGTGAGGATACAGAGGAGGTTGAGAGAGGACCCTGCCCACTAGGTCTCACAGTCTACAAGGGATGGGTGATGATACAGTAGATGAGGAGAGAGGACCCTGCCTGTGAGGGCTCACAGTCTACAAGGGATGGGTGAGGATACAGTAGGTGAGGGGAGAGGACCATGTCGACAAGGGCTCACAGTCTACAAGGGATGGGTGAGGATACAGTAGGAGAGGAGAGAAGAGCCTGCCCGCGAGGGCTCACAGGGAGAAGGGATGAGTGAGGATACAGTAGGTGAGGGGAGAGGAACCTGCTCACGAGGGCTCACAGTCTACAAGGGATGGGTGAGGATACAGTAGGTGAGGAGAGAGGACCCTGCCTGCGAGGGCTCACAGTCTACAAGGGATGGGTGAGGATACAGTAGGTGAGGGGAGAGGAACCTGCCCACGAGGGCTCACAGTCTATAAGGGATGGGTGAGGATACAGTAGGTGAGGGGAGAGGAACCTGCCCACGAGGGCTCACAGTCTATAAGGGATGGGTGAGAATACAGTAGGTGAGGGGAGAGGACCCAGTTGACAAGGGCTCACAGTCTACAAAAGATGGATGAGGATACTGTAGGAGAAGAGAGAAGAGCCTGCCTGCGAGGGCTCACAGGGAGAAGGGATGGGTGAGGATACAGTAGGTGAGGAGAGAGGACCCTGCCTGGGAGGTGTCACATTCTACAAGAGATGGGTGAGGATACAGTAGGTGAGGAGAGAGGACCCTGCCCACGAGGGCTCACAGTCTACAAGGGATGAGTGAGGATACAGTAGGAGAGAGGACCCTTCCCACCAAGACTCACAGTCTACAAGGGATGGGTGAGGATACAGTAGGTGAGGAGAGGACCCTGCCCACAAGGGCTCACAGTCTACAAGAGATGGGTGAGGATACAGTAGGTGAGGAGAGGACCCTGCCCACAAGGGCTCACAGTCTACAAGGGATGGGTGAGGATACAGTAGGTGAGGAGAGGACCCTGCCCACAAGGGTTCACAGTCTACAAGGGATGGGTGAGGATACAGTAGGTGAGGGTAGAGCAGGTCGTGCTGCAGTTTAGTGGATTCAGGGTCATTGCAGGTTGTAGGCTTGTTGGAAGAGGTGGGTATTCAGGTTCCTTTTGTAGGTTTCCACAGTGGGTGAGAGTCTCATGTGTCGGGGCAGTGGGTTCCAAAGTATGGAGGAAGAACAGGAGAAATTGTGGGAAAAAGAGATAAGAAGGGAGGAGAGAAGGAGATCTTGAGAGGATTGCAGGTTATGTGTAGGTAAATACTGGAAGACTATGTCACCGATATATGGAGGGTTCAGATTGTGGATGGCTTTGTATGTCATGGTAAGGGTTTTGAACTGGGGCCTCTGAGAAATGGGAAACTAGTGAAGGGCAGAGAGGAGAGGCCGGGGAATAGCAGGGAGACAGTTAGATTAGTCAAACAGCAGAGTTTAGGATAGATTTGAGGGGCGCAAGAAAGCTAGAGGGGAGGCCAGAGAGTAGGAGGTTGCAGTAGTGGAAGCGGGAGATGATGAGGGCATGCACAAGGGGTTTTGCAGTTTCTTGGTCATTGAATGTATAGATCTGGGATATATTTCTGATTTGTAGTCGGCAGGAGGTGAAGAGGGCTTGGATCTGTGGCTTCCAGAAGAGAGCGGAGGTGAGGGTTACCCCAAGGCACCGAGCATGGGGGGACTGGGGAAAGTGAGCAGCCAGTATCCAGGAACACTGGCAAACTTCTTACACGTCAGAGTCTAGTGCATATAGTGCCACAACATTAGCATTTTATTGTACACAACTGAAAAGAGGAGTAAAGTCCGCCATACCGCACAGAATAACCACATTAGCGGTGGCGTGCTGCCCAACTGCATGACATTAAGATTTGTAAAGAGAAGCACATGTGTCTTTCAATCCTGTGTACGTCGTACACACATACAAGAATATTGTTAAGTAGAATCAGGAAAAACTAAATTCCCATAAAATGGTTAAAAGCAAAATAAAAATCACAACATTTGAATACAAAAAAGACACAAAATTATGTTTCCGATCACCAGAGAATGTAAATATTAGACAAAGATAACACAAGTAACAACAAAATTCAGTTTATAAATAAAGGTGTTTAGAAACTTGTACGTCTGGGGTTAGGCTAGGGTCACATTTGCAGTCGGGATTGCAGATCCTGATCCGGTTTTGAGCTGTAGAAAAGCTCAAAACCGGATCCGGATCTGCAGCCCATAGGCGCCCATTATAAAAGCGGATTGCACTTAATTCAATCCGGTTACCGCATCCGGATTTTGCAGCCTGCGTGAAAAATCCTGCAGGCTGCATTTCGGAGCGGTTTCAAAACCGCAGCAGGATTGCTATAATGGGCGCCCATGGGAGCCCATTCGGCTACCGCAAGACACATGTGAATGCCGAATGCTTTGTTCATCCCTGCTGCTGGGGGGATGAACAAAGGGTTAATGTTAATATTATATGTGGGCAACATGTCTCCAGGGAGTGTCCACCCTCTCTAGAGACATGTTGTCCAAAAACTGTGTCATGTCAATGGTTAATGTCTATTATTACATTATCACCGCTATTGTCTGCTTTATAAACTTCTCAATGAAAGCCGGCGGCTCCTCGCTGTAAGGAGGATTATCAGTACGTAATGTGCGTAAGAACAGTGCAGGGAGCTGACCCTGCTGCTTACACAAATTGTGTACTGTACTCGTCGCTATCCATGGTGCTGAAGCCTTAAACATCAGTTCTATGGCCAGTACACATTGAAACTCCGGTGCCCTGGCCATAGAACTGATGTTTAAGGCTTCAGCACCATGGAGAGCGGCGAGTACAATACGCAATTTGCATAAGCAGCAGGGTCAGCTCCTTATTGAGGATGCTGCCCTGCACTGTGCTTACGACCATTACGTACTGATAATCCTCCTTACAGCGAGGAGCCGCCGGCTGTCTTTCAGAAGTTTAGAAAGCCGACAATAGCGGAGATAAAGTAATACAGCCTATTAACCATTAACATGCCACTGTATTTGGACAACAGGACTCTAGGGAGGGTGGACACTCCCTGGAGACATGTTGCCCATATATATATTTAACACATTAACCCTTTGTTCATCCCCACAGCAGCATGGATGAACAAAGCATCCGGCAACTGGATTGCACATTAAGGAGCAACCCAGTTAACGGATGCGGGTTTAGGGACACATTTAGAATGCAAAATGTGTCTGAAGGGACATGAGATTACCACATCTGGATCTGGATGAGGTAACCGCATTTTGCACTCTAAATGTGACCCTAGCCTTAGTAAGATTTAGGAATGTTATGGGTCATGAATGATTCCTTCACGCAGTGCATTTCTGATGCCATAAGAGTTACTCCTGTGTTTGGTATCTGGTGGACTGAGCTGTAGCACAGGCTGGGACGTGTTGGGTTGCTCAGATGTTCCATCTCCCCTGTGATTGCTTTGCTACTTTCCTGAGCAGCCTCTTACAGAATCCTTCCAGTGGTGTTTGGCCTGCACCCCTGTGTTTGTTTTGATCTCTGTTTCCCGACCCTGAACTGTTGCTTGATTTCCTTGTTGTCTGCTGTACTTGTTGTAATCTCTTAGTATTTTGACACCTGAATCATCGTGACTTGAATATACCTCAGTTTAATCCCTGAATCCTCTATGAGCTCTCCTGGAAACCTGACCCTGGACCATTACATTACTATGTATCTGTCTACTCATTGAATACTACGAGCTCTCCTGGAAACCAGACCCTGGACCGTTGCTTGACTATGTGTTTGTGGTGTTTGGCCAGCAGCACTCCTGTATCTCTCTTGTGCTTATTTTTGTTATCTGACCCTGAACTATTGCTTGATTTCCCTTTTGTCTGCTCCCTGTACTTGTTGTGATCTCCTGGTATTTTGACCCCTCTGTTGTGACTTGAATAAACCTCAACTGACTCCCTGAATCTTCTTTGTGCTCTCCTGAAAACCTGACTCTAAACTGTTGCATGACCACGTCTCTGTTTACTCCCTGAATATACTACAAGCTTTCCTACTATCTAACTTTCCTGCAATCTTTACTACCTGTAAGTAGTGACTACCTATTAGTCACATTATGAATCAAGAGGAAAAAACATAAAACATTTCCAGTTTTCCATTAATCTGATAAAATACTAAGAGGTAACACGAGTGAACAGATGGAAAGCTGCAGTGCGGATCTCCTGGGTCTTCACACCATAGATAATGGGGTTTAGGGCTGACGGGATCAGTAGGTAGAAGTTGGACACAATCACATGGATGTATGGAGCTATATGACCGATCCGATAAGTCACAAAGGAAAACAGCCCCAAAGTGTAGAGCATGAAAATGATGGAAATATGGGATGAACATGTCCCAAAGGCTTTATTCTTGGCACTTTTGGTGGAAAGTCTTAAAATTGCCCTCAATATCAGGGCATAGGATACAACAATGCATGATATGTCAAATACAATGACCATCAAGACCACGGTCAAACCATAGGCGCTGTTGACGGTGGTGTCGGTGCAAGCCAACTGAACCACCGCCATGTGGTCACAGTAAGAGTGAGGGATGTGGTGGCTCTGACAGTATGGAAGTCTACTGGCCATCCAAGAACATGGGATCACGATGATGGTGCTTCGTATCACCAGGGCTAGCACCATCTTCACTATTAATGTGTCGGTTAAGGTACTTACATAATGAAGGGGGTTACAGATAGCGATGTATCTATCAAAGGCCATGGCCATGAGGACCCCAGACTCTATAGAAGAAAAACAATGGATGAAGAACATCTGTATGAAGCAGGAGATGAAGGTGATCTCATTGTCATTCAGCCAGAAGATGAAGAACATTTTGAGAAGAACGGTGTGTGATAGGATCATATCCGTGAGGAACAAGCTACAGAGGAAGTAATACATGGGATTGTGGAGCCGTGGCGCCATCTTAATGAGGAGCAACATCAGGATGTTCCCCCATAGAGACAAGATGTACATGATAAAGAAGGGGATGGAGATCAGAATGTGGGAAGACTCGAAGCCCGGGATCCCCTGCAGGATGAAGACACTTGTGTGAATGCTGGATACGTTAATGGATGCCATGATCGAAACTCGGGATCCCCTGCAGGATGAAGACACTTGTGTGAATGCTGGATACGTTAATGGATGCCATGATCGAAACTCGGGATCCCCTGCAGGATGAAGAGACTTGTGTGAATGCTGGATACGTTAATGGATGCCATGATCGAAACTCGGGATCCCCTGCAGGATGAAGACACTTGTGTGAATGCTGGATATGTTAATGGATGCCATGATCGAAACTCGGGATCCCCTGCAGGATGAAGACACTTGTGTGAATGCTGGATACGTTAATGGATGACATGATCGAAACCCGGGATCCCATGCAGGATGAAGACACTTGTGTGAATGCTGGATACGTTAATGGATGCCATGATCGAAACTCGGGATCTCCTGCAGGATGAAGACACTTGTGTGAATCCTGGATACGTTAATGGATGCCATGATCGAAACCCGTGATCCCCTGCAGGATGAAGACACTTGTGTGAATGCTGGATACGTTAATGGATGCCATGATCGAAACCCGGGATCCCCTGCGGGATGAAGACACTTGTGTGAATGCTGGATACGTTAATGGATGCCATGATCGAAACTCGGGATCCCCTGCAGGATGAAGACACTTGTGTGAATGCTGGATACGTTAATGGATGACATGATCGAAACTCGGGATCCCCTGCAGGATGAAGAGACTTGTGTGAATGCTGGATACGTTAATGGATGACATGATTGAAACTCGGGATCCCCTGCAGGATGATGACACTTGTGTGAATGCAGGATACGTTAATGGATGACATGATTGAAACTCGGGATCCCCTGCAGGATGAAGACACTTGTGTGAATGCTGGATATGGTAATGGCCAACATGATTCAGCCACGGGATAGTAATCATCTGTGTAAACAGAGGCAGAACGAGATTAGTAGATAATCTGTCCTGTAAGAGAAGTAATGGTCACCATGTTACTAAGGCTAGGGTCACACTTAGAAGGCACAATCCAGTAACCAGATCCATTACCGTATCTGGTATTGGACTGTGCCTTCATACTTCTTATAATCTGTAAAAATGCATTCCTCATTCCGGATCTGGATGCATTAATGTATCTGATTTTGGAATGAGGATTTTTGCTATATTAAAAACCACATCCGAAACCGGATCCTGTACCGCAAGGTACTTTTATGTACCTTGCGTTACCGGATCCGGTTCCTATAGGCACCCTTTGTTAAAAAAAAACGGATCCGGTTTTGCAACCGCTCTAAAAAATGCAGCCTGCATGTTTGTTACCGCAGGCTGCAATACCGGATCCGGTAACCGGATATCCATTTGAGGAATCCGGTTTTTCTAAACTTTATTTCAGTGCAGGAGTAGCTCAGTGTTAAGTTGATGGTGGGTGAAAATGGTTAAAGTGCTCATAGATGTCTTCAGCTGTTGCTCAGACTCCGTGCAGATGATTAAAATATCATCTATGTACCTGTAATAGGCCAGAGACAAGAGGATAAGAAGTCACCTTCCAGCTTGGCCATGAAAAGATTTGCATATTGTGGCGCCATTTTGCTTCCCATTACTGGGCCCAGATCCTCAGCACAGATCAGGACTACAAGATCCCAGGTAATTTCAGCTGCATCACAACCAATGTGGTGTATTTAATTATATGTACAAAATGTATGAATGGGAATATGTATGTTGGTGACAAGGACAACAATTCAGAGCCAGGATGATCTCTCATCACTACACAATAAAGGAAAAACAACAGATCTACCCTGAGCCTAAAACCCTTCTGTAGCCCTGATCACACCATAATAAATATGAAAATAGTAGTCCTGAAAGGTAACTTCAAATCTCACAGAATCAGAAAAGTGTGGGAATATAAACTAATGTTGACCCATGACACATTCAGAACAGGAATGAATGTATCTCATGGATTCATGGATTTTTACATCAATTGAGGAAACTTCAAATCTTGGAAAGACAATAAGCTATCACACGTGTCATCCCTGAACTCTGGTATTTACTGCCCAGATGCTCTTTCTCTTCCCCCTCCCAATACAGACCACTATACCCTGCTCATTAAACCCTGTGTATGTATATATATATATATGTGTGTGTTAAGAATGTGTCATTATTAAGCCTGAAGTAGAGACCTGAGTTGTCTCCTCAGCTGCTATTTATTACCATCTTTTCAGTTCACCATTAAAAGGTAACAACCAGTGAGGACTCTCAGATTCTAATATATATATGTACCGTGTATATATAATATATACTGTATATCTATCTATCTAGTGACTAACATGGCACAAATATTTTTAACCTTATATGTGAGGTAACAATGCCTTATATGTGATGTAATAAGTACCTATATGTGAGGTAACAATTCCTTATATGTGATGTAATAATTACCTATATGTGAGGTAATAATTCATATATGTGAGTGGTAACAATGCCCCATATATGACGTAACAATTCCTATAGGCGGGGTAATAATCCCTTATATGTGAGACACCGCTCCCCTATATGTGAGGTAACAATCCCCTATATGTGAGGTAA
The DNA here is from genome assembly GCA_033576535.1 of Allobates femoralis. NCBI lineage: Eukaryota > Metazoa > Chordata > Amphibia > Anura > Aromobatidae > Allobates > Allobates femoralis. The sequence continues at coordinate 750,092,005 of JARQOC010000002.1, forward strand.
TAATCCTTTATATGTGAGGTAACAATCCCCTATATGTGAGGTAATAATTCCTATATGTGAGGTAACAATCCCCTATATGTGAGGTAATAATTCCTATATGTGAGGTAATAATCCTTTATATGTGAGGTAACAATCCCCTATATGTGGGGTAATAACTCCTATATATGTGAGGTAACAATCCCCTATATGTGAGGTAATAATTCCTATATGTGAGGTAATAATCCTTTATATGTGAGGTAACAATCCCCTATATGTGGGGTAATAACTCCTATATATGTGAGGTAACAATCCCCTATATGTGAGGTAATAATTCCTATATGTGAGGTAACAATCCCCTATATGTGAGGTAATAATTCCTATATGTGAGGTAATAATCCTCTATATGTGAGGTAACAATCAGTATATGTGAGGTAACAATCCCACATATGTGAGGTAATAATTCCTACATGTGAGGTAATAATGCTCTATATGTGAGGTAACAATCGGTGTATGTGAGGTAAGAATCCCATATATGTGAGGTAATAACTCCCCATACATGATGTGGGAGACATAACATTAGTATATGGTGTATGTGGTGTATGTGGTGTATGTGCTCAGTGCTGAGCTGATACATCTTGGTGTTATGAAGCTGCTGACGTTCCTTCTGTTACTGTGATTTCTCCATATGTCTTCCTCCTCGTGGATCACAGACTCCATTGTGCCATTACATGGAGCCGCAGCTAATACAGGAGTGTCCACCCCCCTCCATACTGTCAGTAGATAGATAGGTGTCGTCTTTACCTGCTCATTATGGACACCTGCGAGGTTGCACCGTCCCCAGTGATCCAGCACAGGGACAGGCCTTGTGTGGTCTGAGGGCCTCACATTTATAGTCATGTGGAAGGGTCAGGGATTCCTTGTGGGATCAGCGTCACCTCAGATCTAATGGCTCCTCAGATCCTCTGCTCCTTGGCTCCTTGGCTCCTCGTGTCCTCAGTTCCTTTGCGCCCTGGTAAATGAGCTGCTGTGGGAATCAGCGTCTTCTTATTAATGAATTGTAAAGACGTTGTTTCGCAGAAGCTTTAGCCGAGGTCTTTGTGATTGCCAATGGAGGATATCCGAAACCCAGTGGCGTACATGGAAATCATGGGGCCCCATAGAAAAAGTCTTAGTTGGACTCCCCGAAGAAAATTTGGACACAGTAGATAAGGTATAACCTCCCAACATTTAAAATTAGGGAGAGGGACATTATGTGTTATGGCTGGTACAAAGTAGTTATAGCAATACTGAAACCCCTTAGTGTTCGCACCCACTATTATACCGCTTTCATGGCCATTATAGAGTATAATGCCCTAAAAGATGCCCCCGTGCTGCATAATTCCCCCACTAACATAAACTTGATAGTATGGCACCCAATCAGTCAGCTCAGTGGCTCTACCAGTATAGATATCAACACTGTAGCCAAATCCAGGCACCAGGAGCAGTGGTGGTACTGATAGGTGAACCTAGGGAAGGTGATGTTGTTGCAAAGGTGGCTCAGGGTGGTAGCCATGGATAAGGGGCTCCCTCCTGTTGTCTGCACCCCGACCCTCCACACAGTGTAGATGTAATTGTGGCGCCCATGCAGACTAGACAGCAGCTGGGAATAGTGAGTTAACACTTCACACAAACACCCAACACAACCCTCGACCCCTAGACCTAGTACTCCATGTCAGGCAAGGGGTATCGCGAGAGGCAAAGTGAAGGGTGGAGAGTGGAGTAGAAACCCGGGAAGGGGTTGGAGGAACTGGACTTAAAAACCCAGGAACACTAAGTTAGGAGGACCCCCAGAGTCAGCTCAGTGAGAGAGACGAAGAGAGGTACAGGTTTGAGTTCCTGACGAGTTGTAGAGGGAGAGGAACAGAACTCCTAAGCAGAGACATACCGCAAGCCGAGAAACTGTAACAACAGAGGTCAAGTACCGAGGGAAGCAGGAAGGGGTCCACGGTGTGTCCGGAGCATCCCAACACCTGCCCCGGAGATAAAAACCCTAAGCGTGCAGGGCTCACCATTCTGGCTGCCTGCCATCATAATCATCCCCAGAGGCCTGAACGGCAGCGGTGGTCCACATTGGCCACAAACCATGAGTGGCGTCACAAACATTTCATAAAAACTCTATTTTCCCCCTTATTCTTTATTTTTCCCCTTTTATTGCCGCGCCTGGGAATACGGAGCCGGGTTGAGTCACCGTGACACCCCGCAGCCCTAGACGACGGAAGGGCCAGGCTCTGAGTACCCTTGCCAGGGGCGCGACATCTTGGGATAACCCGGACTTAATGTAAATAGTTCATTACTTTTATAGTAGGAGTTATTGATAGTTATAAAGTGTGTAAATTAAACTGTTTATGGACACTCTGTACTGAGACCGCACCGCTCAAAAACCCACCGGCATGCCCAAAGAATCAGTCAATGTGGTCCCTATCGCCACGCCTAGGGCTTGAAAGGGGGTTTTCTGGTGGTGGGTTCCCAAAGACCATCAATTGCAGGACTCTTTGGACTCTGAACTGTTTTTCTATTCTGTTTTTATAGTGATAGAGGTATTTTTGTTGAAGTAACGTTTTAGCTTGCGCCTTCCCGTTACGGGAAGAAACAAAATACTTGTACCTTGTCATAATGTATTTGTTACTGTTTATTGTATAAAGAAAAATTAGCTTGTGTGTCACTGGTACCGGGTCCTAGCACGCGGACGTGCTAAGCTTTGCTCAGGGGGAGTGTGGCTCCCCTGCGGACTAGACGCCAGAGAGGTACTGCAGCTGGGACTGGTGAGTTGCACTTCACACAAACATCTGACACAACCCCCGACCCCTAGATCTAGTACTCCATGTCAGGCAAGGGGTAGCGGGAGGGACAAAGTGAAGGGTGGAGAGTTGAGTAGAAACCCAGGAAGGGGGTGAAGGAACTGGACTTAAAAACCCAGGAACACTAAGTTAGGAGTACCCCCAGAGTCAGCTCAGTGAGAGAGACGAAGAGAGGTACAGGTTCGAGTTCCTGGCGAGTTGTAGAGGGAGAGGAACAGAACTCCTAAGCAGAGACATCCCGCAAGCCGAGAAACTGTAACAACAGAGGTCAAGTACCGAGGGAAGCAGGAAGGGGTCCACGGTGTGTCTGGAGCAGCGGGAACACCGGTGGACCGGACCGAAGCCTGGGTGCCAGCGCTGTCGAAGTAGCCGGGTGCTGTATGCCTCAACAACAGATTAACCGGCAGGGTGAAGGGACTCCATTCCCGGAACCTACCTTCCGGTGCAGCGAAGGAAAGGCCGTCAAGTTGAGTTAGGGGGACAGGCTGAGATTCCCCCGGAGAGGATCCGTGACCGCTGGCCCGTAGCTAGCACTTGGAACAGTGAACGAGGCCTGGAAAGGGACCAGCGAGGGAGTGCAGTTACTGAACCGTCGAACTGTTGAGTAAAGTAACCGGTCAAGCTCAGAGCCACGTGTGTGAGACTATGATTTACGCGTCAGCGACAGGAGCTCCCCTGCAGAGCCGTATACTGATTTTTCCAGCCGGCAGTGGGAACTGCCTGTAGGGGCTGAGTGCATAGCCCTGACATTGCATCCCAACACCTGCCCCGGGAATAAAAACCCTATGCGTGCAGGCTCACCATTCCGGCTGTCTGCCATCATCATCATCCCCAGAGGCCTGAACGGCAGTGGTGGTCCACATTGGCCACAAACCATGAGTGGCGTCACAAACATTTCATAAAAACTCTATTTTCCCACTTATTCTTTATTTTTCCCCTTTAATTGCCGCGCCTGGGACTACTGAGCCAGGTTGAGTCACCGTGACACCCCGCAGCTCTAGACGACGGAAGGGCCCGGCTCTGAGTACCCCTGCCCAGGGCGCGACAACTCGGGATAACCCGGACTTAATGTAAATAGTTAATTGCTTTTATAGTAGGAGTTATTGAGAGTTATAAACTGTGTAAATTAAACTGTTTATGGACACTCTGTACTGAGACGGCACCGCTCAAAAACCCACCGGCATGGCCAAAGAATCAGTCAATGTGGTCCCTGTCGCCACGCCTAGGGCTTGAAAGTGGTTTTTCTGGTGGTGGGTTGCCAAAGACCATCAATTGCGGGAGTCATTGGACTCTGAACTGTTTTTCTATTCTTCTATTTTTATAGTGATAGTGGTATTTTTGTTGAAGTAACGTTTAAGCTTGCGCCTTCCATTTACGGGAAGAAACAAAATACTTGTACCTTGTCATAATGTATTTGTTACTGTTTATTGTATAAAGAAAAATGAGCTTGTGTGTCACTGGTACCGGGTCCTAGCACGCGAACGTGCTAAGCTTTGCTCAGGGTGAGTGTGGCTCCCCTGCGGACTAGACGCCAGAGAGGTGTACTGCAGCTGGGACTGGTGAGTTGCACTTCACACAAACATCTGACACAACCCCTGACCCCTAGATCTAGTACTCCATGTCAGGCAAGGGGTAGCGGGAGGGACAAAGTGAAGGGCGGAGAGTTGAGTAGAAACCCAGGAAGGGGGTGAAGGAACTGGACTTAAAAACCCAGGAACACTAAGTTAGGAGTACCCCCAGAGTCAGCTCAGTGAGAGAGACGAAGAGAGGTACAGGTTCGAGTTCCTGGCGAGTTGTAGAGGGAGAGGAACAAAACTCCTAATCAGAGACATCCAGCAAACCGAGAAACTGTAACACCAGAGTGGAAGAAACCGGACCCGGCAGCCTGTGCCACCGAATGGCCTGTCCAGGTCCCAGGCCACGTACCGAGGGAAGCAGGAAGGGGTCCGCGGTGTGTCTGGAGCAGCAGGAACACTGGGGGATCGGGCCGAAGTCTGGGTGCCAACCCTGTCGAAGTGGCCGGGAGCTGTATGCCCCAACCACAGATTAACCGGCGGGGTGAGGGGACTCCATGCCCAGAACCTACCCTCCGGTGCAGCGAAAGAAAGGCCATCAAGTAGGGTTAGGGTGACAGGCAGACATCCCCCGGAGAGGACCCGTGACCGCTGGCCTGTAGCTAACAACAGTGAATGAGGCCCGGAAAGGAACCACAGAGGGAGTGCTGTTACTGAACCATCCCAGCTGCAAGGTGGTGTCTGGAACCTAATGTAAACCTGTTGTACCCTGTGAACCACAGAACTGTTGAGTAAAGTATCCGGTCAAGCTCAGAGCTACGTGTGTGAAAATATGATTTACGCGTCAGCGATGGGAGCTCGCCTGCAGAGCCGCACACTGATTTTTCCAGCTGGCAGTAGGAACTGCCTGAAGGGGCTGAGCGCATAGCCCTGACATTGCATCTCAACATCTGCCCTGGGAATAAAGCCCCACCCGTGCAGAGCTCACCATCCCTGCTGCCTGCCATCATCATCATCCCCAGAGGCCTGAATGGCAGCGGCGGTCCACATTGGCCACAAACCACGGATGGCGTCACGAACATTTCATAAAACTATATTTTCCCCCTTTTTCTTTATTTTTCCCCTTTTATTGCCGGGCCTGGGACCATGGAGCCGGGTCGCGTCACTGTGACACCCCAAAGCCCTAGATGACGGAAGGGCCTGGCTCTAAGTACCCCTGCCGGGGGCACGACATAATAGCCACTGAGCTCACTGATTGACTGTTGACATGACTTCAACACCGCAGCCAAAACCAGGCACCAGGAACAGTGATGGTGCTGACCGGTGAACCTGGGAAAGGTGTCGTTGTTGTAGAGGTTGCTCAGGACAGTAGCCGCGGGCGAGGGGCTCCCTCCTATTGTTTGCGCCACGACCCTCAACACAGAGTAAGGGGGGTTGTGGATGTGGTGGTCCAGGCTAGGTATATGGGCTTTCGTGGTGCAAGTCATACCTTCTTTTAGGTGGCCTGTCACACCAGGACCCATCGCAGAGGAGTCAATGACAAAGAGTCGGAGATCTTTTTATGGAGACTCCTGTCCTGAGAATTTAAATACCTGCTCTAAATTTGCATAGTTACTCTCATGTGCCAACTAGACTCTCAACCTATTCCCTCAATAGCAAATCAGCTGAGACTCCAGTCAGTTTTTGACCACCGGCTCGTAAATCTGATCACATGACAAATGCAAATGGAAGTTTAATCCTTATGGTGTGTAGATTGCACATAGTTAAGATTCACCAAGCTGCACGGTTTGCCGAAAATATTCTCAAGGGTGAAAACACTTTTAAATAGGTTTAACCAATGTGTGATCAGAGCTGTCTCTATCCAGGTCCTGGAATTAGGGTTTTGACAATGTGTATTGTACCTGATACTTAGCAGAAGAGAATTGTCAGAGACTCAGAGATTAGGATTTTTTTTTAGGGCCACGGAAGTATGTAGATTCAGGGAATCTACGCAGCACACTGCTCTCAGGTGGGCCATACCTGTGGCCCCTAGAGATCCATTGGCATCTTCTGCCTCTAGGAGCAGCTTAGAGCCACTGTCAACTCTCAAGGGCAGCAATTGTTGAGCCCCAGGCTCTGGGGTACTTGGGTATCAGGCTCGGAGGGGGTTCTCACGGGGATGTCATGGGTGGCAGCACCTGAGCCCGTGGCCTGGGTGACACTTCAATAAAAGGGATAAGAGTTATTGTCACGTGACGCCACCTGTAGTACCTGGAAATGGATCACCAGCGCCGCCACAGTCCTCCGGAGGGGGATGGTATCGCGGCAAGGACGGCAAAGCTCCCTACAGGTGGAGCTGGTCCTCCGGGGCAGCATTCCTGTAAACAAACAGGTTGAATTCTGTAGCACAAAGACACGGAGGCAAAGTCACTCTCCCGGGTACTTTACTGTAAACAGTCATCAGCATACAAGTCCACAGTTCAGCAAAAGTTGTTAAAGGAACAGGTAGCTCTACAGGTGGCTGCAAGTGGATGCCAGGTGGTATGGTGGTACCTGTGGTATGCCTTAGTTGATGAATCTGTGTACTTTCTTCCCCGACTAGGATGAGTCTATACCCAATGGCTCCTTGAAGGTAGACTTGGGGCTCCCCTCCCTCGTGGTGAGGAAGCAGGCAGACCGCTCCGTCTGGCAGGGTGCCGCAGCCGGTGAACAGACCGCAGAAGCCGGTTGATGACTTCAGAGGTAGACTCTGGCCGTTTCCTCGGGTCCGGCATTCCCGTGGTGGACTGGGGAATTCCCTGGAGTATGGTCGCTCCACGCTGGGGTTCGCCCTTTCTCTCTCAGGACCAGACTCATGCGTCAGGCACCCTCTCTCAGGATCCCCTCAGGATCCCCTTTTATCTTACCTCAGGACCAGCCTGGAACTGACCTGTTAGACCTTCCGCCTCGCTCCACACTCCTCCTCGACTCTTCTCCAACTCCAACTAACTCCTCGCTCTCCCAAGCGGTGCTAGATCTCTCCCGGTTAACCTTCCACCACTAGTCTAGTGTGGGAGTGCATAAATGGGTCCCACCCACCAGCCTAGTTTCCACTTGCAGTTGGGGAAAATTACACCACTTTTTCGAGTGCAATACCCCGGTGTGACGCCTGACCATATGGGGCACCTCATACCCCCTGATGAAACATACTCATCCTCGAGTATAGGTACCTGTTGAACCGGGGAGTGAAAAGCATTTTTCTTTTTAGATTCTACATCATAATCAACGGGTAAACTATATACATTTAAGCATACTTCAGTTTCTTCCTATTTCTAGGAGGCACATTCTCTTGTAACGTTACACATTTGCAGCAGTTATTATAGACCTCACGGTCCTCGGGTCACCTGTTGGCTAAGATATTACTCTCCGGTTTGTTACTTTCTGCATAAAACATAATAAACTTTTGAGTCTACCTCGACTCAACGGGCATCGGTACTAACTGTGCGGGTCCGGCGGTGACATATTGTCCAGCATAGTCCAGTGTGAGTTATCACCGCCGGACCGCTGCATATATATATCACACATTATAAACTCAGGGGCAAAGTTCCAAACAAAAGTCTATGTGTCTTCATGGTTCAAAACACACAGAGGCACTGCTCATTATTCAGGGATGCAAAAAGGGGAAAAATAATTGGGAAAGATGGCTGAAAAAGGGGCTATATACAGTTCAAGTCTCTGCTATGGGAGTCTATTGTTGGCGGGATATGCATATAGCGAACCAGCCTAAGGGGCCTGGATGCCTTTCAAATGAAACCTGCTCACCTCGGTACAGATCACGATCCGGGTGTGACGACCATCCGCTGTGAGGCTGAGCTGCTGGTAAGGCAGCACCCCGAGAAACCCCAAGACCCTTAACCCCTATACAGGGATCTGGAATTACAGCGGTTCCCCGGGGGTAGCTGCCTATTATAAGCAGCAGAGCAGGGAGGTCGCCAGGAAGGGAAAAATCAGGATCCGAAGAACGTAGTCAGAAGTCCGAGTCAAAACCGAGAGGGCAGCGAAGGTACAAAATCGTCAGGCGGTAGCAGAGTCGAAAATCCAGGCAAAGGTCAGAGTCAAAACCAACACACACACTATATCACTGGGGAACCAAAACTATATCTGGCGGCCTGCAAGACAGGCTCCAATGTATTTGAAGGGCGCGGTTACCTCCCATAGGCTGGAGCTCACAGCCTGATGATCTCATCCGGACCGACCCTAGAACCAGGCCAGATAGTGATGCACGACTGGCACCAACCACCCCACTTCTGACAGAAGAACTTAGGCTGCGCCTATCAGACACCTTTGCAGGACCCGCTACTCTGCAACCAACGTCACTCAAAGGAGAAACACGGCGGCGTTCAGCGACAGAGGCCGACGTCGAAGGAGCAGGTCCATATGAGGATAAGGCCCTCCTATCACCGGCACCATCAGCCAACGGAATCCGGCGCCTCTCAGCGGCCGAGGCAGGAACACCAGCCACAGACTCCAATGGCGGGTGTCCACGAAGCAGGTATGATTCAACGTCTCGTCTGGCGAAGAAAATGTCTTCCTGGAGTCCGGGTTCACATAGGAATCCCCATCCTTCATCGTGGTAAAAGGAAACAACAGTTCCTTGGCGGCACAACTCCAATGGAAGCGGGGCTGTGCTCTCACCTCATCTCGAAGTCGCCGGGTAGCCTGTTATTTCTGGAATGATTCCTCTCTCCTTTTCCGTCTTGCTAGTTGGTCTCGCTGGTTCAGGGACATCTGGTATTCTGGTGGTGGTGAGTTGGGGCTCTGGGCATCGCTGTGGTCTCTGCTGTGCTCACAATGATGGGGGTACCTTGCCGCTGCCACTGCCATGCGGACCAACATGCGGCTTCTGGGGTGCTCCCTCCTGAGGCTCCTTCAACGTCCTCCGGCTCCTCAAAGTCTGTCTCATCTTCCCCTTCCTCAGCTTCAACGATCACGTCTGGTTCTGCAGGGGAATGCCGCGCTGGCTCTAGCTGGAGATAGCTGCGGGTATGGGACGGTGGTTGTACAGGGCCTCCGGTCTGGGTCCCTGTGTTTTGGGTCTGGACAGGTGGTGGGACGGGTGGCAAGGAGGCTCGGTATTCCATGACTGCTTGTACTGCCTCTCGCGCTTCTCAGCCTTCTCTCATCGTTCTTAGTTCACAGGCCCTCTCCACGCTCCACCGCCGGCACACCCACTCCAGGGCTTCCTCTATGTCCTGGCGGAGCCGTCCGAAATTGTCTCTCCAGTAGTCGGCATCCCCCTCTACTGTTAAGAGGGATGCCGCTGCCGGGTCTCCATGTGCGGTTCTGGCCTGTTCTTCGACCTTGCACACGATGTCTCTCCAACAAGGTGCCACCATGCTGCCGGGTATAAAGGATCCTTGCTCGTTCTGCCCTTCTCTTCCGGTTTGTATCTTTATCGGCAGCCACTCCCAAAGCACTTCCTGTGGGCCACCCCCCTGACTGATTGATGGCAATCGGGGCGGCCACACTTTTTCGCGCCTCTAAGGCACGCCCCCGAGCTTACACATGGTGTCTAGTACATGGCTACGGCGCCATCTTGGGTCCTCCTGCAGTGATGGCGGGAACCCATTTTTGGCGCCAATCAAAGGTTCTTTTTAATGCAGGTCAAAAGTCCAAGGCACACAGTACCCCGCCAATGCTGGAGTCACAGAGAAGTATTACACCCGTAAAAGAGGTGTAAATGCTCCAGCTGCAGGTGGACCCTAGGATGGTGGGTGGGACCTATTCCCAGCACTCCACATTAGCATAGGGTGAGAGGTAACCCGGGAGGGGAGGCAGCGCGGACATCCCCTACTGCACCAAACGTCATTGTCGAGGAGGAGTACGACGCGACAGACTTCGAGGAACCGGACGACGTAGAGAGAGCCTCGGGAGGGAGCACACCAGAAGCTGCGTGGTGGACCGCGTGGCAGCGGCAGCAGTGAGGAGCCCCGCCATAGTGACTCAGTGAGATGAGAGTGTCATCCAGAGTTCCAATGGCAACTCACCACCCCCACAGTACCAGTCACCCCAGCCACCTCAATCAGCCTTAAATGAAAGAGACCAAGTGACTAGAGAAAAACGCCAAGAGGAATGGTTCCAGCGAGAGCAGGCAACAAGGCGACTATGGACGAGGCAAGATCGCAGCCCCGGCTTCCAGTAGAACTACGCCGCCAAGGAACCACCATCTCGTGTACCGGATGAAGGATGGGATTTCTTAGAGAACCCGACTTCAGGCCGATATCTTTTCACCAGACGTGATGTAGAGTCATACCTCGGTAAGGTCACCCGGACAGAGACTTATATCGAGGCGAACATATTACTTTTGAGCGGTACCCCGGCCCATTAGGCTGGTTCGCCATTAGAACATCCCGCCAGCAATAGACTCCAATAGTAGAGACATTGCACCCAAGCAATAGACTCCCATTGTTAGAACATTGCCCTGTACAAAGCTCCTTTTCCAGCAACCATGCCCCTTTATTTTTGCTTTCCTTTTTGCACCTAAGAATGAAGAATGTTCCCGTATGTTTTTCCCTAATCTGAAGAATCAGAGACTTTTATTTTGAACTTTCCCTACTGTTGATGATGTGTGCTGTGCGAGCAGCGGCCCAGTGGTGATAATTCACACTGGACTTTTGCTGGACAATACATTACCGCTGGGCTCGAGTAGTTGGTACCGATCCCTGTTGGGCCAAGTTAAATAATGTCTTTTATGCAGAGATATAGTGCAGCCGGAGAGTAGGAGCCCTGCCAACAGGTGACCCGAGGACCGTGGGGTCTATAATACTAACTACTGCATTATCTATATATGTGTAACATTCTAAGAAAAGGGCCTCTTAGCAATAGGAAGAAATCTAAATATTCTTGTTTGTGAATAGTTTACCCGTTAATGTTGAATATGAAAAAAAAAATGCCTTTTCACTTCCCGTTAAACAGGTACAGATACTCGCGGACGAGTATAGTCAATCAAGGGGGTATGTGGCGCCCCACCAATAAAGGCGTCACAGAAGAGTCTTACACCCGTAAAAGAGGTGTAAATGCTCCAGCTGCAGGTGGACCCTAGGATGGTGGGTGGGACCCAGTCACCAGCACTCCCACATTAGCATAGGGTGGAAGGTTACCCGGGGGCTTCAAGGAGGTCTTTTGCTCTTAGGTCTTTGGCCTGAAGTCTCTCGGCTGAGGGACTAGGAGGAGATGGAGGAAGAGGAAAGGTTTTAGAAAAGAAAGATCAGCTAAGTGGAACGAGGCGGAAGGTCACACCGGGTCTGTTACAAGCCGCACCGGAGGTAAGAAGGGACCTTGTGGAGGTCCTGAAAAAGGGCGACCGACAAGAGAAGTCCGGGCCCTAGGGAGAAAGGGGAGATCCTCAGAGTGGAGTGTCCATACTCCAGGGGATACTCCAGTCCACCCAGGGGAACGCCGGGCTTTAGGAACCGGCCAAGTCCAGCCTTGCTGTCGGCAACCAGCTGCTGTGTCTTGTTCATCAACCACAGCACCCTGCCATCAGAGAGGTCTGCCTGCTTCTTCACCAACGAGGGAGGTGACTACCGGTACTACCTACACGGAGCTACTGGGTATAGATCGATCCAAAGCGGGGAAGAACGGACACAGGTTAATTAACGAAAGTACACCAAGGGCTCCACCATACCACCTGGGATCCACTTGCAGCCACCCGTTAAGCTACCTGTCCTTGTAACATCTTAAGTGCTGAACTGTTAACTGTAACTGCTACAACCAACAGTAAAGTACCCGGGAGAAAGGTGACTTTGCCTCTGCCTGTGTTACCTTTTGCATGAACTTGTTCACTTTGCAGGAACGCTGCCCCAGAGGTCCAGCTCTACCTGTAGAGGACTTTGCCAACTAGCCGCATTACCAACTACCTCCGGCGGACTGTGGCAGCGCTGGTGACTCCTCACCAGAAACTACAGGTGGCGTCACGACAACTGTATATAAAATCCCCTGTTAATATAACCCCTTTTGAAGATTCGCCAAGGACACGGGATCAGGCGTGGCCACCATTCCCCGTAACACAGCAGACGCTACCCCTGAAGCCTGATACCCGAGTACCCTAAAGCCTGGGCTCGACAGTAATACCGGGCACGAGATCCTGTTTGTGAGTGCCAGGAATATATCTTGAGCTTCAGGCCCTGGGGTACTCGAGTATCAGACTTGGAGGGGTTTTCACGGGGATGTCACAGGTGGCAGCGCCTGAGCCCGTGGCCTGGGTGACACTTCAATAAAGGGGTTATATACAGGGGATAAGAATTATTGTCACGTGACACCACCTGTAGTACCTGGTGATTGATCACCAGCGCCGCCACAGTCCTCTGGAGGGCGATGGTATCGCGGCAAGGATGGCAAAGCTCCCTACAGGTGGAGCTGGTCCTCCGGGGCAGCGTTCCTGTAAGCATACAGGTTGAATTCTCAGGTGCCACAGGTGCAATTTGCCAGCTGGTATGTTTCAGCAATCATGGAGTAGGGCAAGTGAGGAAACTATGATGAATTGTTTTAAAAAGTGCAAAACATCCTTACAGCAGACGCGTTTTGAGTTCAAAGTACTCTATCAAAACATTAGATGCATTTCAAGTACAAAGTACTCCTTATGAAAGCAATGCTTTGATAGAGAGTACTTTGTACACAAACACCTCTGCTGTAAGGATGTTTTGCACTTTTTAAAACAATTTAATAAAAGCTCAAGATTTTACCGAAAAGATTGTGCCTCATCATAGTCGTCTCACTTTACCTACTCTATGAGACCTGATCTGGCTGTTTAAGGGGCTTATTGGCGTCTCGGAGGTGCTTTTCTCCTTATGGAGAGTGACACACCAGGTCAGGTATGCCAGTAATGAGGAGACTTGACACACCAGGTCAGGCATGCCAGTAATGAGGAGACTTGACACACCAGGTCAGGCATGCCAGTAATGAGGAGACTTGACACAAGAGCCCGGGCATGCCAGTAATGAGGAGACTTAACACACCAGGTCGGGCATGCCAGTAATGAGGAGACTTGACACACAAGGCAGGGCATGCCAGTAATGAGGAGACTTGACACACAAGGCAGGGCATGCCAGTAATGAGGAGACTTGACACACCAGGTCGGGTATGCCAGTAATGAGGAGACTTGACACACCAGGTCGGGCATGCCAGTAATGAGGAGACTTAACACACCAGGTCGGATATGCCAGTAATGAGGAGACTTGACACACCAGGTCGGGTATGCCAGTAATGAGGAGACTTGACACACCAGGTCGCACATGCCAGTAATGAGGAGATTTGACACACCAGGTCGGGCATGCCAGTAATGAGGAGACTTGACACACCAGGTCGGGCATGCCAGTAATGAGGAGACTTGACACACCAGGTCGGGTATGCCAGTAATGAGGAGACTTGACACACCAGGTCGGGTATGCCAGTAATGAGGAGACTTGACACACCAGGTCGGGTATGCCAGTAATGAGGAGACATGACACACCAGGTCGGGTATGCCAGTAATGAGGAGACTTGACACACCAGGTTGCACATGCCAGTAATGAGGAGACTTGACACACCAGGTCGGGTATGCCAGTAATGAGGAGACTTGACACACCAGGTCAGGTATGCCAGTAATGAGGAGACTTGACACACCAGGTCAGGTATGCCAGTAATGAGCAGACATGACACACCAGGTCGGGTATGCCAGTAATGAGGAGACTTGACACACCAGGTCAGGTATGCCAGTAATGAGGAGACTTGACACACCAGGTCGGGTATGCCAGTAATGAGGAGACTTGACACACCAGGTCGGGCATGCCAGTAATGAGGAGACTTGACACACCAGGTCGGGTATGCCAGTAATGAGGAGACTTGACACACCAGGTTGCACATGCCAGTAATGAGGAGACTTGACACACCAGGTCGGGTATGCCAGTAATGAGGAGACTTGACACACCAGGTCAGGTATGCCAGTAATGAGGAGACTTGACACACCAGGTCAGGTATGCCAGTAATGAGCAGACATGACACACCAGGTCGGGTATGCCAGTAATGAGGAGACTTGACACACCAGGTCAGGTATGCCAGTAATGAGGAGACTTGACACACCAGGTCGGGTATGCCAGTAATGAGGAGACTTGACACACCAGGTCGGGCATGCCAGTAATGAGGAGACTTGACACACCAGGTCGGGTATGCCAGTAATGAGGAGACTTGACACACCAGGTCGGGTATGCCAGTAATGAGGAGACTTGACACACCAGGTCGGGTATGCCAGTAATGAGGAGACTTGACACACCAGGTCGGGTATGCCAGTAATGAGGAGACTTGACACACCAGGTCAGGTATGCCAGTAATGAGGAGACTTGACACACCAGGTCGGGTATGCCAGTAATGAGGAGACTTGACACACCAGGTCGGGCATGCCAGTAATGAGGAGACTTGACACACCAGGTCGGGTATGCCAGTAATGAGGAGACTTGACACACCAGGTCAGGTATGCCAGTAATGAGGAGACTTGACACACCAGGTCAGGTATGCCAGTAATGAGGAGACTTGACACACCAGGTCGGGTATGCCAGTAATGAGGAGACTTGACACACCAGGTCGGGCATGCCAGTAATGAGGAGACTTGACACACCAGGTCGGGCATGCCAGTAATGAGGAGACTTGACACACCAGGTCGGGTATGCCAGTAATGAGGAGACTTGACACACCAGGTCGGGTATGCCAGTAATGAGGAGACTTGACACACCAGGTCAGGTATGCCAGTAATGAGGAGACTTGACACACCAGGTCAGGTATGCCAGTAATGAGGAGACTTGACACACCAGGTCGGGTATGCCAGTAATGAGGAGACTTGACACACCAGGTCGGGCATGCCAGTAATGAGGAGACTTGACACACCAGGTCGGGCATGCCAGTAATGAGGAGACTTGACACACCAGGTCACGCATTCCAGTAATGAGGACACTTAAACGCTAAAATGCTCCTCTGAGCATTATACAAATTGTCTCTTCAGAGGGAAAGAGGACTTGAACTCTAGCGCCACCTATTGGAAGCTGCAATCCTAAAAGTCAAAACGACCCTTTAATGAGCCTTGTCATATGACTTAGGATAAAAGCCAAACCAGAACCATGGTATTTGAGGGTGTTTTCCCTCGTCAGTGCAAAGTATGAGATCTGGTCTTGCTTAGGGATGGGCGAATCTACTCGCTAGGACTCGTTACTCGGCGAGTAGTAAGGGACTCGCAGGACTCGGTACTCTGCGAGTTTCCCAGCGTTTACTCGCACGAGTCCAATGCAAATCATTGGCAAACGCTGACAAAACTAGGATTGCCATTGTTTGCATTAGACTCGGCTACTGTGCCAGTGATAGCAGGGAAACTCGCAAAGTAACTGCTGTTACATTGCGAGCCGAGTCCAGCTGTCTGCTCTGTGCAGCTCCAGGGTCCTAGAGCCCGCCTGCTCACAGACATGATGTAGCAGTGCTGAGATTGTTCTCAGTCTGCTCATTCCCTGTGTATAGACATCTATATCTATGCACAGGGGATGTAGCAGAGAGGACATCGCGTTTTGGACTACGTCGGACGAAGAGGATTTTTTTAATTAAAGATGGAGTCCCTAATGGCTTTTTTTTATTTCAAATAAAACATTTTCTCTATGTTTTTTTAACCCTTTATTGGAGATTCCTAGTGGCCGGGTCAAACGTGGCCTGACATTAAGAATCTCGGGCTTAATACCAGCTTGTATAACAAAGCTGGTATTAACCCCTTTATTACCCAGCGTGTCACCGCCACCAGGGCCGCTGGAAGAGCGGGGTTCAGCGCCAAAGGATGGCGCTTCAATGAACGCGCCATCTTCTGGGGCGGCTGCGGGCTGCAATTTGCAGCGGGGGGTGCCCAGAAAGCTTGGGCATCCCTGCGCTGCGGATTCCAGCCCCCAGCTGCTTAGCTGTACCTGGCTAGACATAGAAATTGCGCGGAGCCCCACGCATTTTTTTTTTATTATTTCATGAAATTCAGAGTCTCAGAGTCAGAGTCTCAGAGTCAGAATCTCAGAGAGTCAGAGTCAGAATCTCAGAGAGTCAGAGTCAGAATCTCAGAGAGTCAGAGTCAGAATCTCAGAGAGTCAGAGTCAGAATTTCAGAGAGTCAGAGTCAGAATCTCAGAGAGTCAGAGTCAGAATCTCAGAGAGTCAGAGTCAGAATCTCAGAGAGTCAGAGTCAGAATCTCAGAGTCTCAGAATCTCAGAGTCTCAGAGTCTCAGAGAGTCAGAGTCAGAATCTCAGAGTCTCAGAGAGTCAGAGTCAGAATCTCAGAGAGTCAGAGTCAGAGTCAGAATCTCAGAGAGTCAGAGTCAGAGTTAGAATCTCAGAGTCTCAGAGTCAGAATCTCAGAATTTCATGAAATAATTTTAAAAAAATGCGTGGGGCTCCGCGCAATTTCTATTTCTAGCCAGGTACAGCTAAGCAGCTGGGGGCTGGAATCCGCAGCGCAGGGATGCCCAAGCTTTCTGGGCACCCCCCGCTGCAAATTGCAGCCCGCAGCCGCCCCAGAAGATGGCGCGTTCATTGAAGCGCCATCCTCTGGCGCTGAACCCCGCTCTTCCAGCGGCCCTGGTGGCGGTGGCACGCTGGGTAATAAAGAGGTTAGGGCCAGCTTTGTATTATCAGCTGGCCCTAAGCCCGAAATTTATGGTGGTCACGCCAATATTATACATGACCGCCATGAATTTCTATTAAATTGTTTTAAAAAAAACACAACACAGAGAAAATTTTTTATTAGAAATAAAAAAAAAAGCCATTAGGGACTCCATCTTTAATTAAAAAAATCCTCTTCCGTCCGACGCAGTCCAAAACGCGATGTCCTCTCTGCTACATCCCCTGTGCATAGATATAGATGTCTATGCACAGGGAATGAGCAGACTGAGAACAATCTCAGCTCTGCTACATCAGGCAGCAGGCGGGCTCTAGGACCCTGGAGCTGTGGCAGCCAGCACACAGAGCAGACAGGACTCTTATCTGTGCGAGTTTCCCAGCGATTACTTGCACAGTAAACGAGTCCAATGCAAATAAATGGCAAAACTAGGATTGCTTCAGGCTGAAGCTTCCGAGACACATCTGCGATTTGTAAATCTCACACTACTCGCTATTACTCACTTCCCCATTCATTAACATTGGACTCGCTAGACTCGCAACGAGTAGCAAGTCCTGGGCTCGGACTCGCTAGAGTCAAGCGATTCCGAGTAATTTAGGATTCGCCCATCACTACTTCTTGCTGTATAAGAGGCTGAGTGGGGTCTAAAACAAGAAGTTGGAAAAAATCAAGGTGCAAATAGGGTTTTATCTCTTTGCCACCTGCGGGGGTTGTGAGAGACTCAACCAACTATGATGGTGTGTACCCACCACCGCAGCAGTAGAAGATGGTGTATACACCGCACTGTCTGGGATCAGTCTCCAGAACTGATTAAAAGAAATTTGTGATTTATTTATTATGGCTTTTGGAGCTATATCTTGCTCCTTCTTCAGATAAAATCATAAACATACCATGTCATACCATAAATTCTGGCCAATACTAAAAGATGTCATCGTCATGCAGGACAACCCCTTTAGAATGTAAAGATGACGTTCCTTATGTTCCTCATGAAGTAGGCAATGTTTGTAAGTCCTTCCCTAATGAAGTCTTATGTGGCGATGTGTTTAAAGAGATGAAGAGCTGCAGTGCGGATCTCCTGGGTCTTCACACCATAGATGATGGGGTTTAGAGCTGGTGGGATCAATAGGTAGAGGTTGGACAGGATCACATGGATGTATGGAGCTATATGACCTATCCGATAAGTTAGGAAGGAAAACAGCCCCAAGGTGTAGAACATGAGGATGATACAAAGATGAGATGTACAAGTCCCAAAAGCTTTATTCTTGGCGTTCTTAGAGGAAAGTCTCAAAACGGCTCTCAATATCAAGACATAGGATATGGCAATGCACGATACGTCAAATACAATGACTATTAAAACCACAGTCAAGCCATAGGCGCTGTTGACGGTGGTGTCGGTACAAGCCAGGTGCACAACCGCCATGTGGTCACAGTAGGCGTGAGGGATGTGGTGGCTTTGGCAGTATGGGAGTCTACTGGCCATCCATGGGCAAGGGGTCACTATGATAGTTCCTCTTATTACCAGGGCTATCACTATTTTCCCTATTAAGGTGTTGGTTAAAGTACTCACATAATGAAGGGGGTTACAGATAGCGATGTACCTATCAAAGGCCATGGCCATGAGGACCCAGACTCCAGAGAGGTGAAACAGTGGATGAAGAACATCTGTACGAGGCAGGACACGAAGGGGATCTCCTTGAGATTGAGCCAGAAGATGCAGAGCATTTTCACAGCAATGGAGCTCGACAGAACGAGATCGGTGAAGGACAAAGTGCAGAGGAAATAGTACATAGGACTGTGCAGCCGAGGCGCCATCATGACGAGGAGTAGCATGAGGAGGTTGCCCGTCACAGCTAGGACATACATGACAAAGATAGGGATGGATATCCCCACGTGGGAGGACTCGAAGCCTGGGACCCCCTCCAGGATGAACACACTGGAGACGTTGATGGACGCCATCATTGGGTAGAACTATCCTCCAGTCCCTTCAATGTCCTCCTCCCCGTCAGTCCTTAAATAGAATCATAAATCCCAATCATTGGCAGTAATGAACCATACGTTGATGATCCCTGCAGTTGTTCTTTGCCTACTTGGTTGTTGGGGATTAATCATTCTACTTATTACCTGCTTGTTGCAGACGTCTTTCGGCCACACAAGGTCCACAGTTCTTGGTGATCCGGGCTGAAGGTGGAGGATTTATAGCATTTGCAGCAGTGATGTGAGTGGTGCTGGACGCAGGTCTATTGGGTCCAGTCCACTAGAGGAACATGGGTTGTCAGGTCAATACCTCAGCTTAGCAGTAAATTAGTCCCTCAGCTGCAGTGAAATCCTGGCAACAAATGATTACAGTGTACGTTCTCCTATAATGCCTTGAATCCTTCTGCCAGAAGACAAAACCACAGTCATGTACAACTCACTACCTGCACTCTATAGATAGAGGGATTCCTGGACACATGACTGATTATCTGTAGGATAGGATGGATCATCAAGATCAGATTGGCAGTGGTCCAATACCTGACATCTGCACTGATCAGTTGGTATTAGGTGTAGTGGTGGCCAGTTGTAAGCATTGAACAGAGCTCCATTCACTGTACACCAGCCAAGTACTGCTGCTCCGCTCCTACCTACCTGATGATGGAGTGCTGAGTGTAAGACCTCCATCAAATGTAATATTGATCACCTATTCTGATAATAGGTCATCAATGTCGTAGAATACAATGATAGAATTGGAAGGGACCTCTTGGGTCATCGTGTGAAGGGACCTCCTGGGTCATCATGTGAGTGAAGGGACTGTGATGGGGTGTGCGACAGAGCAGGAAGGGACACAAGGCCGATCATCAATCCAACCAGTTTTATTGAACAGGTAAGATGGAACTGCACAAATGAAGACAATTCTGCCGAGTCTGTAAGAAGTCCACACAAAGGGAACAGATCCAAGGGCGCCACCCGGCAATCCTGACGCCAGGTTGATGGAAGAAATAGTCCAGATAGAGTCCACTGGATCCAACCACTGTACAATGCCACAGACACCAAGATCTCGCCTCTGCTAAGATCTCAGTCTCTTCCACCTCTGCATTCAACTAACTGACTGATCCTAAAACATGAGTCTATTGTCCAGACTCCTAGGATCAGCCCATGGGGGTTCACACCTACTATTGAATGGTTTGCTCCAGTCAGAAGATTCTACTAACTTCTGGCTCCATTATGTGTAGCAATTTGTATATTGTCTGGGTCCCCTGCGGAGACGAGCAAATACACAATCTGCCACCAGAAGTAGTGCATGGGCGATGGACACAGGTTACATTACAATACATTAAATTGCATAGGATGCATGAATACAGGACAGAGAGAAGTACACATCATTACAACACCTTCCCCCTCAATTTGTGTACAGACTAGGGACCTCTACAGGTCACTTGTTCAGCATTGTAGCTCTCTCACATCATTGCCCAGGATGACATCTGCAGTTAGGCCACTCATCACACCAACCACACATTTCCTGATCCCAAAGCCAAAGTTCAGACCCACAGTGGCTTTGGGAATAGTCCTGCATTTACCACCCGCCAGTTCAATTACAATCCCAGATCCTTTGTGGATTTTTTCAGGCCGAACCACTTAGGGATCAGCCAGCGTGAGGAAAGCCCCTGAGTCACAAAATCCAACAAGTCTGCAAGTGCTTACCCCGTTGAGCAGAAGTCTTTGTTGCTGCGGGTCGCACCCCATAAACTCCTAGTGGTGCAACATGGGTGGCCGAGTCACTAGGCCAGTCCTCCCATAGTCCTCCCATAGTGGTGACACATCTTCCTCCATGGCACTTGGCTGTACATAATTAATAATCCGGGTTGGTGCAAGATGATTCCTCATGTGACCAGCTGGGCAGGAGGCTTGCAGATGCCCAGGCTGCCCACATCTCTGACATCTGCGATGAGTCTCACCACTTCCAAGGTGCCCTCTTAGGCAGAGGGTAAGGGAACCTGGAGGCCAGCTCCCACCTGAAGGTGCTGCAGGGGTTTGAGAATGACTCCTCCATTGGATGGCTGGGCATGTGGCCTGCAGATGCCCGGGATGCCCACAAGCATAACACCTGCGCTCTGCTAGTTTCTCTCCTCGTCGTATTCCAGAAGATGCAGTGGGAACAATTGGAGGCACATTCACATGGGTATCAGCAATAGGTGATGGCTTAGGGGAACGATGAACAATGGGAATAGCAGAGCAAGGGGTCACCGGTGTTGTGGAGCTGGTAGATTGATGCTCAGAGTCCTGGAAGAAGTCCTCAATGTCGCCTGCAGCCTCATTAAATGGCTTAAAGTCCTTGCAGGACACTCTTGGGACTTCCCTCATGGTGGGTGCTGGGGTTACAGTCTGTCTGAAGCTTCTACCTGCTTCCATCATGCGCTGCCTCTCCTTCGCTCCCTGAATGGCCTCCCGCTTATCCTCTATGGTGGCCTCATCTCCAAGCAGTGCCATCTCCTCTTCATACCACACAACCCATTGACTTTTTTGGGTATTTACCTCCATCTCCCTTTGCTGTGGGAATCCTTCCTCAGCGCCATCTTGCAGACAAGCTCCTTCCAAAGAATCAATTGTTTGATCTTTGGAGAGTCCTTTGAAGCGGATTCATAATTGATGGACGCAGGTTACATTACAATACACTAAATTGCATAGGACGCATGAATACAGGACAGAGAAAAGTACACGCCATTACATTATCAACAAACTCCAGCAAGAGAAGAGCGACCAGAATGGTGACCGAACTGCAACCCATGTCCTATGAGGAACGGTTACAGGATTTGGGAATGCTTAGCTTGCAAAAAGAAGACTGAGAGGAGACTTAATAGCTGTTGTCACGTACCCACTTCTCAGCACGTGATTTGGGGTGGGACTCCAAGGGTTAATTAATCTTTCCTCACTCAATCCAACAGTCAACCACTGTTCAAGGCAGGAAAGGGAGCATATATTCACCCCAACACTGACCACGCACCCCGCTTTACACACGTCACCACTCCTCAAAACACACAGGGTGAGGAGTCCCTGAGACACACTATTACAGTCTGCCAATCAACAGGATCTCACACTTCCTAGACATCTGTCTGGGATGATTTAATAAATTCTGATTTGAGCAGGTGGTTGGACCAGATGACCCAGGAGGTCACTTCACATGATGACCCCAGAGGTCCCTTCACACAATAAACCAGGAGTGCCCTCCCAACTCTTTGATTCTATGAATGTAGCAGTACTGTGAGATTGCACCTGAAATCCTGAATCCCTCCAATGCATGGACCGTTATCTTGTGCCTGTGCCCTAGGGACTGTGTTGCTGCTTGTCAGGCAGAGTTGGGTGATTTTCAGGCACTGCTGTTTGCTAAAGGGAGAAAGGAAAGACTGTGGATCCAAGGGCTTGTTGTGGCCTATTGCAACATTTGTGGAGAGATTTTAGGACCCAAAGACTTGTAGCATCCTTTGCAACGTTCAAGAGGAGCGACTCCGGGAAAGCATTCATGCGGAACCTGAACTCCCTGCAACTTGTTTAAATTGTTTTAAAGGACTGAAGGAGGATGGACTCATACATACCTGAGCTCCCCGCCTTTTGCTGCTTTTTCTTGTGCAGCAATATGGACTCCTGGGACCCGAGCCCCATTCTTTCATGGGCCTACGGGCTATGGTGCCATTGTATTGATCTTTGGGTCATAACAACAGATGGACTCTGAAATGTTAAAAGACTTTATGTGCTAAGTTATATATGTGACCTGTTTAAAATTACATCCTATTATAAGTGATAACTGTGTATACGTGTGGTACCACAAGTCGGGTGTACCCTATATTGCGTTTTCCTTATGGGCTCATGGGCATTTGTGCCACCGGATTGGTCCATGAACTATGGTGCCAGCCAACCAGGACTTTTCTAGTTAGTAAGAAAAGTAATCGGTTTTTGATGATATTAATGCAAATGTGTGTCTATGCTGTTGATAATAGTATGAAAGAATTTTATGT
Organism: Allobates femoralis; assembly: GCA_033576535.1. Taxonomy (NCBI): domain Eukaryota; kingdom Metazoa; phylum Chordata; class Amphibia; order Anura; family Aromobatidae; genus Allobates; species Allobates femoralis. Next base: position 750,114,947 of record JARQOC010000002.1, read on the forward strand.
AAAAAGTTAGATTCATGCAAAAATGTTATAATATGTAACAGAAGAGAAATGTGTGTATACTCCAGGGCGGTTTGGTCGAGGACGACCAAAGTTACAGAGAGGAGGTGATATAGCGGGCACTAGGGTACTGCCACCCCCACTGTGACCTTAGCTTTGCTTATTTATATATATATTTGTTTGTTAGTTTTTGATTTTTTAAGTGTTGAAACAGTTTGCACAATTGTTTTCTTCTAAGAGCCGTCATTTTTATTGTTCTTTTTCTACGCACGCATGTTATTATTCCCATTGGGGCTCTTGAACTCGTGATCACTTTATTTAATCTACTGTATAATACCATGACAACCCCGCGATTACATTCCAACCTCCTAAATGCTGTGACGTCAGATTAAAGAGTTGTATCTAAGAGGTTAATCTGCAGCAATAGGTGCATCTCGGGTTTATCTCGGGTACTCGGGTACTCTCAGCAACTGAGCCAAAGGATAAAAGTCTAAAACAATGTTAATACTAATAAACACATCCTCTGCTGGCGGCTCATAAACCATTGTCCTATCTTGAAACCGTTCATGGTGATCACATTACGCTCCACGTCTCCACCCGTGCACGGTCTAGTTGTTAGTAGAAACTATGTCCATGATCATGAGCTCCAGTGTATAACAATACTCTAGAATAGGCCCGCTGTATACTCTGGTTATATGGTTTCGCTTCTCATTGGTCTTGGATCCTCATTGGTCTTGGATTCTCATTGATCTTGTTGCCTTCTCATTGGTCTTGGATCCTCATTGGTCTTGTTGCCTTCTCATTGGTCTTGGATCTTCATTGGTCTTGGATCTTCATTGGTCTTGTTGCCTTCTCATTGGTCTTGGATCCTCATTGGTCTTGTTGCCTTCTCATTGGTCTTGGATCCTCATTGGTCTTGTTGCCTTCTCATTGGTCTTGGATATTCATTGGTCTTGTTGCCTTCTCATTGGTCTTGGATCTTCATTGGTCTTGTTGCCTTCTCATTGGTCTTGGATCCTCATTGGTCTTGTTGCCTTCTCATTGGTCTTGGATATTCATTGGTCTTGGATTCTCATTGGTCTTGTTGCCTTCTCATTGGTCTTGGATCCTCATTGGTCTTGTTGCCTTCTCATTGGTCTTGGATCTTCATTGGTCTTGTTGCCTTCTCATTGGTCTTGGATCCTCATTGGTCTTGTTGTCTTCTCATTGGTCTTGGATCCTTATTGGTCTTGTTGCCTTCTCATTGGTCTTGGATCTTCATTGGTCTTGTTGCCTTCTCATTGGTCTTGGATCCTCATTGGTCTTGTTGCCTTCTCATTGGTCTTGGATCCTCATTGGTCTTGGATTCTCATTGGTCTTGTTGCCTTCTCATTGGTCTTTTTGCCTTCTCATTGGTCTTGGATCCTCATTGGTCTTGTTGCCTTCTCATTGGTCTTGGACCTTCATTGGTCTTGTTGCCTTCTCATTGGTCTTGGATCCTCATTGGTCCTGTTGCCTTCTCATTGGTTTTGGATCCTCATTGGTCTTGTTGCCTTCTCATTGGTCTTGGATCCTCATTGGTCTTGTTGCCTTCTCATTGGTCTTGGATCCTCTGTCTATACCGTCATTCCAACTCTCATGCCGTATGAACCTCCCACCGTCGGTCTTGGCACAAGCTCTCCCTCACCTCAGGCCTACAAAGGCCCACAGCTTTGTATAATAGATCCATGCCATGGACCTCTCCCTTCCGGTAATGTCCTGCTGATGGTGACCATATTTTGAGCAACAAGTGACCAATCGCCAATTTGCCGATGTGTGTTGGATCTTCTATGGGCTTAGTTTTGTGTCCCTGAGATGGAGAACACTGTGTGTCTGCAGAAGAGATGCAGAAGATTGGGGATACATCGATGTTGGAATACCCAAAAATGGTGAGCAGGCTGAGAAACCCATCGATCAAAGATAAAGCAATTCAACAGGCTCTTGTTATGTTCATATGGATCAATACAAAGTGTATGGGAACGGAATGATCCTGAGTAGGCTCTGTCCTTGAGGAGCATGCATATACCATGGCAGCACATCACCTGTTTACATGGAGAGATGTGCAGGAGACAACTAAGATTTTTAGACCAGTGGTCAACTTGTGAATGAGCTATTTGCTTTTTAATGGTATATTTACAAGGACCAAAGATCGGGAAAGAGCAATTTTTTTACTAATATGTATTAATATTGTCCCGTGTGAAAGGGTCTTGGAAAGTTAGCAGCACAATGTGTCCTAGTGTTTTACCTGTCTTTCTCATTATGATTCCTTTGCTTAATGTGTGCTGCTCAATGGAACCAGGGTGTGCTGACCTGTTTGGGTGTTGATTGACAGCTCTGCTGTCCAATCTGAGACTGGGAGGTGCTGGGCTTCTGCAGGTGTTTCCTTTTCTGAGTGATTGCCCTGCTACTTAGCTGAGCAGTCAGTCCCAGATCCATGTCAGTCGTAGCATTTGCTCACCGGTACATGTTGGCCTTGTTTGATCTATTGCTGCCAGATCTTGGACCTCCTTTGACCATCTGTTTGCCTTGATCTGCTATCATCTTGGTATACACATCCCGGCCTGTGACTTGACTACACCTCATGCTGTCTTGGTATCTGACCCCAGAACATTTGATGGTTCTTTTGTGAGAAGTGACTCGTGCCACACTCCTTTAATATATTGATTATGCTGCAATACACGAAAGGATCCGGAAGCCAAATCTTGTGGCTTCTCCATTGACCCAGTGATACAATGTGAGATAAAAGCTTGGACTTTATTACAGGATGATGTGACTAACATGATTGGCATTTGTAAAACACTTTGCAATCTTGGCAGCCAACAGTGTCCATCTGATGGGGCGTCTACTGGAGACAAGCGCCATTGAGGTCCATACACCGGCCATGACACAAAGTCAAGACAGAACTAATTAGTGATAATTTGGTTATTTGGCACAAATATGTCACAATTCTCTCATAGTCTGAAGGTTTGGGTGGACATCCACATCTGACTGGTTTACCATTTTTTGGCCCAAACCCAAGTGTAGGTTGGTGAGGATTCTCTGTATCCTGTGGGTTGAGATATGATTATATGGGAATTGTCAGGTCTGATAACTTTTAATACTTTTCTGGAGTTTGCAGAACATGAGGCCACGCTATAACAATAGGTGCAAACATTAAGAGTTGTGCAAAATCACAATTATCCTATTGCGAATTTCTTTGGTTCTTGCCCCGTAAATCAATGGGTTGCACATGGGTGGTATAAGGATGTAGAGATTGGCAAAAATAATGTGAATGTGGAGAGGAATATTATGTCCGAACCGATGTGCAAAGAAGGAGAAGAGAGCCGGGACATAAGAGATGAGGATGACACAGATGTGGGGGGCGCATGTGCCTAAAGCCTTGTGACGAGCCTCCATAGAAGACAATCTGAACACCGCCCTAACTATGGCTGAATAGGATACAGTTATGCATACCGTGTCTACCGCTATGACCAGCAGTGCCACAGTCAGGCCATACACCTGATTTATGGTTGTATTGGTGCAAGCAATCTTCACCACCGCCATGTGTTCACAGTAGGTGTGGGAGATCACGTTGTTTCGGCAGTAGGACAACCTCCTGATCAAGAATGGAGCCGGAGCCATGAGGAACGCGCCTCTAATTACCACTAAGACCCCAATCTTGGCAATCATGGAGTTGGGAAGGATAGAAGTGTATCTGAGAGGATAGCAAATAGCGACATAGCGGTCAAACGCCATAGCCAGAAGGACCGTAGACTCCATCATGGAAAGGGCATGGATTAAGAAGAGCTGGACCAGGCAGGCACTGAAGTCAATCTCCCTGTCATCAAACCAGAAGATGCTCAGGATTTTGGGAGTGGTGGTTGCTGATGCCACCAGGTCAATAATCGATAACATGGAGAGGAACAGATACATCGGTCTATGAAAGGTCTCCTGGGGCAGAATGATGAGAAGCATGGCGGTGTTCCCAAGTATCGTCAGGATGTACATGAGGCACATGGGGATGGAGATCCAGAATTCGGCCACCTCGAGGCCGGGAATGCCAATCAGAATGAAGAACTCGGGTTGGTAGAAAGTTTCATTTTGTGTTGACATCGCTTGATCACCTTCTGCGAATACAAGAGAGCACAGGTTACACTGTATCACTAGAACTCCTCTTTTATATAATATCTGCTCTCTGCACTTCTACTTTATGGGGTTGAGGTTGCTTTACGCTGTGTCTCTATGTTTGCCTCACTGTTTGTGGTGCTGCAGATTCAGAGCTCAGTGGGCCTTCCCTGTGCAGCCACTCTTTTTCCTTCCATCTTTTTCCCTGTTTGTTCCTCTTTCACACTGACACGGTTGTCCAAGTGGTCTACAGAGGCCTCTACAAATCTCAGGAAGCAGAATAGTAATCAAGGGAGTAAGGTAGCAGGATGGTAATGATGGGCAAAAGGCAATCAGGAGAACTGTCTCACCCTTAGACTGGTGCTCCCTCGCTCAACCCTGTTGAGAGAATAATCTCTGAAGGTGAGGATGTCTGGGCTACCACCCTTGTCCTAGCTCCTGATCAGCCCTACACTAAGACCCCCTCAACTCCACCCATGGACCAAGAAGCACCGAAACTCCCACAATGTCAGGAAATTCCAGGTAGAAACAACACACTGCACTAACGTCTTCACAGCTCAAGGTCATGCAGAGACTAATCTCTATCAGAAACATCTGCTGGTGAAAGAGGGAACTATGTAAAGGCCAGGTCCATGGATCACAGCGTAACCAGACACAACCCCTCACCTAAAGAGCCATAAAAAAAACATAGACAGCAGCAGCTTCTGACATTAACTCTGAATTTACCAACAGAAATTAAGCATACTAAATCATGCAAATCAGGTCAAAAAGATATATACGGTATATACAATGTCTATGATAGAGAAGGGACTTATTTAGCTAATGAACTGCATTACATGTCACCGATGTAGAGAGGGGGAGGCAGCCCTCTGTGCAAAAGTGAAAGCAGACGTTGAGGTTTGGGAACAAAAGTACCTTGAATTCAGAAGAAATTCAGAGAAACCAAAGGCGTTCAGCTCTACTAGGTATTTATGACACTTCCGGGTTGTAAATACCTGACTGGGGGAAGGAGAGAGGACATAGACATAATGCTTCTACAAACCAAATAAGGGCCGAGAAATGTGTCAGATCTAGTTGTTTTGGAATGATGGAAAATAATTCATATTTTCCTGACACTCGGTTAGTCCCAAGTGTTAACTTTTTCTGACCCTACTGTCTGGCGTAACATGTTTAACATCATTGCACATTACCTACACTGTAATGCATGACATAATATACATTTACGCTTTACATTATGACAATACCATTGGGGTCTCCAAGGGGCGATGGGGCAGTATGTTGATCTCCTTACAGTTTCCCCTTCTTTAATTATGGTCGTCCTCGACCATCTGGAAAACCTAGAAGACATCAAATCACACCACACATAACATAACATTATAATCAACACAATTCCCTCCATCTTACCTTATCTGGAATATTGCCAACACGGTCCTACTTGGTTAAGACCCCAGAACCAAAACCATTTAAGTCCATTCTCTTAACCCGCCAACAGTACATTGGGTTGGTTTGTCCATTAGACCATTTGACTAAATTCCTAAGGAGTACAGTCTATCCCTGTCCAGAGCATAGTCCTCATCTCCTATAAAGCCATAGGATGGGGGCACAGTCCTTAGTATTTTCATCTGTCCATAGGATAGGGGCATAGTCCTTAGTATTTTCATCTGTCCATAGCAGGGGCGTATCTAGGGGGGTGCAGCTGGACCTTTTGCCCCGGGCGCCACTCAGCAGGGGGCGCCGGCGGCACCCCTTTTCCCCCACCGCTGCGGCTGGACGCGCTGTGCCCTGAAAATCTCTGCATACGCCAAGGAGTGGCGGCCGCCGGAACTCATTGCTATGGTTACGGACGGGCCCTCTGGAGCCTCCGTAGGTGAAGGAGCGCCGGGACGCTTAGCATGAGAGCGTGAGAGCCGGCGAGGGACAAACTGCTGCTTGGTGGGAAGTCGAGGTAGGAGGCTCAAGTGTGACCGTGTCCAGGGCTGTGTCAGTGACTGATGTGCCTGGCTGACACATGGGGTAATACTCTGCTGCACGGGCGATGCTCACACGAGTGTATAGCATGGACAAGAGCCTCTGACTCAGGCTCTGTCTTTGGAGACTCAATAACCATCCCTATCAGTCCACCTGGCTTTACCTCCTCAGACATGAAGGCCATCAACCTCCGCCACCCACTGTGTCCTCGTCCACCTCTGGACAGCACTCTAAACCATGATTGTTCACTTGCAATCACACCGTACTGCTTCCTTCTCAAATCTTACCGGAACATGGCGCCATCCTGCTCATTGCTTGGCATCTGGCATCCCAATTCCACCTCCCGCTGGGTGGGGTTTCTTCTGGCTCACCATCCCATTTATTCCTTGACTCATTTTCATCCGACACTCCGCACATTGTGGGCTTTGTCCTTCCACTTCTCCTTACAAAGGCGGGCACCCCTTCCGATAGGCTGGTACTTCCAACCTCGACATTCCTTCTGATTGGCGGAACCTCAAGAAGGTTGGATGGATTTTTGCTGTCTTCAGATCGTCAACACACATGATGGGCGCAACCTTCTTCTAGATCTTCACCATGTTAAGGTCCTTGCATGGTGCCATTTTAGACTGTGTAATGGTCGCTGTCCTCCATGTAACGTGAGTCTTCCCCGCATTAACGTGATCTTCCGCCAGTTCCTGTCGACTAGGTCAAATGTAGTTTGGTAACGGTCGGTAGCCGTGGGCGAGGTCTGCGGTCCTTGCACCCAAATACTCTACTAGAAAGACGCCGTTCTGGCTAATTTTGTAGACCTCTGCTATGGAGGTAACATGACTTTGCAGGTCACATCAAGGGGTGCACCAAGCCCCACTGCCGCCTGAGCCGCGGCAGTGATTAACGGGGGGGGGGGAGTTGCTGGTCTTCACACGATCACTCCTCTCATCTTTTTCCCCCAGATAACTCTATCTCTCACTCTTGAGATCTCGCAATCTCCATCTCGGGTTCTCTTTCTCGCATGGAACACCCATGTCATGTATCACTGCCATTAGCCAGCCCTCAGGTCTGCCTCTCTGGAATGCTGGGCTCTACGTAACATTCTAACAGGAAACAGTCATTGTCCCTACCCTAGCCCCTCTTATTCTGGACTAGCCACAAACATTGACTGTTTCTTACCCTATTGTCTGGCATAACACTTTTAACAATAATAACATCTCAATTAACTTTGCACATTGTGACGACACAGTTTGTTTTTAATCATGGATTTAATATTCGTAATTAGCCCAGATGTATTGCTCTTTTGTTTGTTGACTCATGAGAAGTAAGTCACTGTTTCTTATCAGACTTCTCAGAGCCTCCATTGTCTTGGTTTGTGGATTGCAAACTAAATGTAATCTATCTCAGCCCGCTTCATTATGCAGTCGAACTGAACTGACAACCAATAAGAGAACAGCCTTATTCCACCAATTCAGTAAGACCACAATAGTCTAAGATGAAGGTTCGAGTTATGTAAAAGGACTGGTTTCAGTCACCTCTGGATATATGCTATAGGCCAACCTAAGGACTTTGGTCCTGGCTAGATCATAAACCATTATTTTTTGCAGAAGTTCAGCCTATGATCCTAGGATTCGGCTAGAAGATACCTAGGTTGGGACAATTCGACCACCTGGCTACAGACTTTGCTGTGCTCGGCCATATTCCTACATTTGCCGCTATCCCTTTTCAGTATGTGCACGCCAAAAGCAGGGTGCGACTAGACTGGGGTATTTTGTCCTGGAACCCCTGAAGGCATAAATATTCTAATCCCTGGTGAGCTAGCGGAAGGGTGAGACTCTGTTACCTGTTACATTGTGTGTTGTGCTTGGTTATGTGTTATATGCCTTTTACTGTTGGGGAACAAATAAAGTCTTACCATTGTGTGGTTACTATTATCTGCATTGTCTGAGTAGTGTTCTTCCCACCGGTAAGGAGTTTTGGTGTTCAGTTGGGATGAGCTCTGCTCCATGTGGTCTTTCTAAAGGCGGCTGGATGAGATCACCCACTGACCCCCGTGTCTCCACAGAGGAGAGCACCCACTGACCCCTGTGGCTTCACAGAGGAGAGCACCCACTGACCCCCGTGGTTTCACAGAGGAGAGCACCCACTGACCCCCGTGTCTCCACAGAGGAGAGCACCCACTGACCCCCGTGTCTCCACAGAGGAGAGCCCCCGCTGACCCCCGTGTCTCCACAGAGGAGAGCACCCACTGACCCCCGTGTCTCCACAGAGGAGAGCACCCACTGACCCCCGTGTCTCCACAGAGGAGAGCACCCACTGACCCCCGTGTATCCACAGAGGAGAGCACCCACTGACCCCTGTGTATCCACAGAGAGCACCCACTGAGCTCTGTGTCTCTACAGAGGAGAGCACCCACTGATCCCCGTGTCTCCACAGAGAGCACCCACTGATCCCCGTGTCTCCACAGAGGAGAGCACCCACTGACCCCCGTGTCTCCACAAAGGAGAGCACCCACTGACCCCCGTGTCTCCACAGAGGAGAGCACCCACTGACCCCCGTGTCTCCGCACAGGAGAGCACACACTGACCCCCGTATCTCCACAAAGGAGAGCACCCGCTGACCCCCGTGTCTCCACAGAGGAGGGCACCCACTGACCCCCGTGTCTCCACAGAGGAGAGCCCCCACTGACCCCCGTGTCATCACAGAGGAGAGCACCCACTGACCCCTGTGTCTCCACAGAGAGCACCCACTGACCCCTGTGTCTCCACAGAGGAGAGCACCCACTGACCCCCGTGTCTCCACAGAGGAGAGCACCCACTGACCCCCGTGTTTCCACAGAGGAGAGCACCCACTGACCCCCGTGTCTACACAGAGGAGAGCACCCACTGACCCCCATGTGTCCACAGAGGAGAGCACCCGCTGACCCCCGTGTCTCCACAGAGGAGAGCACCCGCTGATCCCCGTGTCTCCACAAAGGATAGCACCCTCTGACCCCCGTGTCTCCACAGAGGAGAGCACCCACTAATCCCGGTGTCTCCACAGAGGAGAGCACCCACTGACCCCCGTGTCTCCACAGAGGAGAGCCCCCACTGACCCCCGTGTCTCCACAGAGGAGAGCACCCACTAACCCCCGTGTCTCCACAGAGGTGAGAGCGCCCACTGACCCCCGTGTCTCCACAGAGGAGAGCCCCCACTGACCCCGTGTCTCCACAGAAGAGAGCACCCGCTGACCCCTGTGTCTCCACAGAGGAGAGCACCCACTGACCCCCGTGTCTCCACAGAGGAGAGCACCCACTGACCCCGTGTCTCCACAGAGGAGAGCACCCACTGACCCCCGTGTCTCCACAGAGGAGAGCACGCACTGACCCCTGTGTCTCCACAGAGGAGAGCACCCACTGACCCCCGTGTCTCCACAGAGGAGAGCACCCACTGACCCCCGTGTCTCCACAGAGGAGAGCGCCCACTGACCCCCGTGTCTCCACAGAGGAGAGCACCCACTGAACCCCATGTCTCCACAGAGGAGAGCACCCACTGACCCCCCGTGTCTCCACAGAGGAGAGCCCCCACTGACCCCCGTGTCTCCACAGAGGAGAGCACCCACTGACCCCCGTGTCTCCACAGAGGAGAGCACCCACTGACCCCCGTGTCTCCACAGAGGAGAGCACCCACTGACCCCCGTGTCTCCACAGAGGAGAGCGCCCACTGACCCCCGTGTCTCCACAGAGGAGAGCGCCCACTGACCCCTATGTCTCCACAGAGGAGAGCACCCACTGACTCCCGTGTCTCCACAGAGGAGAGCACCCACTGACCCCCGTGTCTCCACAGAGGAGAGCGCCCACTGACCCCTATGTCTCCACAGAGGAGAGCCCCCACTGACCCCCGTGTCTCCACAGAGGAGAGCACCAACTGACCCCCCGTGTCTCCACAGAGGAGAGCCCCCACTGACCCCTATGTCTCCACAGAGGAGAGAGCACCCACTGACCCCCGTGTCTCCACAGAGGAGAGCATCCACTGAGTTATAGCCAGTAGGTGGAACCCTGTACCCACACCCCACACTAGTCATGCAGTGGGAGGGACCCCGGGAGGGTATATAGTGGTCCCCAGGGGGAACTAGTGGGGCGGTTAGAGCCAGGCAGGGAGCCTGAGGGAGAAAGGAGGGTCTCCTCGGCTGAGGGACCCAGGACAATCAGAATAGATCCCAGAAGGAAAGAATGGAGAAGGAAATCAGAAAGTGCGAAGAGTTTACTAAATGTGGGGAGAAAAGTAACCAGAGAGTTTGCCCCAGGAAGGAAACCGGGTACCGGAGCCCGCACCTGTGACGACCTTCAAGGCTCACAGAAATCCGTTGACCGGGGGTATCTTCAGATATGGCCCTGACTCCCAAAGATCCATTAGAGGGGAACTGGATCCGCGGTAGGCGGCCGCGGTAATCACTAAGAAGGTTCACCCAACGGGTGCAAGGGAGATAAAGACAAGCAGCAGCAGGAGGTCAGATTCTGTCTTCATGAGGTCAGAGTTCACAGCCACTGGGAGGCAAGGGCAAGAAAGAACAGGAACGGCACACAGTGAGGGATCCATCTACCAACCATAAAATCCACTTGCAGCACCGTAGCCATTTGTCACTGTAACATCTTACTGCACTGAAGGACTGTAATGACTACAAAAAGGTTTTTCAGTAAAGTACCCGGTGAAGTGACTTCTTGACTCTGCTGCATCTTTCCTTGCTTGAACTGATTCCTTCCACAGAATCGCTGCCCCGGCGGTCCAGTCCTGCCTGCGGAGGACTACACCATGATTGCCGCAACACCATCGACCACCGGAGGACTGTAGCGGCGCTGGTGAACATCACCAGGTACCTCAGGTGGCGTCACAAACTTTATTTTGCTTTATTATCTACCCTATTCATTGACTACCAGGGCCACAGTCTCATGCAGCCACCCGTGACATCCCAGACCGAGCCTGAGATCTGAGTACCCTGCCCTGGATGCGTCAGAACCACCGTGGAAAGTTACTGCCAAGCCCAGTATAGTAACAGCGCTTCAAACTGCAGTGACTTTGTGCGCACCTTTCACCAGTCGGACGAAGCAGAAAGGCAGCGACGCAGAGACGAGTGGTGGGCCCGCGAACAAGAGAACTTGCAAATAAGAGAGAGGCCCGTTGCCAACCACCAATAGCCCCGGAACACCGTAAACGAGGAGTAGTAACCACCTTCAACCTGGACAACGGTTGGGGTTTTGCCAGAGAGGAAGGACTGTACGAGGAAGTTTTTATTGCGTGCCGGGATGTTGAATCATATCTGCCCAAAGGACACCCGGATCATGATTTATACAGACAGGATGTGATTTCCTACGAAAGACACGCAGGACCAAGAGGCTGGTACGCTTTGAGAGTCTGTAGGTGTGAACTGTAAACTGTACATTTGTAGCCTAATGTAAATAATGTAGAATGCTCATAGACTTTCATGAGGACATTTGATTTTTCCCCCTTTATTGCGTGCTGTGATATTGTGTGCAGCGGCCCAGTGCTAACCTGGACATTGGAAAAGACAGTGATAGTAACCACTGGGTCTGCAAGAGTTAACCCGATTCCGTTGAACTGGCAACTGTTTAAATCATTTTGCAACGTTTAAAGTCATAGAGCCTCCCGGACGGGAAGAATACAAGAATATTGTCATTATTAAAAGTGTTATATTGTTGTTATGCATAACTAAAAATATTCACTCTGTACCGGGTAGGGTAGATTGGACACTTGGGGACAAGTGTAATTTCCCAAGGGGGAGTGTGGCGCCCCACTAAGAGTGCGTCACAAAAGGGTACTGCACCCCTGACTGAAGGTACAGTATTCTTTGTTTTGGTAATGGGTAGAATAAGCCTGAAGCTCCAGCACCACATGCAAACACTTAGTGTTAGAGGACCAATTAGACGCCCGTTGCCAGGGTAACCGATCCTGGTGGAAGGAGAGGCTAGGTGATAAAGCAGTGGGGAAAGCAGCAAGGAGTTAGTTAGTTCAGAAGAGACAGTCAGAAGGAGCTGCAAAAGATCAGTGCAGTAGAGGAAGCAGAGCTGGAGAAGCTACAGAACAGCCGAGAGAAGCTAACAGGGAGGGCACCTCAACCTGGTAACCCAGAAGAGAAAGGGGCCAAGAACAGAACGGGTAACTGAATGCCCTAGCCCAGTCCATACCCGGAGTACCGGCTCCGAAGTGGGCCAGCCGGCTACATCCCTGAACCACAAACCCGGAGTGGTCGATGACTTTATAGGAGCACGACCCAACCACCCTACACCAAGCACGGTCCTCACCAGAAGCTCTAAACAGAGTTGGGGTCTCCTTGGAGAGATAAGGGGGATCACATATATCTTGACGGGCCTGGTCTAACAAGCGGGATCCTTGCAGGGAAGCAGAGCAAGAGACAGCAAGCGCGATAGGGAAGGAACACCAGTGGAGCTCCAGAGGGACACTGCTCATTGCCAGCACCACCCGGTCCAATACTCTGCAAAGAGAACTGCATTACCCTGCAACCCTGCAGATTACCGGAGTAAATACCTGTTCAGAGTGAGCAACGCGTCAGTGATTTCTTCCTGGAACTGTGAATTACCCGCCTTGCTCCACAGTGACTTTGCTGCCGTACTCCACCTCCATTCCTACTTCCAACACACCGGGGACCCCGCTCCTCCTGTAGGGAGCTACTCCATCTTGCTGCCGCCCCTCACCCCGGAGGTTCCCGCAGCGTCAGTGCCATCACCGGGACCTACAGGTGGCGTCACGAACGAACTTTATTTTATTCTTCTTTTATTTTTCCCTTTTGCATTGACCACCAGGGCCATAGCCTCAGGCACCGCCACCGGTGACCTCCAGACTGCACCTGAGATCTGAGTCCCCTGGCCTGCGTGAGTCATGTCTTTCCCATCTGTTTGCCTTACCTACCTCATGTTGTTTTATTGTAGAGGTGAGTCTATTGTTATCGTCGACCTGCACTCTTGTCAGGATGAGCTCAAGACCAGCTATGAGGGGAAGGAGCTGCATAGGGATGTTAGGGGAGCACAGGGTTCAGTCTCAGGTGAGTGTTAGGAGGTGACCCCTCTCCCTAATGCCAGGGCCTTCCATGTACATCATGCCTTATATTCCCCTGGCATAGTGTCACATGCGTCACCCTGTCCCTCACCTGTTCCCTACACAAATCTCCACTCACTCCCTATGGTCTCCAGATTTTTTGTCTAGGCCTCATGTAGTCAAGAGCCCAAAGTCAAGAGTGACAGTGGGGTGAGCTGCGGTGGCGGAGGGGGGCCTAGGACAGAAGGGTATAATGATTTTATTCCATTATTTTAATTTTTATTTATTCCTGACTTTCAATAGAATCCAGAAAAATGCCGGCTGCCTCCTGACATTGAGGTGAATCAGTGTGAGCCGAATCCTGAATATTTCAGTGTCTTGACTTGGAGAAGAATTGGATTCCATTATCATCATTATTAGGTGTATTAGTATCATTATCTTGTATGACTCTCGCTCTCATTGATGTGACCTCCCTATACCTTTGTGGTGCCGACGTTCCTGCAGCTGATGACGTTCTCTGTTCGGGGACATTGTATCCGTACACTATTGTGTTAGCCCAGGTTGTGTGATTGTTATTGTATCATTATATCTCAGTCTTATTGTTCTGAGCAGACATTGCTCGGATTCTTCAGGTGTTTCGCTGATTAGGGACCATGGTGTCCCCATCAGGGGCCATCTCTGGTGCTGGACTTTGATGACTTTCTAAGTGGCCTCTGGTGCTCCTAATGATCTGTGTGACCCCCAGGGGCCCCGCTCCGTCACAGAACTATTCTCCAACATAGGAAAACACACGACAAGCCAAGAACTAGGATTTCTATTATTCAGGTTAATTGAAGCCAACAATGAGGCATTTGATCTACTCTACGACCTGTGACCCCTTGGATGTTACATAAAATCCCTTTATTAGACTCATTGACATTTTGTGGAAAAGAGATCAGTAAAACTTGTATTTTGTTCACTGAAATCCCTGGTATATGAATGTAGAAGCGTCCATTGGGCCGTCATGGGCACCGGCCTGGGGGCAAATGCATTCCTGCCCCCCAACCCAGTCCGCCCCTGCCTTCTAGTGATTGACAGTCGCTGTCAATCACTGATGAGAACCACCCACTGGACTTTAGTTAATGAACAAAATTCAAGTAGAACTAAATCTTTTCCAATAATTGTTAATATATTTCTGCTCATCTTCTCTACTGTAGCTTATTGTTCGATTATCAGAAACATATAAAGGGTTACAGGTTCCCTTTATGGGTCAATCTCAAAATTAACTAAAAAGTATCAATATTGAAAACAAAAAAGTGTTGAGTCTGGAAACTTCCACCCTCCTGACCATGGGGGAACCGGACGCTTGTTCTTACACTTCTTCAGGATTTCCCGTCAGTAGTACTAGGCCGTAAGAGGAGGGTAAGGGACATGGTGTTAAGGAGTCTCTACTTGGGAACCACTAACATTGAGAATAATAATGGTTTTTGGTGGTTTATTCATCTATTTATCTATTTCCTTCTGTCTCTTTTTCTGAGAGAAGATAACAATGAGATTGTAGCACACAGACAACTCACCAGCACCAGCACCACCGCCGGGGACGTCATGAAGGAGCAAGAATGTCCAACAGATCCGGATCAGGGAAATGTTGAGCTCTTCTGCTCCAGGTCTCCCTGATGTGCGGTCATTTATCTCCTGTCCACAAATCCCAAAGCTCATCTCAGGGTTTCCTGAGAAACGATCTAAACTCCCTAAGGCTCAGAGGACGAAGCGCTCTATTCTAGGCTACGGCGGCCCCTCGGAGACGTCCCCCAGGAGCGGAGCTTCAGGACATGCAGTGACTCTGGTAAAGGCTGGATATGGTTAAAGGATGAATTTATTATTTGCAGATATTTAGACACAAAAAAACACCATAAAATTCATAGACAAGACTAGTGATGAGCAAGCAATAAATGCTCGGGTGCTCGCTACTCGAATGGAGCAGCACAACTAGAGTACTAAGTATAATGGAAGTTAATGGGAAAGGTGGGCTGGGGGGGGCAGAAAATCACTGAAATGCATGGAAACAGCCTGGACGCATCTCTGACTCCGACATCGCTGCTGGAAACAATGTTGACAAAGTATTAGCCTTTGTGCAAACGTTGCGTTTTTACCCACTTTTTTATGCATTTTTTTGACTGCAGATTTGTCACAAAACCTGAAGGGAATCCTGATTCCAGAAAAGTCAGTGAGAATCCTGAAGATTTTTTTCACACATTTGTGACTTGCAGATTTGATGCAGAAAATAATCTGCACCGTGTCAATGCTTTCAGCATTCCCACTCTTGGTTGAACCTTCCGTCGTATCACTTTGATCTTTTGGTGCCTTCTTGGTCTTGCTCTTCAGATGTTGATTTCCTATCTCTGTACTTATCTTCTGGTAATAAAGTTCTTTGTCTGTTCGGATGGCTCTCTTTAGTCTTTTACTGATGTTGTCTGCATCCTTGTTACCATTGTGTTTTGCCATTCTTCTTTCTTCGACGATCTTCAGGGTCTCTTCTGCCTCTTTTTTATAGTCTTTCTGGCTTCTTCAGTAATGATGGTCTTTATATTTATCTATAATTCCTCGGACTTCTTCTCATGGGTGTCCAGTGATTTAAATCAGTCTTGCAGACCGTTCCAAAAAACATCAGTTATGTTGGTCAACTCGAAATTGAAAACGACCTATTGTCTTGTCCCATTGAGCAGCTTGACTCCAATCTTTGCTGTCAAAAGTTCATGATCAGCTCCTGGCCTTGTTTTTGCAGTAATGATTGATCACTTCCATCTTTGTCGAACACAATTGTGGTAAATCTGATTCTTATGGGCTCCATTCGGTGATGTCCATGTGTTGAGTCTTCGTTTGTAATGTTGGAACAAGGTTGTTCATGATGGACAGTTGATGTTGTACAAAAGTCAATGAACCTTCCTCCAGCCTCGTTTCTTTCACCAAGTCCAAAAACAGTCCCATGTTTGCCATGACCCACTAAGGACTTTAAATCTCCCTTGATAATAAGTAAGTCTTGTTTTGGAGTCTTGTCGATTTCATGTTTAGACATCCATTCTATTCTATAAGTATCAATCTTATATTTCATAGTCATAGAATGGTAGAGTTAGAAGGGTCATCTTGTGAAGGAACCACCTGCATCATCGTGTGAAGGGACCTCCTGAGTCATCGTTTGAAGGGACCTCCTGGGTCATCGTTTGAAGGGACCTCCTGGGTCATCTGGTCCAACCCCCGGCTCAAAGCAGTATCCACTAAATCATCCCAGACAGATGTGTGTCCAGCCTTTGTGTGAAGACTTCCATTAATGGAGAACTCACCACCTCTCGTGGCCACCTGTTCTGCTTGTTGATCACCCTCACTGTCAAAACTTTTTTTTTTCTAATAGATATCTGTGTCTTCTCCCATTCAGTTTCATTCCATTGCTTCAAATCTTTCCTTGTACAAATTAGAATACAGTGGATCCCTCTACAGTGTGACAGCCCTGGAAAAAAGCTAATCCCTCTACAGTGTGACAGCCCTGGAAAAAAGCTAATCCCTCTACAGTGTGACAGCCCCAGAGGAAAGCTAATCACTCCACATGTGACGGCCCTTGAGATATTTGTAGACAGCTATTAAGTCTCCTCTCAGTCTTCTATGGGTAATCTAAGCATTCCCAAATCCTGCAACCATTCCTCATAGGACACGGTTTGCAGACCGGTCACCATTCTAGTCACTCTTCTCTGAACTTGCTCCAGTTTGTTGATGTCTTTTATAATGTGCATCCCAGAACTGGACACTGTATACAGATGAGGTCTGACCACAGAGGAGTAGAGGAGGAGCTGGAAAGCTCACCCTTAAGCAGCGCAGCCGAGGATGCCAGGGTCCTGGGTTACACAGGGACTGCACTCTCGCAAACCGAATCTGAAGGACAGGAGATTCAAAGTTTCCTGGCCGCAAGCAGGAGCCCGACAGCACAACAGTTTGCCGTGAGCCCAGATCTGAAACCAGACAGCAGCACCCGTACAGGTTCGCACTGTCTGCTAGCTGGAAGCGAGGGCAAGAAGGAAGGAAAAGGGCCCCAGAATAGCTCACAGGCAGCTGGGACCCAAAACTGAGAAGCGCAGCAGGCAGGCTTCCAAACGTAAATCGGGAGGTGGACTCCAACTACTTCCAGGCTTGCCAGACCGGACCCTCCTGGACATGGTAACCAGTGCCCCTGGACTTCACCATGTTCTCATCAGTAAAGGTAGAAGAACTGCACCCTTTGTGTCCTCCTGCTTATGTCCTACACCCTCCTTGCTGCACACAGAACCATAACTACCACTGCCACAATCCACATAGACTACTATCCCAAGTCCCAGGGGCCCGCTCCGCCTGTGGGGAGTGTTCCAAACTGGCTGCTTATCCATCTATCCCCTGGGAACCGCACAAGCAGCACTGGTCATATCTGACCAGGCAGCACAGGTGGCGTCCCGATCAACTACAACTCCCCTGTAAATATACCCCTTAACTGGTTCAGCACAGTGACTACCAAAAGAGTGCCGGCCGGGCTACCGAGTACCCTGGCCCTTACGACCGCTCCATATACACAAGTCTTTTTTCACACGTGCTGTTGCTTCACCCTATTCCTCCCATTCTGTAGATGCCTTTTCATTGTTCTTTCCCAGATGTAGGTCTTTGTAGATGTAGGACTTTGCATTTCTCCCATTCTGTTAGTTGCTTCCACTGTTCCAGTGTGTTTAGATCTTTGTGAATCCTCTCTCTCTTCTCTATATTAGCCATTATCCCTCCCGAGACTTGTGTCATCAGCAAATTTAATCAGTTTACCATCAATTCCTCCAACAGGTCCATACCGTGCATCTCACCCCTCCTGTAATTTCCCGCTGATGGTGACCATCAGCAATAAGGAAAAGGTGGACAATTGCTGAAGAACGTTGGATCTTCTATGGGCTTGGCTTTTGTATCCCTGAAATGAAGGACATGCAGGAGAGATGCGGAATAATAGAGTATTCGGGTTGTAAAGGTGTTGGAATACAAGTGTGGACAGAGAATACAAGAGTGATAGGAAGGCTGAGAGAGGTAGAGATGAGCGAGCACTAAGCTGCCCGAGTACTCACTACTTAAAATGAGTAGGACGGAGGCTTTGACGTGCTCAATTCGAGTACTGAGTATAATGGAAGTCAAGGGGAAATTCGAGTTTCTGCAGAAGATTTACCCATTGACTTCTATGTCCAAGCATCCGACCTGCTTGTTTTAAATATCAACCACTCAAGCAGCTTAGTGCTCACTCACCACCAGAGAAGCCATCAATGAGTGACAGGACAAATCGACAGGCTCTTGTTTATTCAGAGGGGTCCAGAGCTCTGCTTACCGCATCATGGATCATACTGTGTCCTTGTGTGTATATATATTGATGTGTTATTGATATCTATGTGTAATTATTATGACGCGCACCCAGGGCTGTGGGGTACTCGGCTCTCGGGCTCTCAGTCTGGGAAGTCACGGGTGGTCATCCCGAAGCCGTGGCCCTGAGGGTCAACTGAAAAGTTTCGGGAAGATATTTACAGGGCTTATTTACAAGTTGTCTTTGTCGTGACGCCACCTGCTGAGTCTGGTGATGTTCACCAGCGCTGCTCCAGTCCTTCGGTGGTCGGTGGTATTGCGGCTTGGATGGAATCGTCCCCGCAGGCGGGACGGGACCACCGGGGCAGGAATGCTGTAAGGCAAACAGTTTATAATGGAAATGATGCAGCAGAGTTGAAGCTTCACTTCACCGGGTAACTTTACTTGAACACTTTCCTTCAGCTTACAGTTCAACAGTTCTTTAGATGGTATACTGGCGAATGCTCCAGGCTGCAGTTGGGAGTTCTGGCTTGAGATGGAACCCTCCTTTATGTTCCTTTCTTTTCCTTCTGTTCTGTTCCCAGCGTGAAGCCTGATCTCCTGTAGATGATCTGGCCTCCTCCTGTTATTAGCTTCTGTCTCCTCTCCCTTTGTAGCCGTTGGGTCAACCTTCTCGTTGAATGCTGCAGTCGCCTACTGCGCTTCTGGCTTCCCTCTTGTGGGACCTTTGGGAGTCAGGGCCGTATTTATAATATCCCTGTTTAGCAGATTTTCTGTGAGACTTAGAGAACTCACAGGTGCGGGCTCTGGTACCCGGGTTTCTTCCTATGGGGCAAACTCTATCCATTACTCACTTCCCCACTCAAGGTAACTCGGCACTCATGAGCTTCCTTGCTTTCTTTGCTCTGACTTTGGGATCTGTTCTTTCTCAGGACCTCTCAGCCAAGATGGCCCTCTTGGTTCCTTTCAGGCTGGCTGCCTGGCTCTTTCCACACTCCCTCCTCCGACTGAACTTTCTCACTGACTGTCTCTGAGCCTTCTCCTCACTAGTTCCCCCTGGTGGTGCCTAATATAACCTCCTGGGGTCCCTCCCACCTACTGCACTAGTGTGTGGGTGTCAGCTCTAGGGCTCCATCTTGTGACCATAGTCCCAACTGCAGTGGAGTACTACACCGCTTTTCTGGGTGCAGTACCCCTTTTGTGGCACCTACGTAGTGGGGTGCCACAATTAGATAAGGGCTGCTCCGCTGTTTCCATGAGTTTGTGAAGTAGTTGTCCCGCCCAGGCCCGGGGGACTCAGATCTCAGGCGCAGTTTGGGAAGTCACGGGTAGCGGTGCCTGAGGCTGTGGGCCTGGTGGTCAATGAAAGGAGTAGAAAAAGAAAATAATAAAAATGTCTATTTGTGACGCCACCTGTAGATTCCGGTGATGGCACTGGCGCTGCTAAGGCCTCCGGGGTGATGGGCGGCAGCAAGATGGAGTAGCTCCCTACAGGAGGAGCGGGATCCCCGGGGCTAAGGGTCATGATGGTGGAATAGGGCAGCACAGTCGTTTCTGCACGAGATTGGAGTAGGGAAACACAGTAGGTGTGGTGCAGATGGAAGAAGGGACACACACACATAAAAGTCTTTTGGTAACTTTACTGATGACTGGTCACATGTACACACGTCCGGAGTGAGGGGAAACACCTTGGGATCTCCACAGCGAGTAGGGTTGTAGGCCTCCTTGTTTAGCTTTCCTGTTCTGAGTATGGCGGGTATGGAACCTAACCGGACCGTTACTTCTCTCTCTCTCTACACCCAGGTTGCTGCACTGAGGGCTCTCTCTTGGGCTACCGCCGTCTCGCTCTCCACGGTCCCTGGCTCTCAACTGTTGGTGCTGCGGGTGTCCGGCAAGCTAAGTCTCCTCGTGATGCTGGTTTCTCTGCTGGGCCTATCCTCTCTGTCCCTGCAGACTCGGGCTCCAGCGACCGGAACTCTGGTGGGGTGAGCCGGTATGGCTCCTCTGCTCCCGATTACGTGTTTCTCGCCTCTGCCTTCGATCCCTACTCTGCGGGTCTTCCACTGACTCTGGTGTGTACTGCTTTGGGCCTAGCACGGCTCCAGTACCAGTTCAGCTCACTAGTCTCTGAGCTCCTGCAGCTCTTCTAGCGTCTGCACACTGTCTGTCTCCGCCCCCAGCACCTGTATTTATTGGGGGAACTGGCTTGAGGCAACCAGTTGGGCTCCCCCTACAGGCCTGGGGTGGAAGGTGTTGAGTGAAGGTGGTTTACTTGCTGTGGGAATTCCTTCAGTGTCCCAGAGAAGCCTGTGGTTACCTGGTACAGGGTGCCACATAGTTAAAGTTGGAAATTACACCCCTTATGGGTGCTGCATATGATGCACCCGGGGTATGGGGACTCGGGTATCTGGGCCCTCTGCTGCAGTAGGGATGTCACTGGTGGCCTGCCCAGACCCGTGGCCCTGGTGGTCTGCTTTGAAAAAGGGGAAGATTTGAAAATAATAAAGTATAAAGTTCTCATGACGCCACGTGTAGTTTCTGGTGATTGCACCAGCGCTGCGTGGGGCCTCCAGGGATGATGGATGGGCAGCTAGATGTTGAAGCTCCCCACAGGTGGAGCTGGATCCCTGGGGAGTTTGGTAATTGTGATGAATATTGGTAAGATATTGCCATAATTCCCCATATTCCATTTCTCCCAGAAAACAATTTGAAGGCACATCTCACTCACAAAGAAAGCCAGAGACCATTCATCCTGGACAGCAGCAAATGGTAGAGTAATTAGTATGTAGATGAAAGCCGACTGTCCACACAACAGGACTCATCCTTAACTTTGATGTGGTAATTAGGTAGATGTATGCGGCTTCCTCAGGACTGGGGTTTTGCCAAAAGGTGACACGTCCAAGGCAGACTGAAAGGCACCGTGACTATAACCTTAATATTTCATGAGCCGTGCGGTCTATGAACATGGCAAGCGTAGATCCATGATCGTGACGTCTAGGCGGTGACAAGCATGGTATTCACATGGATGTAGGATAACTGTAAGCCATCTAAACAGGATATTGGCTAGTAGGGTGTTCTCAGAATAGCCATGTTTCACATCCAGACGAAGATAAAATCATAACTAAAAATATGAAAGTATTATCTTCCGTCTGCGATGCCCATGGACACGGCTAGGGAACATTATAGAATCTGGGTGTCCATATCTCCCCTCAGAGGGGTGGGAGTTGTGAGACAGCCCAGAGGTGTGAGATGGGTGGAGACAGGGGCCAGCCCATAATGTATAAAAATCATCTGCCCCATCTCCACCTTGTATTTCTTCTGAATGGGCATTTTTCCACCAAGGCCAGAGATTACCCAGGAACAGATTGGTGCCACGCCGCCCATGTGGTGCCATCAGCACTAAGGTAACTGCTCACATGTGTGTGTAATTCTGTGTATTCCATTCTTCCTTTTATTGGCATATCTGACTGGAATATTTGTAACATCTGAATAATCACTGTAAATATTAATATCTAGTGTACCATTAGGGTGATTAAATATATAAATTTAATCTTGAGTTGCTCTTTTTATCTTGATCACGATTCCCACGTCCGTGTGCTCATGTAACGCTACCTGGGTTGGTTTCTGACCCAATATAAGCCCGACCACGGACCGGACTTATATTAAACGAGAAGCTGGTGGGAGCATTTGTGCTTGGGGTTATTCAGGGCCTCTGGCAGTGACGGGGTGGAGGAGATTATATGTGCTTCTGGCTGCGGGCTAGAAGACATATACCACACTCACTGAGAGGTGCCTTAATAAACCAGCACAGGCAGGGCAGCTGCGGCCCTTCTTTATCCTCAGGCAGTTCTCTGACTGACCTGGGTTTAACAGGAGGCGCTGTGGAGCTGCCAGGTTCAGGTCACGATTCACCACAGTAATGATGATGAGGGATGGAGCAGGGATTTGGCTGGGCTGTTAGGCTGCGGAACAGTCTCTGTCGATGGCAGGGGTGTGGCGCCCCACCTGGTCAGGCGTCACGATTAGGGTACTGCACACTTAAATGAGTGTGCGGTTACCCCTGTCACAATGGAATGCAAATGTCCGTTGGGAGGCTCCCATCCTAGCACTCCCACACACACCCATTTAGGAAGATGGAAAGGGCCCATACCCTAGCGGGGGGGGGGGGGGACGTTAGGGGAGGAGGGAGGACACACAGTGAGATTGAGTCGGCACTGAAGAAAGAAGGAGAACGGGGATCCTCCCAAAGAGAAAAGGAGGAATCCCAGTGAGGGGGTATGCAGAGAGAGAAGCAGGCAGCCCAGACAGAAGGAGGGGACCCCCCGAGCGCCCATACTCAGGAGGGAACCCTGGTCTGTTTTACCAGAGCACCGGTTCCAAAGACGGCGAGGGAGTTCAGCCCCTTATCGAGAGCACCGGAGGTTGCGGTCCGTTTGTCGGCCCCGTCACCCTGTCCGGAGGAGTTGTCACACCAGGAGTCCCACCGGGATCCACCAAGCACCCCAACGGGCCTGGTACTAAGAGGACACCTCAAGACAGGCATAGAGAGCAGGAGAGAGGGCAGATCCAAGTAGGCATTCCACGGGAGACTACCGGAGGCTTTGCAGCCCGTTGTGACTACCCGGCCAGCGACTCCGTCCTAAGACTGTTTATTGCTGTGAACTGTATCATCACCTCATTGTTCCAGTAAAGTATCCAGGTAGAGTGATCAAGTCTCCGTGTATTCGTTTCCTCGCTACACACCTACTCTGCTCCATCCATCCATCACCAGCACCCCTATCATCACCGGTGCATCCCTGCCCCATGGGGTTATCTCCACCTGCAGGGAGCTGTACCATCAAGGCCACTATACCACCACCCTCCGGAGGACTGAAGCGGCGCTGGTGCTCAATAACCAGAAGCTGCAGGTGGCGTCACGTAAACTATATTATAGACTTTATTTCCCCTGTACATATATTCCCCTTTTTAAGTTCGGTCTCCGGGGCCACGGGTCCGGGCAGGCCACCAGTGACATCCCCAACCACAGCGGAAAGAGCCCAGATACCCGAGTTCCCCACTGCCCCGGGCGACTCAGGGGCAACAGTTGAGGAACTGACACACACACACCATAGCTTGTTTCTTTACCTTTTACTGATGGTATTGCAGGTAAGAGTCCGGTGTACTGTTGGGTGTTCAGGGCGCACTTCTGGATCTCCACAGCGAGTGGGTATAAGGCCTCCTTGTCTATTTTCCCGTGTGTGTGAAGCTCCTGCCCCGTGTGAAACTTGTCTGGCCTCCTCTGTTCTCCTACCACCTGTGCGGTAGTCGGTAAACCCTCGATGGACTGCCGCTGTTCCTCTCTCCGCGGTGCCTGGCTCCCTTGTTGGTGGCTGCAGAGATGCCTGGGAGACTGAAGTCTACATGGTAAACCGGTATTCTCTGCTGGGCTAGGTGCTCTCCGGCAGACTCGGACTCAGGTGTCCGGGATGCTTTCTGGGGTGAACCCAAAGATGGCTCCTCGTTCCCCACTTTTCTCTTTCTCCGTTCTCTCCTCGCTTTCTGACCCCTACTCTGAAGGCTGTTCAGGGTCATTGGCTCGGGTCTAGCGCGGCACCGACCACCAGAACGTCTTCGCAGCTCTCCTAGCGTCTGCACACTCTAACTGACTCCGCCCCCAGCACCAGTATTTATAGGGGATCTTACCTAAGAGCAGCAAGTTGTGCTCCCCCTACTGTGCTGGGGTGGAAGGTGTTGTTTGTGTCTGTGTACCCGCTGTGGAAACCCATCCGTGCTGTAGGTGAGCCTGTGGTTACCTGTGTGAGCAGGGCGCCACACACAGTCAACAAACCAGGCCTGCAGTGTAGTTTGAGCTGAGAGAGTTCCCAAGGTGTCAAGTGGAAAGACAATTGCTGTGCCTGCAGGAGGCGTAGTAGTGAGGAGCCCCGACCTTCCTGCTCACTCCGGGACCTTGAGTATGAGAATTGGGACCTTGGTCAAGGATATATATGAGTGGCACTTTCTTTTGCGTTGGTACATGACCACTGTCCTGCATGGGTCACCCGGAAAGCATCTTACTCCCAAGGTACTAGCCGTTCTTGTACTGCAACACAGACTCGGGCAAATAGGTTATCATAGTGCTGGTGGTGAAGGAACTTTGTCTAAGAGGGACCTTGATAGTTTCCTCAGGATGATTCCCTATGGGTGGGACATTGTAAGAACCAAGGAAGACTATAAGAATTTCCAGCGAGCCACCATAAGGACAGACACTGCAATTTCCCCTGTCAACTGTCATCCACATACGTATTCCAACAACACGGGTAAAGGGGAAATAAATCCAATTCCATGGCAACCGGACCCTCATCTGACTGGTTCCTCTACAGACTAGTATTCTTAGCTATACAAGACTTGTCTGTCTAACAGGCAAAATCTCTAGCTGCAGAGGTGGAACTTCTTAGTAGAAATTCACATAGAAATATATCCAGCAAAGAAGGCTGGTGAAAGGAGAGTATAAACAGCCCCAGCCGGGATGTGATAGGACAGAGGCAATGAGCCAGTGAGAACACCTGATAACCACAAATCAAAGGATGGGAAAAACAAAAATTAAACACCCAGCAGCATTAGGACAGAGACCAACCAGGCTGTAGTTTAGCAAGAAGAAACTGACCACATAGCATAGGGTCATCAGTTTGAATCCCAAACCCAAAGCATGAAATCAACACTAAGGAAAAATTGGAGGGTCTGTCCTTTTTGAGTTCATTTTTATAGTTTTAGGCAGCTTAACAGTATGTACCTATAGGCCAGTCATGTAGGGTGGACACTGTGCACCACTTCTGTGTGACGAGCGTCCTTTACAAGCCTTATCTATGTGCACTCATAGTATCATGCAGCTCCCCCTCCATGGCTGGTTGGGGTAAGTGCTTTTTCATCAGTATTTTGCACCTTTGCCTTTATCATGGGGCTGATGGATCCTGTGGTACATTAGTATTGTCACATTTCCTCTGTGCAGTGCATGTCAGATGCAATAAAAGTTACTGCTGTGTTTGGTATCTGCTGTGCTGAGCGGTCAGTAGTTGATTGACAGCTCATTCTTATTCTAGGAGATGCTGGATTGCTTAGGTGTTCCACCTTCCTTGTGATTGCTCTGCTTCTTTACTGAGCAGCCTCTTATAGAATCCTGTAAGTCGTACATTCGATTTGAACTGGTGTTTTGCCTTCACGCCTGTGTCTGTTCTGTTTTGATTTTTGTTATATGATCTGCTAGCTGTACTTGTTGGGACCTCTTACTATTTTGGCCCCTGGACTGTGACCTGAATACGTCTCAGTTTACTTCCTGAATACTCTTCATGCTCTCCTGGAAACCTGACCCTGGACCATTGCATGACTAGGCCTCAGTTTACTCCCTGAACCCTCTTCATGCTGGAAACCTGCATGACTACATCTCTGTCTACTCACCGAATACTACAAGCTCTCCTGGAAACCAGACCCTGGACCATTGCATCACTAAATCTCTGTCTACTCCCTGAATATTATGGGCTCCAGTTTAGAAAAAGAGCAGGGCTGCACACAGGATAGAAGCTCACAGTGTGTAGGACCTGCATGAGAGGTCCCAGGGGATCCTGGAGGGCTGCTGGAACTGACAGAGACGCACGGAGGGAGTGGTGGTGCTGGCTTCAACCTGCAAACTGTAAGTGAATACTATGGGCTCTCCTAGAAACTTGACCCTGAACTATTACATCACTAAATCTCTGTCTCCTCCCTGAATACTATGAGCTCTCCTTGAAACTAGACCCTGGACTATTGCATGACTACATTTCTGTCTACTCACTGAATACTACAAGCTCTTCTGGAAACTAGACCCTGGACCATTGCATCACTAAATCTCTGTCTACTCCCTGAATACTATGGGCTCTCCTAGAAACCAGACCCTGGACTATTGCATGACTAAATATCTGTCTACTCCCTGAATACTACAAGCTCTCCTGAAATATGACCCCAGATTACCTGACTTCCTTGCTGTCTATAGTACCTGCAAGAAGTGACTGTTTCACACCCTAGCTGTCAGTAGTGACCAGCCTCACAAGTATCATGTCCTTGAATTTTTCTGCTTGATGTTTTTTACGTTGCCACAGACTAAAGGATCCGGAAGCCAAATGTTGTGTCTTCTCTATTGACCAGTGATAATAATGACTGTGAGATACAACTGTGGACAAGGTGATAATGACTTTATTACAGTATGTAAATTAAAAGAGAAAGGAAGCGTACATAGAGTAGTACCTCTATTATATAGGTCCCTCAGACCCCAAATGGTTAAACTCACCTGATGTAGTTGTGAGTGTCACAACTACAATAAAAGCACACAGGAGGTGGCTGCAGGCTCCCAGCTGAGAACTGAAGAATCCAGATAATAGTGAAAAGAGCTGGGATGAGATGCCGCACTGACCACAAAGATAAACACAGAGTTAATCACACACACTGTTTATTTTGCCTACACGTGTTTCATGGCTCATAGCCACTTCATCAGGGCCCTGATGAAGTGGCTATGAGCCATGAAACACGTGTAGGCAAAATAAACAGTGTGTGTGATTAACTCTGTGTTTATCTTTGTGGTCAGTGCGGCATCTCATCCCAGCTCTTTTCACTATTATCTGGATTCTTTATTACAGTATGATGAGACTAATTCAGAATATAATTGGTTTCTACAAAACACTTTGCAATCTTGGCAGCCAACAGTGTCCATCTGATGGGGCGTCTACTGGAGACGAGCGCCATTGAGGTCCATACACCGGCCATGACACAATGTTGCAGAACACGTGATCAGACTATATAAATTTCTGCAAAAAATTTAGACTTTTGGAAATCACAATTATCCTATTGCGAATTTCTTTGGTTCTTGCCCCGTAGATCAATGGGTTGCACATGGGTGGAACCAGAATGTAGACATTGGAAACAATAATGTGAATGTGGAGAGGGATATTATGTCCGAAGCGATGTACGAAGAAGGAGAAGAGAGCCGGGACGTTAGAGATGATGAGGACACAGGCGTGAGGGGCACACGTGCCTAAAGCCTTGTGACGAGCCTCCTTGGAGGACAATCGGAGGACCGCCCTTACTATGGCCAGATAAGACATAGATATAAATATAGCATCTACCGCTATGACCAGCAGTGCCACAGTCAGGCCATACACCTGATTTATGGCTGTATCGGTGCAAGCAATCTTCACCACCGCCATGTGTTCACAGTAGGTGTTGGAGATCACGTTGTTTCGGCAGTAGGACAACCTCCTGATCAAGAATGGAGCCGGAGCCATGAGGAACGAGCCTCTAAGTATCGCTAAGACCCCAATCTTGGTAATCATGGAGTTGGGAAGGATAGAAGTGTATCTGAGAGGATAGCAAATGGCAACATAGCGGTCAAACGCCATAGCCAAGATGACCGTGGACTCCATCATGGAAAGGGCATGGATTAAGAAGAGCTGGACCAGGCAGGCACTGAAGTCAATCTCCCTGTCATCAAACCAGAAGATGCTCAGGACTTTGGGAATTGTGGCCGCCGTTGCTACAAGGTCAATAATCGATAACATACAGAGGAATAGATACATTGGTTTATGGAAGGTCTCCTGGGGTAGAATGATGAGAAGCATGGCGGTGTTCCCAAGTATCGTCAGGATGTACATGAGGCACATGGGGATGGAGATCCAGTACTTGGCCGCCTCGAGGCCGGGAATGCCAATCAGAATGAAGAACTCGGGTTGGTAGAAAGTTTCATTTTGTGTTGACATCGCTTGATCACCTTCTGTGAATACAAGAGAGCACAGGTTACCATATGTGAGGAGATGACGACTGACGAAAGACTAATGTATCAATGGATGTCAAGCGCCGGTTACATCGATGCAGTGGCGGAACTTGAGTCTGGCGGGCCCTGGTGCAGCAGTTGCTGGTGAGGGTTGGGGGGGAGTGCTAGCAGTTGTAGGTAATGCGGCTCCTACCTGCGCCGAGCTGCGCATTGCAGGTCTGGGAGCCGGGGCGGCACAGGAGAGGAGGGGTGGGATCCGCCAAGGGAAGCAGGAAGCTTCCCTCAGTTAACCTCCTCTCTTCTGACACGGGGGTTGGCTGGAGGCCCCCCTGCATCGATGATATTGTTGTGTTCTATCAGGTACTTGCTTGCTTGATCTTCAGATAAAGGACACAATTTGAAGGAGGACAGTTCACCCCTGGGCCCTAATGTAATCAGGTAAGAATTCATTGTCCTGCATCTGGTGTCTTTGTAACCAGGGCTGTGGAATCGGAGTCATGGCCATACTACACAAGGGCTGATGGTGTGATGGTCATCTATTCTAATAAACCCCTAAGCCAGCTTCCGTCAGAATGTCATCGAAATGACGTCACATCCTGACGGAAGCCGGCTGTCTACCTAAGCAAGACGGCCGACCATTAGCGAGAGCGAGGCCAATACTGCTCCACTCTCGCCATCGGCGGCCTCTCCTGCGCCCCACACCCTCCCGTCTCCCACCCCTGCCCGCCACACACCCCACTCATAAAATAACAAATCATTATGCTCACCTATCCTCTCTCTATCCAGCGCTGCCTCCAACAAGCAAGCTCCGTCTGCTTACAGTACCCTGTGATGTCACAGAGCATCATCATGTGACCCGATGATGCTCTGTCACATCATCACAGGTCCTGTAAGCAGACGGAGCTTGCTTGTTGGAGGCAGCGCTGGATAGAGAGGATAGGTGAGCATAATGATTTGTTATTTTATAAGTGGGTGTGTGAGTGTGTGAGAGCCCGCCGCCGCAGCCGCCATCCATCCTGCCTCGCACGCTCCATCCTGCCCCGCACGCTCCATCCTGCCACCCGCCACCTGCCCACTGCGCTAAACACTCTGCCCACCACGCTGCTGCGCTGACCACTCTGCCCACCGCGCTACTGCGCTGACCACTCTGCCCACCGCACTCACTGCTGACCACTGAGCCACTGCGCAGTGCTAACCACTGAGCCACCGCACAGTGCTAACCACTGAGCAACCATGCAGTGCTAACCACTGAGCCACCATATACAGTGCTAACCACTGAGCCACCGCACAGTGCTAACCACTGAGCCACCGTGCAGTGCTAACCACTGAGCCACCGTGCAGTGCTAACCACTGAGCCACCGCGCAGTGCTAACCACTGAGCCACCGCGCAGTGCTAACCACTGAGTCACCGTGCAGTGCTAACCACTGAGCCACCGTGCAGTGCTAACCACTGAGCCACCGCGCAGTGCTAACCACTGAGCCACCGCGCAGTGCTAACCACTGAGTCACCGTGCAGTGCTAACCACTGAGCCACTGTGCAGTGCTAACCAATGAGCCACCGCGCAGTGCTAACCACTGAGCCACGGGGCAGTGCTAACCACTGAGCCCCTGTATACTCTGATAACCACTGAGCTGCATACAGTGCTCCATCCTCCCTCACCCCTCCGCTTTGTCCTCCATCCTCCTCCTCCCACCGCTCTGTGCTCCGTCCTCCTCCTGCCTGTGCCGTTACATCCTCCTACACCGCTTTCTCCTCCTTCCTTTGTCCTCCTCCTCTCCACCACTCCATCCTCCATCCTCCCCCTGCCTGTGCTGCTCCATCCTCCCCCACCCCACCGCTTTGTCCTCCGTCCTCCTCCCCCCCGCCGCTCTGTGCTCCATCCTCCCCCTGCCGCTCCGTCCTCCGCCACCCCACCGCTTCCTCTTCCTTTCTTTGTCCGCCTCCCCTCCGACACTCCATCCTCCGTCTTCCCCCTGCCTCTGCTGCTCCGGCCTCCCCCACCCTGCCGCTTTGTCCTCCATCCTCCTCTCCCCTGCCGCTTTGTGTTCCGTCCTCCCCCTGCCGCTCCATCCTTCCCCTGCCTGTGCTGCTCCGGCTTCCCCCAGCCCACCAGTTCATCTCACATCCTCCTCTCCCACACAGCTCTGTGCTCCGGCCTCTCCCTGCCGCTTCATCCTCCCCCTGCCTGTGCTGCTGCATCCACCCTCACCCCACCGCTTCCTCCTCCTTCCTTTGTCCTCCTCCCCTCCGCCACTCCATACTCCATTCTCCCCCTGCCTGTGCTGCTCCATCCTCCTCCACCGCTTCCTCCTCCTTCCTTTGTCTTCCTCCTCTCTGCCACTCCATCCTCCCCCACCCCACCGCTTCATCCTCTGTACTCCTCCCCCCGCCGCTATGTGCTCCGTCCTCCCCCTGCTGCTCTGTCCTCCCCCTTCCTGTGCTGCTCCATCCTCCCCCACCCCACCGCTTCCTCCTCCTTCCTTTATCCTCCTCCCCCCCGCCACTCCATCCTCCGTCCTCCCCCTGCCTGTGCTGCTCTGGCCTCCCCCACCCTGTCGCTTCGTCCTCCGTCCTCCTCCCTCCCGCAGCTCTGTGCTCCATCCTCCCCCTGTCTGTGCCACTCCATCCTCCCCCACCCCACCGCTTCCTCCTCCTTCCTTTGTCCTTCTCCTCTCTGCCACGCCATTCTCCGTCCTCCCTCTGCCTGTGCTGCTCCATCCTCCCCCACCCGCCGCTTTGTCCTCTGTCCTCCTCCCCCCTGCAGCTCTGTGCTCCACCTTCCCCTGCCTGTGCCGCTCCATCCTCCCCACCCCACCACTTCCTCCTCCTTCCTTTGTCCTCCTCCCCTCCAACACTCCATCCTCCGTCCTCCCCCTGCCTGTGCTGCTCCATCCTCACCAACCCGCCGCTTTGTCCTCTGTCCTCCTCCCACCTGCCGCTCTGTGCTCTGTCCTCCCCCTGCCTGTGCCGCTCCATCCTCCCCCACCGCTTCCTCCTCCTTCCTTTGTCCTCCTCCCCTCCGCCACTCCATCCTCCGTCCTCCCCTTGCCTGTGCTGCTCCGGCCTTCACCACCCCCGCCGCTTCATCCTCCATCCTCCTCTTCCCCGGCGTTCTGTGCTCCGTCCTCCCCCTGCCGCTCTGTCCTCCCCCTGCCGCTCTGTCCTTCCCCTGCCACTCTGTCCTCCCCCTGCCACTCTGTCCTCCCCTTGCTTGTGCCGCTCCATCCTCCCTCAACGATTCCTCCTTCCTTTGTCCTCCTCACCTCCGCCACTCCATCCTCCGTCCTCCCCCTGCCTGTGCTGCTCCGACCTCCCCCACACTGCCGCTTCATCCTGTCCTCCACCCCCCTGCCGCTCTGTGCTTCATCCTCTCCCTGCCGCTCCATCCTCCCCCTGCCTGTGCCGCTCCATCCTCCCCCACCCCACCGCTTCCTCCTCCTTCCTTTGTCCTCCTCCCCTCTGCCACTCCATCCTCCCCCTGCCTGTGCTGCTCCGACCTCCCCCACCCCACCGCTTCCTCCTCCTTCCTTTGTCCTCCTCCCCTCTGCCACTCCATCCTCCGTCCTCCCCCTGCCTGTGCTGCTCCGACCTCCCCCACCCCGCCGCTTCGTCCTCCGTCCTCCTCCCCCCTGCCGCTCTGTTATCCATCCTCCCCCTGGCGCTCCTTCCTCCCCCTGCCTGTGCTGCTACATCCTCCCACACCCCGCCCCTACCTCCTCTGTCCTCCATCCTCCTCCCCCCTGCTGCTCTGTCCTCCCTCCTCCCCCTGCCACGCCGTCCTTTGCCCGCCGCTCCTTCTTCAAAGCTCCTCCCAATTCAGCCCTCACCGCCTTCCCCATGCAATCTCTATTTCTATATTCTAGAATACCCGATGCGTTAGAATCGGGCTACCATCTAGTAGTATATAAGGGGGGATGGTGTGATGGTCATAGTATATAATGTGAGATGTTGTGGTGGTCATAGTATATAAGGGGGGATGGTGTGGTGGTCATAGTATATAAGGGGGATGGTGTGGTGGTCATAGTATATAAGGGGGGATGGTGTGGTGGTCATAGTATATAAGGGGGGATGGTGTGGTGGTCATAGTATATGAGGGGGGATGTTGTGGTGGTCATAGTATATAAGGGGGGATGTTGTGGTGGTCATAGTATATAAGGGGGGATGGTGTGGTGGTCATAGTATATAAGGGCGGGATGTTGTGGTGGTCATAGTATATAAGGG
Organism: Allobates femoralis; assembly: GCA_033576535.1. Taxonomy (NCBI): domain Eukaryota; kingdom Metazoa; phylum Chordata; class Amphibia; order Anura; family Aromobatidae; genus Allobates; species Allobates femoralis. Next base: position 750,147,394 of record JARQOC010000002.1, read on the forward strand.
GGGATGGTGTGGTGGTCATAGTATATAAGGGCGGGATGTTGTGGTGGTCATAGTATATGAGGGGGATGTTGTGGTGGTCATAGTATATAAGGGGGGATGGTGTGGTGGTCATAGTATATGAGGGGGGATGTTGTGGTGGTCATAGTATATGAGGGGGATGTTGTGGTGGTCATAGTATATAAGGGGGGGATGTTGTGGTGGTCATAGTATATAAGGGGGATGGTGTGGTGGTCATAGTATATAATGGGGGATGTTGTGGTGGTCATAGTATATAAGGGGGGATGTTGTGGTGGTCATAGTATATAAGGGGGGATGTTGTGGTGGTCATAGTATATAAGGGGGGATGGTGTGGTGGTCATAGTATATAAGGGGGGATGTTGTGCTGGTCATAGTATATAAGGGGGGATGTTGTGCTGGTCATTGTATATAAGGGGGGATGTTGTGGTGGTCATAGTATATAATGGGGGATGTTGTGGTGGTCATAGTATATAAGGGGGGATGTTGGGGTGGTCATAGTATATAAGGGGGATGGTGTGGTGGTCATAGTATATAATGGGGGATGTTGTGGTGGTCATAGTATATAAGGGGGGATGTTGTGCTGGTCATTGTATATAAGGGGGATGTTGTGCTGGTCATAGTATATAAGGGGGATGTTGTGCTGGTCATAGTATATAAGGGGGGATGGTGTGGTGGTCATAGTATATAAGGGGGGATGTTGTGCTGGTCATCTAATATATAATTACCCTAAGGCCACTTCCGTCATATTCGGTGCTACTTCCGTCGTCGTGACCGTGGCTGCCTCCCAAAGCCTAACTCGCAATGGATTTGCGAGTCATCACAGAATACGCTCCACTGAATGTCTCTCTCTCTCATTGTACCCCCCCCCCCACACACACACACACTCATAAGACGGGAACTGCTGGCTGCTCCGGAACCCCCCTCCAAACAACCCGCAGCCCCCTCCACTGCCGGCACCGCTCCCGGACGTCTGCAGCAGCCCGAACCGGAAATCCCCCACACACTGCAGGGCACAGACTGCAGGGGGCACAATGCCGGCCACACACGGGGGGGCACAGTGCACGGCACAACGTTGCTGTAGACTGCTGCAGGGGCCGGCATGGAGGAGCCGGCACTATCCTGCCCTGTGTGTCCTCCCCCTCCTCTCCTCCTAATGCCGCCTCACACACTGCAGAGCTACATTACAAAGGCACCAAGTGTCGTTGTCACGGCCTCATTACTATGTGCAGGGACATCCTGCCTGACACCTCACTGCTGCCCTGGGGCCGGGGAGGAAGACGCCAGGTAAGGGGTTAATGAAACCTCAACTAGGGGGAGAGAGGGAGGAAGGCCCGGCAGGGAAAGGGTTACTGACAGTGGGGCCCCTGTGTGACACCTGCGCTATGAGGATAAATGCCCGCCAGGGAAGGGGTTACTGACACCTGCACTATGGGTAGGGCCCACACCAGAGGGGACCCTTGTGTCTAACACCTGCAATACCACAACTATGAGGGGGACCAGAGGGGAAGCACTGGCCATAACAAAGAAAACATCTGTGTGTGGCACCTGCAGGACTGCCACTATGATAGGAGGCACAAAAGGGGGACAGGGGCACCACAGAGAGACCCCTGTGTGTGACACCTGCAGGACCACCACTACAACAGGAGGAGGCACAAAAGGGGAGACCCCACTGTGACACCTGCAGAACCGCCACTATGAAAGGAGGCACAAAAGGGGGGACAGGGGCGCCACAGACAGACCCCTGTGTGTGACACCTGCAGGACCACCACTATCACAGGAGGAGGCACAAAAGGGGAGACAGGGGCGCCACACAGAGACACCTTGGTGTGACACCTGCAGGACCAGCACTATCACAGGAGGAGGCACAAAAGGGGAGACAGGGGCGCCACACAGAGACACCTTGGTGTGACACCTGCAGGACCAGCACTATCACAGGAGGAGGCACAAAAGGGGAGACCCCACTGTGACACCTGCAGAACCGCCACTATGAAAGGAGGCACAAAAGGGGGACAGGGGCACCACAGAGAGACCCCTGTGTGTGACACCTGCAGCACCAGCACTATCACAGGAGGAGGCACAAAAGGGGAGACAGGGGCGCCACACAGAGACACCTTGGTGTGACACCTGCAGGACCAGCACTATCACAGGAGGAGGCACAAAAGGGGAGACCCCACTGTGACACCTGCAGAACCGCCACTATGAAAGGAGGCACAAAAGGGGGGACAGGGGCGCCACAGACAGACCCCTGTGTGTGACACCTGCAGGACCACCACTATCACAGGAGGAGGCACAAAAGGGGAGACAGGGGCGCCACACAGAGACACCTTGGTGCGACACCTGCAGGACCAGCACTATCACAGGAGGAGGCACAAAAGGGGAGACAGGGGCGCCACACAGAGACACCTTGGTGTGACACCTGCAGGACCAGCACTATCACAGGAGGAGGCACAAAAGGGGAGACCCCACTGTGACACCTGCAGAACCGCCACTATGAAAGGAGGCACAAAAGGGGGGACAGGGGCGCCACAGACAGACCCCTGTGTGTGACACCTGCAGGACCACCACTATCACAGGAGGAGGCACAAAAGGGGAGACAGGGGCGCCACACAGAGACACCTTGGTGTGACACCTGCAGGACCAGCACTATCACAGGAGGAGGCACAAAAGGGGAGACAGGGGCGCCACACAGAGACACCTTGGTGTGACACCTGCAGGACCAGCACTATCACAGGAGGAGGCACAAAAGGGGAGACCCCACTGTGACACCTGCAGAACCGCCACTATGAAAGGAGGCACAAAAGGGGGGACAGGGGCGCCACAGACAGACCCCTGTGTGTGACACCTGCAGGACCACCACTATCACAGGAGGAGGCACAAAAGGGGAGACAGGGGCGCCACACAGAGACACCTTGGTGTGACACCTGCAGGACCAGCACTATCACAGGAGGAGGCACAAAAGGGGAGACCCCACTGTGACACCTGCAGAACCGCCACTATGAAAGGAGGCACAAAAGGGGGGACTGGGACGCCACAGAGAGACCCCTGTGTGTGACACCTGCAGGACCAGCACTATCACAGGAGGAGGCACAAAAGGGGGACTGGGACGCCACAGAGAGACCCCTGTGTGTGACACCTGCAGGACCAGCACTATCACAGGAGGAGGTACAAAAGGGGGGACAGGGGCGCCACAGACAGACCCCTGTGTGTGACACCTGCAGGACCAGCACTATCACAGGAGGAGGCACAAAAGGGGGGACAGGGGCGCCACAGACAGACCCCTGTGTGTGACACCTGCAGAACCGCCACTATGAAAGGAGGCACAAAAGGGGGGACAGGGACGCCACAGAGACCCCTGTGTGTGACACCTGCAGTACTGGCACTATGACAGGAGGCACAAAAGGTGCCACAGGGGCGCCACAGAGACACCCCACTGTCACACCTGCAGGACCGCCACTATAAGACGAGGAGGCACAAAAGAGGAGACGGGGCGCCAAAGAGAGACCCCTGTGTGTGACACCTGCAGGACTGACACTATGACAGGAGGCACAAAAGGGCCGACAGGGGCGCCACAGACAGACCCCTGTGTGTCACACCTGCATGACCACAACTATGAGAAGAGGAGGCACAAAAGGGGGAACAGGGGCGCCACAGACAGATTCGCCAAAGACAGACTCCACTGTGACACCTGAACGACCGACACTATGACAGGAAGCACAAAAGGGGGGACAGGGGCGCCACAGAGAGACGCCTGTGTGTCACATCTGCAGGACTGGCACTATGATAGGAGGCACAAAAGGGGGGACAGGGGCGCCACAGAGACCCCTGTGTGTGACACCTGCACGACCGTCACTATAAAGGTACCGTCACACGGGGAGATATCGCCGGCGATGTTGCCGGCAACTGAGGGGCGTGGCCAGGTTGCGGCGACATCGCCGGCGAGATGCCTCGTGTGACAGGGCGATAATCAGGCGATGAATCGCCTGAGTCACATCGCCAGGTTTCCCAACAATGTTTGGAAATCTGGCGATGTTGCTGAGGCGATCCTGCCTGATCGCCCTGTGTAACGCGGCAACCCGCAATGTTACGGGCGATTCCGCCTATCTACAACATTGCGGGTTATCGCTCGCTGGGTTGCTGGGCAACTCAGCGAGCGATAGCCGCGGCAACTAGCCGGCGACATCGCCGGTAAGTTGCTCAGTCTGACATCTCACCGGCGATGTTGTCAGGGATGCGCGCTCCCGCGATCCCCGGTAATATCGCCGGCGATATGTCCCTGTGTGACGGTACCTTAACAGGAGGCACAATAGAAAAGACAACATAGGAAATAACAGGACACAGCAGAAGCGATGACAGGGGGCACAATAACGGGACCCTTGGGTCTGACACATGCAGGACCGTCACTATTGGGAGGCAACAGAGGTGACAGGAGGCACAACAGAGGGGATGACAGCATGGTGCCAGAGATAAAAGACATGGATGTAATCTTACACACTCAGAGGGTCAGATATCTATTCTAATAAAACCCTAAGACAGCTTCCGTCAATATGTCATCGAAATGACGTCACATCCTGACTGAAGCCGCCTGTATACCTAACCAACATTGCCAACCGTTAGCGAGAGCGGGGCTAATACTGCCCCACTGTCCCCATCGCCGCCCTCTCCTGCGCCCCACACCCTCCTGTCTTACACCCCTGCCTGCCACACACCCCCTCACCTTCACACTACTCAGCACTCACCCCCCCCACCCCACGCCACGTCCACACACACACACGTACACCCCTGGCACAACACTATCGTACCCCTCCCCCACACGCACACTCACTCATACTCTTATGCAGACTACCAGTGTCCGGTATGCTTACCAGACTGAAATCGAATCCCGTCATCCCGCTGCACCGCTCCTCGGCCCACTCTCGCCAGCCTCTCCCCACCTTGCCCCACTCTCACCAGGCTCCGCCCACCTTGCCCCGCGCCCGAATGCCTCAGCCCACATCACGCAGCTCCCACCTGGCTCCACCCACCTCGCGCTGGCTCTGCCCACTGTACATCTCTCCCCGCCTGCCTCCGCCCACCTCACGGTGCTCCCTCATGGCTCCGCCCACCTTTCAACGCATCCGCCTGGCTCCGCACCACCTCGTGCCGCTCCCACCTGCCTCCGCCCATCTCGCGCTCCCCGCCTGCCTCCACGCACTTTGCGCCTCTCCTGCCTGGCTCCGCCCACCACTCTACACTTCCCCCTGGCTCCGCCCACCTCTCGCCGATCCCTCATGGCTCCGCCCACCTCTCAACGCATCACCTGGCTCCGCCCACTAAATAAACTATATATGGATTCTAGACTACCCGATTCTTTAGAATCGGGCTCACAGCTAGTAGTATATAAGGGGGGATGTTGTGGTGGTCATAGCATATAAGGGGGGATGGTGTGGTGGTCATAGTATATAAGGGGGGATGTTGTGGTGGTCATAGTATATAAGGGGGGATGTTGTGGTGGTCATAGTATATAAGGGGGGATGTTGTGGTGGTCATAGTATATAAGGGGGATGGTGTGGTGGTCATAGTATATAAGGGGGGATGTTGTGGTGGTCATAGTATATAAGGGGGGGATGTTGTGCTGGTCATAGTATATAAGGGGGATGGTGTGGTGGTCATAGTACATAAGGGGGGATGGTGTGGTGGTCATAGTATATAAGGGGGGATGGTGTGGTGGTCATAGTATATAAGGGGGATGTTGTGGTGGTCATAGTATATAAGGGGGGATGTTGTGCTGGTCATAGTATATAAGGGGGATGGTGTGGTGGTCATAGTATATAAGGGGGGATGTTGTGGTGGTCATAGTATATAAGGGGGGGATGTTGTGCTGGTCATAGTATATAAGGGGGATGGTGTGGTGGTCATAGTACATAAGGGGGGATGTTGTGGTGGTCATAGTATATAAGGGGGGATGGTGTGGTGGTCATAGTATATAAGGGGGGATGTTGTGGTGGTCATAGTATATAAGGGGGATGTTGTGGTGGTCATAGTATATAAGGGGGGATGTTGTGGTGGTCATAGTATATAAGGGGGATGGTGTGGTGGTCATAGTATATAAGGGGGGATGTTGTGGTGGTCATAGTATATAAGGGGGGGATGTTGTGCTGGTCATAGTATATAAGGGGGATGGTGTGGTGGTCATAGTACATAAGGGGGGATGGTGTGGTGGTCATAGTATATAAGGGGGGATGGTGTGGTGGTCATAGTATATAAGGGGGATGTTGTGGTGGTCATAGTATATAAGGGGGGATGTTGTGCTGGTCATAGTATATAAGGGGGATGGTGTGGTGGTCATAGTATATAAGGGGGGATGTTGTGGTGGTCATAGTATATAAGGGGGGGATGTTGTGCTGGTCATAGTATATAAGGGGGATGGTGTGGTGGTCATAGTACATAAGGGGGGATGGTGTGGTGGTCATAGTATATAAGGGGGGATGGTGTGGTGGTCATAGTATATAAGGGGGATGGTGTGGTGGTCATAGTATATAAGGGGGGATGTTGTGGTGGTCATAGTATATAAGGGGGGGATGTTGTGGTGGTCATAGTATATAAGGGGGATGGTGTGGTGGTCATAGTATATAAGGGGGGATGTTGTGCTGGTCATAGTATATAAGGGGGATGGTGTGGTGGTCACAGTATATAAGGGGGGATGTTGTGGTGGTCATAGTATATAAGGGGGGATGTTGTGCTGGTCATAGTATATAAGGGGGGATGGTGTGGTGGTCATAGTATATAAGGGGGGATGGTGTGGTGGTCATAGTATATAAGGGGGGATGGTGTGGTGGTCATAGTATATAAGGGGGATGGTGTGGTGGTCATAGTATATAAGGGGGGATGTTGTGATGGTCATAGTATATAAGGGGGGATGGTGTGGTGGTCATAGTATATAAGGGGGGATGGTGTGGTGGTCATAGTATATAAGGGGGGATGGTGTGGTGGTCATAGTATATAAGGGGGGATGGTGTGGTGGTCATAGTATATAAGGGGGGATGTTGTGGTGGTCATAGTATATAAGGGGGGATGGTGTGGTGGTCATAGTATATAAGGGGGGATGGTGTGGTGGTCATAGTATATAAGGGGGGATGGTGTGGTGGTCATAGTATATAAGGGGGGATGTTGTGGTGGTCATAGTATATAAGGGGGATGGTGTGGTGGTCATAGTATATAAGGGGGATGGTGTGGTGGTCATAGTATATAAGGGGGGATGGTGTGGTGGTCATAGTATATAAGGGGGATGTTGTGGTGGTCATCTAGTAATATAATCGCGCTGTCCTATCTGTCACTTCCGGCATCAGGATGTCTTCCTATCACATGCCTGAGGCCTCAGCCATATTTGCACACCCAAATGATGGGTGCCCAAATATGGCACCTCCTGGTGGTATTGACACACTGTGCAGTACAGCCATTGGTACTACATGGTCCTCTCCTGACGCCTGCAACTGATGCTTGGGACTAACGCCGCACATCACCACCGGACATCACCGCCTGAGTAACTGCACATGTACAGCGGTTATAGGGTACTCGACTCTCCAGGGGTTAACAGTTCAAGGGATATCATGGTGGCCTTCCCTGGAAGTCATGGCTGCGACCGGTCATTGAAAAAGGGGAATTTAAAGGGGAAAGGTTTGTTGTGGTGCCACCTGAGGTTTCTGGTCAGGGATGACCAGCGCTGCATAGGGTAGTCCCCAGGGAATAGGTGGTTAGGCAGCTAGTTGGAGCACTCCCCTCAGACGGAGCAGGCCCCTGGGATGTAGTGTTGGTGAAGTGAAGATGATGGTGGCTGTAGTAGCTGAAGGTGCAGACATAACCCAGCCAGGGCACTGTATTCACCAGGATTGCAGCCTGGCCAACTCACCAGTAGACACAGGAAATATGGCCTTCCTGGCTGCCCTTTACTCTCTGACACTCTGCTACTCCTTGTTCTCCTACTGCCCTGAGGTTATAAGTCCCAAAAGGCAGGTGACTCTGAGCAAGTTCTCTCGACCCTATCTAGTTCTTTAGCCTTGGGAGGGTCTACCTTGGTAGTCACAGTACATGCAGCCTAGTGACCTCCAGCTTCTCGTCCGGTCATGAAGATATCCAGGCCGGATTTGGACTGGCACCCCTGGGCAGCTAGTTCCTCTGCCCGGCCTGGACGGTCGTGCACACATTCGGCTCCTCAGGCCTAGGATTTGCAACTGACCCACATGTGTCCTGCTCTCTCCCAGCTCCTGACTTCTCCTAGAACTCACTCCTCTCTCTTTTGCCTCCCATCAGTAACCTAACCCCTCCCTCCAGCCGGTAGATGGGGACTGCTCTGAAGGTGAGTTTCTTATTTTATAGCCAATATTACTAAACAGATTGGAGGGGGACGTGGTCCTGAGACCCAACTACAGCGCAGTCCAGTGTGCAGAGTGGATGCAGTAGACAGTCATGGTCCTGTCTCTTGAGCTGTGCTCTTCTATAAGCTCTATACAGCAATCTATAGGGTCTCAGGACCGCACCAATGTGCTCATAATTAATGGACCTAAATATACAAGATACTACAGCATCCCAAAGAATTAAAATATCATCAAAAATCAACATCATATTGCCATGTTCAGGGAGACCTGAAATACTAATAAATGACTAATAAATCAATATTTATATTCACCCTTTGATGTCTGGTGGAATATGGCAGCGCGGTGTCTAACCCTTCATCCTCCCTACTTTAATTATCAGCGATAATGACCGTTGGGTTTTCATTGGTTATAAACCAAAATCATCAACATTAACAGAAATAAACACATGAAATAGATCTGAGGCGGTAGACAGGGTAGGGGTACTTGGGTACCGGGGCTGATGGCGGCTTTGATGGGGGATCACGGCTGGTCGGTCCCCGGTCCCGTGCTCTGGACCCTCAATGGCGGGGAACGGTGGGGGATAAGGGGATTGGTTACGTGACGCCACCTGTGGTACCTGGTAACGGGTATACTGGCGCTGCAGCCGGCCGCTGAGGTGATGGTGGTGCAGCAGAGTGTGGTACAGCTCCCCGCAGGTGGAGCTTTACCTCAGGGCAGCGGGGATGGATGAGGGGAGTCGTAGTAGCGTCTCTGCAGTCAATGCGGTGAATTGCGGCGGTTAGACAGGCATACACACACACAGGGATTGTTGTTTCGGTACCTTTTACTGGTGACAGGGTAACAGGAACAGTCCAGAGAAATAACCAGGTCCCTGGTGCAACTCGGGACTTCCACCTTAGAGAGTTATGAGGCCTCCTCTGTCTCTGTGCTCTGTGGTTTGGGGTAAGTCCTGCCTGAGCCTGAACCCACCGCGTCTTCTCCCTCTCTGGGCTTTGTCCTAAACTGACTATAAGGTCCTTCTGCGAGGTCCCTATTCCTCCTATGGCCCCTGATCCTGTACTTGGTCAGTTTGAGTGTCTCTTACTTTGCTTTCTTCAGGGGTTAACTCCTCCTGGCTCTTCCGGGTTTTTACTGCTGCAGTGGATGCTGGCAGTGTCGGACTCCGGTATGCTAACCTCGACTGGTTCCCTTCCTTGATTTCCCTGCTTCCTCCACTGGCCTCCGACCCTCTCCCTAGGGTGCAGCACAGCGGTCAGTGTTCCTTGGTCCTGGGCCTGGAACCTTCCCAGCTACCAGCTGCTCACTCCAGCTCTCTCCTCAGACTAACTGAAACTCACTAACTCCTGGGACTAACTGACTCCTCCAATCAGGCCTGGATCTTTTAAAGGGGAACTAGCTTAAGGCAGCCAGTAGAGCTCCCCCTTCAGGTCTGGGATGGAAGGTGTTGTGTGCTGTGTGAACTAAGGTGTAATTCCCTCCTTGCACCGGTGGATCCTGTGGCAATCCCCTGCAGGGGTGACACACTCCCCCCTAGTTAAATACAGTCCTCCAGGGCTGAAACATTTTTCCATAAACACAACATAAGTTAACTATTTACATTTGATAATTGAACAGAGTCTTAAAAATGAAAAATGTACAAAAACCAGGTATAAATAAGAAAACGGGTAACCAGTCCATACAGCACTAGTCCATCCACTGCAGGCTGTTTAAAGGGTGTTTTAAACGGTTGTTTGTCCTGTGGATATTGTCCATTTTTGAAAGTAAGAAGGAAAATTCAAAAAGTCCAACAGGTCAAGTCTCTGTAGGCTTAAAGTTCAAAAACACAACAACAAACAATACAGGTGCCTCGGCGTAGGAGTCCTAGGTACTGCAGGGGCCTATACTGGGTCATAAGCGCTGTAGGCCTCCTGGCCCTGGGGGTCACCTATTGGCCAAGATCTCGCTCTCCCTAGATAGCTCTTTATGCTAACTCCTCTCACCCCTCTTACTGTTGTTGTGTACCTGGTCTGGGTTGTTTTTGCCTACTCTTCACCCTTTTCTGTACAATAGCATTAGTAACATATTTATATTCTGAACATATTTACCTTTTCCCACATTTTACAACTTATTCTGTGTAACTGAGTGGTGGGTATCCTAGATTAACACGTGTTAACCTACGTAAAACTGGTATACCACTGGTACGTATGCCTGGTGCAGAGTGAACACTACTTACTGACCCATGTGTTGATCTGCGTAACGCAGGTATGCCTGAGTGTCTTCTGATTCTCATAGTGGGAATGGCAGGTACACCGATTGCAGGATTCTCTGGTTCTGGTACAACAGGTGATTCTTCCACTCTTGGAGCTTCTACTGCTGGTGGGAACATCAAAGTTGGAATTAGATATGTACCTTGTATTTGAGGCCAATCTGCTGGTAACTCTCCAATGAGTGTTTGGACTGTCTTTGGCTTCTCTTTCTCTTCTGGTTCTGGACAAGGTACATTTTCTTCTGGTTGAAGCTGTTGAGGACACTTCTTCAAATGATCTCTGGACACTGTTGCAGTTGTTTCACCATGGTCTTTGCTGATTAGACAGGTTTTCTGGTTATCAAATTCAGATGATAATACAGTGTATGGTTCTTTTTCCCATTGATCATCTAGTTTGTGCATTCTTCTTTTCTTTTCAAAACCAATTCACCTGGTGTTAAAGGTGTTCCTTGTGCACTTTTGTTGAAGTTGGTTTCTTGTCTTCCTCTAGATTTTTCCAGACCTCTCTCAATGCATTTTTGTATTTTCTGGTATTGACCTTCCTTCGAGTATCCCAATCTGCATCTGTAGTATCTGCTTCAGGAACTACTATGCCTATCTCAAAGTCTACTGGCAATTTTCCTGGTCTTGCTCTCATGAGGTATGCAGGGGTACAATTTGTTGAACTTACTGGGATGTTGTTGTAGATGTCAACAAGATCTGGTAACTTCTCTGGCCACTGGTTTCGTTCTTCTAATGGCAGAGTTTTCAGCAATTCAATTACCACGTGATTCATCTTTTCTCACATTCCATTAGTTTGAGGATGGTAAGGCGTGGTGTGAATATTCTTGCATCCGTACAAGTTACAGAACTCTTGAAATATTTCTGCTTCAAAAGCAGGACCTTGGTCTGTCAATACCTGGACTGGATAACCATGGGGTCTGCAGAAATAAGCTTGAAATGTTCTTGCTGCTGTCTGACCTGTTAAGTCTTTTACCGGAGCTACCACAAGGAATCTGGAATAGTGGTCTACCATGGTAAGAGCATAGGTAAAACCTGATTTGCTGGGTGTGAGTTTGACGTGATCTAAGGCTACCAGTTCTAATGGCTGTTTGGTGATGATAGGCTGCAGTGGTGCTTTCTGGCTGATGCGGTCTCTTCTTTTTAATGAGCATGGTCCACAGTTTTTACACTAGGTACTGGGCCTCTGGTGGAGCATTCTGTTCAAGTTGGGAATCCGGTTGGGTTATTAACTTCTTTACAAGGATCACTGCCGGACCACTGTCTCACTCCATCCATAGTGAGGCAACGGGTTTAGTTGAACAGTCTGACGGTTCTGGTAGATGTGATCATCAGCCATTTTCCATTTTCTACTTTTATGGAAAGCTGGAAGTTCTATTTCCTCTAAGTCATCTTCTTCTTCTTCAAGAAGAACTTGAGGGTTTCTGGAGAGGGCATCAGCATTTGTGTTGTTGCGGCCTGCTCGGTATTTGATGGTAAAGTCATACAGTTGTGGCCAAAAGTATTGACACCCCTGCAATTCTGTCAGATAATCCTCAGTTTCTTCCTGAAAATGATTGCAATCACAAATTCTTTGCTATTATTATCTTCATTTAATTTGTCTTCAATGAAAAAACACAAAAAGAATTGTCCTAAAGCCAAATTGGATCTAATTCCACCAAACATAAAAAAGGGGGTGGACAAAAGTATTGGCACCCTTAGAAAAATCATGTGATGCTTCTGTAATTAGTGTAATTAACAGCACCTGTAGCTTACCTGTGGCACCTAACAGGTGTTGGCAATAACTTAATCACACTTGCAGCCAGTTGACATGGATTAAAGTTGACTCAACCTCTGTCCTGTGTCCTTGTTTGCACCACATTGAGCATGGAGAAAAGAAAGAAGACCAAAGAACTGTCTGAGGACTTGAGAAACCAAATTGTGATGAAGCATGAGCAATCTCAAGGCTACAAGTCCATCTCCAAAGACCTGAATGTTCCTGTGTCCACCGTGCGCAGTGTCATCAAGAAGTGTAAAGCCCATGGCACTGTGGCTAACCTCCCTAGATGTGGACGGAAAAGAAAAAGTGACGAGAGATTTCAACACAAGATTGTGCGGATGGTGGATAAAGAACCTCGACTAACATCCAAACAAGTTCAAGCTGCCCTGCAGTCCGAGGGTACAACAGTGTCACCCCGTACTATCCATCGGCGTCTGAATGAAAAGGGACTGTATGGTAGGAGACCCCGGAAGACCCCACTTCTTACCCAGAGACATAAAAAAGCCAGGCTGGAGTTTGCCAAAACTTACCTGAGAAAGCCTAAAACGTTTTGGAAGAATGTTCTCTGGTCAGATGAGACAAAAGTAGAGCTTTATGGGCAAAGGCATCAACATAGAGTTTACAGGAGAAAAAAAGAGGCATTCAAAGAAGAGAACACGCTCCCTACAGTCAGACATGGCGGAGGCTCCCTGATGGTTTGGGGTTGCTTTGATGCCTCTGGCACTGGACTGCTTGACCGTGTGCATGGCATTATGAAGTCTGAAGACTACCAACACATTGTGCAGCATAATGTAGGGCCCAGTGTGAGAAAGCTGGGTCTCCCTCAGAGGTCATGGGTCTTCCAGCAGGACAATGACCCTAAACACACTTCAAAAAGCTCTAGAAAATGGTGTGAGAGAAAGCACTGGAGACTTGTAAGGTGGCAGCAATGAGTCTAGACCTGAATCCCATAGACACCTGTGGAGAGATCTAACAATGGCAGTTTGGAGAAGGCGCCTTCACATATCAGGGACCTGGAGCAGTTTGCCAAAGAAGAATGGTGTAAAATTCCAGCAGAGCATTGTAAGAAACTCATTGATGGTTACCGGAAGCGGTTGATCACAGTTATTTTGGCTAAAGGTTGTGCAATCAAGTATTAGGCTGAGGGTGCCAATACTTTTGTCCGGCCCATTTTTGGAGTTTTGTGTGAAATGATCAATGTTTTGCTTTTTGCTTCATTCTCTTTTGTGTTTTTTCATTGAAGACAAATTAAATGAAGATAATAATAGCAAAGAATTTGTGATTGCAATCATTTTCAGGAAGAAACTGAGGATTATCTGACAGAATTGCAGGGGTGTCAATACTTTTGGCCAACACTGTATGTCCCCCATCCTGGTATATATGTCCCCATACTGGTATATATATCCCCATCCTGGTATATATTTCCCCATCCTGGTGTATATTTCCCCATCCTGGTATATATTTCCCCATCCTGGTATATATTTCCCCATCCTGGTATATATTTCCCCATCCTGGTATATATTTCCCCATCCTGGTATATATTTCCCCATCCTGGTATATATATCCTTATTCTAGGACCTTTCCTGTTATATATTGTCCGCTTTCTGTCTGTAACGAGTTAAAAAAAAAAACATTCTCCTCACTTCCTCCATCTCCCGTGGCACGTGGTGTCCTGTGTCCGGCAGCTGACATTGCGTGTGTGCTATGGCGACACATAACATCACTGTCATGTGCCCCCAAGTAATGGGCACGCCGATGTCAGCTGCCGGCCACTATTCAGTCAGCAGGTTGTATTGCAGTGCAGGGACCTGACGGGTGTCAGTGCCATAATGCATTTCAGCTGGATGTGCAGCCTAGGACACACATCCAGCTGAAGTAGGCACTGGGGTCAGCAGGCCCTCTAAACCACTGTTCTTGGTCCCGATCTCTGTGACCCCAATCATTACACCCCTGCTAAGTGGCCTCTCATGCCCCCAGTGACTTGTGACTGATGTGGCCCTGCTCTGTCACAAAACAATTCTCTAACATAGAAATGTCTACGGTAAATGTAAAGCCATGAACCAGGATTTCTAATATTCAAGAGTAATTAATGATAACAATGGAAAGATAATATCTGATTTTACCGATGAACAATGACTCCTCTGCCACCTATACGGTATTACGACCAAGTTAGGACCACTAAAGCCCAGACTGGCAGTGGCTCTTCTGACCTGAGCGTGACAGCTTCACATATTTTTATGAGGCAGTTACTCTTGGGTTGGGAGACCAGTGGTCAGTCCATGTCAGTCATTCATATGTCTGTGCCAATCGGACTGAGCACGGACCACTAAAGCCCAGACTGGCAATGGCTCTTCCAACCTGAGCGTGACAGCTTCACATATTTTTATGAGGCAGTCAATCTTGGGTTGGGAGACCATGAATTGTGGCCCGAGATTGTAGCAAAATGCACTGACAGCTGTTGTCCTAGGCCTCATGTAAAGGGTAAGTCTCTGTCTCCTGGAGGACACCTCACATGGTTATAATATGTCCCTTAGATGATGATGGTTTTGGTGATTTACACGTTTATTTATCAGATTTCAATCTTCTTTTCTGAGAGAAGATAACAATGAGACTGTAAGCACAGTGACGACTCACCGCCACCAGAGACGATGAAGGATCAGGAGCGAGCAGACCACAGCGGCACATCAGGATCAGGCAAATGTTGAGCTCTTCTGCTCCAGGTCTCCCTGATGTGCCACCATTTATCTTCTGGCCCTCAGTGATCTGGAGAGATCCCAAAACTCACCTGGACGTTTCCCCAGAAACGATCTAAACTCCCTAAGGCTCAGAGGACGGAGCGCTCTATTCTAGGCTACGGCGGCCCCTCGGGGACGTCCCCCAGGAGCGGAGCTGCCGGACAGCAGTGACTCCGGTAAATGCTGGCTATGTTTAGAGGATGAATTCATTATTTACAGATATTTAGAATTCTTGGACAAGACGTTACATTCCGGTCTCTTGAGACGATTGATGATCCCGTTATCTGGTCAGAGATTCTAGCGAGTCCCATTTTGATAAATGAAAGGAAAAATTGATATTTCCGGATTATAAGTGGCAATCCGCTGCCATAATTTTATTAAAAATAAACCAAACTGTGAGTATTGTAATGAAGGCTGGAACAAAATGGAAACTTGTCATTTAACATCTTTCTTTTTATCGTGGGAAATCTTAATTCCGGACCGATCCAGATTAACTCTGTGCATTCCAGATAGCGTTTCCTCCCGCAGTCATAGCTTTATACTGATGTCATTGTCATATATCCTGTGTGTCCTCGGAACGAAGCAAATAATCAGATAACCGGGGATCGAACCGGATCACTAGGGCCTGTAATGCAGTGACTGGCTGCATTGTAAATGGCCGGTATGTATTGCACAGGCAGGGGGCTGCTGCAATGTAGATTTGAAGGTTTCACTGGGTCTTGTAGTTGCACAACATAGTCATGCATTCAGATTGAGTGCTGAAAAGACATGAGTTGGGCGGAGGTGTCACATGGCTCCAGTCAGGGGTGGGTCATGTGCTGTTTGTGTGATCAGATCAGTGGACAGGCCTTCTTGACTGGTAGGGCAAGGTAACATGGATGCCCTGTCTCGGGGGACCTGGTTCATTATCATGTGTTCAATGCCACAGGTTTGAACAGAGGGGGAGAATATGTAATTTGAACCGGATCACTAGGGCCTGTATTGCAGTGACCGGATGCATTGTAAATGGCCGGTATGTATTGCACAGGCAGGGGTCTGCTGCAATGTAAATTTGAAGGTTTCACTTGGACTTGTAGTTTTACAAGATAGACGTGCATTCACATTGTGTCCTCAAAAGACATGAGTTGACCTGATGTGTCCAGCCAGGAGCGTGTCATGTGCTTTAATGAGGCTGTTTGTGTTAGTAGATCGGCAAGGTCCTGCAAGTGGACAGGGTGTGTAGGAAAGGTCCTGGAAAGACCAATTTTTCTGGAAAGCACATGGCGGAGAGTCCATGTGTGTGGAGTGTGCCAGAGCTCCTGAAGGATAACCTCAGGTACAGGGGTTATGTTCTGATAGTATATACAGGTGCAAGTGTAACACCCTACAATACTGATTGCTTAGGGTGGGGTAGGCCTAACAAAGAAGTAACTCTTAAGAGATGAGGTGACTGAGTCCGATAGGGCATGGCTCACAAAGAAAAATGGGTGACAAGGACAGATTACATGTCAGGAGCTGATGCTCATAGTCGACTGAAATAGGCCTTCCTGACTGGTAGGACAAGGTAACATGGATGCCCTGTCTCGGGGACCTGGTTCATTATCATGTGTTCAATGCCACAGGTTTGAACAGAGGGGGAGAATATGTAATTTGAACCGGATCACTAGGGCCTGTAATGTGTGTGGAGTGTGCCAGAGCCCCTGAAGGATAACCTCAGGTACCGGGGTTATGTTTTGGCTGAAGTCAGCAAGTGAAGATCGCCATACCTTCACTGGGATCAGGGCCGGTTTTAGGCAAAGTGGGGCCCTAGGCAAAAGGTTAAAGTGGGCCCTAAATGCTCAGGCCACTTTCACATCTAACGCTTTGCTGCATTTTGCTCAATTTGCATTTCCATGCGTTTTTACCGCAAAAACGCATCAAAACGCATGCGTTTTTGTTCCCATTGATTTTAATGGAAACACATGCAAAAACGCATGTAAAAACGCATGTGCGTCTTCAAAAACAGAAAACGCATACGTTTTTGCCAACGCTGCCCAAAACATCAGGGAAGACGTTTGTGCTGCTTTTGCAAAAATGCATGCGTTTTGCGTTTTTGAAAACGCACATGCGTTTTTACATGAGTTTTTACATGCTTTCCCATTGAAATCAATGGGGAAAAAACGCTAGCGTTTTTAATGCGTTTTTAGCCGTAAAAACGGCTAGAAAGGCAAATTTAGCAAAACGCACACCAACCTTAGATGTGGAACAGGCCGTAGTTATATGGTAAGAGTGACTTCATAAGTTGATTATCTAGGTCAGAATAAGAACATACTGAACATCATTTTTATTTCAATCATAAAAAAACAAAAACAGAAATTTGTAAAAAAAAAAAAAAAATTTTTTTTATTTTCCGAGGCCCATGATGTTTTAATTTTTGAAGATACATAGATATGTGAGGATTACTTTATGTGCCCTGAGCTGACATTTTTACTGATACCATTTTGAGTCAGATACAACATTTTGATCGCCTTTTATTGCATTTTATTGCAACAACGTGGTGGCCTAAAAAACATAATTCTGGCGTTTTTATTTTTTTCCCATTACGCCATTTACCAATTGGGTTAATTTACTTCATATATTGATAGCTTAGATTCTTACGAATGCAGCGATACCAAATATGTGTATTTTTACATTTTTTTCACTGTTTTATTGCTATTTTCAGTTCAGCTCCTTTGGGGGCCCCTAAGAGAGTGGGGGCCCTAGGCAACTGCCTAGTCTGCCCCCCCCTAACGCCGGCCCTGACTGGGATACAGCTGCGAGAGATGTATTGAGAGCCATGCAGACATATCCGCCATTGAAATGGGCTGTGTATGTCATTTCTGATACAGTAATGCCAAAGGAAGGCTCATGTTTGTTTGTTGGCGAGTATGTACATGTTAATAAACCAGATAGACTGATTTAAATGAGAAACCACTCCTATGTGCCTTAATCTAGCAGCCAAGCGACTTACCCCATACTTTCAGTGAGTGCTAGCTCACAGGCCCCAGTCATCCAATAGTTGGGACCTAGCTACATGAGAACAGAACACAATGTATTGGTGAATTCAGGTGTTGATACAGTCTTATTCAGATTATCATAATATTCTCTGTTTATATAGTACCCCCATCCTCCACAGCATAGTCTAATGTGCCGCAATAACTCTGAGATGCCCCCTATGCAGCTATCACAGGGTCATGACAGAAAAAGACTAAGCGGGGTCCATTATACTATGTGGGTGGCTGTGGGGACATCATACTGTGTGTGGGGCTCTGTAGAGAAATCATAGTGTGTGGGGGACTGTGTGATTCATCATACTGTTTGGGAGACTGTGGGGACATCATACTGTGTGGGGCACTGTGGTGGCATTATACTCTGCGGGTGGCAGCGGGGTCCATTATACTATGTGGGTGGCTGTGGGGACATCATACTGTGTGGGGGACTGTGTGATTCATCATACTGTTTGGGAGACTGTGGGGACATCATACTGTGTGGGGGATGTAAAGACATCATACTATATGGGTAACTGAGGACATCTTACTGTGTAAGGGGCAGTGGGGACATCATACTGTGCGAGGGACTGTGGGAACATCATATTGTGTGAGGGTCTGTGGGGACATCATATTGTGTGGAGGACTGTGGGGACATCATACTGTGTGAGGGGCTGAGGGGACATCGTACTGTGTGAGGGGCTGAGGGGACATCATACTGTGTTGGTAACTGTGAGGACATCATACTGTGTTGGTAACTGTGAGGACATCATACTGTGTAAGGGGCAGTGGGGACATCATACTGTGTGAGGGTCTGTGGGGACATCATACTGTGTAGAGGACTGTGGGGACATCATACTGTGTGAGGGGCTGAGGGGACATCATACTGTGTGAGGGGCTGAGGGGACATCATACTGTGTTGGTAACTGTGAGGACATCATACTGTGTAAGGGGCAGTGGGGACATCATACTGTGTGAGGGGACATCATACTGTGTTGGTAACTGTGAGGACATCATACTGTGTAAGGGGCAGTGGGGACATCATACTGTGTAGAGGACTGTGGGGACATCATACTGTGTGAGGGGCTGAGGGGACATCATTTTGTGTTGGTAACTGTGAGGACATCATACTGTGTAAGGGCTGTGGGGACATCATACTGTCTGAGGGGCTGTGAGGACATCATGGTGGCACAGTTTCCCGCTCATTCCTCCGCTAGTCCGTCCCTTCACGTTCATGGTGTCACAGCTCTCACCCGTTCCTCCGCTGGTCCCTCCCTTCACATTCATGGTGCCACAGCTCCCGCCTATCCCTCCGTTTGACCCTTCTTTCACATTCATGGTGCCACAGCTCCCGCCTATCCCTGCGTTTGACCCTTCCTTCACATTCATGGTGTCACAGTTCCTGCCTGCTCCTCCGCTGGTCCTTCCATTCACATTCATGGTGTCACAGTTCCCCCAGTTCCTCCGCTGGTCCTTACATTCACATCCATAATGTCACACTTCCCACCCATTCCTCCGCTAGTCCCTCCCTTCACATTCATGGTGCCACAGTTCTCGTTCGTTCCTCCGCTGGTCCTTCCATTCACATCCATGGTGTCACAGCTCTCACCCATTCCTCCGCTGGTCTCTCCCTTCACATTCATGGTGTCACGGTTCCCGCCTATCCCTCCGTTGGTCCCTTCCTTCACATTCATGGTGTCACAGTTCCCGCCTGCTCCTCAGCTGGTCTCTCCCTTCACATTCATGGTGCCACAGTTCTCGTTCGTTCCTCCGCTGGTCCTTCCATTCACATCCATGGTGTCACAGCTCTCACCCATTCCTCCGTTGGTCCCTTCCTTCACATTGATGATGTCACAGCTCCCGCCTGCTCCTCAGCTGGTCTCTCCCTTCACATTCATGGTGTCACAGTTCCCGCCTGGAGGAAGTCAGTGAGTCATTAGAGGATCGGGCAGAAGCTGGAACACCCGGGGGTGATGAGAGCGGTGGGCATAAAGGGGTTTCTTTTCCAACTTCAAGGTCCTAAAAAGAACAAAAATCAATCAATAGGGTGCACATTTTTCTTGCTCCAAGCTCATTGAAATGCAGAAAATTCAGGATCCAGCAAATACAAATGTTTTTTCTTAAATTCGAAGTAAAGTCAACTCAGTTTTATTGGATCCCGCTGATCTCTATTGGAGGTGCAGAAGAGTCAAAACTTTATTGGAAATCTGTAAGATTTGGAATTTTTTGTCATACACAAAAGACAAAAGAATAGTTTTATCATATCAAAAAAAATGGACGTTTCTCCAACTTCTTTTATCAAATAGTCCATGAAAGATGGCACCGAGTGCTGCCTGATTTCATCCCGGACGCAGAGACGTGAATTGGTGACTCGGATCAAAATCAGACAAGTCATTTTGTAACAATCCGATAAAAACAATTAACTTCCCAAAAAAATATCTGACCTCAGGTGTGAACACGCCGCATGCTTTCCCATAATGCCTTGCAGCTCTATGTGCCGAAGGTCACCAAGCAAGTGGTTGACACTTAGTCTCCTTTTCAGTTTGACGAATTTCACAGTTTTGTCCCATGGGCGGAAGAAGAAGGAGCTGCGTGTCCAAATTTGGCTGTGAATCCTGGTAATGGAGTCATTTTGGGTTGATCAGTGACGAAGGCTAAGTGACGGTATACAAAAAGCAACAAATCAGCCAGCACTAGCAGAAGGTAGCTTGCAATAAAAGCGTGAAAATGCACATATTCCTTCCAAACTGTATAATATTCTAAAATTGAGATATTTGGCAAAATATTGATCAATCTTTTGAGCCACCCTGCCACGTCATGGCACTCTCATCAGGGTGGTCCTATTCTATCTTCTGGTTTCCTTTTGGTGCTGGTTCAACTATAAACACCTTTATCCTAAAGATAGAATTTAAAAATTATTTGGGAGATTGATTTTTTCGAAATCACTTATTTATTGTCATTTTTGTTTGAGTTTCATAGAGTTAAGTCTTCCAGCAGCCTGAAGGTGGGTCCACAGGGGCCGCTCTGCCCTCTCCACGTTCTGATCCTCTGCTCCACGGAGTCAGAGAAGATCATCTTTATGTGTATTGCTCTTTACAGAGAATCCTGTGGGGACGTCTCTCAGATCCTTGTCTGGTATAAAGCTTCGCTGCCAGGACGGCCGCACAGACACCAGGTGAGTCCATCACAGAACGTGTAACATTTAGGAAAGGTATCATGGATATTGACCTTGACATGAAGAAATTAAGTTGCAGAAGTTATTTGTGAGAGCTGGTGGGAGTGCGGTCATCGGTGCGGGGACCAGGTCACCATGGTCATTATGTCCATTATGTATCACAGAGGTGGGTGCTGTCAGTGTCCTCATCCACGGTCACCTCTTTGTATATCAGTAGGGTCACATAGTTGCGTTTGCAGTGTTTGCCCTCAGAGCTGACAATCATCTGTGACTCCTAATGCTTCTCCTCAGTCTCTGGGTTATATGTGTAGATGGATCCAGTGTCCCGGTATAATTACCTCCTCCATGATCCTTGGTTGGTGACAAATACTCAATATCTTAGATTTACACAACAACAGCACAAAGCTCTCTCCAGTCCTGGATTCCAGGCTCAAAGCTGAGTTTGCAGTATTCACCCTCATCTTTGACTCCTAAGGTCTCTCCTCATTCTCTGGGTTATATGTGTAGCTAGATCCAGGTATCATTGATTCCTCGATGATCACAATTGGTGACAAATACTTGACATCTGAGTTTTACACAGCAACAGCACAAAGCTCTCTCCAGTCCTGGATTCCAGGCTCGTTGCTCTTATCTATACAGGTCTAGATCACCATTGGATTTTGATCTTTCCATATACATAAGAATATTCCCATTCATTGACAGCAAGCCATGGAAATCAAGCAAAAAGTCTACTGGAAAGTTGAAGAACTTTATAATGAGAGGAAGGGGTTTCCTGCCATTGTATGTTACATAGGCGATGGAGTGAAGCCTATATGATAACGCACCACAATCAAATATCATATCAATAATTTAAGTTTATTAAATTATTACAAAGCCTTATAAAATTCACTGAACATACAAAAAATAAATAATTAAAATCACTGGTGCCATGATGGTATATATAAGTCGCAATTACTAACTCGTGAGTAAGACACAATATCCTATAAATACCATATTCATAATAGATACTAAAGGGAAACATGCAAAAGAACCAATAAATCAAAATGTCTAAATGCTAATTAATGGATGCATAATTATAAATAATTCTAATTAAGCTAATCAATTAATAAGTCCAAGTGGTGATCATGTATGGTGTCTCTGTGGGTGAACGCTCCACTAGTGTAATAGAGAGAGGCACAACAGATCTGAAGATGTCCACAAAACGCAACCTGTGTATAAGTCTGGCGAAACGTGCGTCGGGTTCTCGGTCTGGCTCTCCTGGGTTAGTACTAACACTCTGGATATTCTTTTCGAGGTGCTGTAACTCATCTATGTATCTTTCTAGGTATTTTTCTGTGTTACTTTGATGAGGGTGTTATAGTCTTTTTCTTAGAAGTTACTAGCTGCCTACTGTTTATATATACCCTCATGGTGTATTTCATTATTGATTTATTTTTGTGTGTTTTCAGTGTATTTTATAATGCTTTGTTATGTTGTAATGATGAACATGGAGCAACTGTGGAAGTGCAAGGACGATCACCACCAAATGATGATTGGTCACAGCTATTGCATTCCCAATAGTGTTGTACGGGTGCAGGACGTGGACCTAGACAAAGGTGATCAATGAAAGATCGAGTCCTTTGAACTCTGGTGCTGGAGGAGACTCCTACAAATCCTGTGGACAGGCAAGATCACAAGTAAGACTGTTCCAATCTACAGACGTCCCCGGTAGGAAAAGTCATAAAACAGTAACGGTCTTACTTCAGCCATGTGATGAGAGCAAGTTCCCTGGAGAAGGACATGATGCTTGGTTTGGTCAGCGCCAGTAGAGGTCGCGGTAGACCTAAGAACCGTTGGCTGGACACCATCATGGCCGCCACGGGAATCAACACCAGAGAAGTGAAGGGTGATGTGACCAACAGAGAAGTTTGGAGGCAGGGCCACACCGTCCATTGGACATTGTGAGCCCTGAGGATCAAGCGGAAGCAGCCAGGGAGAGCGGCAGTGTAAAAGGGGGCGGCACCAGCATCACACACCGGCTTCCAGTGTGATGGATGCCGCTGCCAACTCCAGTGGGTAAGTCCCGCTGAAAAAGTGTAGGGTGGTGGCGCGGCGGTAGAGCTGACAGTCCGCACCCCCAACCCCCCACCTAAGAGTGCAGGGGCGGAGGTGCTGAAAGCACCCATAAACCTCCCTGCCCCGCTCCTCACCTAAGGCTGCAGGGGCAGCGGTGCTGAAAGCTGGCAGCACGACCACGACCCTCCCCCCCCCCGCACCTCACCTAAGGCTGCAGGGGCGGCGGTGCTGAAAGCTTAAAACAACCCCCCCCCCCACTCCCGGCTCCTCAACAACTCTGGACTCTGGCTCAGGCGGCAGGGATGCTTGATGCACCCCTGCTTGGAGGAAAATGGTTCACATTGTGTCCAACAGTCGGATATCACTGAATGGATGAAATTGGAATTGGTATATCCTTTGCACAATGCACTTACGGTAATATGTGTGGTATTCATAGACATTGGATTAAAAAAATGTAAATGTTTTCTTCCAGGATCGTATACAATGTCAGTAGGAGGCAAAAAGTTGCCCTTGAAGGAGGGACAATGCCATAAAGTAGAAAGAATTCCTTCATGGCCCTAACTGGCCCCTGCACAGACCCCCAGATCCATATGCTATAGTTCAGCATTTATCATATATGGTTCTCCCCAAGTCCGACCTTTCCTTACTAGTGATGAGTGAGCACTACACAGCTCGGGTGCTCGGTACTCAGAACAAGTAGGTTGGGTGCCTGGATGAACTCAACTCGAGTCTTTCAGGAAGATGCTTGGGCTTCCATATGACTTCCATTATACTCCTTTGGGCCCGTTTAAGAGTCTGACCTGCTCTTCACAAGTACTGAGCACCCGAGCATAGTAGTGCTCACTCATCACCATTCCTTACATCTCTCCCAACTCTCAGTCCGGGAGCCGTCACATCATTCTACCATTCAGACCCGGTTGAAATTTGCACCATTGAGTAGAAATTGCACTTTTGTGACTTCTGTGTTCTGTGTGGGGTCAGCAATTGTATCAAACTGGGTAATATTTGAGCTTTTACATACTTCTACAAAATGTTCTCTTTTGGGAGGCTGAATGCATTTAGTGATGCCAAACTTCATCACTAAGATCTTCTACTACCCATTACTCATAATGATGTGGTTGCCTTTCTTTAAACTTTCTCTATATCTGTCAGTTATCTAATGAAATTGGGCTCCATACTTCATTTTCCATATCTTTGCATTGGATGCCCCCACATCCAAGATATGGACATCATGTTTACCCTTGTGAATTTACATGATGCTGGATACCAAATATGATATATCTGTGATATTGAGAAGGTCAGAACCCATTTCCCAGGTTTCTGATTGGTTCCCAGATATAAAAGATATACCATCATAACTGAAAAAAGGTAATTATTCCAAAAATATGATTTATGTATTTGTTTTGTGAACGGGTCTTATGAAATTTGAAGTTAAAAGACTGTAAGTTAAGACAAAGGAATTCAGTATGGACCAAACCAGTTCAGGCTAGCTGAGCATTCAGTATATACCAAACCAGTTCAGGCTAGCTGAGTATTCAGTATATACCAAACCAGTTCAGGCTAGCTGAGTATTCAGTATATACCAAACCAGTTCAGGCTAGCTGAGTATTCCGTATATACCAAACCACCAGTTCAGGCTAGCTGAGTATTCAGTATATACCAAACCACTAGTTCAGGCTAGCTGAGTATTCAGTATATACCAAACCAGTTCAGGCTAGCTGAGTATTCAGTATATACCAAACCAGTTCAGGCTAGCTGAGTATTCAGTATATACCAAACCAGTTCAGGCTAGCTGAGTATTCAGTAAATACCAAACCAGTTCAGGCTAGCTGAGTATTCAGTATATACCAAACCACCAGTTCAGGCTAGCTGAGTATTCAGTATATACCAAACCAGTTCAGGCTAGCTGAGTATTCAGTATATACCAAACCAGTTCAGGCTAGCTGAGTATTCAGTAAATACCAAACCAGTTCAGGCTGGCTGAGTATTCAGTATATACGAAACCAGTTCAGGCTAGCTGAGTATTCAGTATATACCAAACCAGTTCAGGCTAGCTGAGTTAGCCGAGTCCCTCTTAGCTCAGAGTTTATGGCTTGTTGTAAAAATTCCTGTTTGGGGGAAAGCAAAGTGGAGACTTTGTATCTCCCTTATGAACGTACAAGGGGCGGAGAAGTATACTATCTCTGGCTATCTTTTCAAACATTTTAAAACAATAACAAAAATTCATATTTTCCTGAAAGAAATCATTTCTAATTATGAAGTTCTACCTTTTATTTTAGCTTTAGTTGCAGCAGACTAGCATTGAGCGCTGTAATTCTCATCCAGATCTTCTCCATTGCTATCAGATATCGGCTCACACTTATAGACACCTCATTGACCATCCAGGAAAAGACCTTCCTTGAAGAGTCAATGCTCATGTCAGACTGCTACGATCAGGGTCTGGGGAGGGCAGAGAAGCCATAGAGAGGAGGTGGAAGGTTTCTGTTATGTCTTCTACATCTACCAAATATTGTAGACCAAGTCAATACTCAGTCAATAACGTGTCATCTTCAGGACCACTCATGGTTTGAACAGCTAAGACCAGAGGAGAAAGTGATTCCTGGAGCTCGCGTCCTGCAGGAGACGATGATGAATTCCTCCTTCTATCCATCTTACTTCCTACTGGTTGGTATTCCGGGATTAGAGCATGAACATTTCTGGATCTCCATCCCTTTCTGTATCATCTACATATTTGCTTTGCTTGGAAACCTCTTGGTGATGGCTGTCATCCTGATGTCTCCGAAACTCCACCAGCCAATGTTTATATTCCTCTCCATGTTGGCGTTCAATGACTGCCTTCTTTGTACCAGTTTTGCCCCCAAAATCTTGTCCGTCTTCTGGTTTAGTGACAGAGCTATCAGCTTTAATGGATGTCTCCTCCAGATGTTCTTCATTCATTCCTTCACCAGCCTTGAATCTGGGTTCCTGGTGTCAATGGCTTATGACCGTTACGTTGCCATATATCAGCCTCTTCGATACGGCTCTATAATCACCAGCGGTGTGATATTCCGGCTGGTCATTGTGTTTCTGGTCCGGGCGGTAGTTCTGGTCGGCCCTTGTCTTATTATGATAAAGAGATTTCCCGGTTTCAAGGCCAACGTGATTGCCCATTCGTACTGTGAGCACATGGCAGTGGTGAAACTCGCCGCCACCGACATCCGGGCGAATAGTATATATGGACTGTTTGTGGCCTTCACCATTCTTGGAGTTGATTTGTTCTCCATATTCTTATCATATGTCATGATTTTCAATGCCGTTTTCCGTCTACCATCTAAAGACGCTCGTCTGAAGGCGTTTCACACGTGCACCCCTCATGTCTGCGTGTTTCTAAGCTTGTACAGCATGGCCTTATTCTCATTCTTATCCCATCGATATGGAAAGAAAATTCCTCCGTATATCCACATTATCTTCTCTGACCTCTACCTCTTGGTTCCACCCATGCTCAACCCACTGGTCTATGGGATGAAGACAACCCTCATCCGTGAGGAGATCTGGAAAATCACATGGAAACGTTAGGATGGATTCTCAATCTTCCAAATACCGAAAATAGGGGCAGGGACTAATCCAATGTCCATGGCGGTGTCACTTGAGTGAGGAGATGGCGCTTTCTCTCTTCCTGCATAGAGAATTCGTTTTTTTGGCCGGTTTGTATGACTATGATTAGAAACTTTCCATTTTTTAGAGCTTTTGTTCAACCAAATGCAACATCTGTGTCATTAAATCTTAGGGTACCTTTACACGCCGCTACTGGATGGTGGCAACAACCGGGTACATGAGAGAAATGTATCTTGCACCGCCAATTCAACCCGTGGTAGCGGCGTGTGAAGACGGTTGTAGCCACCCGCCAGTAGCGGCACCTGTTTCTGAGCACTGCCCTGAAACAGGTGGTTACCCAGCCGATTGTAGCGAGCTGTATCGGCGTGTAAAGAAGGAACAGAAGGGATGTCTGGACACCAGCCTATGTACCTGGTATGTAGCTGGGGCGTGACACAGGCTCCGGGATACCGCCCCCCTTCAGCGATCATTGGAGGAAGCTCCTGCATTACGATTGGTTGTCGCTGCACAGGGCGGCATATTTAAGGAGCTGACCAGTCACACTACACAATTGCTCGAGCGTGCTGTATTACTCAGCCTCCTGCGATGCCTGACCAATCATGATGTTATTGCTTTGTCCTATCAGCGTACAGACGTCTCATAATCCACAATTGTGGCACGCCTATGTGCTGTCCCTGCTGCACCAGGTACGCCCATATTAGCTTGTTGTAGCGGTGTGTAAATGAGGTAAGGTGCTCTGCAGAAAGTGACTTGAGACACCCGACGGTGTATCCAGAGATATATGTAACCTACTGTAGCGCACCTTGTTGCGGCGTGTAAAGGTGGTGCGGGTACCGTTTGCAACCGTTTGTGCGTGCTCGTGCACGTGAAGTAGCCGGTTGTTGCCACCATCCAGTAGCGGCGTGTAAAGGTACCATTAGGGATATTTAATGCTCCCGATTTTTGTTACTTGTAGACAAAGAATAAAACACAGTAGGAAAAGTTGAGTAACCGACGGTTTCTCCATTATTACAACATGTGTATACTAAACCTGGAGAAGCTGAAGAAGAGTGAAGCGTAAACTCCATATTGTGTGCGCTATTGTGGGTCCATACCTCACTTACCTAGGATATGCAAATTGTCACTTCAATGAAGAAGGATAAGGATCCGCATTCCAAGCAAGAAAACGTTCCGAAGAGGTCACGGAATAGTTCCAAGTAATGGTCCCTTATTCAGCCCACTATAAAAAGAACATTAACGTAGGGCAGGTTGATGGGTGTCGACACGACTAAGGCATGGAATAGGGTTGAAATGCGTCAACTTGCCCTATGTTAATGTTCTTTATATAGTGGGCTGAATAAGGGACGATTACTTGGAACTATTCCGTGACCTCTGCGAAACGTTTTCGTGCTTGGAATGCTTTGATTGCCCAACCGACGGGTATCTGTCTGAGGTATGGATCCAGAATGATGTGTCTACATTTAGCATGGTAAGTGTCTTCTCAATGTACCTAGTAAGGATAATCCTAGTGATGGCCCCATCTTTAGAGGATCACTTATAGATCTACTTTTTAAAAAATCTCATGGGTGAAGAGCAGTCATAGTACATGGAGCATCCTCCAGGGGAATACGATCTAAAGGTTCATGAAAAAGTTATGTAATGGGGGCAATGCCAGCGCTGGAGAAAGGTCTGTCTCCTGGTGGCTTCTACCCGTGACATTGTGGTCAAGGAATTAATGAATCAAGTTATGTAATGGGGGCAATGTCAGCACTGGAGAAAGGTCTGTATCCTGGTGGCCTCTACCCGTGACATTGTGGTCAAGGAATTAATGAATCAAGTTATGTAATGGGGGCAATGTCAACGCTGGAGAAAGGTCTGTCTCCTGGTGGCCTCTACCCGTTACATTGTGGTCAAAGAACTAATGTAGCAAATGATGTAATGGGGGCAATGTCAGGGCTAAAACGTCCGTCTACTGGTGGCTTCTACCCATGACTTTGTACTCAAGGAATTAATGAACCAGAGCGGCGATAAGATGCTACCAAGGGACTGAGAGACGGCAACATGTTGGCAATTTCTCTGGAAAGTAAGTGGCCGGATTTCTGGGTCTTATCAGACAAGATGAGTGAATTTCCTCAAATTCATCTTGGGTTTGATCTAAAAAAATTTTGATTTGGACCAATTTGAAAACAGCCCTAAGTCTCCAATTGTACTTAAAATAAGAGTAACGCTCTGAAGTCTTCTAGGACTGTCTCCTCTCACACGTCTTAACATGTTCCCTACCATAATGATGTCCAGTGGTCCTCAACATATATCGCATGGGAATTGGTGGTAACCAGTATCTGGTTAATAACACGCTGCACTGGGGGGTGTTTTGTTTTCTTGAATTATTTGTTTCGTTACACTTTGTACTTTGTGATAATGATAAATTAAGGTGAATAAAATGTGCATTTATTTATGAAAACATTGGAAGTTACCTATCTCCAAACATTTTAATTTTATCCTGTGTCTCCTGTATATCACCATCATTTAAAAAGGTGTTCTCATTTTTTTTACAGACCAACTGAGTGTTAAGAAAATTTTGAGGGGCCTTTATGCCAGAAAAGCCCCAAAAGTTACACCCTTTTAACCCCTTCCTGACTTATGACATAAGTATACGTCATGATCGGGAAGGCATTTCCAAAAATTGACGTACAGTTACGTCATGATGTTTATACAGGAGCTGTGTCTGCATGATCACTGCCAGTGTCATGTGTATCCTGTGCCGCGGTCTGCTGGACTGCTCTGCAGTCATTTGATATGTTTGATTCCTGTTGTTAAACTCAGAGTTAATGTCAGAAACTGCTTTTGTCTATGGTTCTTTAGATGAGAGGGGTGGGGGTGTCAGTTTACACAGTTTTCAACATCCCTGGCCTTTAAATAGTTCACTCTTCCACCTGCAGATGTCACTGATAGAGTTCAGTTTCTGCAAGGACCTTGAGCTGTAAGGACATAGTGCAGTGTGTGCTGAAGCCTTCCTGCTGTATTTTGCTTGAATTTTTCCTTACTTTGTGGAGTTGCTGTGCTTCCCGGACCATGGGTGGAGGTGTGGGGGTATTAGCCTAGGGCTGATCAGGAGGAAGGACAAGGGTGCGGCCCAGATGTCCTCACCTTCAGATGTAATTCTGGGAGCAGGGTGAGCCAGGGACCCCCCAGTAAGGGTCACAATAGTTCACCTAATCACTTTTTGCCCAACATTACTATCCTGCTACCTAAATCCCTCAACCATTGTATCACTTTGTGAAAGCCAGGAGATCAATATAAGTGATAGTTGAGCTCCGGCTGTTGCAGTGAGGGATGGTGCCCGTTTAACGTACCATGGGGCAGTAGTCATGGGTAAGGTATATGTTTTTAGCGCCTCTGCGTGCTACATGAAAAAGACATCCTGGCTGGGTGTGTGGACTTGTGTAAAGGAGGCAATAGGCCATTTCAGGCCACTTGATGCTGTTGACTTTGGCTGGCCAGGACCAGACCAGTTCAGTGAGAGAGACCACCAGTTCTTAATAAATGGTAGTTTACTGCACAACCACTTGGTGACAGCTACATACAGGAGGCAGCAGTCACAAGACTTCTCATTAGGGAGGAGTGAACCAGGACTGTAACGACCAAGGTGCACACCGAATACCTATTGTCCGATACTGAATCCCAAAGATGGACTTTTCACTGTCTGTCTGGTTCCTGTTCGGTTTTGTCATCTGAATAAAGCTTGTTGATAGGTTACAGAGCAGCCAATGAGGAAGCTTTTCTGGTGTGAGCACTACTGGCCCAATCACAATCATGTCAAGCACAAAAAAAACAGCAGATACGGGCTGTAACCCCCAGTGGTGAGCTTTATAGATTGGTTAATGATTATTATGGTTATGGTTAATAGAGGGGATCCTATAGTTAAAAAAATGGCGTGGGATCCCCACATTTTTTATGCTCAGCCACATTACGTGCACAGCTAGAGACTGGTATTCTCAGCCTGAAGAAGTCCATGAATATTGGCCCCCCCAGGCTTAAAATAGCAGGCGCAGACGCCCCAGAACTTGGTGCATCCATTAGATGCATCAATCCTGGCGCTTATCCCACTCATCCTGATTGCCCTGGTGCGGTGTCAATCAGGGCAATATAAGGGGTTGATGACAGCTGTGGTTTGTCAAATATGGGAAATAGATATTAAGCGTAGATTTGATGTAATTAAGGACAGAGATGTAGCTTTGCACAAGAAGCAGTGCATTCAGTTCAAAAGATTTTGTAGTAAACTTGGGAACTTTGAAAACTCTGCATATTGGGGATTGTGGTGATCGGATATTAATATATATATAAATTTTTAGCTTTGGGATTCCCAGAAAAATATGCATATTTTCTCATAACTGTAAGACATGAGCTCCAAATTCATATCCAGGGACTGGATGACATCACCTATGCCACATTTCATATCTATAAAAAGATAAGAAACATGACCGTGATATCTTCCTTTTGTAACTTCCAGGCGTAAAGAAATCCCGAAAGTTGGGATTTCATCATTGAAACCGAAACCACAACCCCTGACCAGCCAGTGTGGGGTCACCAGAGGGGAGGTATGTGGGTGTAACATGGGTTAAGAAAAACAAATGCCCTGTTATAATCTGGATTCAATGGCAGGAAGGGGAACATTGGTGTGGGATTGTTCCATATTTTCTATTAGAACTTCCCTCCAAAAAGAGAATTGTGACACCCCAGTGACCACGGGCCGAGTGCTTCCTTTTTGTCATCCCTTTTATTTTATGTGACTGTGTACATTGTATTGTTTTGTCCCCTCTAATATCTTTTGAGTGGGTTTATAAACACGGCTTACTTTTTAGATTAAACATAATAAATGTAACAGCTTTGTTCCTCTTGTTCTATAAAACGCATCCCAGAAGCCAGACGCTACTTACACCAGGTGTCCAATCCACCCGTGTAAGAGATTGGGGATGGCAGCTAATAGTTTCTTAGATTAATCAATAAAGAGGAAATCCAGGCACCGCTGAACTAACGCTCACCTGCGCTTTGCAACACTGCGTTGCTCCGGCACCAAGGAGTGCGTGAATGGAGTGAAGCAGCTCCACGTTGGTGCTCAGTCCACAGGGTGAGACTCATCAAAGGGACCACGGTAAAGGAATCCGATGGCACTCACAAGACTTTATTTTCACTTTATTTTTATATCCACAGACAGACAGACACGGGGAGGGGGAGCAGGATCACAACCTAGAATGCGCTTCCACAGGTCCTGAGCAAGTTTCATAGATTAATGTGGAGCCTGGCAATAACCTTACCTAGGTATATATATATATATATATATGTATCTCATGTGTTGGAATCAGTTGCAAATATATATATATACTTCCTCAGCCCTCAATCTACTAAACTACTAGTGCATGCCCTCATCATCTCCCATCTCGACTACTGCAACCTCCTCCTCTACAGCCTCCCTGCTAACACTCTCGTACATCTCCAATCTGTCCTTAACTCTGCTGCCCGAATAATCCACCTCTCTCCTCGCTATTCCTCCACTTCTCCCCTCTGCAGATCCCTCCACTGGCTCCAAATTCACCAGTGTATCCAATTCACTCTACTAACATTGACCTACAAAGCCGTCCACAATCTGTCCCCCCAGGGCTGGTTGCAGGTTTTCGTGGGCCACAGACAAAACAATCTCAGTGGGCCCCTTTAACACATACCACGATTCATAAATATAATATAGAAGCTGCGGACTGTGTATATATAATATAGAGACTCCTGGGTGGGCTGTATATATAATATTGAGGCTGTGCAGGGCTGCATATATAATAGAGGCTTCTGGGCTGTATGTAAAATATGAAAACTGTGGAGCTGTTTAAATAGTATAGAGACTGCTGATGGGCTGTATATAAAATATAGAGGCTGCGGGCTGTATATAAAATATAGAGGCTGCGGGCTGTATATATAATATAGAGGCTGCGGGCTTTGATATATAATATAGAGGCTGCGGGTTGTATATATTTGGAGACAGTGCTGGGCTGTACATACATAATAAAGAGGCTCTGAGCTCTGTATATTATTTGGAGGCTGCTTCTGGGCTGTATATGTTATTTGGATGCTGTGGCAGTCTAGCAGCAGCCTCCAATATGTACAGCCCAATGCCCAGCACAGCATCCAAATAATAAATATAGCCAAGCAGAGCTTCCATATTATATATACAGCACAGCCTCTAAATACTATATACAGCACAACACAACCTCCAAATAATATATACAGCAAAGCAAAGTCTCCATATTATATATACATCACAGCACAGTCTCCAAATAATATATGCAGCACAGCCTTAATTTTATATGTACATTACAGCCTTCAAATAGCATATACAGTACAGCACACCCTCCATATTATATATACAGCCAAGGACAGACTCCAAATAATTTATACAGTCCAGCATTCCTCCAAATAAAATGTACAGTCCAGCACAGCCTCCAAATGATATATACAGCCCAGCTCAGCCTCCAAATAATAAATACAGCCCAGCACAGCCTCCAAATAATATACACAGCACAGCCTCCAAATAATATATATAGCCGAGCACAGCCTTCAAATTCTATATACAGCACAACCTGCAAAAAATATATACAGAACAGCCTACATATTATATATATAGCCACGCAGCAGCCTTCATATAGCACAGCAGCAGCCTCCATAGCACAGCCTCTGTTGCCCAGCAGCAGCCTCTATAGCCCAGCAGCAACATCCATAGCCCAGAAGCAGCCTCCATAGCCCAGCAGCAGCCTCCATAGCCTAGCCTCCATAGTCCAGCAGCATACTCCATAGCCTCTATAACGCAGCAGCAGCCTCCATAGCCCAGCAGCAGCCTCCATAGCCCAGCAGCCTCCATAGCCTAGCCTCCATAGCTCAGCAGCAGCTTCCATAGCCCAGCAGCAGCCTCCATAGCACAGCCCCCATAGCCAAGCACATCCTCCATATAGCCCAGCAGCAGCCTCCATAGCATAGTCTCTATATCCCAGCAGCAGCCTCCATAGCCCAGCCTCCATAGCACAGCAGCAGCCTCCATACCACAGCCTCCATAGCCAAGCAGCAGCCTCTATAGCATAGCCTCTATAACCCAGCAGCCTCTATGGCCCTGCAGCAGCCTCCATAGCTAATCCTCCATAGCCCAGCAGCAGGCTCCATAGACCAGTCTCCATAGCCAAGCAACTGCCTCCATAGCATAGCCTTCATTACCCAGCAGCAGCCTACAAAGCATAGCCTCCATAATCCAGCAGCAGCCTCTATTTACCAGCAGTAGCCTCCATAGCACAGCTATGTACATTCCTCATCTAACTGCCTGCAAGATTTTGCCCAAACATCCCCTATTCCCTGGAATTTTGCACCCCATCACATCCGACTGTCTCCCACACTCAGAACCTTCAAGTGGAACCTAAAAATCTATCTCTTCAGAACAGCCTACAACCTGCAATGACCATGGTACCACCTTACCACCACTGAACCCTGCACACCACCACCACTGAACCCTGCACTCCACCGCCACCAGAGCAGACCCAACCTACTGTCTCTCTCCCCACTGGCTTGTAGAATGTAAGCCCGCGAGGGCAGGGTCCTCTCTCCCCTCTGTATCGGTATATTACCGTTAGTTTGTTCATTGTATTTATAACTTGTCTGTATGTAACCCTTCTCATGTACAGACCATGGAATCAATGTGCTCTACAAATAATAAATAATAATGTACACTGTGTGCAGAATTATTAGGCAAGTTGTATTGTAGAGGATTATTTTTATTATTGATCAACAACTCTGTTCTCAATCATCCAAAAGACTCATAAATATCAAAGCTTAATATATTTGGAGGTTGGAGGGGTTTTTAGATTTGGCTCTTAGGAGGAATCTGTGTGTGCAGGTAACTATTACTGTGCAGAATTATTAGGCAACTTAATAAAAAACAAATATATTCCCATCTCACTTGTGTATTTTCACCAGGTAAACCAATATAACTACACAAAATTTAGAAATAAACATTTCTGACATGCAAAAACAAAACACCATAAAATGAGTGCCCAATATAGCCCCCTTTCTTTATGATGACACTCAGCAGCCTCCATCCATAGATTGTGTCAGTTACTTGATCTGTTTACGATCCAAATTGCGTGCAGCAGCCACCACAGCCTCCAGACACTGTTCCCAGAGGTGTACTGTTTTCCCTCTCAGACACTGTTCCCAGAGGTGTACCGTTTTCCTTCCCAGACACTGTCCCCAGAGGTGTGCTGTTTTCCCTCCCTGTAGATCTCACATTTTAGGAGGGACCACAGGTTCTCTATGGGGTTCAGATCAGGTGAACAAGGGGGCCATGTCATTATTTTTTCTTCTTTTAGCCCTTTACTGGCCAGCCACGCTGTGGAGTAGTTGGATGCATGTGATGGAGCATTGTCCTGCATGAAAATCATGTTTTTCTTGAACGATCCCGACGTCTTCCTGTACCACTGCTTGAAGAAGTTGTCTTCCAGAAACTGGCAGTAGGTCCGGGAGTTGAGCTTCACTCCATCCTCAACCCGAAAAGGTCCCACAAGTTGATCTTTGATGATCCCAGCCCATACCAGTACCCCACCTCCACCTTGCTGGTGTCTGAGTCAGAGTGGAGCTCTCTGCCCTTTACTGATCCAGCCTCTGGCCCATCCATCTGCCCATCTAGAGTCACTCTCATTTCATCAGTCCATAAAACCTTTGAACAATCAGTCTTCAGATATTTCTTGGCCCAGTCTTGACATTTTATCTTATGTTCCTTGTTCAGAGGTGGTGGTTTTATCTTATGTTTCTTGTTCAGAGGTGGTGGTTTTATCTTATGTTTCATGTTCAGAGGTGGTGGTTTTATCTTATGTTTCTTGTTCAGAGGTGGTGGTTTTATCTTCTGTTTCTTGTTTGGAGGTGGTGGTTTTATCTTATGTTTCTTGTTCAGAGGTGGTGGTTTTTCAGCCTTCCTTACCTTGGCCATGTCCCTGAGTATAGCACACCTTGTGCTTTTTGATACTCCAGTAATGCTGCAGCTCTGAAATATGGCAAAACTGGTGGCAAATGGCATCTTGGCAGCTTCACGCTTGATTTTCCTCAATTCATGGGCAGTTATTTTGCGCCTTTTTTGCCCAGCACGCTTCTTGCGACCCTGTTGGCTATTCGCCATGAAACTCTTGATTGTTCGGTGATCACACTTCAAAAGTTTGGCAATTTCCAGACTGCTGCATCCCTCTGCAAGACATCTCACAACTGTGGACTTTTCAGAGCCGTCACATCTCTCTTCTGACCCATTTTGCCAAAGGAAAGGCATTTGCCTAATAATTAAGCACACCTTATAGAGGGTGTGGATGTCATTATACCACACCCCTCCTCATTACAGAGATGCACATCACCTGATTTACTTCACTGGTAGTTGGCTCTCAGCCTATACAGCTTGGAGTAGGACAACATGGATAAAAAGGATCATGTGAGCAAAATACTCATTTGCCTAATTATTATTATTTATTATTATTTTAATTTATTTATATATATTAGGTTCCATGGCGCTTTACATGAGGATGAGGGAGACAAGAACAAGTACACTAAATCTAGGCGATCAGGACGTACAGGTACAGGAGGGGAGGGGACCCTGTCCACGAGGGCTCACAGTCTATGAGGGGTGGGTTAGGATACAGTAGGCTCGGGGAGTGTCAGTTACGGGGCGGTCGCCTGGGTCTCATGGCAGGTTGTAGGCTTGACGGAACAAGTGAGTCTTCAGGTGACACTTGAAGCTTCTCAGGGTAGGAGAGTGTCTGACGTGTTCGGGCAGGGAGTTCCAGAGTAAGGCAGATGCCCGGGAGAAGTCCTGGGTGTGGTTGTGCGAAGAGGTGATGAGGGGGGAGTAGAGGAGAAGCTCTTGGGAGGATTGCAGGTTGCGTGAGGGTAGGTATCGGGAGACCAGGTCGGAGATGTATGGTGGGGCCAGGTTGTGTATGGCTTTGTACGCCATGGTTAGTGTTTTGAATTGAGATCTCTTGGAGGCGGGGAGCCAGTGAAGGGCTTGGCAGAGGGGGGAGACAGGGGAGTAGTGGGAGGACAGGTAGATTAGTCGGGCAGCAGAATTGAGGATAGATTGGAGAGGTGTGAGGGAGTTAGCCGGGAGGCCATTGAGAAGGAGGTTGCAGTAGTCAAGGAGGGAGATGATAAGAGCATGGATGAGTGTTCTAGCGGTTTCATGGGTGAGGAAGGAGCGGATCCGTGAGATGTTCTTGAGCTGGAGCCGGAGGGATGTGGTGAGGGCCTCGCTGTGGGGCTTGAAGGATAGGGAGGAGTCGAGAATTTCCCCGAGGCACTTGGCCTGGGGTACTGGGGAGAATTCTAATTCTAATAATTCTGCACACAGTGTACAATACGCACACTGTGAGTTTCCCAATAACAGGCCTAACTGTGCTGTTTTGTGACAATCAGCGATGAATCGTGGCTCACCTTACTGCTGCTCAGAAGGAAAAAAAACAATAGTAAAGTTGTATTTCGGCACACAATACATTATGAAAGAAAAAATTTGAACTTGTAGTAAATGTGCAGTTCATTGCCCACTCTGTGCCCACTCTGTACCCACTCTGTGCCCACTCTGTACCCACTCTGTACCCACTCTGTGCCCACTCTGTACCCACTCTGTGCCCACTCTGTGCCCACTCTGTACCCACTCTGTACCCACTCTATACCCACTCTATACCCACTCTATACCCACTCTGTATCCACTCTGTACCCACTCTGTATCCACTCTGTACCCACTCTATACCCACTAATGTCTCGACGCTGACTGAGTCTTTTGTCTGTGTATGGTGAATCTGTGGTAATACATAGAGGAAAAGCAATGTCAAAACTAATAATACAATGAGAATGATTTGGTGAAGAAACAAAACTGTCCAATATACAGCACATGTGATATCTTCCATTTACATACACCGGCAGTGAATACATTGTAGATCACGTAATATATAATCATACTAGATGGTGGCCCAATTCTAATGCATTGTGTATTCTAGAATACCTTGTAAAGAGGAGTCAACTGCGTCACACTGACTAGACAGGAGTGAACTGGGTCACACTGACTGACAGCCTTGTAGACAGGAGTGAAGTTCGTCACACTGACTGACAGCCTTATAGACAGGAGTAAACTGCATCACAGTAACCGACAGGCTTGTAAACAGGAGTGAACTGCGTCACACTGACTGACAGCCTTATAGACAGGCGTAAGGAGTGAGGATGAGGCGGCTGTGAGGATGGAGAAGGCTGTGAGGATGGAAGAGGCTGTGAGGATGGAGGAGGCTGTGAGGATGGAGGCGGCTGTGAGGATGGAGGAGACTGAGGGGATGAAGGAGGCTGTGAGGATGGAGGAGGCTGTGAGGATGGAGGAGGCTGTGAGGATGGAGGAGACTGAGGGGATGAAGGAGGCTGTGAGGATGGAGGAGACTATGGGGATGGAGGAGGCTGTGGGGATGGAGGAGGATGGAGGAGGCTGTGAGGATGGAGGAGGCTGTGAGGATGGAGGAGGCTGTGAGGATGGAGGAGACTGAGGGGATGAAGGAGGCTGTGAGGATGGAGGAGACTATGGGATGGAGGAGGCTGTGAGGATGGAGGAGGCTGTGAGGATGGAGGGGCTGTGAGGATGGAGGCGGCTGTGAGGATGGAGGAGACTGAGGGATAAGGAGGCTGTGAGGATGGAGGAGACTGAGGGGATGAAGGAGGCTGTGAGGATGGAGGAGACTATGGGGATGGAGGAGGCTGTGGGGATGGAGGAGGATGGAGGAGGCTGTGAGGATGGAGGAGGCTGTGAGGATGGAGGAGGCTGTGAGGATCGAGGAGGCTGAGGGGATGGAGGAAGCTGTGAGGACGGAGGAGGCTGTAAGGATGGAGGAAGCTAAGGGGATGGAGGAGGCTGTGAGGATGGAGGCTGAGAGGATGGAGGAGGCTGAGAGGATGGAGGAGGCTGAGGGGATGGAGGAGGCTGAGAGGATGGAGGAGGCTGAGGGGATGGAGGAGGCTGTGAGGATGGAGGAGGCTATGGGGATGGAGGAGGCTGTGGGGATGGAGGAGGCTGTGGGGATGGAGAAGGCGGTGAGAATGAAGGAGACTGTGAGGATGGAGGAGACTGTGAGGATGGAGGAGGCTGAGGGGATGGAGGAGGCTGAGGGGAATAGCGGTGAGCGCCATGGCGCCATATTTCAAATACAATATGGCGCCATCGCGCGAGCAGCTCCTCTGGACGGTGCTGAATGCGGCGACCAATGAGAGAAGTGGCGTGCAGTTTGAATGCCGCTCCTCTGATTGGTCGGCGCTGAACGCGGCGACCAATCAGAATAGCGTCGTGCGCCATGGCGCCATATTTCAAATACACGACCAATCAGAGGAGCGGCACTCACCATGCCGCACATTGGATTTGAAATATGGCGCCATGGTGAGCGCCGCTATTCTGATTGGTCGGTGCTGAACGCGGTGACCAATCAGAGGAGCGGCATTCAAACCGCGCGCCAAGCTGCGCTACTCCTCTGATTGGTCGCCGCGGCGACCAATCAGAAGAATACTGCGGCTTGTAGCGCGGTTTGAATGCTGCGAAGGGCACCACCGCTGCGAGCAGCTAACCTAGCTCGCCGCTGACCGGAGCTCAGCCGCTGCTACTACGGTACAGAGGTCAGCGACTCGCCAGCCAGGAGATGACTCCAGGCTGGTGAGCCGCGGACCTCTGTGCCACAGGTATCCTCGGCTGAGCTCCGGTCAGCGGCTCGCCAGCCAGGAGCTGACCAGCTGACGCCGGTCATCTCCCGGCTGGCGAGCCACCGTTGGCCGGAAACGTGTATCCCGGCGACAGCGGTGCATGGTCAACATGGGAAAGACAAAGGAGCATTCCAAGGCCATCAGAGACAAGATCGTGGAGGGTCACAAGGCTGGCAAGGGGTACAAAACCCTTTCCAAGGAGTTGGGCCTACCTGTCTCCACTGTTGGGAGCATCATCCGGAAGTGGAAGGCTAATGGAACTACTGTTAGCCTTCCATGGCCTGGACAGTCTTTGAAAGTTTCCTCCCGTGCCGAGGCCAGGCTTGTCCGAAGAGTCAAGGCTAACACAAGGACAACAAGGAAGGAGCTCCGGGAAGATCTCATGGCAGTGGGGACATTGGTTTCAGTCAATACCATAGGTAACGTACTCCACCGCAATGGTCTCCGTTCCAGACGAGCCCGTAAGGTACCTTTACTTTCAAAGCGTCATGTCAAGGCTCGTCTACAGTTTGCTCATGATCACTTGGAGGACTCTGAGACAGACTGGTTCAAGGTTCTATGGTCTGATGAGACCAAGATCGAGATCTTTGGTGCCAACCACACACGTGACGTTTGGAGACTGGATGGCACTGCATACGACCCCAAGAATACCATCCCTACAGTCAAGCATGGTGGTGGCAGCATCATGCTGTGGGGCTGTTTCTCAGCCAAGGGGCCTGGCCATCTGGTCCGCATCCATGGGAAGATGGATAGCACGGCCTACCTGGAGATTTTGGCCAAGAACCTCCGCTCCTCCATCAAGGATCTTAAGATGGGTGGTAATTTCATCTTCCAACAAGACAACGACCCAAAGCACACAGCCAAGAAAACCAAGGCCTGGTTCAAGAGGGAAAAAATCAAGGTGATGGAGTGGCCTAGTCAGTCTCCTGACCTTAACCCAATTGAAAACTTGTGGAAGGAGCTCAAGATTAAAGTCCACATGAGACACCCAAAGAACCTAGATAACTTGGAGAAGATCTGCATGGAGGAGTGGGCCAAGATCACTCCAGAGACCTGTGCCGGCCTGATCAGGTCTTATAAAAGACCATTATTAGCTGTAATTGCAAACAAGGGTTATTCCACAAAATATTAAACCTAGGGGTTGAATAATAATTGACCCACACTTTTATGTTTAAAATGTATTAAAATTCAACTGAGCAACATAACTTTTTGGTGTGTAAGATTTATGCTTCTGTTAATAAATCCTACTCTCGTTTGCAGTTTGAAGGCTCTAACTTATTGGCATCTTATCAAACCACCTAAATCTGCAGGGGGGAATACTACTTGTAGGCACTGTATAATCCATGATGTCTCCATATGGGTCTTCTAATCCCTTACTGTTCAC
Source organism: Allobates femoralis (assembly GCA_033576535.1). Taxonomy (NCBI): domain Eukaryota; kingdom Metazoa; phylum Chordata; class Amphibia; order Anura; family Aromobatidae; genus Allobates; species Allobates femoralis. The sequence goes on from JARQOC010000002.1 coordinate 750,188,462, forward strand.
TCGGTTACACTCGCAGACACTGCACCTTGCCTCATACTGTAGGTATATGACCATTCTCTTATAAAAACTATTGATGTAATTGTAGGTACCTACAGGACTGCAATCTACATTGGATATATAGTGGATATATATTGGATATATAGTGGGTATATAGTGGATATACATTGGATATATAGTGGGATATATAGTGGATATATAGTGGATATGTAGTTTGTATATAGTGGATATACATTGGATATACAGTGAGTATATAATGGATATACAGTGGATATACAGTGGCTACCGTATATAGTGGGTATATAGTGGATATATAGTGGATATACAGTGCATATATAGTGGATATACAGTGTATATATAGTGGATATATAGTGGATATACAGGGGATATATAGTGGATATATAGTGGGTATATAGTGGGTATACAGTGGATATACAGTGCATATGTAGTGGGTATATAATGGATATACAGTGGATATACAGTGGATATATAATGGATATACAGTGGATATACAGTGGGTATATAGTGGATATATAGTGGATATATAGTGGGTATACAGTGGATATATAGTGGGTACCGTATATAGTGGATATATAGTGGATATATTGCAGGCTTGAGAGCCAACTACCAATGAAGTAAATCAGGTGATGGCATCTCTGTAATGAGGAGGGGTGTGGTGTAATGACATCATCACCCTATATAAGGTGTGCTTAATTATTAGGCAAATGCCTTTCCTTAGGCAAAATAGGTCAGTAGAGAGATGTAACGGCTCTGAACAGTCCACAATTGTGAGATGTCTTGCAGAGGGATGCAGCAGTCTGGAAATTGCCAAACTTTTGAAGCGCGATCACCGAACAATCAATTGTTTCATGGCAAATAGCCAACAGGGTCGCAAGAAGCGTGAGGGCAAAAAAGGCGCAAAATAACTGCCCATGAATTGAGGAAAATCAAGCGTTAAGCTGCCAAGATGCCATTTGCCACCAGTTTTGCCATTTGCCACCAGTTTTGCCATATTTCAGAGCTGCAACGTTACTGAAATATCAAAAAGCACATGTGGCGCCCCTGCGACCAGGAGGCCACAAGAGGGAAGTGCAGCCAGGTAAGCAAGGTTGTAAAACACACCCACACCGCACAAACATCGACCCTATGTCTAGGACTCTAGGTTGGCAAGGGCTGGCGGGTGTAGCACAGTGGGTGGAACGTAGGAGGACACTGACAAAGTGGGTGGAGTGACCTAAACAAAACCCAGGAACACACAGGAGTAGAGCTGACGGAGACAGAATTGAGTTAGCAGGAGGAAGAGTTGGAGTGAACAGAGAGAGACTTCACATACAGATTCGGGCTCCCTAAAGACGCATAATCCTGTGAGGCACTGACCCCTGGAGCGAAAGCCTACTTCACAGCCTGGAAGCGATGGGAAGGGGAAAGACTGGAAAGAGACCCCACAGCTAAGGATGGTGGGAGGACAAGAGCCCGGCAGCCTGAGACCCGTGCTGTGTGGAGAAACCCTTAGCACAGTGACAGACAGAAGGAGCCTGGTGTGTCCAAATATCAGACCCTGGGACACTCGAGGGCTAGGCCGACACCAGAGAACCAGGTTTTTCGGACGAAGTACCTTTTTGTCCGCGCTGCTGCCAAGGAGGTAAAAAACACCAACGACACAGGACGTCTGAGTGCTGGTGATATGGGTTTATTTCCAACGTGTTTCGGAGCCACGTACCGAGCTCCTTCCTCAGGGAACATCAAGATTACACTGAACAGATTTTGATTTATCAGAGAAAAGGCGCCAAAGAGATAATTGCAATGACATCAGCATATAGGGAGGATAACAGATTGACGTCACATTGTTTATCAACAATCATGATCATTAACTAACTATAGTATAATTTCCATTTTTATTTTACAGGGTTTGGCCGGTGGAATTCTCTTTTTAAATGTCGGAAGGTTCCCTGGGAGCAGATGTGCTCAAATTAGCTGTTCATCCATATCTAGCAACGCCCATATATATTTGTTTTAAAAAACATCTATAGATGTATAAAATAAAAATATAATTTATTTAAAAAGTTAAAATCAAGATGATATAATTTGTTATACTAAAAAATAAATTAAAATGTATATTATATTGTAAAACTTCTTTTGTGACAATAAAAACAGTTTTTTTGGTCTAATAAAAACTTGCAAAAAACTATTTCATGACAGAACACCTTCCTAATATTAAAATATTACATTTAATTTGGAGAAAATATAGAGATCTTTTTTATTTTTGTATAGGCTATAGAATACATTGTAATTAGAACCAGTAGGTCTGGTTCATCAATCATAATAAGGGGTTAATCTATACAAACTGAGACAGGATACAGATAGTTCAGAAAATATCTGGGTTAGTGGAGATACTTCAGTATATAACGTATATACTCGTGTATAAGCCGACCTGTGTATAAGCCGACCCCCCTACTTTTGCCCCCAAAATCTGGGAAAACCTATTGACTCGTGTATAAGCCGAGGGTGGACCCCAGCACAGTTATACAGCCCCCAGCAGTGTGGTATACAGGCCCCCCCAGTGGTATACAGGCCTCCCCAGTGGTAGTATACAGCCCCCAGCAGTGTGGTATACAGCAGCCTCCCCAGTGGTACATACAGGCCCCAGCAGTGTTACAGCAGCCTTCCCAGTGGTATATACAGCACCAGCCCCAGGGGTATATACAGCAGCAGCCCCAGGGGTATATACAGCACCAGCCCCAGGGGTATATACAGCACCAGCCCCAGGGGTATATACAGCAGCAGCCCCAGGGGTATATACAGCACCAGCCCCAGGAATATATACAGCACCAGCCCCAGGGGTATATACAGCACCAGCCCCAGGAATATATACAGCACCAGCCCCAGGGGTATATACAGCATCAGCCCCAGGGGTATATACAGCAGCAGCCCCAGGGGTATATACAGCACCAGCCCCAGGGGTATATACAGCACCAGCCCCAGGGGTATATACAGCACCAGCCCCAGGGGTATATACAGCAGTAGCCCCAGGGGTATATACAGCACCAGCCCCAGGGGTATATACAGCACCAGCCCCAGGGGTATATACAGCAGCAGCCCCAGGGGTATATACAGCACCAGCCCCAGGGGTATATACAGCACCAGCCCCAGTGGTAGTATACAGCACCAGCCCCAGGGGTATATACAGCACCAGCCCCAGGGGTATATACAGCAGCAGCCCCAGGGGTATATACAGCAGCAGCCCCAGGGGTATATACAGCACCAGCCCCAGGGGTATATACAGCACCAGCCCCAGGGGTATATACAGCACCAGCCCCAGGGGTATACAGGCCCCCCAATCAAGATCCAGGGCCCCCCCCCCTTGCTCGGCAAACCTGTAAAGTAAAATCCTTATAGTTATCACTGTCCTGTCGCCGCGCTCCTCCGTCTTCACTCAGCGTCTTCCGGCTTCCTGTGGTCGGCGCAGACAATGACGTCATTGCCTGCGACCACAGGAAGCCGGAAGAAGACGGATGAAGCCGGGGATCGCGATGTCGGCAGCGGCGGGATGGCGGCGACAGGACAGTGATAAGTATAAGGATTTTACTTTACAGGTTTGCCGAGCAAGGGGGGGGGGGGGCCCTGGATACTGATGGGGGGGGGGGCCTGTATACTGATGGGGTGGCGGGCGGGCGGTATACTCGCGTATAAGCCAAGGGGGGACTTTTCAGCCCAAATTTTGGGCTGAAAAACTCAGCTTATACGCGAGTATATACGGTACTTGTATCTGTGTATTAGTCCAGGACAAGTAGGATCATTTTGAGGAAGAAGTAGAGAGAAGTGAGTGAAGTGTTAAAAATAAAATTGTGTTTAAAATATACTTCAATTTAGGGTTAGTTAGATATATTAATAAAAAAGTGGAGTGGAAGCTAAGTAGAGCACTAGTGGAGGGTTAAAAATGAATTATATCCAAAACTGTGCTTGGCATTTAGTGTCAATAGGCTTAATTGCTGGCAGCCGTCAGCGCGTGCCGGCTCCTCAGAACAGAAGCCCAGCGCGTGTCTGCGGTTAGAAGAAAGGCTATGGCTTCAATTAAATGTAACAGGCAAGCATGTGCCATCAATTAGATATGCTGTTCAGCGCGTGCCTGTGGTTTTAGAGGCGTGTGCCCCCAATTAAATGCAGCAGGCAGCATGCTGAAGCGTGTGCCTTCAATTAGACACAATATTCAGCGTGTATCAAAGGTTTTAGCTATAGAATCTCGGCATACGTCTGTAGTAAGATAGCAGGACAGCATGTGGAGGGTGTCTAGGTGTAGAACGATCCTATTTGGCGGTGTTCGAGTAAATATCCTAGTTTTTATTCCTAATGGTACCTTTACACGCCGCTACAGAAGATTGGAAACAACCGGGTGTCGGAGACAATTGTATCTTGCACCGTCAAATCAACCCGCGGTAGCGGCGTGTAAACTAGGTTGTTGCCACCCGTCACTTTCGGCACCTGTTTCAGAGCAGTGCTCTAAAACAGGTTGGATTCAACCCGATGGTAGCGGCGTCTAAATGAGGAACAGGAAGGTTTTTTCGTCACCTAGTTAACTCCCTGGGGTGTGACACAGCCTCTGGGATACCGCGCCCCATCAGCGATCATTGGTGGAAACTCCTGCGTTACGATTGGTTGTCCCTGCACAGGGCGCCATATTTAAGGAGCTGACCAGTCACACTACACAATTGCTCGAGCGTCATGTATTACTCAGCCTCCTGCGATGCCTGGCCAATCATGATGTTATTGCATTGTCCTATCAGCGTACGGACGTCTCGTAATCCACAATTGTGGCACGCCTATGTGCTGTCCCTGCTGCACCAGGTCCTCCCATATTAGCTTCTGTAGCGGTGTGTAAATGAGGTAAGGTGAGCTACAGAAGGTAACTTGTGGCACCCGGCGGTGCCTCCAGAGATAGATTAAACCTTTTGTAGAGCACTTTGTAGCGGCGTGTAAAGGCGGTATCGGGTACTGTTTGCAACCGTTGGAACGTGCTCGTGCACGTGAAGCACCCGGTTGTTTCCAACCTTCTGTAGAAATTCCATGATTGTAATAATATGAATTAAATAAGTGAATAAATAATGTGAATATAAAAGGATATTAAAAGGTGAGAAAGTTAAAAATGGGTATATACTATGAGGTACCAAGTATATTCATATATCACTTCATGATATTATCTCGGACACCAGATTAAGTCCTTTAGGTTTCAATGTGTTAAGCTTATACATCCAGTATCTTTCTTTCCTGTTCAGGGTATTTAATCTATTATGAACATATATGGGAACATGATCAATGGCAGTCAGTCTGAGTTTTGTGAAATCTCTGTGATGTGCTGTGTCAAAATGGTTTGAAACCCCATGCATTTTAAATCCAATTTTTATATCCGACCTGTGTTTATCCATGCGACTATGTAGTTGTTGAGTTGTTCTACCTATATATTGAATGTTGCATGGACATTCCAGGAGATAAATAACATGAGTGGAATTGCAATCCAGGTTATACATGATAGGGAAGGTTTCCTTAGTGACTGCGGAAGTGAGAGTTACAAGTCTGTATTATCCTGCAACAAAGGCATCTCCTACTGCCACATTTCTTAGATCCATTCATAATACGTTGTTCAGAGACATTTTTTACATTGTGCTCTCTTATCCTGCTGGGCGCTGGGATACCTTTGATGTTAGGTGCACGTCGATAAGTTATACTCGGTTTTGTGGGTAGAATCTTTTTAAATATTACATCATTTTGTAGTAACGGCCAATGTTTTGTTAAGATACTTTTCACTTCTCTATTTTTCCTATTGAAAGTCGTGACGAAATTAAAAGAGAATTTTTTTTCATTGTTTTCCCCTTTTTTGTTCCTCCTTAAAAGACTGTCCTGCGTAATCCCTTTGCAGTGATTAAATGCATTAGAGATTAATAATTTGGGATATTTCTTTTGTTCAAATCTATTCTTCAAAATGGATGATTGTTCTGAAAACGTTTTTTCATCAGTGCAGTTTTTCTTTATTCTTTTAAACCGATTAATAGGAATATTGCGTAGCCATTTGTTATAATGTCCGCTTTTAAAGTGGACATAGCTAATTTTATCAGTATCTTTAAAGTATGTTTTAGTCATAATCCTATTGTTCTCAATATATAAGGTAAGATCTAGGAAATTAGTACTATTATCATCAATATGCGGTTCAAACGTTATACCCCATATATTCTTATGCAATTCCATCTTTTCAGCACTTTCCTTCTCCCATATAATGATAATATCGTCTATGTATCTTTTATAAAATTTAAATTTCCCCTAAATGTGTGTTTCCATATACATGTAGTTTTTTCAAACTGACCCATAAATAAATTGGCGTACGAACATGCGACTTTTGAACCCATCGCTGTTCCCTTAGTTTGATGGTAATAGGTGCCCAAGAAAGTGAAAAAATTATTGTGCAGAATAAAATCAAGTCCTTGAATGATAAAATGTTTTTGTTGTTGCGGGATTCTATTATCTCCAAGTAAAAATGCTTTAGTACATTCTATCCCAATCGCATGCTCAATGTTTGAGTACAGAGAAGCTACATCGAGGGTTAAAAAGCAATATGTATCTTTCCATTGATTAATCAAATGTGTTGAGTCCTTCAGGAAACTATCCAACGAAAACACATGATATTGAAGGATCTTATCTATGTGATTCGCTATGTTACTAGTGAGGGATTCAATCCCAGAAGTTATGGGCCTCCCAGGGGGATTGACAGTGCTTTTATAAATTTTCAGGAGATAGTAGAAAAAAGGTATAACAGGGTTTTTATTGTATGAAAACTTTTTTTCGGAATTGTTAATTATCCCATCCTCAAACGCCTTTTTAATCCAACTATTATATTCTTTTATTAACCCTGGGAAGGTGTCATAGTCTATTTTATTATAATAAACTGTATCAGATAAAATCCTATTGGCTTCTTTCAAATAGTCAGAATAATTTTGGACCACAATTAGGGATGGGCGAATTCCTCGCTACTATTCGGGTCTCGCCCGAATAGTAGCGGACTCGGGGGACTCGCTACCCGCCGAGTTTCCTTAGGAATTACTCGGGGGTAGCGAGTCCGGTACTTTTGCAGTGTATCTATACAGATACACTACAAAAGTACCCTAAAAGTTAATGTAAGGGGTTAAAAACAATAAACATTAATACTCACCTCCTGTACTCCTGGACCGGGACCGGGACCGAAGACCTCCGGCTGTTACAGGACCTCCGAGACCACCGGGAGAAGATGGGGAAAAGGACCTTGCAGTTCAGCCAATCAGCATTCGGCTAGCGGTCACGTGGGTTTGTCATGTGACCGCAGTGCAGCCGCATCCTGATTGGCTGAACTGCAAGGTCCTTTTCCCCATCTTCTCCCGGTGGTCTCGGAGGTCCTGTAACAGCCGGAGGTCTTCGGCTCCGTCCAGGAGTACAGGAGGTGAGTATTAATGTTTATTGTTTTTTACCCCTTACATTAACTTTTAGGGTACTTTTGTAGTGTATCTGTATAGATACACTGCAACAGTACAGGTTACTACTCGGACTCGCTGGACTCGCAACGAGTACCGAGTCTCGGACCCGAACTCGTTAGAGTCCAGCGAGTCCGAGTATTTCAGGATTCGCCCATCCCTAACCAGAATGCCTCCACCCTTGTCTGCACTCCTTATTACGGTGTCCTTATTCTTTTTTAGGTTTTTAAGGGCTTTCCTTTCAGTCATACTTAAATTATTTATGTTAGATGGATTTAGTTTGTTCAGTGTGTTCAGATCATTTTGTACAAGTTCTTGGAATGTTTCTAAAAAATGTCCCCTGCTCTCTGTGGGATAAAATTTGCTATTGATCTTGATATCAGGATGGAAATATTTGTCATGCGGTAAAATTGTATTTGAAGGAGGTACAGGGTTAAGTTAATCATGTCTCCTTAATGTTAGCTTCCTTATGAACATCTGTAAGTCCACAAATAAATCTAAATCATTAGGGTCATTCGTTGGGCAAAAGGATAATCCCTTGTTTAGGATATTTAACTCTTCCATAATCACATAGATTGAATACATTATTATTGTTATTTTGTCCTACAGGTCAAATGTTACTCTCCCCTTCTTTTTTGTTATTTTTTCTTTTACTTCGTCCACCCCTCCTAGTTTTCTTCTTCCTATGGCTGGGCTGAAGAATTTCTTGATAATGTTCTGGTGGTTGCTGGCAAAGCTTAAAAAAGGAGCAATGCCTGTATTGTTGGTATTAGAGTTATCTAAAATTATCCAATTATCCTATTAGTATGTGTATCAATGGTTGGAGTAACTGGAATCAATTGTTCAGTAGGTACATTGATGTGTGTATTTGAGTCCTGTATCTCAATGAGATTCTTTTCAGTTTGACTCATAGATAAATTACTGTTTTTACCGTGCAAAATCACAGGTACCAAAGGTTCTATTAATCTGTTCCTTTATTTTCCTTAAATGCTCTCCAGCAGGTACGAGAGAAACCGGCTCTGATGAGGTGACTGGGGATTCTATACCCTAATCACGAGACACACCGGTGTGGGGCATAGGCTTTATGTGCTGCAGCCTAACTTTCCACCACGGACCAGGAACACAGCCGTCATACTAGGACTGGTGATCCTGACTGTAAGGGAAATATATTCACCCGTGAGTCCGCGACGACCAGACTGAACCTGGGGGTGAGGTACTACAATAATACTGAGAGAAGGGCCTGGAAGGACTTTGTGGGAGCAACACAGAAAGCTACCTGAGCTGCACAGTTTGAGTAACCCAGAGCAGTGCTGAAGTGTTTAAGTGTAACTTGTGTGTACTGTGAAACTGCTGTGGAAAGATCAAGTAAATTATCCAGTAAGCTCACACTTGCCTGAGACTGTTCCTTTCCAGCACAACATCCAGCACTAAGACAACTAACACTGTGGAGAGCTGCAGCAGCAAATGTTGCAATTGAATCCCACCTGAGGAGCCACAGACGGTCGTCCCTGCACACTGGCTGGAGGAGCTACAGCTTGGAAGTAAGTGACTTGTACCCAGCACCATCCCTCACCAGGCCCATCCATCACATCTACTCCTGCCCTGGGGACCCTCAGCCCTACCCGAGAAGGGCTTACCATCCACACTGCCCAAAGTCACCGTCCCCAGCAGGAATACAGCAGCGGTGGTTCTACTAACCACATACCCCAGGTGGCGTCACGACAAATCATCCCTTGTAAATATCCCCTTTTTGGACTGATCCCAGGACACAGGACCGGGCCACAACTACCGTGGTATCCCCAGTGAGACATCACCGGCCTGGCTCCCGAGTACCCCTTAGCCTGGGGGTGCATCACACAAGGTGTGCTATACTAAGGGACATGGCCAAGGTAAGGAAGGCTGAAAACCGACCACTTTGGAACAAGAAACATAAAACGTCAAGACTGGGCCAAGAAATATCTTAAGACTGATTCTTCCAAGGTTTTATGGACTCTTGATGGTCAGATGGATGGGCCAGAGGCTGGATCAGTAAAGGGCAGAGAGCTCCACTACGACTCAGATGCCAGCAAGGTGGAGGTGGGGTACTGGCATGGGCTGGGATCATCAAACATGAACTTGTGGGACCTTTTCAGGTTGAGGATGGAGTGAAGCTCAACTCCCGGACCTACTGCCAGTTTCTGGAAGACAACTTCTTCAAGCAGTGATACAGGAAGAAGTCGGGATCATTCAAGAAAAACATGATTTTCATGCAGGACAATGCTCCATCACATGCATCCAACTACTCCACAGCGTGGTTGACCAGTAAAGGGCTAAAAGAAGAAAAAATAATGACATGGCCCCCTTGTTCACCTGATCTGAACCCCATAGAGAACCTGTGGTCCCTCCTTAAATGTGAGATCTACAGGGAGGGAAAACAGCACACCTCTGGGGACAGTGTCTGGGAGGGAAAACAATACACCTCTGGGAACAGTGTCTGGGAGGGAAAACAGCACACCTCTGGGAACAGTGTCTGGGAGGGAAAACAGTACACCTCTGGGAACAGTGTCTGTGAGGGAAAACAGTACACCTCTGGGGACAGTGTCTGGGAGGGAAAACAGTACACCTCTGGGAATAGTGTCTGGAAGCTGTGGTGGTCGTAAACAGATCAAGCAACTGGCAGAATCTATGGATGGAGGCTGCTGAGTGTCATCATAAAGAAAGGGGGCGATATTGGGCACTCATTTTTTGGGGTTTTGTTTTTGCATGTCAGAAATGTTTATTTCTATATTTTGTGCAGTTATATTGGTTACCTGGTGAAATAAACAAGTGAGATGGGAATATATTTGTTTTTTATTAAGTTGCCTAATAATTCTGCACAGTAATAGTTACCTGCACACACAGATATCCTCCTAAGAGCCAAATCTAAAAACCTCACTCCAACTTCCAAAAATATTAATCTTTGATATTTGAGGCTTTTGGGTGATTGAGAACAGAGCTGTTAATCAATAATAAAAATAATCCTCTAAAATACAACTTGCCTAATAATTCTGCACACAGTGTATCTCTGTAGACCAACAACTGCCCTGATACAAGAGCTTATGAGAGGTTTTCTCCTGCTCTCAGATAGCTCACACCAGAGGACATGATGGCGGTGGACCTGTTATGGCGGTGGACCTGCAATGGTGGTGGACCTGTAATGGCGGTGGACCTGTAATGGGGGTGGACCTGTGATGGCGGTGGACCTGTAATGGCGGTGGACCTGTAATGGCGGTGGACCTGTGATGGCGGTGGACCTGTAATGGCGGTGGACCTGTAATGGCAGTGGACCTGTGATGGCGGTGGACCTGTGATGGCGGTGGACCTGTAATGGCGGTGGACCTGTAATGGCGGTGCACCTGTGATGGCGGTGGACCTGTGATGGCAGTGGACCTGTAATGGCGGTGGACCTGTAATGGCGGTGGACCTGTGATGGCGGTGGACCTGTAATGGCGGTGGACCTGTAATGGCGGTGAACCTGTAATGGCGGTGGACCTGTAATGGCGGTGGACCTGTGATGACGGTGGACCTGTGATGGCGGTGGACCTGTGATGGCAGTGGACCTGTAATGGCGGTGGACCTGTGATGGCGGTTGACCTGTGATGGCGGTTGACCTGTAATGGCGGTGGACCTGTAATGGCGGTGAACCTGTAATGGCGGTGGACCTGTAATGGCGGTGGACCTGTGATGGCAGTGGACCTGTTATGGCGGTGGACCTGTAATGGTGGTGGACCTGTGATGGCGGTGGACCTGTAATGGCGGTGGACCTGTAATGGCGGTGAACCTGTAATGGCGGTGGACCTGTAATGGCGGTGGACCTGTGATGACGGTGGACCTGTGATGGCGGTGGACCTGTAATGGCGGTGGACCTGTAATGGCGGTGGACCTGTGATGGCGGTGGACCTGTAATGGCGGTGGACCTGTAATGGCGGTGGACCTTTGATGGCGGTGGACCTGTAATGGCGGTGGACCTGTGATGGCGGTGGACCTGTAATGGCGGTGGACCTGTGATGGCAGTAGACCTGTAATGGCGGTGGACCTGTAATGGCGGTGAACCTGTAATGGTGTATACCACAACGGGCGACTGTTAGAGATGAAAACTCACCTTTAATTTTACAAAAATCTGAATCCATGTTGTGTTGTGATACGTCGTGCAAAGTAGCAGCTGCCGGCCATCATAGTGACAGGACCTACAGTCACATATGGGGAGGTCAAAGGAAAAAGCACAGGACCTACAGTCACATATGGGGGTGGTCAGAGGAAAGAGCACAGGACCTACAGTCACATATGGGGGAAGTCAAATAAAAGAGCAAAGGACCTACAGTCACATATGGGGAGGTCAGAGAAAAAAAGCACATGACCTACAGTTACAGTATATATTGGGGAAGGCAGGGAAAAGAGCATAGGACCTACAGTCACATATGGGGGAGGTCAGAGAAAAGAGCACAGGACCTACAGTCACATATCGGAGAAGTCAGAGAAAAGATCACAGGACCTACAGTCACATATGGTGGAGGTCAGAGAAAAGAGCACAGGACCTACAGTCACATATGGGGGAGGTCAGAGAAAAGAGCACAGGACCTACAGTCACATATGGGGGAGGTCAGAGAAAAGAGCACAGAACCTACAGTCACATATGGGGGAGGTCAGAGAAAAGAGCACAGGACCTACAGTCACATATGGGGGAGGTCAGAGAAAAGAGCACAGGATCTACAGTCACATATGGGAGTGGTAAGGGGCCCCATACACCGCCTGAGGAAGACTGTCAGAGCACAGTTGAAACATGTTGTGGAGCTAAGGGAAATAAAGTTGCCGGTTAATGAAATCCGTTTAGATGCTTGTCATTTGAGCGCTCCCACAAAGACCGCTTTTCATCCTTGTAACAACTCCACCACCATGTCTGTTCCCAGGTCTTGGGGAATGGGAGAAATGTAAGCCGCCATGAGAAACAGCTCAGTCCTGATTTCTGAGTCCTAGATCCAGGTTTGAGTGAGGGCCAGCAGATTAAGGGAGTTAGGCAAGGGTCACACTTGAGTCACTGAAGCGCTAAAAGCTACTGTTTTTCACAATTCCAAATTATGGAAAACGATAGCGTTAACGCTTCCATAGGCTCCCATGCAAAAAAACGCATGGTCAAAATGCAAAGCATCCAAAAACACGGTAAGCAGAGTTTTAGGGGTGTTTGCAAAAACACATGCATTTTTTTTAACATGGGAGCCTATAGAAAACGCATGCGTTAATGGCCTCCCAAGTGTGACCCTAGCCTTAGTGAGAAAGTAGTTGTGAATGAAGGGAAGTTTGTTGCAGTGCATGGATTCCAGAGAGCGCAGTTAAAAGAGGGAGATGAAAGTGTGCAAGTGATGTTAATAAGGTTAGTGGGGTTTCTATGTGTGTTGGGAGAGGGGTTGAAGTTGGCATAGGGTTGACCAGGGTTAGGAGAGATATCACTTGACAGGAGCAGCAGCAAAAAGAGAAAGAGCAAATAGATTTTGGATTTGTGACATGGATTGTGATGCAATACCCTGGAATATAATGGACTGAGATTATTAAGTAAGGTGAAGAGAGCATGGGAGCTGTACATAGGGGAGGGAAGGAGAGAGAGCCTGATGTGAGTAAAGGGTGATGGAGGGAAAAAGGGGTAGTGAAAGTGGATAACAGAAGCACAGAGGAAAACATGGATTGTGATGCAATACCCTGGAATATAATGGACTGAGATTATTAAGTAAGGTGAAGAGAGCATGGGAGCTGTACATAGGGGAGGGAAGGAGAGAGGGGCTGATGTGAGTAAGGGGTGATGGAGGGGAAATGGGGTGGTGAAAGTGGATAACAGAAGCACAGAGGAAAACAGACAATGAAATAAAAGACATAGTTAACAAACATTGAAAGTGAAAAGAATTATAAAGATTGTTTTCAGTGGCTTTCTATCCCATTACTTTTTAGTTGATTTCAGTCAATTCCGGCCAATTTCTGGTCTATTTCATTTCTTGACACTTATGAGACACAAAAGCAGACACGTCTGAAGCAGACTTGTAGCTTGTAAGATATACTCAAAAAAGTGAATGCAGGTGGGGAAGTAGGAGGAGGGAACTGGACTTCATTAGACCAATAACAATCAAGGCTGAGCCAAATAGTGGTTTACAGGCAGATTAAACAAAGGGTCATAAATAAGTATGTGGGAGGGGCAGTGGAATAGATAGCTACATTCATAATACAATGGAATATTTTGCAACATGAAAATAGATCAGTTCAGCAGGAAAGCTGATTTCATGGGAATAGAATCACACGTAACTGTAGGAGGAGTAGTGCAGATAGATGATGATAGATGGGAGATGATAGAGCATAATTGCTTCATATAATTTCTGCTCTATTTCATTTCTTGACAATTATGAGACATTTAAGACACAAAAGCAGACACGTCTGAAGCAGACTTCTAGCTTGTAAGATAATGTATCCTCACGCATCTCGCTCCCTCACTCATCATGCTGAGTCCTTACCAATGCCTCGCCCTCACTCCCTATACTGTGTCCCCCATACTGTGTCCTCACCCTTCACACTCCTCACTCCCAATACTGTGCCCTCATCAATTCAGGTCCTTAATGCCACATACTGTGTCCTTAACCATCCCGCCCCCGTACTCCCCATACTGTGCCCTCACCCATTCTGCCCCTCACTCCCCATACTGTGTCCTCACCCATTCTGCCCCCTCACTCCCCATACTGTGTCCGCTCCCATCCCACACCCTCAATCATAACTCAAAACTTTCCTCTCCACCATCACTGAAGGAGATCTTACTCATCTCCTCTCCAAATCACCACTGTACAGGTGGTTCACTAGATCACCTTCATGGTAGTGTCGAGCCCACTGGGACGGGGTACTCGGTACTGGACCGTGTCTGCTTCGGGGGAATGTCACGGGGTCCTGGTTCGGACCGTGTCCCGGGCCTTGGCAAATAAAAGGGTGTATTTACAGGGGAGGATAGTTTATCGTGACGCCATCCACTGAATGCGGCCAGTAATGGGGCCGCCGCTGCCGCAAAACCTCCGGACATGATGTGATGGCAGCAGGGATGGAATAGTTCCAGTGGGCAGAACTGTGTTCCCCGGGTCAGTGTTTGTAAGTCTATGATGGAGGTGAATAGTGGAGACGGATTAAGGAACACACACTCATGTTTTGTAGTTTCCAAAGCTTTACTGCGATGTTATTGCAGATTGTCCACGGAGTTTGTACAGGGGCCGGGTTTTCCTCCCACCCTATCGGGGTCCTCAGCTTCCTCGTGCTGCGCTGTGTGTGTGTCCTGGCTGCTGCGTCTAGCTGAGCTGCTGGGACCGTCTCACTCTCTCTCTGTTCTGCTGGTACCACTTGGCTAGGCAACTTGAGTCCTCTGTGCTGTGCTGACCCCGCCGTGTTGCTTTGCACTGGTACTGTGGTCGTCTAAAGACTCCACTACTCCTGGATTTACTGTGCTGTGGGTGTCAGACACAGTGTCGGATCCTCTGTCTTTCGGTTCTCCCTTCCTCAGACCCTAGCTAGGCCTGGAATCAGTGAGCAGGCTGCAGAGAAGCTTAGCACAGCTTCTTTGACACTGCAGACTCACTCAGTTCTCCCACGAACTGAAACTAACTCTTCACAGCACTGCTCCGTGCTGAACTTCTGCACTAAGCTCCTTAATTCCTGTGGACCTGGAGTATTTAAGAGTGCAGGTTGTACTCCCCCTCCTGGCCCAGAGGGGCTAGTGTAGGTCAGTGTGTTGTGGGGAGGGAACCCTTGTGATCTTACTGTGGCACATTAACCCATGGGGTGCCACATTAGCATCACCATTACTGAGAGGGCGATGATACCCTCCACTGAAGGGTGAAGTGTGGCCCCTCCACAGGGCATCAACATGCTCATACTGGAGTGTGAAGAGGATTGCCACAGTAGAAACTGCTAGAAGGCAGGTGCCTGATTGTGAGGGATTGTGATGTGGTCCAGTGAGTTTGGAGAGACCCCACAATGGTACAATTGGTGGTCGCCATTGATAAACATGAACTGAGGCACCCGGATTGCCATTAGTGGGTAATAAAGAAAATGGAGTGGTAGTGAACATATATTCTATGATCTTCAGCATTTCTGCTTCGCTACTCCTCTGTGGCTCCCGGACCCCCTCAGATGCAGGACCCCATAATAGCCAGTGCCACTATAGATTGTAGAGGACACAATATGGGGTCGTACAATCCCATCTATCACGGCCTTAGAGACTCGTTCACCGAGGACACAATTCTCAAGAATTTACCCTTCAGTCTGCAGATAACCTAATACATACAAACATGAGATAAATAAGACATGGGTCCCTTGGGGCCCCGTAAGGAAACGTTAATAAGCCATCACTTCTTCTAATTAGGAGTCTTGGGGGCCCCTGCCTCTTGGGGAGGGTAATGCATTATATTTATATATATCCTTTGCCTGTCCTCTCCATTGCTCCCATGTAGTATGGACATAACAGTGAGTATAAGGTCGGGAGGGATTCAATGTTTATATGTGGGGTTTAGGGTGTAATCAGAAAGACCCTCTGACATATCATGACTTAGGAGTCTAAAAGGGACAGAAGAGTTTGGAAAGGGCAGCTGGGTCTAGAGATGGGGAAAGGGGGGTCTGGAGAAGAACACAATGGTCTGAAGAAAGGAAAGATGTGTTTGAAGGAAAATGAAGAGTCTGGAGATGAAACAAGAGTCTGGAAGGGACAGAGGAGTCTGGGGATGAAACAAGAGTCTGGAAGGGACAGAGGAGTCTAGGGATGAAACAAGAGTCTGGAAGGGTCAGAGGAGTCTGGAGATGAAACAAGAGTCTGGAAGGGTCAGAGGAGTCTAAGGATGAAACACGAGTCTGGAAGGGACAGAGGAGTCTGGAGATGAAACAAGAGTCTGGAAGGGTCAGAGGAGTCTGGAGATGAAACAAGTGTCTGGAAGGGACAGAGGAGTCTGGAGATGAAACAAGAGTCTGGAAGGGACAGAGGAGTCTGGAGATGAAACAAGAGTCTGGAAGGGTCAGAGGAGTCTAAGGATGAAACACGAGTCTGGAAGGGACAGAGGAGTCTGGAGATGAAACAAGAGTCTGGAAGGGACAGAGGAGTCTGGAGATGAAACAAGAGTCTGGAAGGGACAGAGGAGTCTGGGGATGAAACAAGAGTCTGGAAGGGACAGAGGAGTCTGGAGATTAAACAAGAGTCTGGAAGGGTCAGAGGAGTCTAAGGATGAAACACGAGTCTGGAAGGGACAGAGGAGTCTGGAGATGAAACAAGAGTCTGGAAGGGTCAGAGGAGTCTAAGGATGAAACAAGAGTCTGGAAGGGACAGAGGAGTCTGGGGATGAAACAAGAGTCTGGAAGGGACAGAGGAGTCTGGAGATGAAACAAGAGTCTGGAAGGGTCAGAGGAGTCTAAGGATGAAACACGAGTCTGGAAGGGACAGAGGAGTCTAAGGATGAAACAAGAGTCTGGAAGGGACAGAGGAGTCTAAGGATGAAACAAGAGTCTGGAAGGGACAGAGGAGTCTGGAGATGAAACAAGAGTCTGGAAGGGACAGAGGAGTCTGGAGATGAAACAAGAGTCTGGAAGGGTCAGAGGAGTCTGGAGATGAAACAAGAGTCTGGAAGGGGGGGGGGGCAAAGAAATCTAGAAAGAGCAGAGGGGTTTGAAAGCCATAGAAGGGTCTTGGAGCCACAAATAAATCTGTCTCTCTGTTCTCAGGAGAGAACAGAGAGGTTTTGGGGACAGAAGAATCAAACAGGAGCAATGGATGGACCTGAGGAGTCCGGACAAGATAGAGGAGTCTAGTTGGAAAGGAGGGGAAACATTGTCTTCAGAGGGAAAGAGATCTGGTGAGAACGGAGATGGCCGAGGAGACATAGGGACCTAATAGGACAGAAGATCCTGGAGAGAATGAGGCAAAGGAGTATGGAGTGGATAGAGGTGTGCTTGGGGGAAGTAGAAAGGTCAGGTGGAGAAAGAGGAGTCTGGAAAACATCAGGACACAGGAGGGGATGAAATGTGTGAAGGAATCAGCAGGGTCAAGAGCCAAGTGTGAATGTATAGAGGAAGATATGGACACCATTACATGTGAATGTCAGAATATGAAGCATTTTATACTCTCAGGCTTCATATCTGCTATTTCGATTTTCAAAGTAGAAGGGAGAAGGACCATGAATATTGAAGAGTTGTCATTTTATTCACTTCCCTATGATTAGAGGTGACCCTTTACATATCTCCTATGAATGTATGGGACAGGCTTGGGTGAGACTACATCATCTAGAAGCTCCGCTCCCTGTATTACATGGACTAGGATGGTGGAAGAGTTCATAGTAATCTTGGTGGTCTATACTCATATCTTGATGGTCTATAGTAATGTCTTGGTTGTTGTCAGGAACTGAGTCAGGACCTGCAGCTCTCTGGCGCCCTCTTCTCCTGCTGGCCAAACATGGTATTGACAGAGGATAAGCAAAGGTGCGCAGCTGCTCTAATTTATGTCGTCCATTGTGGCACGTGATGTGACAGGATGTATATATACCACCAGTTCCTGCCAGAAATGTATATATTCCTCCATCCAGTCACCCTCGGGCCACAATATCACATGAATACAAAATGATGCTGCCACCACTGATCTCTTTCAGGTGGATCGGTAACCGGTTTGGTGACGTGAATTTACAGAGAGGAACATATTCAGCTCCTTCATAGAACATGAACAGCAAAACTAGTCATTTATACATTTGACTCCAGAAAGTTGTCAGTGTTTACAAACAGATATAAACGATATTACACAAGAGACAATTTACATATCTGCATAAACAGTTATTACAATAAAAGGGATTAAATTTACAGAAACCTAAACTGTTGTAGCTTGAATTGTGTAGTCCAATGGGGAGGGAGGAAAATGGAGGAGGTTCACAGCAGTGTTCACCTGCCCCAAATCTGTGACACTGAACCGATGGCTGACGTCAGTTCTTATAGGGTCTGAGTGAACTGACCGGTGCCCAGTGTCTTTTGTGATCTTTAATAGAGTTTGATCCCATAACTGCTGTCCATTGTCTTTTGTCGGCTTTGGTGGTCTATAGCAGTGGTCCCCAACCTTTTTTCCACCAGGGACCGGCTTCATGCAAGACCATTTGTCCGCGGCCCGGCGGGGGGTGGGGCTTTGGTCATATGGGGGCGTAGCTATAGATAAGGGGTGGCGTTTAGCACCCTGATTCCCCCAAAAGATGTGTTACGTATTATTTTCAGGGGATGTTTTATTTTTCCATCCCCTTGCAGCCCCAATGTGGTATCCACATAATTCCCTTGCAGCCCCCATCATCCCCTTGCAGCGCACAATATCCCCATCATCCCCTTTCAGCCCCCAATACCACATCCCCCATCATAATCCCCTTGCAGCCCCATCATCCTCCTCTTGCAACCCCCATCCTCCTCTTCCAGACCCCACCATTTCTCCTCTTCCAGCCCCCAGTATCCTCTTCTTCCAGCCCTAGTATCCTCTTCTTCCAGTCCCCACCATCCTCTTCTTCCAGCCCCCAGTATCCTCCTCTTATAGTCCCCACCATGCTCTTAAAGCCCCTATTATCCTCTTCCAGCCCCTATTATCCTCTTTAGCCCCTAGTATCCTCCTTTTCTAGTCCCCATCATTCTCTTCCAGACCCTATTATCCTCTTCCAGCCCCCACACATATCAGCAGTCACCGGCCCCCCCTGCACCTGCAGCATGACGTTGTCTCGGCTGTATGTATAGATGTATGGGAGAATCTCTCCGCCCATCACAGTGCAGAAGCCGGGCCAATCACAGTGCAACAGCCAGTAGCCAATCAGGGCCTGGCTGCTGCACCGTGATTGGCCCGGTTTCTGCACTATGATGGGCGGAGAGATTCTCCCATACATCTATGCATACAGCCGAGACAACGTAATGCTGTAGCGGGGGGCGATGACATCACCCCAAGAGGTGGGCCGCATCCACCGTTCAGAGCCACCGCAGTGCTCAGCACACTATGTGTAGTGCTGGTCTGCGGCGGCGCGGCCTGGCACACAGACCCCCGTGGCCCGGTCCCGGTCCGCGGACCGGTGGTTGGGGACCCCTGGTCTATAGTAATGTCTTGGTGGTCTATAGTAATGTCTTGGTGGTCTATAGTAACATCTTGGTTGTCTATAGTAACGTCTTTGTGGTCTATAGCAATATTTTGGTGGTCTATATTAAATTCTTGGTGGTCTATTGTAATATCTTGGTGATCTATAGTAACGTCTTGGTGATCTATAGTAACATCTTGGTGGTCTATAGTAACGTCTTGGTTGTCTATAGTAACATCTTGGTGGTCTATTGTAATGTCTTGGTGGTCTATTGTAATGTCTTGGTGGTCTATAGCAATATTTTGGTGGTCTATACTAAACTCTTGGGGGTGTATTGTAATATCTTCGTGGTCTATAGTAATGTCTTTGTGTTCTATTGTAATATTTTGATGGTCTATACTAAAGTCTTGGTGGTGTATTGTAATATCTTGGTGGTCTATAGTCATGTCTTGGTGGTGTATAGTAAAGTCTTGGTGGTCTATAGTACCATCTTGGTGGCCTATAGTAATATCTTAGTGGTCTAGGTTGGCGATTGGATTATCTACTTACATAATCGGGAGTTGGGCACTGTAGCCCAATCCCAGACTCCTTTGCGCGACTGCGAGTGATGACGCGCAGCGTCATCACGAGCCGCAGCCGCTCTACAGTTAAAAAAAAAAAAATCCTCACCTCTCCCCGAGCCCCCGGAGTCTCCCGCCGTCTTCCGCCGTGTTCCGCTAGGCTCCCGGTGGCTCTGCAGGCTCCCGGTGCGTGCAGTGGTCTTCTATCTACTGCACTCAAGGACCTGTGGTGATGTCAGAGTCACGTGACACCAGCTTACTCCAGGCAAATCGCAGGTCACGTGACTCTGACATCACCACAGGTCCTTGAGTGCAGTAGATAGAAGACCACTGCACGCACCGGGAGCCTGCACAGCCACCGGAGCCTAGCGGGAGACGGCGGGAGACTCCGGGGGCTCGGGGAGAGGTGAGCATAATCTTTTTTTTATTTTTTTTAACCCCTGCCTTGCAGGAGCACCACCACAGACACCTGTATATTCTGCCACCACACAGATGCCTGTATACTATCCCACCACACAGACACCTGTATACTATGCCACCACACAGACGCCTGTATACAATGCCACCACACAGACGCCTGTATACTCTGCCAACACACACACGCCTGTATACTCTGCCGCCACCACACACACCTGTATACTCTGCCGCCACCACCACACACGCCTGTATACTCTGCCGCCACCACACAGACGCCTGTATACTATGCCACCACACAGACGCCTGTATACTCTGCCAACACACACACGCCTGTATACTCTGCCGCCACCACAGACACCTGTATACTCTGCCGCCACCACCACACACGCCTGTATACTCTGCCGCCACCACCACACACGCCTGTATACTCTGCCGCCACCACACACGCCCGTACACTCTGCCACCACCACACACGCCTGTACACTCTGCCACCACCACACACGCCTGTACACTCTGCCGCCACCACCACACCTGCCTGTATACTCTGCCGCCACCAGCACAGACGCCTGTATACTCTGCCGCCACCAGCACAGACGCCTGTATACTCTGCCGCCACCAGCACAGACGCCTGTATACTCTGCCGCCACCACACATGCCTGTATACTCTGCCCCCACCACACCCGCCTGTATACTCTGCCGCCACCAGCACAGATGCCTGTATACTCTGCCACCACCACAGACGCCTGTATACTCTGCCGCCACCACCACACCCGCCTGTATACTCTGCCGCCACCAGCACAGACGCCTGTATACTCTGCCGCCACCAGCACAGACGCCTGTATACTCTGCCACCACCACACACGCCTGTACACTCTGCCACCACCACACACGCCTGTACACTCTGCCGCCACCACACACGCCTCTACACTCTGCCGCCACCACACACGCCTCTACACTCTGCCGCCACCACCACAGACGCCTGTATACTCTGCCGCCACCAGCACAGACGCCTGTATACTCTGCCGCCACCAGCACAGACGCCTGTATACTCTGCCACCACCACACATGCCTGTACACTCTGCCACCACCACACACGCCTGTACACTCTGCCGCCACCACACACGCCTGTACACTCTGCCGCCACCACACACGCCTGTACACTCTGCCGCCACCACACACGCCTGTACACTCTGCCGCCACCACCACAGATGCCTCTATACTCTGCCGCCACCAGCACAGACGCCTGTATACTCTGCCGCCACCAGCACAGACGCCTGTATACTCTGCCGCCACCACACATGCCTCTACACTCTGCCGCCACCACACACGCCTGTACACTCTGCCACCACCACACACGCCTGTATACTCTGCCGCCACCAGCACAGACGCCTGTATACTCTGCCGCCACTACACATGCCTGTACACTCTGCCGCCACCACACACGCCTCTACACTCTGCCACCACCACACACGCCTGTATACTCTGCCACCACCACACACGCCTGTACACTCTGCCGCCACCACACACGCCTGTACACTCTGCCGCCACCACCACAGATGCCTCTATACTCTGCCGCCACCAGCACAGACGCCTGTATACTCTGCCGCCACCAGCACAGACGCCTGTATACTCTGCCGCCACCAGCACAGACGCCTGTATACTCTGCCGCCACCAGCACAGACGCCTGTATACTCTGCCGCCACCAGCACAGACGCCTGTATACTCTGCCGCCACCAGCACAGACGCCTGTATACTCTGCCGCCACCAGCACAGAAGCCTGTATACTCTGCCGCCACCAGCACAGACGCCTCTATACTCTGCCGCCACCACCACAGATGCCTGTATACTCTGCCCCCACCACCACACACGCCTGTATACTCTGCCCCCACCACCACACACGCCTGTATACTCTGCCGCCACCACCACAGACACCTGTATACTCTGCCACCACACAGATGCCTGTATACTATGCCACCACAGACACCTATATACTCTGCCAACACCACCACACACGCCTGTATACTCTGCTACCCACAGAGCCGCCTGTATACTCTGCTACCCACAGAGCCCCCTGTATACTCTGCTACCCACTGACCCGCCTGTATACACACAATTCATTTCACCCTGCTCCCGATGCAATTGCATCGGGCCTTTTTACTAGTCACTATATAAGTGGTGGTTTCTGGTGGTGATTGACATGACATTATCCAGTAATTGGACATCTGCATTGCTGACGTCTGCACTATAGTGGCGTCCATAGTACATAGTAATGGTCTCTTCATGGTTCTGCTCATTTGGGCTATCAATACCCAAAATACAACAACATTCTGTCGAGATTGTGGTTGCTAATAATGGGCAATAAAAGGAGAAAAAAATATATCTGAACCACAGCTTTGATGTTGAGATTTGCCAGGAGGGTTTGGGTTGATGAAGCTTCCCATGACCCCATGACATTGACCATTCTTCTTCTATTTCTTTCCCATAGTTTCTTTCCACGTTACCGCTAAGTGGCTTCATTCTCCCCATGTCCACATGGACAACACCAGCTCCCACATCCCGTCCACGTTCTTCCTCATCGGAATTCCCGGTCTAGAAGATGTACGTTTATGGACATCCATCATCTTCTGTGTCCTGTATTTCTTGGCCATTCTTGGGAACTCCTCCATAACCTACATAATCTGCACTGAGAAGACTCTCCATGGACCCATGTACTTCTTCATGGCCATGTTGGCCATCAATGACGTTGCCTTGCCCACCTCCACTGTGCCTAAGACCCTGGAAATTCTTTGGAGGAACGATGGGCGTATTGGTGCTTCTAATTGTCTGGTCCAGATGTTTTTTGTCCATTTTCTATCGGTGGTAGATTCGGGAATCTTGGTGGCCATGGCTTATGACCGGTACACCGCCATCTGCTCGCCGCTCAGATACTCGTCTATCCTCACTTACACTGCTCTGAAGAGGATTGCCGCTTGCATTCTGATCAGAGCTTTCATCGTTGTGTTGCCTATTCCCATCATGGTTGGCCGGTTGGACTATTGCGGTGAAGACGTTGTGTTGCACTCATACTGTGAGCACATGGCCCTGGTGAACATCATGTGCGGAGATACAGAAGTGACGGGTCTTTATGGCTTCGTACTGGCCTTGTTTCTCGCCAGTTTGGACGTCCTGCTCATCGTCTTGTCTTATGTAATGATCCTAAGAGCCGTTTACAAGATGGCGTCACAAGACGCTCGGCAGAAGACCACCGAAACCTGTGGCTCCCACATCTGTGTGATTATCATTATCTACTCCTCGGCTTTTTTCACTTTTGTGACGCACACGTTTGGGGAAAGCGACGTTGCCTCTACAGCTCACATCGTCCTGGCCAATACTTACATCTTGTTTCCAGCTTTCTGTAATCCCATCATCTACGGAGTGAGGACCAAGCCAATCCGAGAGTGCGTCCTAAAGATAGTGTGCCAAAAACAGAAAAGGACCAAGCGATGAGTAGGGACGAGTCCAAGTGTGTCCCAGGTGGAAGCTACTGACATGTCCTGTACGTGTCACTGATATGTCTGAGGTGTTGGCAACCGATATGACTTGGATACATGAAAGAAACTGCGGCACTCCAACATATAGAATGTACAGGTGCCACACTGAACACAACACATTGTAACGAACAGACAGTGACACTCAATACTAAGATGTGCTATATTAAATATTAAACATCTATATAGCTAAGGAAATTTGAAAAATTATACACTTATCTTATGAATATGGCCATATCAACAACCACCCAGTAGCCACGTCAAGGCGTGTCTCTTTACTGGGTCCTAACCTACTATTATACCTGCATTAACAGTCTCAGCCTCTCTCTGGATTACAAATCTCTCTTGGAATGGGTGAGTAGAGACCTGCTAACAGAGACAATAGCCCCTTGTGTCTAGCAGGGGAACGGTTCACTACAGAAGGCGCTGTTATCCCTGTTAGCAGGTTTCTACTCGCCCATTCCAAGAGAGGGAGGCTGAGACTGTTAATGTGGGTATAATAGTAGGACCCAGTAAAGAGACACGCCTTGACATGGCTACTGGGTGGTTGTTGATATGGCCATATTTATAAGCTAAGTGTATCTTTTTTCATATTTCCTTAGCTATATAGATGTCCAATATTTAATATAGCATATCTTAGTATTGAGAGTCGCTGTCTTTCTTTACAATGACTTGGATATATGCTACTAATGTTTATTGGGTAGAGATGGACAGATCGATTCAGGGGACTCCGGTCCATCAGCTGGATCTGTTGTGATCAGTTGCTGGTCGGGAGGCTCCCGTATTTCTTACCTTCTGGGATCCCCAGAGCAGCTTTTGATTCCTTGGGGTCATGCCGCAATCATGAGTCTGCATCAGTCCAGTTAATCAAACACTACACCAAGGGTTACCGGAAGGTAAGAGATTCAGGAGCCTCCCATCCAATGAATAAAATCACTACGTGCCCAGCTGATGAACCGGAGGCCCTTTAATCAATTTGCCTACCTTTATCCCTGGCTACACGCCTCCGACCCACACATTACTGGTATATCCGGGTACACATCATTGGTAGGTCCTGGGCACATTACTGGTATATCCGGGTACACGTCACTGGTAGGTCCTGGGCACATTACTGGTATATCCGGGTACACGTCACTGGTATGTTCTGGGCACGTTACTGGTATATCCGGTGTGAGGCATGCCGGCGCTATAGCACTTGGCCGGTATGACTCACATGGCCTGCTGCAATCTGCGGGATTGCGGTACATAGCAGTACAAACAGGGTTAAGTGTGAGTTAGCTCTGTAATTGTACACAAGGGGTTAACTGCAGCTAGGTCTGAGGTCTGTGCATGAGTGAGTGGTGCTGATTGCCACTATGTTGCAGGTGTGGCAGGCAGCATTTAGCCTGCCCAGTGCTGTGAGCTGGGAGTCAGTCTGTCTGTGAGAAACATCCAGCCAGGGAGGATGTGGGAGTCAGAGGCGTTCCATCCCAATGGGGCATGGAGGGAGGCCTGCCATCTCCATACGGGAGGCACCTGCCCTTTTGACCGGGTGTGTGTGAGCCTGTGGCCAGACACAGGGGTTAAGAAGGTCCCTAGAGTTGGGGAACGTTGGCTGAACCCGGAGGGTGCTCGACTTGGGGTGCAGCCGTGGACCGGGAGACCTGCCTGGTATGGAGGTTTGGTGGCGGCTGGTGACCTGGAAACACATGGTGAGGAGACCTTGGGGGGTGCCTTTTTTTACCCGATAGCTTGGGTTTGCCAATCCCTGATCTGGCCTTGGAAGGGCAGCAGTCCATGGATATTTTATGATGACTGTGTGTATGATTCTCCATGGATGTGTTATGATGGACCACATGTGGTGTGTGTATAAGTGCCTGGTCGAGCTGGAGTCCGTGTGTATGTTATATAGCATGGGAGAGACCGAGGACAACTCAAAGGCCAGGCAGTCATAGCCGCCATTGGGACTGACTGTTAGGTCATGATATGGTCCCGTTGACCTCGTGTGGATGCATGAAGGCTGTGTGCAGTATAGCAGCCTGTATGAGACTGTATGACCTGTGTGAACAGGGCTATACCAGCTGTGCCCGGATCCCGGTGGGTCTGTGTGTCTCAGGTTTTCCATAAAGTGGGGACACGTACCATGCACTGGGACTACATATGTCTCGTACAGGGGTTCTGTATATAATGAGCTCTGTAACTGTAATGGGCTCTGTGATCATGTAAAGTTCTATAGACTGATGTGTGTAAATAGTGATGGTGGTCATTAACACCCTTGTGTTTAATAAAGTTTAATAAACTGCTACAAAATGTTTTATGTTAAAAAAACATCGGTTTGGTGTCATTTCCGTTGCCAAGCGAGCCCCTAGGTGAGCGCTATTGTCGAGCCCACTGGGACGAGGGTACTCGGTACCTGACCGTGCCTGCCTCTGGGGAATGTCACGGGGTCCTGGTCCGGACCGTGCCCCAGGCCCTGGCAATAATAAGGGTGTATTTACAGGGGAGAATAGTTTATCGTGACGCCACCCACAGTGTGTGGCCATTAGTGGGGCCACCGCTACCGCAGAACCTCCGGGGATGATGTGATGGCAGCTTAGATGGGATAGTTCTCCGTGGGCAGAACTGAGTTCCTCGGGGCAGTGTTGGTAAGTCTATGATGGAGGTGAATAGTGGAGACGGGGTTAAGGAACACACACTCACGTTTTGTAGTTTCCAAAGCTTTACTACGATGTTGTTGCAGATTGTCCACGGAGTCTGTACGGGCCGGGTTTTCCTCCCACCCTGTCCGGGTCATCAGCTTCCTCGTGCTGCGCTGTGTGTGTGTGTCCTGGCTGCTGCGTCTAGCTGGGCTGCTGGGACTGTCTCACTCTCTCTCTGTGTTCTGCTGGTACCACTTGTCTAGGCAACTTGAGTCCTCTGTACTGTGCTGACCCCGCCGTGTTGCTTTGCTCTGGTACTGGCCGGCTGCCTGACTCCAACTCCAGGACAGTCTAGACTGACTAACCTGACTAGTTCCCCCTAGAAGCCACTATGTACCCTCCTGGGGTCCCTCCCACCTACTATTCTAGTGTGTGGGTGTTACTCTAGAGTTCCACCTAGTGACCATAGTTCCAATTGCAGTGGGGTGACTGTACTGCTTTTCTGGAGCGCCACAGGGCCACTTAATATGGTGGTTATGCTGGCCTCCGCAAGGAGCCACCCCATGGCTAGGTCCTTCCCTGGAAGGATATCTGGCTAGTCCTGTGTTTGAGACTCCTAAACAAGGCTCCACAGACTCTATTTGCACATCTTGTAGTAATCTCCTCATCCTGATCCCCTTCTTGTAGTAATGTCCCATCCTGGTCCCCTTATTCTTCTTGATCTCTCTGCAGCCTTTGACACTGTTGACCACCATCTCCTACTCTCCATGCTGCACTCCATCGGCATCAAGGACACGGCTCTCTCCTGGCTCTCCTCCTATCTCTCTGACCGCTCTTTCAGTGTATCATTCTCTGGCTCCACTTCCTCTTCTCTTCCTCTCACTATTGGGGTCCCTCAGGGTTCAGTCCTTGGCCCTCTTCTTCTCTTCCTCTCACTATTGGGGTCCCTCAGGGTTCAGTCCTTGGGCCTCTTCTCTTCTCTCTCTACACGGCCCCGATTGGACAGACCATCAGCAGATTTGGCTTCCAGTACCATCTCTATGCTGATGACACACAACTATACACTTCAGCCCCTGACCTTACTCCTGCTCTAATACAGAACACCAATGACTGTCTAACCGCAGTTTACAATATCATGTCCGCTCTCCATCTGAAACTCAGTCTCTCCAAAACTTAACTTCTTCTGCTCCCGCCCTCCACTAACCTCCCTAAATCTGACATCCCTCTCTGTGTGCGGCACCATGATAATGCCTAGTCAGCAGGCTCGCTGTGATGAGGCATAGGCAGCAAGCTCGCTGTCTGGGTGTTATGTGATGCTGATCTCTCCTTCACCCCATATATACAATCTCTCGCCCGCTCTTGCCGCTTGCACCTGAAGAACATCTCTAGAATTCACCCCTTCCTCACCATGGAAACAACAAAAATCCTCACTGTGGCTCTGATCCACTCCCGCCTTGATTATTGTAATTCTCTATTAATTGGCCTCCCCCGCACTAGACTCTTCTCTCTCCAGTCCATCTATAAGGCAGCAGCCAGGATCACCTATCTAGCTAACCGATACTCGGACGCTTCCGCTCTATGCCAGTCATTGCACTGGCTGCCCATACACTATAGGATCCGCTCTGTGCCAGTCATTGCACTGGCTGCCCATACACTATAGGATCCGCTCTGTGCCAGTCATTGCACAGGCTGCCTATACACTATAGGATCCGCTCTGTGCCAGTGTTTGCACAGGCTGCCTATACACTGTAGGATCCACTCTGTGCCAGTCATTGCACTGGCTGCCCATACACTACAGGATCCACTCTGTGCCAGTCATTGCACTAGCTGCCCATACACTATAGGATCCACATTGTTCCTGTCATTGCACTAGCTGCCTGTACATGATAGGATCCGCTATGTGCCAGTCATTGCACTGGCTGCCCATACACTATAGGATCTGCTATGTGCCAGTCATTGCACTGGCTGCCTGTACATTATAGGATCCGCTCTGTGCCAGTCATTGCACTGGCTGCCCATACACTATAGAATCTGCTCTGAGCCAGTCATTGCACTGGCTGCCTATACACTATAGGATCTGCTCTGTGCCAGTCATTGCACTAGCTGCCCATACACTATAGGATCCGCTCTGTGCCAGTCATTGTACTGGCTGCCCATACACTATAGGATCCGCTCTGTGCCAGTCATTGCACTGGCTGCCCGTACACTATAGGATCTGCACTGTGCCAGTCATTACACTGGCTGCCCATACACTATAGGATCTGCTCTGTGCCAGTCATTACACTGGCTGCCCATACACTATAGGATCCGCTCTGTGCCAGTCATTGCACTGGCTCTATACACTATAGGATCTGCTCAGTGCCAGTCATTGCACTGGCTGCCCATACACTATAGGATCCGCTCTGTGCCAGTCATTGCACTGGCTGCCTATACACTATAGGATCCACACTGTGCCAGTCACTGCACTGGCTGCCCATACACTATAGGAGCCGCTCTGTGCCAGTCATTGCACTGGCTGCCTATACACTATAGGATCTGCTCTGTGCCAGTCATTGCACTGGCTGCCCATACACTATTTAATTGGAGTTACACTATCACAGTTACTGATGATGATCAGACAGCTCCTGCCAAACAGTTTTTCCATTGCAGAAAAGAGGCTGATTTCTCACTTGCGTTTTTTTCAAATCTGGAAGATTAGTTATTTCAGCTGAAAACCTGGATCCAGTTTTTTGGCCATTCACTTTAATGATGTCAGGAAGAAACCAGAAGCAACAGGATTCTATTCCAATTGGCTGCAGTGGTCACGTGATACACCCCACTGGAAGAGGAAGTGTTAATGGTCCGCGAGTACACAAAATACTTGTCTTTCTCTGAATAGTCGCCCCCTCCATGTTCCCAGATATAAAATATTTCATAGTTGTGAACACTCCCTATAAATATCTATGTTGGACCTGGTGAAGCCGGTGGACTTACTCTGAAGATCCACAGCAGAATGGCTGTATATACTCCGGATCTATACACAGGAGTATACAGTCATCTGATTCTCAGAGTAAGTACAACAGTCTACACAGACCTGGAATCAAGTAAAATGATGAATCTCTTGAGATTTATTTTTTATTTATTTTAATCCAAATGTAAAAAGTTATAAATTATAAAACAATTTGTATTTTATTTATATTTGGCAAATTAGTGTTTTATTCAGTATTATGGATTATTTGTTTATTAAAATACTTTTCTTTAATATTTTTGAGATTCTAACTGACAACCAGCCTGTATACATGTGTGAGAGGTGTCAGCCCCGCCCCCTGATGATGACATCAATGCTATGATGACATCACACATGAGACCACACCCCTTATACTAAAGAACCAGCTCCTCATCTATTACTGCTGACAGCAGCCTGTATACATGTGTGAGGAGTCAGCCCCGCCCCCTGGTGATGACATCACACATGAGGCCACACCCCTTACACTACAGCACCAGCTCCTCATCTATTACTGCTGACACCAGCCTGTATACATGTGTGAGGAGTCAGCCCCGACCCCTGGTGATGACATCACACATGAGACCACACCCCTTATACTACAGCACCAGCTCCTCATCTATTACTGCTGACAGCAGCCTGTATACATGTGTGAGGAGTCAGCCCCGCCCCCTGGTGATGACATCACACATGAGGCCACACCCCTTACACTACAGCACCAGCTCCTCATCTATTACTGCTGACACCAGCCTGTATACATGTGTGAGGAGTCAGCCCCGCCCCCTGGTGATGACATCACACATGAGGCCACACCCCTTACACTACAGCACCAGCTCCTCATCTATTACTGCTGACACCAGCCTGTATACATGTGAGGAGTCAGCCCCGCCCCCTGGTGATGACATCACACATGAGACCACACCCCTTATACTACAGCACCAGCTCCTCATCTATTACTGCTGACACCAGCCTGTATACAGGTGAGGAGTCAGCCCCGCCCCCTGGTGATGACATCACACATAAGACCACACCCCTTATACTACAGCACCAGATCCTCATCTATTACTGCTGACACCAGCCTGTATACAGGTGAGGAGTCAGCCCTGCCCCCTGGTGATGACATCACACATAAGACCACACCCCTTATACTACAGCACCAGCTCCTCATCTATTACTGCTGACACCAGCCTGTATACATGTGTGAGGAGTCAGCCCCGCCCCCTGGTGATGACATCACACATGAGACCACACCCCTTATACTACTGCACCAGCTCCTCATCTATTACTGCTGACACCAGCCTGTATACATGTGTGAGGAGTCAGCCCCGCACCCTGGTGATGACATCACACATGAGACCACACCCCTTATACTACAGCACCAGCTCCTCATCTATTACTGCTGACACCTGCCTGTATACATGTGCGAGAGGAGTCAGACTCAACCTGTTGATACAGTGTCTTCTTAAGTTTTCAGTGTGTTAAGTGGCTTCTTTGCTGCCCTTCAAGCAACCACCAAAACCCTGTACCTGACTGCGTGTGTAGATGCAGCGACACCCACCTGCTGCCATTCCTGAGAAAGCTCTGCACTAGTGCTGAACCAATCCCATTGCCAGATGGTTCTGGTACTTGCTGGACTTTCTTGTGCGCCCTCAATCCTTCTTCACTGCAGTTAAACCTGTCTATTTGAAGTTTTGAGTATATGATAAATGGTTGATTTATGGGCAATCATCCAAGCAGCAATGTCCTTGCATGTAAATCTCTTCCAAGCAGCAATGTCCTTGCATGTAAATCTCTTCCAAGCAGCAATGTCCTTGCATGTAAATCTCTTCCAAGCAGCAATGTCCTTCCCTGTAAATCCCTTTTAATGGAAATCAATAATAAACTGCACATTTCCTTGTAAATGACAATGGTTAACAATAAAAGACAATGAATTCAAGCCTTAGCCCCATAATAAACCTACCAGTCCACTCTTATAATTCAATCTGCAAGACAGAGTGATATCAGCTACTTTCTTTTGAGCTAATGAGATCACTTTAACCAGTTATTGTGTGCGAGGGCTGAAATTCATGGGAGTTTTGTAATTACGAAATGAATTTAGCTGGTGCAGCCCTTTTTGTCTTGCAGCGGTTGACTTTGCATCTTTTGTAATCCACCTGATCCCTCTTCACAATTTAGGGGTAATAGAAACTGTAACTTTAAAACTTGGAGCAACAAACTTTGTGGAAACCCAAAGTTGTATCTCAGAACTTGTGCCCACTGTACGTCTTCTGCTTCACCCGGAGGATCTTCAGGGCCGAGTCCCTAATTTGCTTCGTCTTGACACCATAGATGATCGGGTTCAAGAACGCCGGGAACACAATGTAGATATTTGCTAGGAAGATGTGGACGTTTTGTGGCACTGCCTTCTGACCAAACCTGTAAGTCACAAAGGTGAATATTCCGGGCACATAGGCAGCGATGATGACACAAATGTGACAGCCGCACGTTCCCACGGCCTTGTGACGGGCGTCACGGGACGGCAGCTGGAATATGGCCCGCAGAATCATCACATACGAAAGTCCAATGAACATCAGGTCAAAGCCGGTGATCGAAAGAGACAAGATGAGGCCATAAACACTGTCCACTCTTGTATCTCCACATGCCACGTTCACCACGGCCATGTGATCACAGTACGAGTGCAACACAACGTCACCACCGCAATAGTGCAACCGGCCAACCAGAACCGGAATGGGGAAAATGGTGAGGAAGGCTCTGACTAGGATGCAAGCCGCAAATCTCTCCAGAACGATGAAGGTAAGGATGGACGGGTATCTCAGAGGGGAACAGATGGCGATGTAGCGGTCATAAGCCATGGCGGCCAAGATCCCCGACTCCACCACCGACAGGAAGTGGACAAAAAACATCTGGACGAGGCAAGAAAAAGCGTCGATACGGCTATCGCTCGCCCAGAAAATCCCCAGCATTTTGGGCACGGTGGAGCTGGAGAAGGCGAGGTCATTGACCGCCAACATAGCCAGAAAGAAGTACATGGGTCCATGGAGGCTCTTCTCAGTCCAGATTATGTAGGTTATGGAGAAGTTTCCAAGAATGGCCAAGATATAGAGGACACAGAAGAAAACAGAAGCTAAGACACCAAGATCTTCCAACCCAGAGATCCCAATGAGGAAGAAGGCGGGGGGCATGTGGGTGCTGGAGTTAGCGATGAGGAGCATTGATCATAATAAATCACCACTAGTAGAGATGAAACATGTGGGC
Organism: Allobates femoralis; assembly: GCA_033576535.1. Lineage (NCBI taxonomy): Eukaryota > Metazoa > Chordata > Amphibia > Anura > Aromobatidae > Allobates > Allobates femoralis. The sequence continues at coordinate 750,221,404 of JARQOC010000002.1, forward strand.
GATCATTCTCTGTATCTGAGGAAAAGGAGACAAGAAGTATAACAATGTCCTATGATATTGGTGGAGTGTACAACAGCTGCAGGCTTATGTTGTAGAGGGACCGTCGTTAGCAGACAGTCAATGGCGCTGTGCTGTAGAATATAATGTGACTTCTCAGTTATTGGGTGATCATTCTCTGTATCTGAGGAAAAGGAGACAAGAAGTATAAGAATGTCCTATCTATCATATTGGTGGAGTGTACAACAGCTGCAGGCTTATGTTTAGAGGGACCGTCGTTAGCAGACAGCCAATGGCGCAGTGCTGTAGAATATAATGTGACTTCTCAGTTATTGGGTGATCATTCTCTGTATCTGAGGAAAAGGAGACAAGAAGTATAAGAATGTCCTATCTATCATATTGGTGGAGTGTACAACAGCTGCAGGCTTATGTTGTAGAGGGACCGTCGTTAGCAGACAGCCAATGGCGCAGTGCTGTAGAATATAATGTATGACTTCTCAGTTATTGGGTGATCATTCTCTGTATCTGAGGAGGAGACAAGAAATATGAGAAAATCCTATCTATATCGTATTGGTGGAGTGTAGAACAGCTGCAGGCTTGTGCTCTGGAGGAACCATCCTTAGCGGACAGCCAAAGGTGCTGTGCTGTAGAGGAACTATCCTCAGCAGACAGTCAATGGCGCTGTGCTGTAGACAAACTATCCTCAGCAGTCAATGGCGCTGTGCTGTAGAGGAACTATCCTCAGCAGACAGTCAGTGGCGCTGTGCTGTAGAAGAACATTCCTCAGCGGACAGTCAATGGCGCTGTGCTGTAGAGGAACTATCCTCAGTGGACAGTCAGTGGTGCTGTGCTGTAGAGGAACTGTCCTCAGCAGACAGCCAATGGCGCTGTGCTGTAGAGGAACTGTCCTCAGCAGACAGCCAATGGCGCTGTGCTGTAGAGGAACTATCCTCAGCGGACAGCCAATGGTGCTGTGCTGTAGAGGAACGTTCCTCAGCGGACAGTCAATGGCGCTGTGCTGTAGAGGAACTATCCTCAGCAGACAGTCAGTGGTGCTGTGCTGTAGAGGAACTATCCTCAGCAGACAGTCAGTGGCGCTGTGCTGTAGAGGAACTATCCTCAGCGGACAGTCAATGGCGCTGTGCTGTAGATGAACTATCCTGACTAGACAGTCAGTGGTGCTGTGATGTAGAGGAACTATCCTCAGCAGACAGTCAGTGGTGCTGTGCTGTAGATGAACTATCCTCTGCAGACAGTCAGTGGTGCTGTGCTGTAGAGGAACTATCCTCAGCAGACAGTCAGTGGTGCTGTGCTGTAGAGGAACTATCCTCAGCGGACAGTCAATGGCGCTGTGCTGTAGATGAACTATCCTCAGTGGACAGTCAATGGTGCTGTGCTGTAGAGGAACTATCCTCAGCGGACAGCCAATGGCGCTGTGCTGTAGAGGAACCATCCTCAGCAGACAGTCAATGGCGCTGTGCTGTAGAGGAACTATCCTCAGCAGACAGCCAATGGCACTGTGCTGTAGAGGAACTATCCTCAGCAGACAGCCAATGGCGCTGTGCTGTAGAGGAACCATCCTCAGCAGACAGTCAATGGCGCTGTGCTGTAGAGGAACGTTCCTCAGCAGACAGTCAGTGGTGCTGTGCTGTAGAGGAACTATCCTCAGCGGACAGTCAGTGGTGCTGTGCTGTAGAGGAACTATCCTCAGCAGTCAATGGCGCTGTGCTGTAGAGGAACCATACTCAGCAGACAGCCAATGGCGCTGTGCTGTAGAGGAACTATCCTCAGCGGACAGCCAATGGCGCTGTGCTGTAGAGGAACTATCCTCAGCAGTCAATGGCGCTGTGCTGTAGAGGAACTATACTCAGCAGACAGCCAATGGCGCTGTGCTGTAGAGGAACTATCCTCAGCAGACAGTCAATGGCGCTGTGCTGTAGAGGAACGTTCCTCAGCAGACAGTCAATGGCGCTGTGCTGTAGAGGAACTATCCTCAGCAGACAGTCAATGGCGCTGTGCTGTAGAGGAACTATCCTCAGCAGACAGCCAATGGCGCTGTGCTGTAGAGGAACTATCCTCAGCAGTCAATGGCGCTGTGCTGTAGAGGAACCATACTCAGCAGACAGCCAATGGCGCTGTGCTGTAGAGGAACTATCCTCAGCACACAGTCAATGGCGCTGTGCTGTAGAGGAACATTCCTCAGCAGACAGTCAATGGCGCTGTGCTGTAGAGGAACTATCCTCAGCAGACAGTCAATGGCGCTGTGCTGTAGAGGAACTATCCTCAGCAGACAGTCAGTGGCGCTGTGCTGTAGAGGAACTATCCTCAGCAGACAGTCAATGGCGCTGTGTTGTAGAGGAACTATCCTCAGCAGACAGTCAATGGTGCTGTGCTGTAGAGGAACGTTCCTCAGCGGACAGTCAATGGCGCTGTGCTGTAGAGGAACTATCCTCAGCAGACAGTCAGTGGCGCTGTGCTGTAGAGGAACTATCCTCAGCGGACAGTCAATGGCGCTGTGCTGTAGAGGAACGTTCCTCAGCAGACAGTCAATGGCGCTGTGCTGTAGAGGAACTATCTTCAGCAGACAATCAATGGCGCTGTGCTGTAGAGGAACTATCCTCAGCAGACAGTCAATGGCGCTGTGCTGTAGAGGAACGTTCCTCAGCAGACAGTCAATGGCGCTGTGCTGTAGAGGAACTATCCTCAGCAGACAGTCAATGGCGCTGTGCTGTAGAGGAACTATCCTCAGCAGACAGTCAATGGCGCTGTGCTGTAGATGAACTATCCTCAGCAGACAGCCAATGGTGCTGTGCTGTGGAGGAACTATCCTCAGCAGACAGTCAATGGTGCTGTGCTGTAGAGGAACTATCCTCAGCAGACAGTCATTGGCGCTGTGCTGTAGAGGAACTATCCTCAGCAGACAGTCAATGGTGCTGTGCTGTAGAGGAACTGTCCTCAGCAGTCAATGGCACTGTGCTATAAAGGAACTATCCTCAGCAGACAGTCAATGGCGCTGTGCTGTAGATGAACTATCCTCAGCGGACAGTCAATGGCGCTGTGCTGTAGATGAACTATCCTCAGCAGACAGTCAATGGCGCTGTGCTGTAGAGGAACTATCCTCAGCGGACAGTCAATGGCGCTGTGCTGTAGAGGAAGTATCCTCAGCGGACAGCCAATGGTGCTGTGCTGTAGAGAAACTATCCTCAGTGCACAGCCAATGGTGCAGTGCTGTAGAGGAACTATCCTCAGCGGACAGCCAATGACGCTGTGCTGTAGAGGAACTATCCTCAGCAGACAGTCAATGGCGCTGTGCTGTAGAGGAACTATCCTCAGTGGACAGTCAGTGGTGCTGTAGAGGAACGTTCCTCAGCGGACAGTCAATGGCGCTGTGCTGTAGATGAACTATCCTCAGTGGACAGTCAATGGTGCTGTGCTGTAGAGGAACTATCCTCAGCAGACAGTCAATGGCGCTGTGCTGTAGAGGAACTATCCTCAGCGGACAGTCAATGGCGCTGTGCTGTAGAGGAACTATCCTCAGTGCACAGCCAATGGTGCTGTGCTGTAGAGGAACTATCCTCAGCAGACTGTCAATGGTGCTGTGCTGTAGAGGAACTATCCTCAGCAGTCAGTCAATGGCGCTGTGCTGTAGAGGAACTATCCTCAGCGGACAGTCAATGGCGCTGTGCTGTAGAGGAACTATCCTCAGCGCACAGTCAATGGCGCTGTGCTGTAGAGGAACTATCCTCAGCGGACAGTCAATGGCGCTGTGCTGTAGAGGAACTTTCCTCAGCAGACAGCCAATGGTGCTGTGCTGTAGATGAACTATCCTCAGTGGATAGTCAATGGTGCTGTGCTGTAGAGGAACTATCCTCAGCAGACAGTCAATGGTGCTGTGCTGTAGAGGAACTATCCTCAGCAGAAAGTCAATGGTGCTGTGCTGTAGAGGAACTATCCTCAGCGGACAGTCAATGGCGCTGTGCTGTAGAGGAACTATCCTCAGCGGACAGTCAATGGCGCTGTGCTGTAGAGGAACTATCCTCAGCGGACAGTCAATGGCGCAGTGCTGTAGATGAACTATCCTCAGCGGACAGTCAATGGTGCTGTGCTGTAGAGGAACTATCCTCAGCGGACAGTCAATGGCGCTGTGCTGTAGAGGAACTATCCTCAGCGGACAGTCAATGGTGCTGTGCTGTAGAGGAACTATCCTCAGCAGACAGTCAATGGCGCTGTGCTGTAGAGGAACTATCCTCAGCAGACAGTCAATGGTGCTGTGCTGTGGAGGAACTATCCTCAGCAGACAGTCAATGGCGCTGTGCTGTAGAGGAACTATCCTCAGCGGACAGTAAATGGTGCTGTGCTGTAGAGGAACTATCCTCAGCAGACAGTCAATGGCGCTGTGCTGTAGAGGAACTATCCTCAGCAGACAGTCAAAGGTGCTGTGCTGTGGAGGAACTATCCTCAGCAGACAGTCAATGGCGCTGTGCTGTAGAGGAACTATCCTCAGCGGACAGTCAATGGCGCTGTGCTGTAGAGGAACCATCCTCAGCGGACAGTCAATGGCGCTGTGCTGTAGAGGAACCATCCTCAGCAGACAGTCTATGGCGCTGTGCTGTAGAGGAACTATCCTCAGCAGACAGTCAATAGCGCTGTGCTGTAGAGGAACTATCCTCAGCAGACAGTCAATGGCGCTGTGCTGTAGAGGAGCTATCTTCAGCAGACAGTCAATGGCGCTGTGCTGTAGAGGAACTATCCTCAGCGGACAGTCAATGGCGCTGTGCTGTAGAGGAACTATCCTCAGCAGTCAATGGCGCTATGCTGTAGAGGAACTATCCTCTGCAGACAGTCAATGGCGCTGTGCTGTAGAGGAACTATCCTCAGCAGACAGTCAATGGTGCTGTGCTGTAGAGGAACTATCCTCAGTGGACAGTCAATGGCGCTGTGCTGTAGAGGAACTATCCTCAGCGGACAGTCAATGGCGCTGTGCTGTAGAGGAACTATCCTCAGCGGACAGTCAATGGCGCTGTGCTGTAGAGGAACCATCCTCAGCAGACAGTCAATAGCGCTGTGCTGTAGAGGAACTATCCTCAGCAGTCAATAGCGCTGTGCTGTAGAGGAACTATCCTCAGCAGTCAATGGCGCTGTGCTGTAGAGGAACTATCCTCAGCAGACAGTCAATGGCGCTGTGCTGTAGAGGAACTATCCTCAGCAGTCAATGGCGCTGTGCTGTAGAGGAACCATACTCAGCAGACAGCCAATGGTGCTGTGCTGTATAGGAACTATCCTCAGCAGACAGTCAATGGCGCTGTGCTGTAGAGGAACCATCCTGAGCAGACAGTCAATGGCGCTGTGCTGTAGAGAAACTATCCTCAGCAGTCAATGGCGCTGTGCTGTAGAGGAACCATCCTCAGCAGTCAATGGCGCTGTGCTGTAGAGGAACTATCCTCAGCAGACAGTCAATGGCGCTGTGCTGTAGAGGAACTATCCTCAGCAGACAGTCAATGGCGCTGTGCTGTAGAGGAACTATCCTCAGCAGACAGTCAATGGTGCTGTGCTGTAGAGGAACGTTCCTCAGCAGACAGTCAATGGCGCTGTGCTGTAGAGGAACGTTCCTCAGCAGACAGCCAATGGCGCTGTGCTGTAGATGAACTATCCTCAGTGGACAGTCAATGGTGCTGTGCTGTAGAGGAACTATCCTCAGCAGACAGTCAACGGCGCTGTGCTGTAGAGGAACTATCCTCAGCAGACAGTCAATGGCGCTGTGCTGTAGAGGAACTATCCTCAGCAGACAGTCAATGGCGCTGTGCTGTAGAGGAACTATCCTCAGCAGACAATGTCCCTGCACTCTCTTCTCCACTACTCAGCCAGGTTACAGTATCAGTTACATCTTGGGCTGCTTGCTGGGTCTCTTGCTTTGTTGCTTTGCACCCATGTGTAGTGCAGACCCCGGTTCTCCTTTACAGCTGCCCACGTGTGTTTTGGCCCAAGGTCCCATGGATCCAGGCCCTGTACTTGTCTATCTGGGGCTCCTGGTCTCTATCCTAGGGTGCGTGAGTGCACACTTTCCCCTCTCTTAAAGGGGCAGTGCACGTCCCTTGAATTGGTGTGCCCATCCTATTGGGAGACAGCATGTCTTTAAAGTTTCCTTTCCCTTGTAGGCGTCACCCAAGCATCGCAGGTTTCTAACCTTCTCTGCATTGGTCCGGCCTGTTGTTCTGGTTTGTGTGTATCTGTGACACCCCTGCAGTTCAGCTACCACAAATGGTATTTTGTAACATTGTTTGTAATGCTGTATGTAGGAAGAACTGGAGCTCCCTCCGCTGGAAGTGTGAAGCATCCAACACAACCTGATCTCTAACCAGGAAGCTGAGCATTGAAAGGCCTTATTTGGGCATGTCTCAGTCTCAGATTGGAGGTAGGGATTAGGGTAGTAAGGATGAGAAAGGCAACAGGAGAAGCACTCCAGAGGGACTAGCTGCAGAACAGGGTACCAGGCCCTAGGTTAATGGGCTTTTAAGGGTCTAATGACGGAACTGAAGGCTAGTGGGTTTCATGCTCACTAGCCACTCAAGTCAGACCTGGTGCTTGTAAACCCTGGATTTGCTGCAGCAATCTTCTGTGTAATGTGCACCTATCATTGCTACTACTACTCCCACCATTCCCTGGGAGCCAGCCCTGGTTGGAAAGGGTTTAACACTGACACTGCCACTACATCTATCTCTTGGGGATTATCTGCAGTGTCGGCCACCTGAAGGCTGAACAACCCAACAGACATCACGATTACTATCTTTTTTCTTATCTTTATTCTCTCCATTTCAATGTGAGCGACATGTGGGCTACAGAGCCACCATGACCCTAACCCCGGTCCAGCTGCTGAGTCCCCCGGCCCTTTGCTCTTCACATACACAGGTACAGTCCTGCATGCAGTATTGATTCCCTCCTGCTGCCTATTATTTATTGGAGCGTGATCCCTTTCATTGTGGGAGTAGAAAGGATGGTCATGAATCATGAATGCCTATGCACAGCACTATGAATGATGACTGATGTTGCATGGATTGGATTACGCTGTTGATGACGCACTCACAGCCTCTTTTTTTACACTCCTTTATTATTCTGGTCATATTGGGTCAATTAATAATGGTGTTTGCTATTTCGGCTTTGGCTCCGGGGTGTTTTCTCGTTTTGGATAAAAATAATGTTACGTTGGTCAGAAATGAAAACTTTGACCAGGTCGGGAAAATTACCATAGGTTCGGGGATGAAGGGGTTAAACGAGGCTGAAAATGGAAAATCCCCCCCCCCCCACCAGTGATGGCCCCGCCCTATGACAGCGTTCACATTGCCAATATTTGTGCTTCACCTGTCATTTCTTTTCATCAGTAATTGGCCTCTTGTTTGGTTTTGGGCTAATAAAATTCCCAAATCATTAATGTGAAATGATGGAAATCTGCTGATTTATTCATTGATTATAAGTCACATTGCTGCCATCTAGTGGTCACATTACATCAATACATCAATCAGTATTTCTCTGCATTCGCTTCTCTCTCATGTATTTGATTGGTTTAGATTTATATATGGAAAGGGCAGACGAGGACAAGCACAATCTATATGGACAGTCAGGTCATACAGATACAGGAGGGGAGAGGACCCTGTCCGCGAGGGCTCACAGTCTACGAGGGGCGAGGAGAGGAGGAGAGAAGAGGAGGAGGACTGGAGCCTCCGTCCCACTGCTCACCCCCAACTGCCCCCACTCACCCCAACTGCCCCCACTCACCCCAACTCCCATCGCTCACTCTAACTCCCACCGCTCACTCCAACTACCACCGCTCACCCCAACTGCCACCGCTCACTCCAACTGCCCCTGCTCAGCCTCAACTACCCCCGCTCACCCCCAACTGCCCCCACTCACCCCAACTGCCACCACTCACCCCAACTGCCCCTTCTGCCCCCACTGCCCCCACTCAGCCTCAACTACCCCCGCTCACCCCAACTGCCCCCACTCACCCCAGCTGCCCCCACTGCCCCCACTCAGCCTCAATTGCCCCCGCTCACCCCAACTGCCCCTGCTCAGCCCCAACTGCCCCTACTCACCCCCAACTGCCCCTACTCACCCCCAACTGCCCCCTCTCACCCTAACTGCCCCCTTTCACCCCAACTGCCCCCGCTCACCCCAACTACCACCGCTCACTCCAACTGCCACCGCTCACTCCAACTGCCCCTGCTCAGCCTCAACTACCCCCGCTCACCCCCAACTGCCCCCACTCACCCCAACTGCCACCACTCACCCCAACTGCCCCTTCTGCCCCCACTGCCCCCACTCAGCCTCAACTACCCCCGCTCACCCCAACTGCCCCCACTCACCCCAGCTGCCCCCACTGCCCCCACTCAGCCTCAACTGCCCCCGCTCACCCCAACTGCCCCTGCTCAGCCCCAACTGCCCCTACTCACCCCCAACTGCCCCTACTCACCCCAACTGCCCCCTCTCACCCTAACTGCCCCCTCTCACCCCAACTGCCCCCGCTCACCCCAACTACCACCGCTCACTCCAACTGCCACCGCTCACTCCAACTGCCCCTGCTCAGCCTCAACTACCCCCGCTCACCCCCAACTGCCCCCACTCACCCCAGCTGCCCCCGCTCACCCCAACTGCCCCTGCTCAGCCCCAACTGCCCCTACTCATCCCCAACTGCCCCCTCTCACCCCCAACTGCCCCCACTCACCCCAACTGCCCCCACTCACCCCAACTGCCACCGCTCACTCCAACTGCCACTGCTCACTCCAACTGCCCCTACACACCCCCAACTGCCCCCTCTCACCCCCAACTGCCACCACTCACCCCAACTGCCACCGCTCACCCCAACTGCCACCGCTCACCCCAACTGCCCCTTCTGCCCCCACTGCCCCAGCTCAGCCTCAACTACCCCCGCTCACCCCCAAACTGCCCCCACTCACCACAACTGCCCCTTCAGCCCCCACTGCCCCCACTCAGCCTCAACTACCCCCACTCACCCCCAACTGCCCCCACTCACCCCAGCTGCCCTCGCTCACCCCAACTGCCCCTGCTCAGCCCCAACTGCCCCTACTCACCCCCAACTGCCCCCGCTCACCCCCAACTGCCCGATTCACTCACAACTGCCCCCTCTCAGCCCCAACTACCACTGCTCTGCCCCCACTCACCTCCAACTGCCCCCACTGCCTCCGCTCAGCCTCAACTACCCTCACTGCTGCCACTCACCCCACAATGCCCCTGCTCACCCCCCACTGCCCCATTCATCCCCCATTGCCCCCGCTGACCCTCAAATACCCCTGCTGCCCCTGCTCACCCTCAACTACCCCCACTCACCCCCAACTGCACCCACTGCCCCCGCTCAGTTCCAACTACCCCTGCTCAGCCCCCACTGCCCCCACTCACCCCCCACTGCTCCATTCACCCCCAATGCTGCCGCTCACCCTGCAATGGCCCTGCTCACCCCCACTGCCCACACTCACACCCCCCACAGCCCTCACTCACACTGCCCCACAGCCTTCACTCACTCAGACCCCCACAGCCTTCACTCACTAAGACCCCCACAGCCCACACTCACTCTCCCCCCCACAGCCTGCACTCTCCCCCCCACAGCCTGCACTCTCCCCCCACAGCCCGCACTCTCCCCCCCACAGCCTGCACTCACTCACCCCCCCACAGACTGCACCCCCACAGTCCACACTCAGCCCCCCACAGCCCGCACTCACTCAGCCTCCCACACCCCGCATGCACCCCCCCCACAGCCCACACTCATTCACACCCACTCAGCCTGCAGTCACTCACACATACTCTCACCTTCACTCACACCTCCCCACAGCTTGCATTCATTCACACCCAACCCCACAGCCTGTCCTCACTCACCCCCTCTCAGCCCAGCCAGCACTCACCCCCCACAGCTTTCACTCACACTGCCTCAGAGCCTTCACTTTCAACCCCCCACAGTCTTCACTCACATTCTCCCACAGCCTGCTCTCACTCAGCCTGTACTCACTCAGCCCACACCATGGTCAGCCCACACTCATCCTGCATTCAACCCGCACCACGGTCATCCAACGCTACGGTCACCCCGCACTCACCCCACACTACCTCAGGTCGCACCACAGTCACTCCATATTCACTCAGCCCACACCACAGTCACCCTGCAGCATTTGGGGGGCAGAGAGAAAGGAGGAAAAAACAGCGGGCAGGAGAGAGATCGCCCAGGGGTGAGAGGCGAATGCTGCCCCCAGTGCCATAGACCCCACCCCCATCGTGATGTCACCACCCACCTGATGCGATAGCATCGGGCTCCTATCTAGTCATTCATATTCTCTGAAAAAAGGCAGAGAAAGCAAGAAAATCTGCTGGGGTGAGGAGACTGAGGAGCACAGATGTATATACCAGGGGTGTGGAGACTGAGGAGCACAGCTGTATATACCAGGGGTGTGGAGACTGAGGAGCACAGCTGTATGTACCAGGGGTGTGGAGACTGAGGAGCACAGATGTATATACCAGGGGTGTGGAGACTGAGGAGCACAGCTGTATATACCAGGGGTGTGGAGACTGAGGAGCACAGATGTATATACCAGGGGTGTGGAGACTGAGGAGCACAGCTGTATATACCAGGGGTGTGGAGACTGAGGAGCACAGCTGTATATACCAGGGGTGTGGAGACTGAGGAGCACAGATGTATATACCAGGGGTGTGGAGACTGAGGAGCACAGCTGTATATACCAGGGGTGTGGAGACTGAGGAGCACTGCTGTATATACCAGGGGTGTGGAGACTGAGGAGCACAGCTGTATATACCAGGGGTGTGGAGACTGAGGAGCACAGCTGTATATACCAGGGGTGTGGAGACTGAGGAGCACAGCTGTATATACCAGGGGTGTGGAGACTGAGGAGCACAGCTGTATATACCAGGGGTGTGGAGACTGAGGAGCACAGCTGTATGTACCAGGGGTGTGGAGACTGTGGAGCACAGCTGTATGTACCAGGGGTGTGGAGACTGAGGAGCACAGCTGTATATACCAGGGGTGTGGAGACTGAGGAGCACAGCGGTATATACCAGGGGTGTGGAGACTGAGGAGCACAGCGGTATATACCAGGGGTGTGGAGACTGAGGAGCACAGCTGTATATACCAGGGGTGTGGAGACTGAGGAGCACAGCTGTATATACCAGGGGTGTGGAGATTGAGGAGCACAGCTGTATATACCAGGGGTGTGGAGACTGAGGAGCACAGCTGTATGTACCAGGGGTGTGGAGACTGAGGAGCACAGCTGTATATACCAGGGGTGTGGAGACTGAGGAGCACAGCTGTATATACCAGGGGTGTGGAGACTGAGGATCACAGCTGTATATCTTATATATACTTGCCTTGTGGCTACTTCCGTCCAGTTGTAACGGTATCCCACAATCCACCGCAACAACCGGAAGTGCGCCGACCGCCATATTGGAACACCCAACTAATGGGTCAGTATGGCGATCGGTGCACTCCCAGCCAAAGTAGCCACAAGGCAATGATGCTCTGTCTCCCCCGGTGCTTCGTCCTCCCCCCTCGCCCCCCTCCATTCTCACCCTCACCTGGCCCAGGTAATGCTGAAGGCTCCAGGCTGAAGGCTGTGTGCAGCGGGTCATGTGACAGCCTGTGTGACGTCACATCAACCTACCCTGTCACATGACCTACTCTTAGCAGAGTCCTGGAGCCTTCAGCACACATCGCTAATGGCAGCCGACGGTGAGAATGGAGGGTGCGAGGGGGGAGGACCAGCCCGCCCTCAGTTTGTCCTCAGCAGCCCTCAGTCCGTTCTCAGCAGCCCTCAGTCCGTCCTCGGCCCTCTGTCCTGTTCTCGGCCCTCTGTCCCATCTTCGGCCCTCTGTCCTGTTCTCGGCCTCTGTCCCATCCTCGGCCCTCTGTCCTATTCTCGGCCCTCTGTCCCGTCCTCAGTCTTCATTCAGTCCTCAGCCCTCAGTCTGCCCTCAGTCCGCCCTGTGTCCGTCCTCTGCCCTCTGTCCATCCTCTGCCCTCAGTCCGTCCTCGGCCCACACTCCTCTGTCTGTCCTCGGCCCACACTCCTCTGTCCATCCTCGACCCACACTCCTCTGTCCGTCCTCGGCCCACACTCCTCTGTCCATCCTCAGCCCACACTCCTCTGTCCGTCCTTGGCCCACACTCCTCTGTCCATCCTCGGCCCACACTCCTCTGTCCGTCCTCGGCCCACACTCCTCTGTCCATCCTCGGCCCACACTCCTCTGTCCGTCCTCGGCCCACACTCCTCTGTCCATCCTCAGCCCACACTCCTCTGTCCGTCCTACGCCCACACTCCTCTGTCCGTCCTCGGCCCACACTCCTCTGTCCATCCTTGGCCCACACACCTCTGTCCGTCCTCGGCCCACACTCCTCTGTCCATCCTCAGCCCACACTCCTCTGTCCGTCCTACGCCCACACTCCTCTGTCCGTCCTCGGCCCACACTCCTCTGTCCATCCTCAGCCCACACTCCTCTGTCCGTCCTACGCCCACATTCCTCTGCCCGTCCTCAGCCCACACTCCTATGTCCGTCTTTGGCCCACACTCCTCTGTCCATTCTCAGCCCATACTCCTCTGTCTGTCCTCGGCCCACACCCCTCTGTCCGTCCTCGGCCCACACTCCTCTGTCCGTCCTCGGCCCACGCACCTCTGTCCGTCCTCGGCCCACACTCCTCTGTCCGTCCTCGGCCCACACTCCACTATCCGTCCTCGGCCCACACTCCTCTGTCCGTCCTTGGCGCACACTCCTCTGTCCATCCTACGCCCACATTCCTCTGCCCGTCCTCAGCCCACACTCCTCTGTCCGTTTTCGGCCCACACTCCTCTGTCCGTCCTCGGCCCACACTCCTCTGTCCGTCCTCGGCCCACACTCCTCTGTCCGTCCTCGGCCCACACTCCTCTGTCCGTCCTCGGCCCACACTCCTCTGTCCGTCCTCGGCCCACGCACCTCTGTCCGTCCTCGGCCCACGCACCTCTGTCCGTCCTCGGCCCACACTCCTCTGTCCGTCCTCGGCCCACACTCCTCTGTATGTCCTCGGCCCACACTCCTCTGTATGTCCTCGGCCCACACTCCTCTGTCCGTCCTCGGCCCACACTCCTCTGTTCGTCCTTGGCCCACGCTCCTCTGTCCGTCCTCGGCCCACACTCTCCCCCACTCAGCCTGCACTCACAGTTAGCGCCCACTCACCAGCCCGCACTCACCCCTGCTCACTGCTTAGCCCGTTCACCCTACAGTCCGTTGACTGAGGAACGGCCCCAGTTCTTCATGCCACCTTCATCTTCCTCATGCCACCACCACATGATTGACCTCGGGGGAGGGGGCAGAGACTGAGCATGGGGGGAGAAGGGCAGATAGTCAGCACAGGAGGGGGCAGAGACTAAGTACAGGGGGGGGGCAGAGAGTGACCACAAGGGGGAGGGGGCAGAGAGTGACCACAGGGAGGGGCAGAGAGCAAGAGGGAATAGACAGCTGATGGGGGATATGGGCGTTGACCCCAGCACCACAGAGGCCGCCCCCCCATATCACCACCCATCCGATGCGATAGCATCAGGCTCCCATCTAGTTCATTATAATCCCTCACACACATGGTGTACAGCCATATATGTGATGTTACCTTCTGTGTAGCATATTGTTGTGTTGTCCTGGACTTATTGCTCTTTACATATTGTGACAATCATGTGGGATTAGTGGATGAGGGCAGGTATATCTCGCCCAGATATCTGTCCTATGTAACCTGGCTACTAATGCATTAATGGGAGGCGGTGGGTGGAGGTAAAAGGAGGCCTGGAGGTTAGGTGTGTCTCAATCTGGGAACACAGAAAGCCTGTCTGTGTATCAGACACAGGAGAGTGGAAGCATTGCTGTGTTATGTGGTTTGGCTGGAAGGGAGAAGCCCTCCAGTCTGCAGTCAGGATATCGTCCTCTATACTTAGCTCCGGACAGGCGAGGGTTTATTTTGCTGCTGTTTTTTTTGCTTTCTGTTTTTGCTTTCACCTGAATAAATGTGACCCAGCGTCAGGTGCACCCGGATCTCTGAGCTGAATGCAGAAACCACGTGCCCTTTGATCCCAGCGAAGGTGATCCCTGAGCGTGTGATCACTTCCTGGTGGAGAATGCGGGCAGCACATTAAAAGCATCAAAATGAATGACGTGGTGAAAGCACAGTACAATCCACAGCCGTGCAGCAAGAAGCTAATCTCCTAATGACAGCACAGCTGAAGGAAGTGGTGGAAACGACAGCTAGAGACCGCCAACTTCTACAGCAGGTGGCACAGCAGCGCCTGGCGAACGTACCGGAGGTTAATCCGGAGACCGACCAGAGGGTGAGTCATGTGAGTCGGTACTGGTAGAAACTGACTACAGAGGACGATGTTGAAGCTTACCTGACCACGTATGAACGGACAGCGGAGCGGGAAAAGTGTCCCAAGGCACGATGGACCGGCTTGCTTGCCCTGTTTCTTGCCGGTGACGCCCAAAATGCTTACTTTGATCTGGAGCCTGAAGCAGCGCAGGACTTTGATAAACTAAAAGCCGAGATCCTGGCCCGGTTAGGAGTGACGACGGCCGTACGAGCACAGCGAGTTCACCAATGGACTTATCGGCCCGATAAACCACCGCGGTCCCAGATGTTCGTCCTTATTCACCTGACTAAGGCCCCTTTCACATCAGCATTTTGCGCTGATCACGGCAGTTGCAGTGAAAAAAACGCATCTGCCGCGATTACCGCATACCGGCTGCACTTGCGGCACGGTTGCGGCAAGCCCCATACAATGTCTATGGGGCTCGCAGCAGGTTCGGCAAGTGCGGTATCGGCACTTGCGGCAGGTGCAGCCGCGAAAAAAACGTGGCATACCGCGTTTTTTTCGCGGCCGCACCTGTGGCAAGTGCTGAACCCACACTTGCCGCACACTTACCGCAAGCCCCATAGACATTGTATGGGGCTTGCCGCAACCGTGCCGCGATTGCGGCCGTTATGCGGTAATCGCGGTAGTTGCGTTTTTTTCACTGCAACTGCCGTGATCAGCGCAAAATGCTGATGTGAAAGGGGCCTTAGAAATGGATACAACCCGAGGTTCTGACGGCGCCAGAGATGATGCAAAGAGTTGTCCTGGACAAGTACCTAAGAGCTCTCCCGCCAGCCCTGAGAAAATGGGTAAGCCATGGAAACCCCATGATGGCAGATCAGCTGGTGGATCTAGTGGAGCGTTATTCCATGGCGGAAGGACTCCTGGACGATGCTACACATCCTCCCTCTTCCCCCTCTCCACGGGGATCCGGTAAGACTGTTCCAGGGTCTAGGGGAAGTGGAAAAAGTTCTAAGATAGTGAGGAAGGAAACCGGGACTGCCGGCACTGTGAGGTCTAAGGTGCCGAACCATGGACTAAGCAAGGGGCTTCTACAGCCAGGAGGTGGGCCACATTGCTGCAAACTGTCCAGTAACTACTGAACCAATGCAGTGTGATGTCACAGACTTGGCAATGGTTGCACGGGTTGTGTGTGTTGCTGCATGTCAAGGCGATATGGAAAAACACCGGTGTGACTTGTCCGTTGATGGCACAAATATTGTTGCGCTGTTAGATTCGGGGAGTGCGGTGACTCTGGTAAAGGCCAGTCTGGTGTCGGTTTACCCTAAGCTTACCACCACATGGCCCTGGAGAATGACTCTCTCTATCAGAGAGAAAAAGGGGGAAGACACGGTACAACGATTGGTCGTGCCGAAATCCTACAGACGGAGAGTGCTGGACCTGGCACATGGACACTTGATGGGGGGTCATCTAGGGGTCCAAAAAAAC
Source organism: Allobates femoralis (assembly GCA_033576535.1). Classification (NCBI taxonomy): domain Eukaryota; kingdom Metazoa; phylum Chordata; class Amphibia; order Anura; family Aromobatidae; genus Allobates; species Allobates femoralis. The sequence goes on from JARQOC010000002.1 coordinate 750,237,222, forward strand.
ACCAAAAGGATATTACACTGTTTAGTTTGGCCAGACATGCATCACGATATTCGCACATATTGCGAGTCTTGTCCTGACTGCCAAATCTCTGCGCCCAGGCCCCGCTTGTGTAGCCCCTTGGTACCCCTACCGATAATCGAGATCTTGTTTGAGAGGATTGGGATGGATTTGGTTGGGCCCTTCCCCAAGTCTGCACGTGGACACCAGCACATCCTTGTCATCTTGGATTATGCCATTCGTTACCGTGAGGCCATACCTTTGCGTAACACGGCCACCAAGACCATTGCCAAAGAGCTGGTGCATGTGGTCAGTCAAGTCGGCATCCCGAAACAGATACTCACCGACCAGGGGACCCCCTTTATGTCAAAGGTAATGAAAGAGCTCTGCAGGCTGTTACAGATAGCACAGGTACGCACCACCATGTATCACCCTCAAACCTGAGGACTGGTCGAGCGCTTCAACAAAACCTTGAAACAGATGCTCTGAAAGGCGATAGACAAGGATGGGAAGAACTGGGACTACTTACTCCCGTATTTGCTGTTTGCCATCATGGAGGGACCTCAGTCTTCTACCGGGTTCTCACCTTTCGAGCTTCTGTGCCCCCGATGTCCACGTGGACTGTTGGACGTCGCTAAAGAAACCTGGGAGGGACAGGTCACACCATTCAAAAGCATAATAGACCATGTAACCCAAATGCAGGACCGTATTGTGGCCGTTATGCCCATTGTTAAAGAGCATGTGATACAGGATCACAGAAAAGGATTTATGATAGGGGGCCAAGGTCCGTACTTTTGCACCCGGAGGTAGGGTGTTGATCCTGGTCCCCACAGTGGAAAGTAAATTCCTGGCAAAGTGGCAAGACCCCTATGAAATAATGGAACGGGTGGGTGAGGTGAGGTACATAGTGCACCAGGCTGGTGAAAGGAAGCCTGAACAGACTTATCACGTGAATCTGATAAACCCCCGGAAGGACCGTCCGGGTCTGTCAGCGGGTCTGGCACTTCCGGTCTGCACCATTCCGGAGGTCCGGATCGCGGAGACTCTTTCGGAGCGGCAATAGACAGACGTTAAGCAGTTTGTAAAAAACAGCCAAATGTTTTTCTCCGAGACACCCGGGCAGACCACGCTCATTAGACATGATATCATAACAGAGCCAGGCGTAACAGTCCAGGTAAAGATCTACCGGATCCCGGAAGCTCGAGGGAAGCCATCTCCCGAGGAGTGAAGGCGATGTTAGAGTAATTGAGGAATCGCACAGTGCCTGGCCGAGCCCGAATGTATTAATTCCTAAACCAGACGGCAACATCCGATTCTGCAATGACTTCAGGAAACTGAATGTGGTCTCCAGATTTGATGCCTACCCTATGCCACGGGTCAATGAATTAATAGATCGGCTTGGAAAAGACCCCTAGACTTAACAAAGGGGATAATGGGATCCCTCTGACGGAGACAGCTAAAGAGAAAACTGCGGTTTCCACACCGGACGGGTTATACCAGTATGTGCATATGCCGTTTGGACTTCACGAGGCGCCCGCCACATTCCAGAGACTGATGGACCGAATCCTGAGGCCACATAGGAGGTACGCTTCTGCCTATTGGGATGATATTGTAATATACAGCCTGGACTGGGAGACACACCTCAGGAATGTACAAGCAGTGATTGAGGACCTGCGGGAGGCAGGACTAACGGCAAACCCTAAGAAATGTCATATCGGGCTAGAAGAAGCCCGGTATTTGGGATACGTAATTGGGAGGGTAATCGTTAAGCCCCAAATTGACCAGATACAAGCCATTCAGAACTGGCCGCAACCAGTCAACAAGAAGCAGGTGAGAGCTTTTTTGGGGATTGTGGGCTATAACCGACAGTTCATTCCAAATTTTGCAGCCATTGCCAAAGGGAAAGACTCTGTCATGACCAAATGGTCATACCTTCCATACCCTAAAACTAGCCCTTTGCTCCCAACCTGTGCTAGTGACTTCCTGATTTCCAAAGTGAGTTTGAGGTCCAAACGGATGCTTCCGACACCAGTATAGGGGCTGTATTGTCACAACTGAGGGACGGAGAAGAACAGCCGGTCCTATATTTAAGTCGGAAGCTAAATAAGCATGAACGGAAGTATGCAATAGTGGATAAAGAAAGCCTGGCCATTAAGTGGGCTCTAGAGTCCCTCAAATATTACTCGGTGGGAACGAAGTTCAGGCTGATCACGGACCATGTGGATACACTTGAATAGGGAAAGGAATAGCCGGGTGACCCGGTGGTTCCTTGCCCTGCAGGCCTACAATTTTACAGTGGAGCACCGCACAGGGGTGCAGATGGGCAATGCTGATGCCCTGTCTCGGGTGCACTGTCTTGTGGGTGCCGGTGCTCAGCCGGGGTGGTCTGAGCAGAGGGGGGGGGGATATGTGACAATCATGTGGGATTAGTGGATGAGGGCAGGTATATCTCGTCCAGGTATCTGCCCTATGGGACCTAGCCTGGTCAGTATCACCTGGCTACTAATGAATTAATGGGAAGAGGTGGGTGGAGGTAAAAGAGGCCTGGAGGTCGGGTGTGTCAGCCTGGGAACACAGAAAGCCTGTGTGTGTGTAAGACACATGAGAGTGGAGGCATTGCTGTGTTATGTGGTTTGGCTGGAAGGGAGAAGCCCTCCAGTCTGCAGTCAGGATATCGTCCTGTATACTTAGCTCCGGACAGTGGAGGGTTTATTTTGTTGCTGGTTTTTTTTGCTTTCTGTTTTTGCTTTCACATAAATAAATGTGACCCAGAGTCAGGTGCACCCGGATCTCTGAGGTGAATGCAGAAACCACGTGCCCTTTCACCCCAGCAAAGGCGATCCCCGAGCGTGTGATCACAACATATAATAAGAGCTTCTGCACTTACATTGGGATCTATTATCCATAGTGACACTGACCATCGGCTCTGGGACATTTTAAGGTAAATTCTGCGGCTTCTCGATACTCGGTGACCGAGGTCTCGGCTTCGTCTCTTTGTTGTAGGACAAATGTTTGCACCTTTTAAATGTTATTGAGTTTTGCGTTTGTCACATTTTCATTATAGAAGACATTTAGGTAAATCCCTTTATGTTTATGTGCGCAAGCATCTGCCTTCATCTGTAAGTATCTAACGTAACAATGTGTCAGTTCTGTAGAATGATGTGCTTAGATACAATGTGTCAGTCAGTTCTGTAGAATGTTGTGCTTAGATACAATGTGTCAGTTCTGTAGAATAATGTGCTTAGATACAATGTGTCAGTCAGTTCTGTAGAATAATGTGCTTAGATACAATGTGTCAGTCCGTTCCGTAGAATGATGTGCTTAGATACAATGTGTCAGTCAGTTCTGTAGAATAATGTGCTTAGATACAATGTGTCAGTTCTGTAGAATGTTGTGCTTAGATACAATGTGTCAATCAGTTCTGTAGAATGATGTGCTTAGATACAATGTGTCAGTCAGTTCTGTAGAATGATGTGCTTAGATACAATGTGTCAGTTCTGTAGAATGTTGTGCTTAGATACAATGTGTCAATCAGTTCTGTAGAATGATGTGCTTAGATACAATGTGTCAATCAGTTCTGTAGAATAATGTGCTTAGATACAATGTGTCAGTCAGTTCTGTAGAATAATGTGCTTAGATACAATGTGTCAATCAGTTCTGTATAATGATGTGCTTAGATACAATGTGTCACTCCGTTCTGTAGAATGATGTGCTTAGATACAATGGATCAGTCAGTACTGTAGAATGACGTGCTTAGATACAATGTATCAGTCCGTTCTGTAGAATGTTGTGCTTAGATACAATGGATCAGTCAGTTCTGTAGAATGATGTGCTTAGATACAATGGATCAGTCAGTTCTGTAGAATGATGTGCTTAGATACAATGTGTCAGTCAGTTCTGTAGAATAATGTGCTTAGATACAATGTGTCAATCAGTTCTGTAGAATGATGTGCTTAGATACAATGTGTCGGTCAGTTCTGTAGAATGTTGTGCTTAGATACAATGTGTCAGTCAGTTCTGTAGAATAATGTGCTTAGATACAATGTGTCAATCAGTTCTGTAGAATGATGTGCTTAGATACAATGTGTCAGTCAGTTCTGTAGAATGATGTGCTTAGATACAATGTGTCAGTCAGTTCTGTAGAATGATGTGCTTAGATACAATGTGTCAGTCAGTTCTGTAGAATAATGTGCTTAGATACAATGTGTCAATCAGTTCTGTAGAATGATGTGGTTAGATACAATGTGTCAGTCAGTTCTGTAGAATGATGTGCTTAGATACAATGTGTCAGTCAGTTCTGTAGAATAATGTGCTTAGATACAATGTGTCAATCAGTTCTGTAGAATAATGTGCTTAGATACATGTGTCAATCAGTTCTGTAGAATGTTGTGCTTAGATACAATGTGTCAGTCAGTTCGGTAGAATGATGTGCTTAGATACAATGTGTCGGTCAGTTCTGTAGAATGTTGTGCTTAGATACAATGTGTCAGTCAGTTCTGTAGAATAATGTGCTTAGATACAATGTGTCAATCAGTTCTGTAGAATGATGTGCTTAGATACAATGTGTCAGTCAGTTCTGTAGAATAATGTGCTTAGATACAATGTGTCAGTCAGTTCTGTAGAATAATGTGCTTAGATACATGTGTCAATCAGTTCTGTAGAATGATGTGCTTAGATACAATGTGTCAATCAGTTCTGTAGAATAATGTGCTTAGATACAATGTGTCAATCAGTTCTGTATAATGATGTGCTTAGATACAATGTGTTACTCCGTTCTGTAGAATGATGTGCTTAGATACAATGTGTCACTCCGTTCTGTAGAATGATGTGCTTAGATACAATGGATCAGTCAGTACTGTAGAATGACGTGCTTAGATACAATGTATCAGTCCGTTCTGTAGAATGTTGTGCTTAGATACAATGGATCAGTCAGTTCTGTAGAATGATGTGCTTAGATACAATGGATCAGTCAGTTCTGTAGAATGATGTGCTTAGATACAATGTGTCAGTACTGTAGAATGATGTGGTTAGATACAATGTGTCAGTCAGTTCTGTAGAATGATGTGCTTAGATACAATGTGTCAGTCCGTTCTGTAGAATGACGTGCTTAGATACAATGGATCAGTCAGTTCTGTAGAATGATGTGTTTAGATACAATGGATCACTTGGACCTGGTGATACTGAACCTGCAGATGATACAGAACTGATTATTATACAAGATGTATAGTGATTTAACCCCCAATATCCTGCTCCATCTGACTGTGAAACCCATACATGACCCCCCCACAGGTGACCTGATCCTCATCTACAGTAATGGCTCCTGTACTCACCACCGTGCTGTGTCCTCAGTATGGAGAGAAGATGCCAGAGATGAGCGGAACATTTATAGATACAGTCAGGATCCCTGGAGAGGAAACGACAAACAAGGATCCACCAGACACAGGAGATCACAGCCGGGGAGATCACACGGGGATTACAGAACGTCAGGGGCCCGGGATCAACCGACCACACAACATAAAGAGATGGTGCCAAATCCCTGGTGATACAAGGAGCACGAGACAGAAAGTCAAGAATTTCATGAACACTAAACCATTGTGATCCTGAATACATGCACTGCTGGCGGCCCTCGAGGCCTGGAGTTGGGGATCCCTGATCTAAACCATTGTGATCCTGAATACATGCACTGTTGGCGGCCCTCGAGGCCTGGAGTTGGGGATCCCTGGTCTAAACCATTGTGATCCTGAATACATGCACTGTTGGCGGCCCTCGAGGCCTGGAGTTGGGGATCCCTGGTCTAAACCATTGTGATCCTGAAAGTATCTAAAGATTTAACCCAGGCGGCCGGTTTAGATTGGGACATCATGTGACAAAGGGACGGGACTTGTGGAGGTTTTCTGTAATTGTGTATAATTAGCGGCGTCATGGTGCAGATTGTCACCCAGCAAGGAAAGACAGCGGCCCCATCAGACCCAATGAGTAGTGACATCAGGGAAATCAGCCTCTAAATAACCTCCATCTGTCTGCTCTCATACATGATGAAGCTAAGACTCGGACATCATGCATGTAAATCTAAATATCTTCTATTCTAATCCCACTCTTGTAGTGAAGAAATTACGTTGCCCATTCCACACTCTCCCTCCCATATGGACATCACACAGCAGTTGTAAGCTCTGTCATCTGAAGAGAACAGGGGGTGGCCACATTTTCCAACTCCTCCTACATGCCAGCTCCTGATTACGGTTTCCTTCTAGGGTAGACAGAGGCGTGGCCACATGCTCCATCTCCCCTACATCAGCTATGTCAGACAGCATCATTATTGCCCAACATAGCATTATATTGCCCAAAACTCATCTATTTACCCCCAACATTGATCCATTGTATCCCCCAACACTCATCCATTGTATCCCCCAACATTCATCCATTGTATCCCCCAAAATTCATCCATTGTATCCCCCAACACTCATCCATTGTATCCCCCAACACTCATCCATTGTATCACCCAACACTCATCCATTGTATCCCCCAACATTCATCCATTGTATCCCCAACATTCATCCATTGTATCCCCCAACATTCATCCATTGTATCCCCCAACATTCATCCATTGTATCCCCCAACATTCATTCATTGTATCACCCAACACTCATCCATTGTATCCCCCAACACTCATCCATTGTATCCCCCAACATTCATCCATTGTATCACCCAACACTCATCCATTGTATCCCCCAACATTCATCCATTGTATCCCCCAACATTCATCCATTGTATCCCCCAACATTCATTCATTGTATCACCCAACACTCATCCATTGTATCCCCCAACATTCATCCATTGTATCCCCCAACACTCATCCATTGTATCCCCCAACACTCATCCATTGTATCCCCCAACATTCATCCATTGTATCCCCCAAAATTCATCCATTGTATCCCCCAACACTCATCCATTGTATCCCCCAACACTCATCCATTGTATCACCCAACACTCATCCATTGTATCCCCCAACATTCATCCATTGTATCCCCCAACATTCATCCATTGTATCCCCCAACATTCATCCATTGTATCCCCCAACATTCATTCATTGTATCACCCAACACTCATCCATTGTATCCCCCAACACTCATCCATTGTATCCCCCAACATTCATCCATTGTATCACCCAACACTCATCCATTGTATCCCCCAACATTCATCCATTGTATCCCCCAACATTCATCCATTGTATCCCCCAACATTCATTCATTGTATCACCCAACACTCATCCATTGTATCCCCCAACATTCATCCATTGTATCCCCCAACATTCATCCATTGTATCACCCAACACTCATCCATTGTATCCCCCAACACTCATCCATTGTATCCCCCAACATTCATCCATTGTATCACCCAACACTCATCCATTGTATCCCCCAACACTCATCCATTGTATCCCCCAACATTCATCCATTGTATCCCCAACACTCATCCATTGTATCACCCAACACTCATCCATTGTATCCCCAACACTCATCCATTGTATCCCCCAACACTCATCCATTGTATCCCCCAACATTCATTCATTGTATCACCCAACACTCATCCATTGTATCCCCCAACACTCATCCATTGTATCCCCCAACATTCATTCATTGTATCACCCAACACTCATCCATTGTATCACCCAATATTCATCCATTGTATCCGCCAACATTCATCCATTGTATCCCCCAACACTCATCCATTGTATCCCCCAACATTCATCCATTGTATCACCCAACATTCATCCATTGTATCCCCCAACATTCATCCATTGTATCCCCCAACATTCATCCATTGTATCACCCAACATTCATCCATTGTATCCCCCAACATTCATCCATTGTATCCCCCAACATTCATCCATTGTATCACCCAACATTCATCCATTGTATCCCCCAACATTCATCCATTGCATCCCCCAACATTTATCCATTGTATCACCTAACACTCATCCATTGTATCCCCCAACATTCATCCATTGTATCCCCCAACAGTCATCCATTGTATCCCCCAACATTCATCCATTGTATCCCCCAACATGTATCCATTGTGTCACCCAACATTCGTCCATTGTATCCTCCAACATTCATCAATTGTATCCCCCCAACATTTATCCATTATTTCGCCCAACATTCGTCCATTGTATCCGCCAACATTCATCCATTGTATCCCCCAACATTCATCCATTGTATCCCCCAACATTCATCCATTGTATCCCCCAACATTCATCCATTGCATCCCCCAACATTTATCCATTTTGTCGCCCAACATTCGTCCATTGTATCCGCCAACATTCATCCATTGTATCCCCCAACATTCATCCATTGTATCCCCCAACATTCATCCATTGTATCACCTAACACTCATCCATTGTATCCCCCAACATTCATCCATTGTATCCCCCAACAGTCATCCATTGTATCCCCCAACATTCATCCATTGTATCCCCCAACATGTATCCATTGTGTCACCCAACATTCGTCCATTGTATCCTCCAACATTCATCAATTGTATCCCCCCAACATTTATCCATTATTTCGCCCAACATTCGTCCATTGTATCGCCTACACTTATCCATTTTTTTTACCCAACAGTCATTCATTGTATTACCCGAAACTCATCAATTGTGTTGGCCAAAACTCGCCCATTGTATCACTCTACACTCATCCATTGTTGCCCAACACTCATCCATTGTATCACCCAACACTCATCAGTTTTATCACCCAGAACTCACCCATTATATTGCCGATCACTCATTCATTGTATTGCCCAACACTCATTCATTGCATTCAACAACACTCATCAATTGTGTCCCCAACATTCATCTATTGTATCGGCCAACACTTACTTATTATGATGCCCAAAGCTCGTCCAGTATGTCACCCAACACTCATCCATTATATCGCTCAACACTCATCCGTTATGTTGTCCAACACTTTATCATTACACTTCAATATTAAGGAACAAAACTTGGTAGTTATATTAATAGAAGGCACAGTGCTTGGCAGTCCCACTACTGGGAGGCAGAACGCTGATAACTTCTTGAATGTCTGAGAGATAATGCAAATGTGGTATTGTGTCCAACACTGGTATGGGGGGAATTGTTATCACCACTGGTATGGCTGGGATTGTGTCCAGCACTGGTGTGGCTGGTATAGTGTCCAGTACTGGTGTGGCTGGTATTGTGTCCAGCACTGGTGTGGCTGGTATAGTGTCCGGCACTGGTGTGGCTGGTATAGTGTCCGGCACTGGTGTGGCTGGTATAGTGTCCGGCACTGGTGTGGCTGGTATAGTGTCCAGCAATGGTGTGGCTGGTATAGTGTCCGACACTGGTGTGGCCGGTATAGTGTCCGGCACTGGTGTGGCTGGTATAGTGTCCGGCACTGGTGTGGCCGGTATAGTGTCCGGTATTGGTGTGGCTGGTATTGTGTCCAGCACTGGTAAAGGGGGCACTGTGTCCAGTACTGGTGTGGCTGGTATAGTGTCCGGCTCTGGTGTGGCTGGTATAGTGTCCAGCACTGGTGTGGCTGGTATAGTGTCCGGTATTGGTGTGGCTGGTATTGTGTCCAGCACTGGTAAAGGGGGCACTGTGTCCAGCACTGGTGTGGCTGGTATAGTGTCCGGCACTGGTGTGGCTGGTATTGTGTCCAGCACTGGTGTGGCCGGTATAGTGTCCGGCACTGGGTGTGGCCGGTATAGTGTCCGGCACTGGTGTGGCTGGTATCGTGTCCAGCACTGGTGTGGCCGGTATAGTGTCCGGCACTGGTGTGGCTGGTATTGTGTCCAGCACTGGTGTGGCCGGTATAGTGTCCGGCACTGGTGTGGCCGGTTATAGTGTCCGGTATTGGTGTGGCTGGTATTGTGTCCAGCATTGGTAAAGGGGGCACTGTGTCCAGCACTGGTGTGGCTGGTATAGTGTCCGGTATTGGTGTGGCTGGTATTGTGTCCAGCACTGGTAAAGGGGGCACTGTGTCCAGCACTGGTGTGGCCGGTATAGTGTCCGGCACTGGTGTGGCTGGTATAGTGTCCGGCACTGGTGTGGCTGGTATAGTGTCCAGCACTGGTGTGGCTGGTATTGTGTCCAGCACTGGTGTGGCTAGTATAGTGTCCAGCACTTTTGTGGCTGGTATTGTGTCCAGCACTGGTGTGGCTGACATAGTGTCCGGCACTGGTGTGGCTGGTATAGTGTCTGGCACTGGTGTGGCCGGTATAAGTGTCCGGCACTGGTGTGGCCGGTATAGTGTCCGGCACTGGTGTGGCCGGTATAGTGTCCAGCACTGGTGTGGCTGGTATAGTGTCCAGCACTGGTGTGGCTGGTATAGTGTCCGGCACTGGTGTGGCTGGTATTGTGTCCAGCACTGGTGTGGCCGGTATAGTGTCCGGCACTGGTGTGGCCGGTATAGTGTCCGGCACTTTTGTGGCTGGTATTGTGTCCAGCACTGGTGTGGCTGGTATAGTGTCTGGCACTGGTGTGGCCGGTATAGTGTCCGGCACTGGTGTGGCCGGTATAGTGTCCGGCACTGGTGTGTGGCCGGTATAGTGTCCAGCACTGGTGTGGCCGGTATAGTGTCCGGTATTGGTGTGGATGGTATAGTGTCCGGCACTGGTAAAGGGGGCATTGTGTCCAGCACTGATGTGGCTGGTATGGTGTCTGGCACTGGTGTGGCTGGTATAGTGTCCGGCACTGGTGTGGCTGGTATAGTGTCCGGCACTGGTGTGGCTGGTATAGTGTCCGGCACTGGTGTGGCCGGTATAGTGTCCAGCACTGGTGTGGCCGGTATAGTGTCCAGCACTGGTGTGGGGCCGGTATAGTGTCCGGCACTGGTGTGGCTGGTATAGTGTCCAGCACTGGTGTGGCCGGTATAGTGTCCAGCACTGGTGTGGCCGGTATAGTGTCCAGTATTGGTGTGGCTGGTATAGTGTCCAGCACTGGTGTGGCTGGTATTGTGTCCAGCACTGGTGTGGCCGTTATAGTGTCCAGCACTAGTGTGGCCGGTATAGTGTCCGGCACTGGTGTGGCTGGTACAGTGTCCGACACTGGTGTGGCTGACATAGTGTCCGGCACTGGTGTGGCTGGTATAGTGTCCGACACTGGTGTGGCTGGTATAGTGTCCGGCACTGGTGTGGCTGGTATAGTGTCCGGCACTGGTGTGGTTGGTATTGTGTCCAGCACTGGTGTGGCTGGTATTGTGTCCAGCACTGGTGTGGCTGGTATAGTGTCCGGCACTGGTGTGTCTGGTATTGTGTCCAGCACTGGTGTGTCCGGTATTGTGTCCAGCACTGGTGTGGCCGGTATTGTGTCCAGCACTGGTGTGGCCGGTATTGTGTCCAGCACTGGTGTGGCCGGTATAGTGTCCGGCACTGGTGTGGCTGGTATAGTGTCCGGCACTGGTGTGGCCGGTATTGTGTCCAGCACTGGTGTGGCCGGTATAGTGTCCAGCACTGGTGTGGCCGGTATAGTGTCCAGCACTGGTGTGGCTGGTATTGTGTCCAGCACTGGTGTGGCCGGTATTGTGTCCAGCACTGGTGTGGCTGGTATTGTGTCCAGCACTGGTGTGGCTGGTATTGTGTCCAGCACTGGTGTGGCCGGTATAGTGTCCGGCACTGGTGTGTGGCCGGTATAGTTTCCAGCACTGGTGTGGCCAGTATAGTGTCCGGCACTGGTGTGGCCGGTATAGTGTCCGGCACTGGTGTGGCCGGTATAGTGTCCGGCACTGGTGTGGCTGGTATAGTGTCCGGCACTGGTGTGGCCGGTATTGTGTCCAGCACTGATGTGGCTGGTATTGTGTCCAGCACTGGTGTGGCTGGTATAGTGTCCGACACTGGTGTGGCTGACATAGTGTCCGGCACTGGTGTGGCCGGTATTGTGTCCTGCACTGGTGTGGCCGGTATTGTGTCCAGCACTGATGTGGCTGGTATTGTGTCCAGCACTGGTGTGGCTGGTATTGTGTCCAGCACCGGTGTGGCTGACATAGTGTCCGGCACTGGTGTGGCTGGTATAGTGTCCGACACTGGTGTGGCTGACGTCCGGCACTGGTGTGGCCGGTATAGTGTCCGGCACTGGTGTGGCTGGTATAGTGTCCGACACTGGTGTGGCTGACATAGTGTCCGGCACTGGTGTGGCTGGTATAGTGTCCGACACTGGTGTGGCTGGTATAGTGTCCGGCACTGGTGTGGCTGGTATTGTGTCCAGCACTGGTGTGGCTGGTATTGTGTCCAGCACTGGTTGTGGCTGGTATAGTGTCCGGCACTGGTGTGTCCGGTATTGTGTCCAGCACTGGTGTGTCCGGTATTGTGTCCAGCGCTGGTGTGGCCGTATTGTGTCCAGCACTGGTGTGGCCGGTATTGTGTCCAGCACTGGTGTGGCCGGTATAGTGTCCGGCACTGGTGTGGCTGGTATAGTGTCCGGCACTGGTGTGGCCGGTATTGTGTCCAGCACTGGTGTGGCCGGTATATAGTGTACGGCACAGGTGTGTGGCCGGTATAGTGTCCGGCACTAGTGTGGCCGGTATAGTGTCCGGCACTGGTGTGGCTGGTATAGTGTCCGACACTGGTGTGGCTGACATAGTGTCCAGCACTGGTGTGGCCAGTATTGTGTCCAGCACTGGTGTGGCCGGTATTGTGTCCGGCACTGGTGTGGCTGGTGTAGTGTCCGGCACTGGTGTGGCCGGTATTGTGTTCAGCACTGGTGTGGCCGGTATTGTGTCCAGCACTGGTGTGGCCGTTATTGTGTCCAGCACTGGTGTGGCCGGTATTGTGTCCGGCACTGGTTGTGTGGCCGGTATAGTTTCCAGCACTGGTGTGGCCGGTATAGTGTCCGACACTGGTGTGGCCGGTATTGTGTCCAGCACTGGTGTGGCTGGTATTGTGTCCAGCACTGGTGTGGCCGGTATAGTGTCCGGCACTGGTGTGGCCGGTATAGTGTCCAGCACTGGTGTGGCCGGTATAGTGTCCAGCACTGGTGTGGCCGGTATTGTGTCCAGCACTGGTGTGGCCGGTATAGTGTCCGGCACTGGTGTGGCTGGTATAGTGTCCAGCACTGGTGTGGCCGGTATAGTGTCCGGCACTGTTGTGGCCGTTATTGTGTCCAGCACTGGTGTGGCCGGTATAGTGTATCCGGCACTGGTGTGGCGGTATATGTGTCCAGCACTGGTGTGGCCGGTTATAGTGTCCGCACTGGTGTGGCCGGTATAGTGTCCAGCACTGGTGTGGCCGGTATAGTGTCCGGCACTGGTGTGGCTGGTATTGTGTCCAGCACTGGTGTGGCTATGTGTCTCCGGTGTTGTATGTGTCCGGCACTGGTGTGGCGGTATAGTGTCCGGCACTGGTGTGGCTGGTATAGTGTCCGGCACTGGTGTGGCTGGTATAGTGTCCAGCACTGGTGTGGCTGGTATAGTGTCCGCACTGGTGTGGCCGGTATTGTGTCCGCACTGGTGTGGCTGGTATAGTGTCCGGCACTGGTGTGGCCGGTATAGTTCACTGTGTGCCGGTATGTGTCGCTGTGTGGCTGGTATTGTGTCCAGCACGTGGCTGGTATAGGTGTCGGCACTGTGTGGCTGGTATAGGTCCGACACTGGTGTGGCTGGTATAGTGTCCGGCACTGGTGTGGCCGGTATAGTGTCCAGCACTGGTGTGGCTGGTATAGTGTCCGCACTGGTGTGGTATTGTGTCCATGTGGGCTGGTATTGTGTCCAGCACGTGTGGTGAAAGTGTCGGCACTGTGTGTATGTGTCCAGCACTGGTGTGGCTGGTATAGTGTCCGGCACTGGTGTGGCTGGTATTGTGTCCAGCACTGGTGTGGCCGGTATAGTGTCCGCACTGGTGTGGCTGGTATATAGTGTCCGCACTGGTGTGGCTGGTATAGTGTCCGACACTGGTGTGGCCGTATAGTGTCCGGCACTGGTGTGGCTGGTATTAGTGTCCGCACTGGTGTGGCCGGCATAGGTCCGCACTGTTGGATAGTGTCCGGCACTGGTGTGGCCGGTATGTGTCCGGCATGGTGTGGCTGGTATAGTGTCCGGCACTTGGTGTGGCTGGCATAGTGTCCGGCACTGGTGTGGCTGGTATAGTGTCCGGCACTGGTGTGGCTGGTATAGTGTCCGCACTGGTGTGGCGGTATTAGTGTCCAGCACTGGTGTGGCTGGTATATGTCCAGCACTGATGTGGCTGGTATTGTGTCCAGCACTGGTGTGGCTGGTATGTGTCCAGCATGTGTGGGGTATAGTGTCCGACACTGGTGTGGCTGACATAGTGTCCGACACTGGTGTGGCTGGTATAGTGTACGGCACAGGTGTGTGGCCGGTATAGTGTCCGGCACTAGTGTGGCCGGTATAGTGTCCGGCACTGGTGTGGCTGGTATAGTGTCCGACACTGGTGTGGCTGACATAGTGTCCAGCACTGGTGTGGCCAGTATTGTGTCCAGCACTGGTGTGGCCGGTATTGTGTCCGGCACTGGTGTGGCTGGTGTAGTGTCCGGCACTGGTGTGGCCGGTATTGTGTTCAGCACTGGTGTGGCCGGTATTGTGTCCAGCACTGGTGTGGCCGTTATTGTGTCCAGCACTGGTGTGGCCGGTATAGTGTCCGGCACTGGTGTGTGGCCGGTATAGTTTCCAGCACTGGTGTGGCCGGTTATAGTGTCCGGCACTGGTGTGGCCGGTATTGTGTCCAGCACTGGTGTGGCTGGTATTGTGTCCGGCACTGGTGTGGCCGGTATAGTGTCCAGCACTGGTGTGGCTGGTATAGTGTCCGGCACTGGTGTGGCCGGTATAGGTCCAGCACTGATGTGGCCGGTATTGTGTCCAGCACTGGTGTGGCCGGTATAGTGTCCGGCACTGGTGTGGCCGGTATAGTGTCCAGCACTGGTGTGGGCCGGTATAGTGTCCGGCACTGTTGTGGCCGTTATTGTGTCCAGCACTGTGTGGCCGGTATATATGTCCGGCACTGGTGTGGCCGGTATAGTGTCCGGCACTGGTGTGGCCGGTATTGTGTCCAGCACTGGTTTGCCGGTATAGTGTCCGACACTGGTGTGGCCGGAGTATTTGGTATAGTGTCCGGCACTGGTGTGGCCGGTATAGTGTCCGGCACTGGTGTGGCCGGTATAGTGTCCGGCACTGGTGTGGCCGGTATAGTGTCCGGCACTGGTGTGGCTGGTATAGTGTCCGGCACTGGTGTGGCTGGTATAGTGTCCAGCAATGGTGTGGCTGGTATAGTGTCCGACACTGGTGTGGCCGGTATAGTGTCCGGCACTGGTGTGGCCGGTATAGTGTCCGGCACTGGTGTGGCCGGTTTTAGTGTCCGGTATTGGTGTGGCTGGTATAGTGTCCGGCACTGGTAAAGGGGGCATTGTGTCCAGCACTGATGTGGCTGGTATGGTGTTGGCACTGTGTGGCTGGTATAGTGTCCGGCACTGGTGTGGCTGGTATAGTGTCGGCACTGGTGTGGCTGGTATAGTGTCCGGCATGGTGTGGCCGGTATAGTGTCAGCACTGGTGTGGCCGTTATAGTGTCCAGCACTGGTGTGGGGCCGGTTATAGTGTCCGGCACTTGGTGTGGCTGGTATAGTGTCCAGCACTGGTGTGGCCGGTATAGTGTCCAGCATGGTGTGGCCGGTATAGTGTCCGGTATTGGTGTGGCTGGTATACTGTCCAGCACTGTGTGGCTGGTATTGTGGCACTGGTGGGCGTTATGTGTCCAGCACTAGTGTGGCCGGTATAGTGTCGGCACTGGTGTGGCTGGTATAGTGTCCGACACTGGTGTGGCTGAATAGTGTCCGGCATGGTGTGGCTGGTATGTGTCCGCACTGGTGTGGCTGGTTTTAGTGTCCGGCACTGGTGTGGCTGGTATAGTGTCGGCACTGGTGTGGCTGGTATTGTGTCCAGCACTGGTGTGGCTGGTATAGTGTCCGGCACTGGTGTGTCCGGTATGTGTCCAGCACTGGTGTGTCGGTATTGTGTCAGCGCTGGTGTGGCCGGTATTGTGTCCAGCACTGGTGTGGCGGTATTGTGTCCAGCACTGGTGTGGCTCTGGCACTGGTTTGGCCGGTATAGTGTCCGGCACTGGTGTGGCCGGTATAGTGTCCAGCACTGGTGTGACCGGTATAGTGTCCAGCACTGGTGTGTGGCCGGTATAGTGTCCGGCACTGGTGTGGCCGGTATAGTGTCCGGCACTGGTGTGGCCGGTTATAGTGTCCGGCACTGGTGTGGCCGGTATAGTGTCCGGCACTGGTGTGGCCGGTATATAGTGTCCGGCACTGGTGTGGCCGGTATAGTGTCCAGCACTGGTGTGGCTGGAATAGTGTCCAGCACTGGTGTGGCTGGAATAGTGTCCAGCACTGGTGTGTGGCCGGTATAGTGTCCGGCACTGGTGTGGCCGGTATAGTGTCCGGCACTGGTGTGGCCGGTATAGTGTCCGGCACTGGTGTGGCCGGTATAGTGTCCGGCACTGGGTGGCCGGTATAGTGTCCGGCACTGGTGTGGCCGGTATAGTGTCCGGCACTGGTGTGGCCGGTATAGTGTCTGGCACTGGTTGGCCGGTATAGTGTCCGGCACTGGTGTGGCCGGTATAGTGTCCAGCACTGGTGTGACCGGTATAGTGTCCAGCACTGGTGTGTGGCCGGTATAGTGTCCGGCACTGGTGTGGGGCCGGTATAGTGTCCGGCACTGGTGTGTAGCCGGTATAGTGTCCGGCACTGGTGTGGCCGGTATAGTGTCCGGCACTGGTGTGGCCGGTATTGTGTCCAGCACTGGTGTGGCCGGTATTGTGTCCAGCACTGGTGTGGCCGGTATAGTGTCCGGCACTGATGTGGCCGGTATAGTGTCCAGCACTGGTGTGGCTGGTATTGTGTCCGGCACTGGTGTGGCCGGTATAGTGTCCGGCACTGGTGTGGCCGGTATTGTGTCCAACACTGGGGTGGCCGGTATAGTGTCCGGCACTGGTGTGGCCGGTATAGTGTCCGGCACTTGTATCTTACATTGATACTGCATATACACTGATATCATACATTGATCTATTGCGATAAAGAAATAAATGACAGAACTGAACCCGAGGTTCTTAGTTTCCATCTGATCAGACTGTATGAAGCCTCCACAGCAAACCTCCTCCCAGGGGGTCTGTAACCATAAAGGTGCGGAGCCCAAAGACAAAGTTATACCACTTCAGCGGGTATCACAGAGGTCTAACTACACCTGTGCAGAGCCCCTATGGCCCAAAGACACATCACTCCGCACACACAGCACCACAACAATGGCGCTGTGCCAGGCACTGGAAGGTTCACTTTGTGGCTGGCACTAAAAATGTGGAAGTTTACCAGGCATTGATGTAGGTGGCGGTGCAGATTGTGATGTTGAGAGGATTGTCAGGTCACTTGGCATCACACAGGCGCACAGGGTGGAGGACTAACCTGGATGTCGGGCGTGTAATAGAGCTACTGTATCTACTATGCAGAGCATGCTTACCACATTATGGCACTATATGGCCACAATGTCTATGTGAGGGCTCAGTATGGGCACACTATGTCTCTGTGAGGACTCAGTGTGGGCACACTATGTCTTTGTGAGGGCTCAGTATGGGCACACTATGTCTATGTGAGGGCTCAGTATGGGCACACTATGTCTGTGAGGGCTCAGTATGGGCACACTATGTCTATGTGAGGGCTCAGTATGGGCACACTATGTCTCTGAGTGCTCAGTATGGGCACACTATGTCTCTGTGAGGGCTCAGTATGGGCACACTATGTCTGTGAGGGCTCTGTATGGGCACACTATGTCTATGTGAGGGATCAGTATGGGCACACTATGTCTGTGAGGGCTCAGTATGGGCACACTATGTCTCTGTGAGGGCTCAGTATGGGCACACTATATCTGTGAGGGCTCAGTATGGGCACACTATATCTGTGAGGGCTCAGTATGGGCACACTATGTCTGTGAGGGCTCAGTATGGGCACACTATGTCTGTGAGGGCTCAGTATGGGCACACAATGTCTATGTGAGGGCTCAGTATGGGCACACTATGTCTCTGTGAGGGCTCAGTATGGGCACACTATGTCTGTGAGGGCTCAGTATGGGCACACTATGTCTCTGTGAGGACTCACTATGGGCACACTGTCTCTGTGAGGGCTCAGTATGGGCACACTATGTCTGTGAGGGCTCAGTATGGGCACACTATATCTGTGAGGGCTCAGTATGGGCACACTGTCTCTGTGAGGGCTCAGTATGGGCACACTATGTCTGTGAGGGCTCAGTATGGGCACACTATGTTTCTGTGAGGGCTCAGTATGGGCACACTATGTCTCTGTGAGGACTCAGTATGGGCATACTATGTCTGTGAGGGCTCAGTATGGGCACACTATGTCTGTGAGGGCTCAGTATGGGCACATAATGTCTCTGTGAGGGCTCAGTATGGGAACACTGTCTGTGAGGGCTCAGTATGGGCACACTATGTCTCTGTGAGGGCTCAGTATGGGCACACTATGTCTGTGAGGGCTCAGTATGGGCACACTATGTCTATGTGAGGGCTCAGTATGGGCACACTATGTCTGTGAGGGCTCAGTATGGGCACATTATGTCTCTGTGAGGCTCAGTATGGGCACACTATGTCTGTGAGGCTCAGTATGGCACACTATGTCTGTGAGGGCTCAGTATGGGCACACAATGTCTATGTGAGGGCTCAGTATGGGCACACTATGTCTCTGTGAGGCTCAGTATGGGCACACTATGTCTGTGAGGGCTCAGTATGGGCACACTATGTCTCTGTGAGGCTCACTATGGGCACACTGTCTCTGTGAGGGCTCAGTATGGCACACTATGTCTGTGAGGGCTCAGTATGGGCACACTATATCTGTGAGGGCTCAGTATGGGCACACTGTCTCTGTGAGGGCTCAGTATGGGCACACTATGTCTGTGAGGGCTCAGTATGGGCACACTATGTTTCTGTGAGGGCTCAGTATGGGCACACTATGTCTCTGTGAGGACTCAGTATGGGCATACTATGTCTGTGAGGGCTCAGTATGGGCACACTATGTCTGTGAGGCTCAGTATGGCACATAATGTCTCTGTGAGGCTCAGTATGGAACACTGTCTGTGAGGGCTCAGTATGGGCACACTATGTCTCTGTGAGGACTCAGTATGGGCATACTATCTGTGAGGGCTCAGTATGGGCACACTATGTCTGTGAGGGCTCAGTATGGGCACACTATGTCTCTGTGAGGGCTCAGTATGGGCACACTATGTCTGTGAGGGCTTAGTATGGCACACTATGTCTATGTGAGGGCTCAGTATAGGCACACTATGTCTGTGAGGGCTCAGTATAGGCACACTATGTCTGTGAGGGCTCAGTATGGGCACACTATGTCTCTGTGAGGGCTCAGTATGGGCACACTATATCTGTGAGGGCTCAGTATGGGCACACTATATCTGTGAGGGCTCAGTATGGCACACTATGTCTATGTGAGGGCTCAGTATGGCACACTATGTCTGTGAGGGCTCAGTATGGGCACATTATGTCTCTGTGAGGGCTCAGTATGGGCACACTATGTCTGTGAGGGCTCAGTATGGGCACACTATGTCTGTGAGGGCTCAGTATGGGCACACAATGTCTATGTGAGGGCTCAGTATGGGCACACTATGTCTCTGTGAGGGCTCAGTATGGGCACACTATGTCTGTGAGGGCTCAGTATGGGCACACTATGTCTCTGTGAGGGCTCACTATGGGCACACTGTCTCTGTGAGGGCTCAGTATGGGCACACTATGTCTGTGAGGGCTCAGTATGGGCACACTATATCTGTGAGGGCTCAGTATGGGCACACTGTCTCTGTGAGGGCTCAGTATGGGCACACTATGTCTGTGAGGGCTCAGTATGGGCACACTATGTCTCTGTGAGGGCTCAGTATGGGCACACTATGTCTCTGTGAGGACTCAGTATGGGCATACTATGTCTGTGAGGGCTCAGTATGGGCACACTATGTCTGTGAGGGCTCAGTATGGGCACATAATGTCTCTGTGAGGGCTCAGTTATGGGAACACTGTCTGTGAGGGCTCAGTATGGGCACACTATGTCTATGTGAGGGCTCAGTATGGGCACACTATGTCTGTGAGGGCTCAGTATGGGCACCCCTATGTCTGTGAGGGCTCAGTATGGGCCAACACTATGTCTATGTGAGGGCTCAGTATGGGCACACTATGTCTGTGAGGGCTCAGTATGGGCACACTAATGTCTGTGAGGGCTCAGTATGGGCACACTGTCTCTGTGAGGGCTCAGTATGGACACACTATGTCTGAGGCTCAGTAGGGGCACACTATGTCTGTGAGGGCTCAGTATGGGCACACTATGTCTCTGTGAGGGCTCAATATGGGCACACTATGTCTGTGAGGGCTCAGTATGGGCACACTATGTCTATGTGAGGGCTCAGTATGGGCACACTATGTCTGTGAGGCTCAGTATGGGCACATTATGTCTCTGTGAGGGCTCAGTATGGGCACACTATGTCTGTGAGGGCTCAGTTATGGGCACACTGTCTTGTGAGGGCTCAGTATGGGCACACTATGTCTGTGAGGGCTCAGTATGGGCACACTATGTTTCTGTGAGGGCTCAGTATGGGCACACTATGTCTCTGTGAGGACTCAGTATGGGCATACTATGTCTGTGAGGGCTCAGTATGGGCACACTATGTCTGTGAGGGCTCAGTATGGGCACATAATGTCTCTGTGAGGGCTCAGTATGGGAACACTGTCTGTGAGGGCTCAGCATGGGCACACTATGTCTCTGTGAGGACTCAGTATGGGCATACTATGTCTGTGAGGGCTCAGTATGGGCACACTATGTCTGTGAGGGCTCAGTATGGGCACATAATGTCTCTGTGAGGGCTCAGTATGGGCACACTATGTCTGTGAGGGCTCAGTATGGGCACACTATGTCTATGTGAGGGCTCAGTATGGGCACACTATGTCTGTGAGGGCTCAGTATGGGCACACTATGTCTCTGTGAGGGCTCAGTATGGGCACACTATGTCTGTGAGGGCTCAGTATGGGCACACTATGTCTATGTGAGGGCTCAGTATGGGCACACTATGTCTGTGAGGGCTCAGTATGGGCACACTGTCTCTGTGAGGGCTCAGTATGGACAAACTATGTCTGAGGGCTCAGTATGGGCACACTATGTCTGTGAGGGCTCAGTATGGGCACACTATGTCTCTGTGAGAGCTCAGTATGGGCACACTATGTCTATGTGAGGGCTCAGTATGGGCACACTATGTCTGTGAGGGCTCAGTATGGGCACATTATGTCTCTGTGAGGGCTCAGTATGGGCACACTATGTCTGTGAGGGCTCAGTATGGGCACACTATGTCTGTGAGGGCTCAGTATGGGCACACAATGTCTATGTGAGGGCTCAGTATGGGCACATACTGATCAATCCAAAGAGAAAGAATTGGAGAAGTCAAGAAAGCCCCGACCCGACTGAAGGGGACTGGAGGGAGGCGAAACCCCAGGACGTGACAGCGGCAGGGCAAAGTCTGGACAAGATGACTAGAGGTATTTTATCTTTAAAATGTAAAGATGTTTTCTTTCTCCTACAATACAAAGTAAATTTGTCATCTGTAACGTTGTGCCTTTTAGAGACTTGCTGAACCATCCACAATAGTCATTTTGACCAGAGGTGTACAAACTTTTACATGGCACTTTACATCCAGCGGTCACTCTATTTCCATCCTTCAGGTGCTTTTTCTTCGTTTTTCCCTTGTCCGGTTTCCCAGTAACAACGTTCATGACATCAGGTGCGTTCTCGTCTCTGCGGAGCTTCTCTCGGTTTCTGCTCTCTGCAGAGGAAAACTCTTAATGAGCCGCAGTCAAAGTGAAGACCCCGGGGGCCCCGGCCAGACTGTGACCAGCGCTGTGCTCCCCAGTCACCGGAATCATCTCTACAAGAGCGATTAACTCTTACATGACTCCGGGATCAAAATGTGCAGCTTAGAGACACAGACACCATGACGTGCAGCTCAGAGACACGGGCACCATGACGTGCAGCTCAGAGACACAGACACCATGATGTGCAGCTCAGAGACACAGACACCATGACGTGCAGCTCAGAGACACAGACACCATGACGTGCAGCTCAGAGACACAGACACCATGACGTGCAACTCAGAGACACGGGCACCATGACGTGCAGCTCAGAGACACAGACACCATGACGTGCAGCTCAGAGACACAGACACCATGACGTGCAGCTCAGAGACACAGACACCATGACGTGCAGCTCAGAGACACAGACACCATGATGTGCAACTCAGAGACACGGGCACCATGACGTGCAGCTCAGAGACACAGACACCATGACGTGCAGCTCAGAGACACAGACACCATGATGTGCAACTCAGAGACACAGACACCATGACGTGCAGCTCAGAGACAGGGGCACCATGACGTGCAGCTCAGAGACACAGACATCATGACGTGCAGCTCAGAGACACAGACACCATGACGTGCAGCTCAGAGACACAGACACCATGACGTGCAGCTCAAAGACACAGACACCATGACGTGCAGCTCAGAGACACAGACACCATGACGTGCAGCTCAGAGACACGGGCACCATGACGTGCAGCTCAGAGACACGGGCACCATGACGTGCAGCTCAGAGACCCAGGCACCATGACGTGCAGCTCAGAGACACAGACACCATGATGTGCAGCTCAGAGACACAGACACCATGACGTGCAGCTCAGAGACACAGACACCATGACGTGCAGCTCAGAGACACAGACACCATGACATGTAGCTCAGAGACACAGGCACCATGATGTGCAGCTCAGACACACGGGCACTGTGACGTGCAGCTCAGAGACACAGGCACCATGACGTGCAGCTCAGAGACACGGACACCGTGACGTGCAGCTCAGAGACACAGGCACCATGATGTGCAGCTCAGAGACACAGACACCATGATGTGCAGCTCAGAGACACAGACACCATGACGTGCAGCTCAGAGACACAGGCACCATGACGTGCAGCTCAGAGACACGGGCACCGTGACGTGCAGCTCATAGACAGGGGCACCATGACGTGCAGCTCAGAGACACGGGCGCCATGGCGTGCAGCTCAGAGACACGGGCGCCATGGCGTGCAGCTCAGAGACAAGGGCGCCATGACGTGCAGGTCAGAGACACGGACGCCATGAAGTGCAGCTCAGAGACACGGACGCCATGAAGTGCAGCTCAGAGACACGGGCGCCATGACGTGCAGCTGAGAGACACGGGCGCCATGACGTGCAGCTGAGAGACACGGGCGCCATGACGTGCAGGTCAGAGACACGGACGCCATGAAGTGCAGCTCAGAGACACGGGCACCATGACGTGCAGCTCAGAGACACGAGCGCCATGACGTGCAGGTCAGAGACACGGACGCCATGACGTGCAGCTCAGAGACACGGACGCCATGACATGCAGCTCAGAGACACAGGCACCATGATGTGCAGCTCAGAGACACAGTCACCATGATGTGCAGCACAGAGACACGGACGCCATGACGTGCAGCTCAGAGACACAGACACCATGACGTGCAGCTCAGAGACACAGGCACCATGATGTGCAGCTCAGAGACACAGACACCATGACGTGCAGCTCAGAGACACGGGCACCATGACGTGCAGCTCAGAGACAGAGACACGGGCACCATGACGTGCAGCTCAGAGACCCAGACACCATGACGTGCAGCTCAGAGACACAGACACCATGACGTGCAGCTCAGAGACACGGGCACCATGACGTGCAGCTCAGAGACACAGACACCATGACGTGCAGCTCAGAGACACAGACACCATGACGTGCAGCTCAGAGACACAGACACCATGACATGCAGCTCAGAGACACGGGCACCATGACGTGCAGCTCAGAGACACGGGCACCATGACGTGCAGCTCAGAGACACAGACACCATGACGTGCAGCTCAGAGACCCAGGCACCATGACGTGCAGCTCAGAGACACAGACACCATGACGTGCAGCTCAGACACACGGGCACTATGACGTGCAGTTCAGAGACACAGACACCATGATGTGCAGCTCAGAGACACGGACACCGTGACGTGCAGCTCAGAGACACAGGCACCATGATGTGCAGCTCAGAGACACGGGCACCGTGACGTGCAGCTCAGAGACACGGGCACCATGACGTGCAGCTCAGAGACACAGACACCATGACGTGCAGCTCAGAGACACAGGCACCATGACGTGCAGCTCAGAGACACGGACATCGTGACGTGCAGCTCAGAGACACGGGCACCATGACGTGCAGCTCAGAGACACGGGCGCCATGACGTGCAGCTCAGAGACACGGGCGCCATGACGTGCAGGTCAGAGACACGGACGCCATGAAGTGCAGCTCAGAGACACGGGCACCATGACGTGCAGCTCAGAGACACGGGCGCCATGACGTGCAGCTGAGAGACACGGGCGCCATGACGTGCAGGTCAGAGACACGGACGCCATGAAGTGCAGCTCAGAGACACGGGCACCATGACGTGCAGCTCAGAGACACGGGCGCCATGACGTGCAGCTGAGAGACACGGGCGCCATGACGTGCAGGTCAGAGACACGGACGCCATGAAGTGCAGCTCAGAGACACGGGCACCATGACGTGCAGCTCAGAGACACGGGCGCCATGACGTGCAGGTCAGAGACACGGACGCCATGACGTGCAGCTCAGAGACACGGACGCCATGACATGCAGCTCAGAGACACAGGCACCATGATGTGCAGCTCAGAGACACAGTCACCATGATGTGCAGCTCAGAGACACGGACGCCATGACGTGCAGGTCAGAGACACGGACCCCATGACGTGCAGCTCAGAGACACGGACGCCATGACGTGCAGCTCAGAGACACAGGCACCATGATGTGCAGCTCAGAGACACAGTGACCATGACGTGCAGCTCAGAGACACAGACACCATGACGTGCAGCTCAGAGACACGGACGCCATGACGTGCAGCTCAGACACACAGGCACCATGATGTGCAGCTCAGAGACACAGACACCATGATGTGCAGCTCAGAGACACGGACACAATGATGTGCAGCTCAGAGACACAGACACAATGATTTGCAGTTCAGAGACACGGACACCATGATGTGCAGCTCATACACACAGGCACCATGATGTGCAGCTCACAGACACGGACACCATGATGTGCAGCTCAGAGACACAGACACCATGATGTGCAGCTCAGAGACACAGACACCATGACGTGCAGCTCAAAGACACAGGCACCATGATGTGCAGCTCAGAGACACAGGCACCATGATGTGCAGCTCAGAGACACGGGCACCATGATGTGCAGCTCAGAGACATGGACACCATGATGTGCAGCTCAGAGACACGGACACAATGATGTGCAGCTCAGAGACACAGACACCATGATGTGTCACCATCCGGCTCCTGGAGTCATCAGTGTCACAGTGTGCCAATAATAAAGGCAAACCTCCTGTGGGGTTACCAGCCACATCAACTACACATCAGCAGCTGCCCCCAGAATGGAAGTGGAGGACACCATGAATACGAGATGACTCATCACACCATCATCGCCTAGATGACTCTTCACCACACTAGCACTGCCCACGACTAATTACTCCAGCACCACCCACATGACTTCTATTACTTTAGTACCATCTATAGGAGTCCTTAAACAAGCACTGCATAAATGTCTCTATAGGAGTGATTTCCACACAGTGAGTATATACGCTGCCACATTAAGACTGGGACGAGGTATCACAATGTGACGAAGGTTTATAGGTTCTGTCTGTAGGGGAAATGATATAACATTCACCTTTACAACAGGCTGTAAAGCAAGCTGGTCTCGTAATCAACACCTAGTGGCCGATGTGAGAACTGCATCATGACCTTTATTATATGTAAAGATGCAACAAAATAAAAAAATATCATAAAAACATGTAACAAGTGATGACCTGACGAGAGGATTCCTCAAATATAAAGAACTGAGAAATCTCCACCCCGGAGTCCAGTGACGAAGGGTGACAACCACTGACGGCCACCGCTATAGAGTCTGGTGACCACGATGGGCGACAGCCACTGACGGTCACCACTGTAGAGTCCATACCAGAGGTCAGGTGGTGATCGGGCTGTGCTGTATACAGGGGTAGTCTCAGGTGCAGCAGCTGCTCAACACTTTATTGCATATACAGTCAGGGATGAAAGTGTTCCCACTCCAGAAAACATGGATCCTTGGATATGGCTGCAGCAATATGTCTCCTGGGCGAGCGTCGTGACTGAGGGACAATAGTCACCCAGGGCTTCTACCACAAGAGGCAAGGTCCAGCCCTGCATACAGGGAGGGATATATATCGTCTATATATATATATATATGGTAGGGAACCGAGGGACATATCAATGTATGTATACAGGACCCGCAATAGTATAATCGAGAAAAGAATAGCTGAGGGCACCGCGATAATTAAGAGATAGGATGCATCCCAATTATGTGTGTATAAGTGTTCACTTCACTTTCTCCCCTGAGGAAGGCCACTTTGGACAATACGCGTGGGGTCCTCTTCACACTGACCCCGGGACGCCGGATGGTGCAGGCCCACTCTGGTCTACCCTTGGTATATATATACACTATCTCTGATTCCCTCTGAAATCCCATATGTATCTCCTTTTAACCCTATTTGGGGTCTACCTGTTGGAAGAAGCTGTTTGTGTCCCCTTTATTTTGGGATATTTTCTCTTTTGATAGGGTTATGACCTTTTTGTAGGCTGCTTTTTTCACCAATCGATATAGTGGTGCATACCCTCCATTTGTACACACATTTTCCTGTTGTATTCTGTGCTGGTTTGTGTATATGTTTATGCCTGATGTCCCCGGTGGAGCAGTTTGTATAAGGTGTTATACACATTTTAATTGTTTTTAACTAAGTACTGTGTTCTGTTTTGTTGCTGTGTATTCTTTTGGACCTATAAGATAATATTTTGTATTAATCCCTCTGATTATGTGGCTTTTCTCCTTGTTTTTGAGCAATAGTACAATCCAGGTGCAAGGAACCATCCACTTTAGGGGA
This sequence comes from Allobates femoralis, assembly GCA_033576535.1. Classification (NCBI taxonomy): domain Eukaryota; kingdom Metazoa; phylum Chordata; class Amphibia; order Anura; family Aromobatidae; genus Allobates; species Allobates femoralis. The sequence goes on from JARQOC010000002.1 coordinate 750,264,309, forward strand.
ACCGAGGGACATATCTTTAAAACATGTATACAGGACCCTCAAGACATGGAAAATATCTGCTCCAAATGAGAAGAGCAATCCATGGTGTGTGGTCTGCCTGCTCCCTTTATTGGGGGGGAAGGTACAACTAGTCAAAGTTTGTGTATTGCCAATTAACACCTTCTGTTCTGGCTAGGGATTGAGGGACTAACCCATATGTGTGCTGCCATAGGACAATCAGGCAATGAAGTATTTCTCCAGAATATCCTCACAATTCCCCATGTTTTGTTATGCACATTATTTGAATTATTATTTGTATTATTTGTATTGGAACACAAAAAAAAAATTTAAAAAAAAAAGGCAAATTGGACAAAATTTCACACAAAACTCCAAAATGTCCCGGACACAATTGTTCCCTCATCTAAATATTTGTTTTCCCCTCTGGAATAAATCCTGCAGTCAGTCGCCTCCTGTAACCTCCACAAGAATCTGCTCCCGGTCTCTCATTTGGAGGCGTCTTCTCCCAATTTTCAGATCTCTCCACAGGGGATCAATGGGATTTAGATTCGGTCACTGCTGCCCCTTCAGATCTCTCCAGCGCTTTGTTTCCTCCATTTCTGGGGCTTCTTGATACTTGAGGTCATTGTCCTGCTGGAGACTCCTGACCTAGGACGCCCCCAGCTGTCTGACACCAGGCTCTACATTGTCACCTAAAATCCTCTGGCATCTTCAGATTTCATGATGTATCGCACACAGTCAATACACCCAGTGCAGAGGAGCAAAACACCCAAAGCATCTCTGACCTCCCCCATGTGACTATAGGTCCTGTGCTCTTTTCTCTGACCTCCCCCATGTGACTATAGGTCCTGTGCTCTTTTCTCTGACCTCCCCCATATGTGATTGTAGGGCCTGTGCTCTTTTCTCTGTCCTCCCCCATATGTGACTGTAGGTCCTGTGCTCTTTTCTCTGACCTCCCCCATATGTGACTGTAGGTTCCGGTAAACAGTAGAATGATTCGCTTTACCAAAAAGCTTTATCTTGTCTCCTCTGTCCACAAGACGTTTTCCCAGAAAGATTTTTGTTCCTCTCGTATATTTGGGTATTTTTCTGTCTCTGTGTCAGCAGTGGGTCCTCCTGGGTCTCCTCCATGGCGTTTCATGTCAATCACATATGGACAGATATTTCGTGCTGATATTGATGCCTCTAAGACTGCAGATGGCTTGAAATTCTTTGGAACTTGATTGGGGCTTATCCACCATCTGGACTATCCTGCATTACAACCTGTCATCCACGTCCAGGGAGATTAGCTGAAGTGCCATGGGTTGTAAACGTCCTATGTTGCACAATGGACAAAGGAACATCCAGATCTCTGGAGATGAACTTGTAACCTGGAGATTGTTGATATTTCTCCACAAATTTGTTCTCGTCCTCAGACCGTCCTCCATGCTTAGTGCATCACACACAGACACAATGCAAAGATTGAGGCAACTTCTCTCCTTTTTATCTGGTCTCAGCTGTGATTTTCATATTGCCCCCATCTGTTACTGTCACAGGTGAGTGTGAACGAGCGCCACATGCTGGAAACAAAGATGTTACCCGCAATTTTGGAAAGACGCCATTTTTTGTTGTGTGAAATTTTGTCCATTTTTCTTTTTCTGTTTTTTTTTTTGTATTGTTCCAATACAAAGGAAATAATCCTGTGTATAACAAAACATGGGGAATTGTGATCATTTTCCAAGAGAAATACTTCATTTTCTCGAACAATTTCAAGGCTGTCACCACGTTTGGCCATGACTGGTATTGGTCACCGAAGCTGGAGCGACTCTGACATCAGTCTGCATCACCAGCCTGCAGGGTCAGCACCCACGCACCGGCCGCCTGCCCCAGGACCATGACCACAACTGTGTGTACATAACGCTAATGGGAAGAAACACATGGGATCTGATGACTGAAGGCTTGTGGAGACTGGCCCGTAAACCGCTGACCTTTCCTGCAAGCAGCCGACCTTTCCCACAATCCACTGAACTCTATACCAAGCCACTGTCCTTTCCCATGATCCATTGACCTTCCTATCAGCTGCCGACCTTTCGCCCAATCCACTGACCCGAGATGTTGTTTTCCATGATCCGCTGACCTCTCCTGCAATCTGCTGACCTCTCCCCCAATCTGCGGACCTCTCTCCCCCGATCCGCTAACCTCTCCCCCGATCCGCTGACCTCTCTCCCCCGATCCGCTGACCTCCCTTTATTTTAGCTGCCGACCTTTTCCAGAAGCTGCTGAAATTTCCTGAGCCACTGACCTTTCCCATGTGCTGCATTGTACATTGGAAGACTGCTCGTGTGTATCATATATGGTACTGGTAGAGTGCTAGCTCTGCGCTCGCCCCGGGTCTACCTGTTGAGGGGTTGTATTTCGGGCTGTCCAGGCTGAGTGTGTAGAGTGCTAGCTCTGCGCTCACCCCGGGTCTTCTACCTCTTGAGGGGCTGTATTTCAGGCTGTCTGGGCTGAGTGTGTAGAGTGCTAGCTCTGCGCTCACCCCGGGTCTACCTCTTGAGGGGCTGTATTTCAGGCTGTCTGGGCTGAGTGTGTAGAGTGCTAGCTCTGCGCTCACTCCAGGTCTTATACCTTTTGAGGGATTGTATTTCGGGCTGGGTGTGTAGAGTGCTAGCTCTGCGCTCGCCCCGGGTCTTCTACCTGTTGAGGGGCTGTATTTCAGGCTGTCTGGGCTGGGTGTGTAGAGTGCTAGCTCTGCGCTCGCTCTGGGTCTTCTACCTGTTGAGGGGCTGTATTTCAGGCTGTCTGGGCTGGGTGTGTAGAGTGCTAGCTCTGCGCTCGCTCTGGGTCTTCTACCTGTTGAGGGGCTGTATTTCAGGCTGTCTGGGCTGGGTGTGTAGAGTGCTAGCTCTGCGCTCGCTCTGGGTCTTCTACCTGTTGAGGGGCTGTATTTCGGGCTGTCCGGGCTGGGTGTGTAGAGTGCTAGCTCTGCGCTCGCTCTGGGTCTTCTACCTGTTGAGGGGCTGTATTTCGGGCTGTCCGGGCTGGGTGTGTAGAGTGCTAGCTCTGCGCTCGTCTCGGGTCTTCTACCTGTTGAGGGGCTGTATTTCGGGCTGTCCGGGCTGGGTGTGTAGAGTGCTAGCTCTGCGCTCGCCTCGGGTCTTCTACCTGTTGAGGGGCTGTATTTCGGGTTGTCCGGGCTGGGTGTGTTTGCTGCTCTTGCGTCGGGTGCGCAGCTGTTCATTCAGTCTGTTTCGAATCTCGCTGTGATCCACCTTATGCAGTATGAAGTGCCGCTCCACCACGGCCATCACGCGCCTCTTCACGTTCAGCGGGATCCCCTGTCTGCCTCTCAGGCCGTCCAGGTTCACTCTGTTCACCCAACCCTTGTAGATGTCAAAAGGCACCAGGGCCCGGAAGAGCAGGGCCGCGAACCTCCCCGGCTTCCCCGCGCTGCGGCTCAGGAGGGCCCACTCCTTCTCTGCGCTGAGCGGCTGCAGGGGGATGTTAGGGAGCCGCTCCCCGATCCTGCAGGCGTCATATTGGGGGTAGTACCCCGCCTCAGGGGACAGGCTGAGCTCCTCATCCTCATCTTCCTCCTCACGTTTGATGGTGGTGGTGGGTAACATGTCGTCCTCATCGTGGGGGGGATCCTCGTACATCCAGGACATCTGCTCGCGGTTCTGCTCAGTAATAGCTTCCAGCGGGTAGCTGTACCCGCACTGCAGGCTGCTCTCCGGAGACGCCCGGCTGGACTCTGTGGACTGTCTGTCCTCCACGGGCCGACTCCACACCGGACAGGTGTTCTGCACCAAGATGGCAGACGGCTGGGCTGAAGGCCGGGAGCCGCCGGGGGTAATGAGCGAGGCCACCATCTCCTTCAGCTCCTTCATCTCCTGGGCCATCTGGTCCATGGCTGACCTCATAAGGTCCCGCTCATGCTGAGCCTGCGCCGTGCTCCTGCGGAACCTTTTCAGCTCCCGCAGCATCTCCTGCTGCAGCCGGCTGAGCCTCTTGTTCTGAAATAAAAGACAAAGGACACCCTATAATTAGCGCCCCAGGACTGCGGCCGCCGGAGGTGCATGCTGGTGTTACCTCTGTCTGCGTGCTCTGTTCTATTCTGGTGGCAGCCGCCGGTTGCGGGTCCTCATCTTCCTCCTTGATCTTCATTGGTTGTGATGGTTGGATGAACTCCTGCGGTGGCGGCGGAGCGCTTTCTCCATACTCCACCCTTTCTGTATCCCAGTGGATGCGCGGCTGAAAGGAAACAGTGATCACATGACTCGTAGATTGTACAACCCAACACTAACCATGCGCCCCAGCCCATGTGATGTCACTAATCTCCCACAATACACCGCAAAAGAGCATGACCCGACTTCTGGCCCATCTCATCTCACTACATCTCCCACAATGCACCGCAGTATCAGCTCTGCTTACTATTTTATACCTATCATGATAAATGCAAGAAAAATATGTTCAAAAAGGAAAACCCCTTAAAGGCACATCTGGAAAGCATGAGTGCTGAACACTGCAGTTCTCACAGTGGCCACCAGATGGCAGCTGCAAACAACAACGTATCCTGCCCTGCCATCTGGTGGCCACTGTTAGAACTGCAGCCTTTATGCTCATACACCAGGCGGCTCAGGATGAACGCCTGTGTCTGGTCAGTACCTGTCTGGCAGGTTCGGCTGTCGGATGCGCTGACATCTCCTCCGCAGGCAGCTCCTCCATCTTCAGGGTCCCCTCCTCCAGGCTGGGGCTCTGCTTCCAGCGGGGGTAGTCGGTCTCCCAGCCGGTGCGCAGACTCTCGCCCGTGTGCTTCTGGAGGTGGCGCTGCAGAGACTTCTTCCGGATGAAGCGGTCCCAGCAGTAAGGGCACTCGTAGGGCCGCTCGCCCGTGTGCCGCCTCATGTGGGCCACCAGGTCCGTCTTGCGGCTGAAGCTCTTGGTGCAGCAGGAGCAGTGGAAGGGCTTGTGTCCGGCGTGGCTCCACAGGTGGGTGGTGAGGGTGGAGTTCTGCCGGAAGCTGCTGCCGCACTGCTGGCAGGTGTATGGCCGGTCCTCCGTGTGCGTCCGCCGGTGCGCGTTCAGATGCTGCTTCTTGGCGAAGGTCTTGGCGCAGATGTTGCAGCGGTGCGGCCGATCCTGGCAGTTGCCCATCTGGTGGCTCAGAAAGTCGATGAGGCGGCTCCAGCTCTCGCCGCACTGAGCGCAGGTGTGGGATGTGTGCTCACCGTCCGGAAGGTCGCGGGAGGCCGCTTCTGTCTGGGAGGACACGGGCGATGGGGTGCGGCCGCCGCAGGGGACAGCGCTCCGGGGATCCGGCGCAGGATCCAGATTCACAGCCGCTTTCTTTACCTCTCGCTTTACCAATCTTAAAGATCTTCTAGTGACAACAGGGCTGACGCCCGAACGCCCTCCGCTGCCGAACTCCGACCCGAAGGATCCTCACAGCTCCGCGCAGCATCACCGTTCACCATCCGATCACCTGAGGACAGGAACCGCAAGAAATCAGAACACTCCAGTCACCTCCAGAGCTGCAGTCACTATTCTGTTATATCGTGTCTTATTCTCCAGTCACCTCCAGAGCTGCACTCACTATTCTGCTGTTATATCGTGTCTTATCCTCCAGTCACCTCCAGAGCTGCACTCACTATTCTGCTGTTATATCGTGTCTTATCCTCCAGTCACCTCCAGAGCTGCACTCACTATTCGGCTGTTATATCATGTCTTATCCTCCAGTCACCTCTAGAGCTGCAGTCACTATTCTGCTGTTACATCATATCTTATCCTCCAGTCACCTCCAGAGATGCAGTACTATTCTGCTGTTACATCGTGTCTTATTCTCCAGTCACCTCCAGAGCTGCTGTTACATTGTGTCGTATCCTCCAGTCACCTCCAGAGCTGTAGTCACTATTCTGCTGTTATATTGTGTCTTATCCTCCAGTCACCTCCAGAGCTGCACTCACTATTCTGCTGTTACATCATGTCTTATCCTCCAGTCACCTCCAGAGCTGCACTCACTATTCTGCTGTTACATCATGTCTTATCCTCCAGTCAGCTCCAGAGCTGCGGTCACTATTCTGTTGCATCATGTCTTATCCTCCAGTCAGCTCCAGAGCTGCAGTCACTATTCTGTTGTTACATCGTGTCTTATCCTTCAGTCACCTCCAGAGCTGCACTCACTATTCTGCTGTTACATCATGTCTTATCCTCCAGTCACCTCCAGAGCTGCACTCACTATTCTGCTGTTATATCATGTCTTATCCTCCAGTCAGCTCCAGAGCTGCGGTCACTATTCTGTTGCATCATGTCTTATCCTCCAGTCAGCTCCAGAGCTGCAGTCACTATTCTGTTGTTACATCGTGTCTTATCCTTCAGTCACCTCCAGAGCTGCAGTCACTATTCTGCTGTTACATCATGTCTTATCCTCCAGAGCTGCAGTCACTATTCTGCTGTTATATCATGTCTTATCCTCCAGTCACCTCCAGAGCTGCAGTCACTATTCTGCTATATAGACAGAATTAAAGAGATTGCATGGATTTATACTAAATAAAGTCCACAGCTCCCATATGAAAAGCTAATAGATCCTAACACAGAACAGAATGGGTTTTAAACCGTGGTTATTAAAAGTGTATCTAAACCCACCACAGTATAATGTCCCAAAAAGGCTCAATGAAAGTCTTATATAAAAGATAAAACTGTATCAAGCGGCCTTAATACAGACAATAGCTTGGGTAAGAGCAAACACTAAGTATACAACAATAAATATAGGAACAAGGAGCCGAGGAGGGTAGGAAATTAATAACCGAACAATGAAAATTACATTTTCAGAGTCCACACATCCTGGTGAACACAAAGCACCGTTCTGCTTCACTGAGGGATTGCCAGAATCATAAGAACATCACAGCCATATGGTGTCTGGACTCTATCAAAGGATAAAATCATAAGCAGAAAAATTATGCTAATATCTTTATCCTGTGAGCATCAAAGGCCAAAGATATGGAGAAAAAGAGAATATTACAAAAGAGACAATTTACAGTACAATATAGAGAGTTACATAAAAAATAAAAGGGATTAAAACACGAGACTTACTAACTCTGTGCTACAGTTATGGCATCCAGATATCGGGAGGGGAGACTTCACGTGATTAGGGCCCCTGGCATGGTTCTTAGCTCTCTCCATAGATATGAATGGCCTCTACATCAAGTGTCTGGTTTGATCTTTATAATATAAATTAGAGCTCCCCCTCTGCTGACCTCACATATGGGCCGTCCCTGGGAGGTGCACTTAAATCTGAACGTTAATCATTTCTCCTTATCTTTGGCCTCGACGTTCCTTTGATAGAGACCAGACACCATACGGCTGCCATTTGCTGATGGGCAGAAATACATTTCTTATGATTCTGGCACTCCCTCAGTGAAGCAGAACGGTGCTTTACATTCACCAACGTGTGGACTCTGAAAATGTAATTTTCATCGTTCAGTTATTAATGCGTCGTGTGCCATCTGCCTTCAAGTGTTTTTGCACAGAAGACAAAGGAATATGGCATGATACGCAGGTGCGGCAAGTGCGGTATAGTTGCGGCTTCGGTACTTGCCGCAGATGAGGCCGCGAAAAAAACGTGGTCAGACGCGTTTTTTTTTCGTGGCCGCATCTGCCGCAAGTGCTGAAATCGCACTTGCCGCACCTGCCGCAAGCCCCATAGACATAGCATGGGGCTTGCCGCAAGTGAACCGCAAGTGCGGCCGTTATGCGGTAACCGCGACAGTTACGTTTTTTTCATTGCAACTGCCCGCGATCAGCGATTACCGCTGATTATGTGAGGCCTTCCCATGTCCGGCACCATGGACTGAATGCTGATCTATAAATGAATAATAATAACAGTGCCCGCTCCCTGCTGAAGATCTACAAAGCCGCCCCCATCCCTGTGTGGGGTGACCGGCGCTGGATCACACTTTTAGGGCTTGTGCCCACAGGACGTTTTTGCTGCGGTTTCTGCCTGCAGTTTACCATTGGTTTTATGGTAATTTATGCTAATTTGTTCCTGCGGTTTTGATTCCCAGCAAAGCCAATGTGTTTCACAGAAACGCTGCGCACACATTGCAAGTGTCAAGAACGGTCAGATCCCTGCGGTTTTGCTGCGGATGGGAAAGAAGTGACATGTTCTATTTTTCCTGTGTTTTTGCTGCAGTCAATGGAAAAAACGCAGCATCAAAAACGCAGCAAAAATATGCTAAAAACACAATAATAACGCAGGACCTGAACGCAGCAAATCTCCTTTCAGGGGCTCTGGGATCCTCAGGTTTTGCTGCGTTCAGGACGGCTTAAAAAACGTCCTGTGTGCACAGAGCCTTAGGCTGCAGCTACTCGGTGAAGGGTCAGACAGCGCCACAAGACTCCTAATACGGGGGAGAAACTACAGTGTACAGTGTACAGCGCCCTCCAGAGGATCACACACCTGCTGCATCGAGGCACGGATCCTCCCCGCGCTCCATCTTCACCACGACCTCCGGAGGAGACACTGCAAGACCTGTGTATAGAAGAACAGGTGAGCATGACATCACCAAGCCCTGCCCCCACAGTGTGACATCACTGTACCCCACCCCCTCACACTGTGACATCACTAAGCCACACCCCACAAAGAATGACATCACCAAGCCCCGCCCCCACAGTGTGACATCACTGTACCCCACCCCCTCACACTGTGACATCACTAAGCCACACCCCACAAAGAATGACATCACCAAGCCCCGCCCCCACAGTGTGACATCACTGTACCCCACCCCCTCACACTGTGACATCACTAAGCCACACCCCACAAAGAATGACATCACCAAGCCCCGCCCCTACAGTGTGACATTACTGAGCTACACCTCCACACTGTGACATCACCAAGCCCCGCCCCCAGTGTGACATCACCATGCCCCACCCCCTCACACTGTGACATTACTAAGCCCCACCCCACAAAGAATGACATCACCGAGCCCCGCCCCTACAGTGTGACATTACTGTACCCCACCCCTCACACTGTGACATCACTAAGCCACACCCCACAAAGAATGACATCACCAAGCCCCGCCCCTACAGTGTGACATTACTGAGCTACACCTCCACACTGTGACATCACCAAGCCCCGCCCCCAGTGTGACATCACCATGCCCCACCCCCTCACACTGTGACATTACTAAGCCCCACCCCACAAAGAATGACATCACCGAGCCCCGCCCCTACAGTGTGACATTACTGAGCTACACCTCCACACTGTGACATCACCAAGCCCCACCCCCACAGTGTGACATCGCCAAGCCCCACCCCCTCACACTGTGACATCACTAAGCCCCACCGCTAGCGTGACATTACTGTGCCCCACCCCCTCACACTGTGACATCACTAAGCCCCACCCCACAAATAGTGCCATCACCGAGCCCCGCCCCTACAGTGTGACATTACTGAGCTACACCTCCACACTGACATCACCAAGCCCCGCCCCCACACACTGTGACATCACTAAGTCCCACCCCACAAATAGTGCCATCACCGAGCCTCGCTCCTACAGTGTGACATTACTGAGCTACACCTCCACTGTGAAACACCGAGCCCCGTCCACACAGTGTGACATCACCATGCCGCACCCCCTCACGCTGTGACATCACTAAGCCCCACCCCACAAAGAGTGACATCACCGAGCCCCGCCCCTACAGTGTGACATTACTGAGCTACACCTCCACACTGACATCACCAAGCCCCGCCCCCACACACTGTGACATCACTAAGCCCCACCCCACAAATAGTGCCATCACCGAGCCCCGCCCCTACAGTGTGACATTACTGAGCTACACCTCCACTGTGAAACACCGAGCCCCGTCCACACAGTGTGACATCACCATGCCGCACCCCCTCACGCTGTGACATCACTAAGCCCCACCCCACAAAGAGTGACATCACCGAGCCCCGCCCCTACAGTGTGACATCACTGAGCTACACCTCCACTGTGAAACACCGAGCCCCGTCCACACAGTGTGACATCACCATGCCGCACCCCCTCACGCTGTGACATCACTAAGCCCCACCCACAAAGAGTGACATCACCGAGCCCCGCCCCTACAGTGTGACATCACTGAGCTACACCTCCACTGTGAAACACCGAGCCCCGTCCACACAGTGTGACATCACCATGCCGCACCCCCTCACGCTGTGGCATCACTAAGCCCCACCCCACAAAGAGTGACATCACCGAGCCCCGCCCCTACAGTGTGACATTACTGAGCTACACCTCCACACTGACATCACCAAGCCCCGCCCCCACACACTGTGACATCACTAAGCCCCACCCCACAAATAGTGCCATCACCGAGCCCCGCCCCTACAGTGTGACATTACTGAGCTACACCTCCACTGTGAAACACCGAGCCCCGTCCACACAGTGTGACATCACCATGCCGCACCCCCTCACGCTGTGACATCACTAAGCCCCACCCCACAAAGAGTGACATCACCGAGCCCCGCCCCTACAGTGTGACATCACTGAGCTACACCTCCACTGTGAAACACCGAGCCCCGTCCACACAGTGTGACATCACCATGCCGCACCCCCTCACGCTGTGACATCACTAAGCCCCACCCCACAAAGAGTGACATCACCGAGCCCCGCCCCTACAGTGTGACATCACTGAGCTACACCTCCACTGTGAAACACCGAGCCCCGTCCACACAGTGTGACATCACCATGCCGCACCCCCTCACGCTGTGGCATCACTAAGCCCCACCCCACAAAGAGTGACATCACCGAGCCCCCGCCCTACAGTGTGACATCACTGAGCTACACCTCCACACTGACATCACCAAGCCCCGCTCCCACACACTGCAACATCACTAAGCCCCACCCCACAAAGAGTGACATCACTGAGCCCCACCCCTACAGTGTAACATCACCAAGTCCCACCCCACAAAGTGTGACATCACCAAGCCCCGCTCCCACAGTGTGACATCACTGAGCCCCACACTAGTATGACATCAACCAGCCCCACCCCCACACAGGGTGACACCTGACATCACAGCTCTCACTGATGACATCACGGCGGCGGTTCTCACCCAGTGACGTCAGGTTCTGGTAATTGTCGGTCATCACTTCTCTGTATAAATCCTTCTGCTGAGTCCGGAGACAGCGCCACTCCTCCTGCGAGAACCGGACCTCCACGTCATCAAAGGTCACCGACCCCTGCACGACACAAAGCAGCAGAACGGGGGTCAGAAGAGGGGTCTCAACCACTCTACAGGGGTCTCTATCACTCTCTGGGGGGGGGTGTCTCCATCACTCTCCGGGGAACCTCTATCACTCTCAGGGGGGTGGGGGGGTCTCTATCACTCTCCGGGGGAGGGAATGTCTCTATCACTCTCCGTGGGGGTCTCTATCACTCTCTGTGGCTGGTTTCTATCACTCTCCATGGGGGGGTCTCTATCACCATCAGGGGGTCTCAATCACTCTTTGCGGGTCTCTATCACTACCTGGGGGTATCAATAGCTATCCAGGGGTCTGTGTGACTCTGCGGCAGTCTTTATTAATATCTGGGGTTGCTACTATTCTCTGGGGATCTCCGTCACTGTCTGAGAAGCTCTATTATTTTCTGGCGGTCTCTATCACTATCTGGGGGTTTCTATCACTCGCTGGGAGTCTCTATTAATATCGGGGTGTCTCTATCACTCTCCGGGGTCTCTATCACTATCTAGGGTTATCCATCTTTATACGGATGTCTCTTCCACTCTCCAAAGGTCTCTCACTATCTGGGGGGGTATCTATCACTATCCGTCGGTTTTCAACCACTCTCTGAAAGATCATTACCACTCTCTGGGGGTCTCTAACACTATCTGGGGGGTGGGGGGTGTTGTCTCTATCACTTTCTGGGGTCTCTATCACTCTCCGGGGGGAGGGGGGTCTCTATCACTCTCCAGGGGAATGGGGGTGGGTCTGTATCACTCTCCAGGGGGGTCTCTATCACTCTCCAGGGGGGGTCTCTATCACTCTCCAGGGGGCTTCTATTACTCTCCGGGGGGGTCACTATCACTCTCTGGGGGTGGGGGGGTGTTGTCTCTATCACTTTCAGGGAGTCTCTATCACTCTTCAGGATGGGTCATTCCATTTTAAGTGAACCGATGCATTCTTTCTGCTTTTAATTCTTTGCTGACCACGTTATAGAGAACTCAACATGTGAAGAAAAACATTCTATAAACTTATAGTTTTCATAAAATTTATTTTCAATGTCTTAAAAATAATGTGACTTTCTGTGTTGTCTTTATTTTCCTCCTCATAACTCAGACCAGAACCAAAACAGGTCCGGCTTCCTGCACATGCAAACAGAGTCTGTGGAGCCTCGGTTAGGAGTCTCAAACAGGACTAGCCAGATATCCCTCCAGGAAAGGACCCAGCCAAGGAGGCAATGTGCCTAGGAATTCACTGTGTTTGAGCGCTTTAGCCAGCTGCCCACAGTGTTTTCTTGTACTGGTCTCCCTGAGATCAGTGAATACCGTATATACTCGTGTATAAGCCGACCCGTGTATAAGCCGACCCCCCTACTTTTGCCCCAAAAATCTGGAAAAACCTATTGACTCGTGTATAAGCCGAGGGTGGACCCCAGCACAGGTATACAGACCCCAGCAGTGTGGTATACAGGCCCCCCCCCAGTGGTATACAGGCCTCCCCAGTGGTAGTATACAGCAGCCCCAGTGGTAGTATACAGCAGCCCCAGTGGTAGTATACAGCAGCCCCAGTGGTAGTATACAGCAGCCCCAGTGGTAGTATACAGCAGCCCCAGTGGTAGTATACAGCAGCCCCAGTGGTAGTATACAGTAGCCCCAGTGGTAGTATACAGCAGCCCCAGTGGTAGTATACAGCAGCCCCAGTGGTAGTATATAGCAGCCCCAGTGATAGTATACAGCAGCCCCAGTGGTAGTATACAGCAGCCCCAGTGGTAGTATACAGCAGCCCCAGTGGTAGTATACAGCAGCCCCAGTGGTAGTATACAGCAGCCCCAGTGGTAGTATGTAGCAGCCCCAGTGGTAGTATATAGCAGCCCCAGTGGTAGTATACAGCAGCCCCAGTGGTAGTATACAGCAGCCCCAGTGGTAGTATATAGCAGCCCCAGCAGCCCCAGTGGTAGTATACAGCAGCTCCAGTGGTATACAGCAGGCCCCCAGGGGTATTCAGCAGGCCCCCGGGGGTATATACAGCAGGCCCCCGGGGTACAAACAGCAGGCCCCCGGGGTACATATAGCAACCCCCAGGGGGTACCCAGCAGTCCCCGGGGTATCCAGCAGCCCCCAAATGCTGGCACTCGCCCCCCCTTGCATGGGCCCCCCCCGCTTCTCTTACCATCCCGGTCTTCTGATCAGCGCCGGTCCTCGGCGCTCCGTCCTCGCTGCTCCCGTCCTGCTACATCCGGGATCCCAGCCCGTCGCGCGATGACGTCATATGCCTGCGACGGCCAGAGATCCCGGATGCAGCAGGACGGACGGACGGAGCACCGAGGAGCGGCGCTGATCAGAAGACCGGAATGGTAATATAACCAGCGGGGGGGGGCCCGTACAAGAGGAGGCGAGTGCCAGCATTTGGGGGCTATATGCACTGCTTCCCCCTGCCGCTGATTGACAGGGGGAAGCAGTGCATATTTAATGAGCGGCCCCACGTGACAGGGCCGCTCATACAGCAGCCTCCCCCCGCCTCCTGCAGTCTCCACAGCCCCGGACAAAGCCCCCACCTCACCATGTACCGTATTGACCCATGTATAAGCCGAGGGGAGACTTTTCAGCCCAAATTTTGGGCTGAAAAACTCGGCTTATACACGAGTATATACGGTACTTTGCAATCTTGGCTTCCTGCACATGTCACATGACTCAGGACAGTCCTGGCTTCCTGCACATGTCACATGACTCAGGACAGTCCCAGCTTCCTGCACATGTCACATGACTCAGGACAGTCCTGGCTTCCTGCACATGTCACATGACTCAGGACAGTCCCAGCTTCCTGCACATGTCACATTTGTATCTTTGTCATTATTTTACGCATAAAGACTTGAATGCAAAATTTTGAAACATTTCTGAAAAATTCATATGATTTTACAATTTTTTTCAGTCACTTGTGCCTCCTATGCTCCTAGCCACAACTGTACCAATATTCAAGTTGGGATCTCAATGGGATCATACCTCAAAAAATAACTATTTGCATATATAACATGTAAAACAGTCAAACTACTAAAGTCACTTCAAAGACAACCTCAAGCAGAGTGAGGCAGTAATAAGCTGAGACTCTGCAGAGAACGATTCCTGTGTTGTTCATGATTAGGCACGATCATTTCATTGGAACAATGAACAAGCGACTGTCCAACGAGAATGGTGAAATAAAATACAAATGTGTTGTTATGAAGTCTAAGCTCGAGCCTCCAGAGGACGGTGAAACGCCCGCAGCTCGAGCCTCCAGAGGACATATTCAGATGGTGAAACGCCCGCAGCTTGAGCCTCCAGAGGACATATTCAGATGATGAAACACTCGCAGCTCGAGCCTCCAGAGGACATATTCAGATGGTGAAACGCCCGCAGCTCGAGCCTCCAGAGGACATATTCAGATGGTGAAACGCCCGCAGCTCGAGCCTCCAGAGGACATATACAGATGGTGAAACACCCGCAGCTCGAGCCTCCAGGGGACATATTCAGATGTTGAAACACCCGCAGCTCGAGCCTCCAGGGGATATATTCAGATGGTGAAACGCCCGCAGCTCAAGCCTCCAGAGCACATATTCAGATTGTGAAACGCCCGCAGCTCGAGCCTCCAGAGGACATATTCAGATGGTGAAACGCCCGCAGCTCGTGCCTCCAGGGGATATATTCAGATGGTGAAACGACCGCAGTTCGAGCCTCCAGAGGACATATTCAGATGGTGAAACGCCCGCAGCTCGAGCCTCCAGAGGACATATTCAGATGGTGAAAAGCCTGCAGCTCGAGCCTCCAGAGGACATATTCAGATGGTGAAACGCCCGCAGCTCAAGCCTCCAGAGGACATATTCAGATGGTGAAACGCCCACAGCTCGAGCCTCCAGAGGACATATTCAGATGGTGAAAAGCCTGCAGCTCAAGCCTCCAGAGGACATATTCAGATGGTTAAACACCCGCAGCTCGAGCCTCCAGAGGACATATTAAGATGGTGAAACGCCCGCAGCTCGAGCCTCCAGAGGACATATTTAGACGGTGAAACACCCACAGCTTGAGCCTCCAGAGGACATATTCAGACAGTGAAATGCCTGCACCTCGAGCCTCCAGAGGACATAATCAGATGGTGAAACGCCCGCAGCTCGAGCCTCCAGAGGACATATTCAGATGGTGAAACGCTCGCAGCTCAAGCCTCCAGAGGACATATTCAGATGGTGAAACGCCCGCAGCTCGAGCCTCCAGAGGACATATTCAGATGGTGAAATGCCCGCAGCTCAAGCCTCCAGAGGACATATTCAGATGTTGAAACGCCCGCAGCTCGAGCCTCCAGAGGACATATTCAGATGGTGAAATGCCTGCAGCTCGAGCCTCCAGAGGACATATTCAGATGGTGAAATGCCCGCAGCTCGAGCCTCCAGAGGACATATTCAGATGGTGAAATGCCTGCAGCTCGAGCCTCCAGAGGACATATTCAGATGGTGAAACGCCCGCAGCTCGAGCCTCCAGAGGACATATTCAGAAGGTGAAACGCCTGCAGCTCGAGCCTCCAGAGGACATATTCAGATAGTGAAACGCCCGCAGCTCGAGCCTCCAGGGGATGTATTCAGATGGTGAAACGCCCGCAGCTCGAGCCTCCAGAGGACATATTTAGCAGGTGAAACGCCCGCAGCTGGAGCCTCCAGAGGACATATTCAGATGGTGAAACACCTGCAGCTCGAGCCTCCAGAGGACATATTCAGATGGTGAAACACCCGCAGCTCGAGCCTCCAGGGGACATATTCAGATAGTGAAACGCCCGCAGCTCGAGCCTCCAGGGACATATTCAGATGGTGAAACGCCTGAAGCTCGAGCCTCCAGAGGACATATTCAGACGGAGAAACGCCCGCAGCTCGAGCCTCCAGAGGACATATTCAGATGGTGAAACGCCCGCAGTTCGAGCCTCCAGAGGACATATTCAGACGGTGAAATGCCTGCAGCTCTAGCCTGCAGAGGATATATGTAGATGGTGAAACGCCCGAAGCTCGAGCCTCCAGGGGATATATTCAGATGATGAAACGCCCGCAGCTCGAGCCTCCAGAGGACATATTCAGATGGTGAAACGCCCGCAGCTCGAGCCTCCAGGGGATATATTCAGATGGTGAAACGCCCGCAGCTCGAGCCTCCAGAGGATATATTCAGATGATGAAACGCCCGCAGCTCAAGCCTCCAGAGGACATATTCAGATGGTGAAACGCCCGCAGCTCGAGCCTCCAGAGGACATATTCAGATGGTGAAATGCTCGCAGCTCGAGCCTCCAGAGGACATATTCAGATGGTGAAACGCCCGCAGCTCGAGCCTCCAGAGGACATATTCAGATGGTGAAACACCCGCAGCTCGAGCCTCCAGAGGACATATTGAGATGGTGAAACGCCCGCAGCTCGAGCCTCCAGAGGATATATTGAGATGGTGAAACGCCCACAGCTCGAGCCTCCAGAGGACATATTCAGATGTTGAAACACCCGCAGCTCGAGCCTCCAGGGGATATATTCAGATGGTGAAACGCCCGCAGTTCAAGCCTCCAGAGCACATATTCAGATTGTGAAACGCTCACAGCTCGAGCCTCCAGGGGATATATTGAGATGGTGAAACGCCCACAGCTCGAGCCTCCAGAGGACATATTCAGATGTTGAAACACCCGCAGCTCGAGCCTCCAGGGGATATATTCAGATGGTGAAACGCCCGCAGTTCAAGCCTCCAGAGCACATATTCAGATTGTGAAACGCTCACAGCTCGAGCCTCCAGGGGATATATTCAGATGGTGAAACGCCCGCAGCTCGAGCCTCCAGGGGATATATTCAGATGGTGAAACGACCGCAGTTCGTGCCTCCAGAGGACATATTCAGATGGTGAAACGCCCACAGCTCGAGCCTCCAGAAGACATATTCAGATGGTGAAACGCCTGCAGCTCGAGCCTCCAGAGGACGTATTCAGATAGTGAAACGCCCGCAGCTCAAGCCTCCAGGGGACATATTCAGATGGTGAAACGCTTGCAGCTCAAGCCTCCAGAGGACATATTCAGACGGTGAAACGCCAGCAGCTCGAGCCTCCAGGGGACATATTCAGATGGTGAAACGCTTGCAGCTCAAGCCTCCAGAGGACATATACAGATGGTGAAACACTCGCAGCTCGAGCCTCCAGAGGACATATTCAGATGGTGAAACGCCCGCAGCTCGAGCCTCCAGGGGACATATTCAGATGGTGAAACGCCCGCAGCTCGAGCCTCCAGGGGATATATTCAGATGGTGAATCGCTCGCAGCTCGAGCCTCCAGAGGACATATTCAGATGGTGAAATGCCCACAGATCGAGCCTCCAGAGGACATATTCAGATGGTGAAACGCCCGCAGCTCGAGCCTCCAGAGGAAATATTCAGACGGTGAAACGCCCGCAGCTCGAGCCTCCAGGGGACATATTCAGACGATGAAACGCCCAGCAGCTCGAGCCTCCAGAGGACATATTCAGATGGTGAAACACTCGCAGCTCGAGCCTCCAGGGGACATATTCAGATGGTGAAACGCCCGCAGCTCGAGCCTCCAGAGGACATATTCAGATGGTGAAACACTCGCAGCTCGAGCCTCCAGGGGACATATTCAGACGGTGAAACGCCCGCAGCTCGAGCCTCCAGAGGACATATTCAAAAGGTGAAACGCCCGCAGCTCGAGCCTCCAAAGGACATATTCAGATGGTGAAACGCCCGCAGCTCGAGCCTCCAGGGGACATATTCAGATGGTGAAACGCTTGCAGCTCAAGCCTCCAGAGGACATATTCAGATGGTGAAATGCTTGCAGCTCAAGCCTCCAGAGGACATATTCAGACGGCGAAACACCTGCAGCTCGAGCCTCCAGGGGACATATTCAGATGGTGAAACGCTTGCAGCTCAAGCCTCCAGAGGACATATTCAGACGGTGAAACGCCAGCAGCTCGAGCCTCCAGAGGACATATTCAAAAGGTGAAACGCCCGCAGCTCGAGCCTCCAAAGGACATATTCAGATGGTGAAACGCCCGCAGCTCGAGCCTCCAGGGGACATATTCAGATGGTGAAACGCTTGCAGCTCAAGCCTCCAGAGGACATATTCAGATGGTGAAACGCTTGCAGCTCAAGCCTCCAGAGGACATATTCAGACGGTGAAACACCTGCAGCTTGAGCCTCCAGGGGACATATTCAGATGGTGAAACGCTTGCAGCTCGAGCCTCCAGAGGACATATTCAGACGGTGAAACGCCAGCAGCTCGAGCCTCCAGGGGACATATTCAGACGGTGAAACGCCAGCAGCTCGAGCCTCCAGGGGACATATTCAGATGGTGAAACGCTTGCAGCTCAAGCCTCCAGAGGACATATTCAGATGGTGAAACACTCGCAGCTCGTGACCTGTTAATATGATCAGTACTGGCGGCTGAATTATGTATTCTCCGAAGATTAAGCTAATGAAGAAGTGGAAGTGACCTTTTTGTCTCCTTTTGATTCATCCCCATCCTTTGTGTATCCAAGAAAACCAGACATAAAAGTAAACAAAAAACGCAGGTGAACCAAACACCATGACAGGCCACCAAGCACCAAAATGGCCCGCAAAACACAACGGGCCGCCAAACACCACAACGGGCCATCAAACACCACAACGGGCCGCCAAACACCAAAATGGTCCGCCAAACACAACAACAGGCCGCCAAACACAATGGCCCACTAAACACAATGGGCCACCAAAATGGCCCGCTAAATACATCGGACCGCCAAACACCACAACGGGCCGCCAAACACCACAACGGCCCACTAAACACAACGGGCCACCAAAATTGCCCGCTAAACACAATGGGCCACCAAACACCACAACGGGCCGCCAAACACCCAAACACCACAACGGGCCGCCAAACACCACAACAGGCCACCAAACACCAAAATGGCCCGCTAAACACAACAGGCCACCAAACACCAAAATGGCCCGCTAAACACAACAGGCCACCAAACACCACAACAGGCCACCAAACACCAAAATGGCCCGCTAAACACAACAGGCCACCAAACACAACAGGCCACCAAACATCACAACAGGCCACCAAGCACCACAACAGGCCACCAAACATCACAACAGGCCACCAAGCACCAAAATGGGCTACAAAACACCATTACGGGCTGTCAAAACTTCATAATGGATAACCAAACACCATAACAGGCCACTAAACACAAGAATGAACTGCCAAAACTTCATAACGGGCCATCAGACCCCATAATGGGTGCCAAGATCCCAACTTGAATCCCTGGTACAAATATAATCAAGAACGCATGTACAGTGAAGGAAATAAGTATTTGACCCCGTGCTGATTTTGTAGTTGCCCCCTGACACAGACATGAACAGTCTATAATATTAAGGGTCGGGTAATTTTACCAGTGAGAGAAAGAAGATCAACAATAAAATCCAGAAATCATATTGTGTAAATGATATAAATGTGTTTGTATTTTGCAGAGAGAAATAAGTATTTGATCCCCTCCCAACCATTAGGAGTTGTAGCCCCTACAGAGCAGTTATCGGCTCCTCATCCCCTGGTTCCTGTGTTACACACAGCTATGTTGCATTGTCACCTGTATAAAGACTCCTGTCCACACAATGTATCAGTCACCTGTAACCTCTACAACATGGGAAGAGCACAGAGCTGTGTAAGGATGTCAGGGAAAAGATCCTAGACCTGCACAAGGCTGGAATGTGCTACAAGACCATAAGGAAGACAAAGCTGGGGGAGAAGAGACAACTGTGGGGGCAATAGGGAGAGAATGGAGGAAATACACAATGAGGTCAGTCCACATCCATCTGGGGATCCATGTAACATCTCACCTCGTGGGGGATCCAGGATCATGAGGAGGGGAGAGATCAGCCTAAATCTACACAGGGGGATCCAGGATCATGAGGAGGGGAGAGATCAGCCTAAATCTACACAGGGGGATCCAGGATCATGAGGAGGGGAGAGATCAGCCTAAATCTACACAGGGGGATCTAGGATCATGAGGAGGGGAGAGATCAGCCTAATCTACACAGGGGGATCCAGGATCATGAGGAAGGGAGAGATCAGCCTAAATGTACACAGGGGATCCAGGATCATGAGGAGGGGAGAGATCAGACTAAATCTACACGGGGGATCCAGGATCATGAGGAGGGGAGAGATCAGCCTAATCTACACAGGGGATCCAGGATCATGAGGTGGGGAGAGATCAGCCTAAATCTACACAGGGGGATCCAGGATCATGAGGTGGGGAGAGATCAGCCTAAATCTACACAGGGGGATCCAGGATCATGAGGAGGGGAGAGATCAGCCTAAATCTACACAGGGGGATCCAGGATCATGAGGAGGGGAGAGATCAGCCTAAATCTACACAGGGGGATCCAGGATCATGAGGTGGGGAGAGATCAGCCTAAATCTACACAGGGGGATCCAGGATCATGAGGTGGGGAGAGATCAGCCTAAATCTACACAGGGGGATCCAGGATCATGAGGAGGGGAGAGATCAGCCTAAATCTACACAGGGGGATCCAGGATCATGAGGTGGGGAGAGATCAGCCTAAATCTACAGGGGGGGAACGTGTTACTGATCTCAAGGCAGCTGGGACCACTGTCACCAAGAAAACCATTGGTAACACATTACACCGTAATGGATTAAATCCTGCAGTGCCGCACAGTCCCCCTGATCCAGAAGGCACATTGCCCCCGTCTGAAGTTACCAATGACACCTTGGTGAGTGTGAGATGATTGGGAGAAGGTGCTGTGCTCAGAGGAGACAAACATTCAGCTCTTTGGCATTAACTCAACTCGCCGTGTGTGGAGGAAGAAAAATGTTGCCTATGTCCCAAAGAAGAACACCCTCCCTACAGTCAGGCATGGCGGGGGAAACATTATGTTTTGGGGGTGTTTCTCTAAGGACACAGGACGACTTCACCGCATCAATGGGACAATGGATGGAGCCATGTACAGTAAAATCCTGACTGACAACCTCCTTCCCTCCACCAGGACATGGGTCTTCCATCACGACAATGACTCAAAACATACAGCCAAGGCCACAAAGGAGCGGCTCAAAAAGAAGCACATGAAGGTGATGGAGTGGCCTCGCCAGTGTCCAGACCTTAATCCCATAGAAACATATGGAGGAGCTGAAGCTCCAAGTTACCAAGTGACAGCCACAAAATCTCAATGATTTACAGATGATCTGCACAAAGGAGCGGAGCAAAATCCCTCCAGACATCAAACCTCATCATCAACCACCAGAAACGTCTGACTGCTGTGCTGCCAACAAGGGTTTACACCAAGTATTAAGTCTTGTTTGCCAAAGGGATCAAATACTTATTTCTCTCTGCAAAATGTAAATACATTTCTATCATTTACACAATGGGATTTCTGGAGTTTATTGCTGATTTTCTATCTCTCACTGTTACAATGAACCGACCCGGAATATTATAGATTGTTCATGTCTGTGTCAGGGGGCAAAGTACACAATCAGCGAGGGGTCAAATACTTATTTCCTACATTGTAACAGATAAGCATTTTTTGAAAATTTTATAAATATTTTGTCTTTACAGAATTGTGCATCAAAATTTAGAATTTTCCTCCTCAAAAACGAAATATCATTCTCATCAGAATGAAGGGAGTCTATGAAGAACGTAGGGACGGGGGGAGTGATGGGAGTGGGGAGATCTATGCAGGAAAGGAAATATTGCCTCAATGTTGGCACAGCATATGGTCAAAACAAGGGGGGAGGTGGGTCAATTGGAGGGGTTATGTTCTATACAAAAAATTGTTAGATGTTAAGTTGTTATGGGGTACTATTGGGGGGCACGAGGGAGGGAGAGGGAGGGAATCTAGAAGACCAGAACTGACTAATGACTTCAGTACATCCAAAGAGACACAATCCCAATATGACATGCAGAAGCCACAAAGATTTGAAAATGGTTAAATTGATATCGTGGAATATAAAGGGCCTAAGGTCCCCGGGAAAGAGATCGATGGTTCTGAAACACCTAAAAAAATTGGGGGGTGATGTTGTTCTATTGCAGGAGACACACCTGAGACAAGATGAACTGTTTAGAATGCATAGAATGTGGGTGGGGGCGGTATACGGGTCAGGGGCGATCGGAAAAAGGGCAGGAGTCATGATCCTGTTACGCAGGTCGTTCTCACACAGGGTGATCTCAGAGGAACATGACAAGGAAGGTCGACACGTGACATTGACAATTGAAGCGGGAGGAGAGATTTATCATATACATAATGTATATGCTCCAAATGAGGAACAACAGAAGTTCTTTGACTCCTTACAGGGCACGTTGATACAGTCAAACCAGCATAACATGATTGTGGGTGGAGACTTCAACACGGTCATGACAGCAGGAGAAGACAGACAACTGGGGGGTCATCCAGACAAAAGAAGAACGCACAAACAAAATCAATGCTGCAGACTTTAACGGAAGAGGTGGGGATACTAGACATTTGGAGGTTACGCAACCCAGAAGGGAGGGAATATAGCCATTTCTCACATCCCCACTCTACTTGGTCTAGGATTGACATGTTCATGCTGAATGGCCAACTGACGCACAGGGTAAGGGAAGCGGATATATTGCCGATGGTGATATCGGACCATAGCCCGATATCCTTAATGGTAGAGGACAGACATCCCAGAGGACCGGACTATGTGTGGAGATACCCTTCATACTTAAATAAAGACGAACACTTCCAATCGTTGCTAAAAGAATGGTGGGTGGACTACTTAGAGACGAATAGTGGACATGTGGAGGATTCACGATTATTCTGGGAAACAGCTAAGGTAGTGCTAAGGGGGAAAATAATGGCGTATACGGTGACTAAAAAAAGACAGGTGCAGCGGAGATTCCAGGAACTAAGCGGGGAAGTTAGAAAAGCATATGTGGATTTTAAAGACAATCCAACACAGCATAACAAAGATGCATGGTTAAACCAGAAGTCTCAATTTGAGGAATGGGCACAATTGAAAGAGGATATGTCAAGAGCTGAATGGGAGGCGAGAATGTACAGGTATGGGGACAAGGCGGGGAAAATATTAGCGAACCTGGCCAGAAAGAAAGGGATGATGGCATCAATAGTGACCATGAAGAAACCGGAAGGAGGGCACACGACAAACCCTGTGGAAATCATTAAAATATTGGAGGGATATTATGCAGAACTCTACGGACGGCCTACGGAAGAGGACGGGGGAGGGGAGGAATGGCTCAACTCAGTGGAAATGCCGAGACTTTCTGTGGAGGGTCTGCAGCGGTTAAACGCGGACATAGAGGTGACGGAGATCATTGAGGCCATACAGAATCTGAATACAGATAAGGCCCGGGTCCGGATGGATTCAGTGGGGGATTCTATAAGTCCTTAAAAGAACAGGTGGCGCCATATCTAAAGACACTGTATAAATCCTTTCTGGGAGGGGGAGATATTCCGGAGCAGATGAATATTGCCCATATTAAATTGCTCCCCAAATCGGACAAACCGACAGATGATCCGGGAGGGTATCGTCCGATATCATTGATAAATTTAGACCTAAAGTTGTTGTCTAAAATTATGGCCAATAGGCTGGCGGAGATGTTACCCTCGTTGATTGGAAGACAACAGGCAGGTTTTATAAAGGGGAGGTCCGCGGTGGGAAATGTGCGGAAGGCCTTACTGGTAATAGATGTACTGAGAGGAAGGGGAGGAGGAGAGAGGGGAGATCCAGCCATGGTCACATTAGACGCTGAAAAGGCATTTGATAATGTCAGGTGGCCATGGCTGGATCTAGTGCTGGACAATATAGGATTGCAGGGGCCCTTCAGAACATTTTTGAAGAGTTTATACCGAAATCCTAAGGCAAGGATTAGTATTCCGGGGTTCCTTTCTCACACATTCAATTTGGGCAGAGGAACTAGGCAGGGGTGTCCTTTATCACCTCTGCTTTTTGACTTGGCAATTGAACCTTTGTCTAGATCATTACTTAAGGGGGGAATATTCGAAGGAATCCAAATGGGGGAGGAAGAACAAAAGATCAACCTCTTTGCGGACGATGTAGTCCTATATCTTGCTGATCCTCATAGGGATTTAAAAAAAGTAATGGACAAATTGGGGGAATTTGGCGTCTTCTCGGGATTCAAACTAAACAGGGCTAAATGCAACATTTTGTTTCTGAGGGGGAATTCTGGGAGATCGGGGGAAAACGAGATGGAGGCGCAGATATGTGGAATACCCATAGCCAGAAGAGCCATAAAATACCTGGGGATACACATAGCAAGCACTATAGATGAGATCTATCACTTGAACTACGACCCACTTATTAATAAAATCCAGAAGGAACTGGAAAGATGGGGTAATCTGCCATTAACACTGTTGGGGAGGTGCCATCTGATTAAAATGGTGAGTTTTTCTAGGTTACTTTACCCGCTGCAGACCTTACCATTATTGTTACGCCATAAAGATGTGGACAAGATAAACAGAATGTTCTCGGCATTCATCTGGAGGAAACGGAGAGCACGGATTAGGATGAAGACACTGATGACTGCAAAGGAGGAGGGAGGTTTGGGATTTCCGAATGTTCGGGGTTACAATATTGCCTGCCTAACACGGCATATACTAGACTGGATGAAGGGGACGAGTAAATTCTCGGACTATCAAGTGGAAACAAACATATGTAGGCCCTGGAGTTTGGTTTCCTTGCTCCATACTTCGGGGACGGGGATGCCACAGCCAATAAAAAACACAGCGGTGTTCCGAGATACCATAGCCACATGGAAGGCAGTAAGAAAAAAGATGCGGTTACCATGGAAAATATCAAAATACTTGGATCTGTGGACGTACCCAGAATTTCCCCAGGGAGGGAGCAACAAACTTTACGCGGCTTGGAGGGAGGGAGGAATTAGGACAGTTGGAGACTTATTGCACACGGAGGAAACCAGGTGGCTTAGAGGGGAGGAAATCATGGAGAAGTATGGATTGCCGGGATCCCAATGGCTCCAGTACCTACAGGTTAGACACCATGTTATGCAATCCCTAAATGGAGTGGAGGCGGAGTATGTTAATAATGCATGGGATGAGCTGATGGCTATGGGAGAGAATGTGATATCGGTATCCACAATTTACGCAAGCATACGAGGAGTGCTGCTTCCTCCGGGACCGGAAAAACTATTTGGGGGATGGGAGAGACAATTACAAAACGAAGGCATCGGAGACACAATTAGGAAAGGATGGCGTGAATTGCGGAAGTATGTAATAAATGAAAGGGGGAGGGACGTATATTTTAGAATCATGCACAGGGGTATATTGGGTTTCAATTTAAATCCCACAGCAACGTACCCAGACAGGACCCCTAAGTGCCCAAAGTGTGATTTTGGAGGAACAGATATGTACCATGGCCTGTGGGAGTGTAGGGAGTCGCGGAAATTATGGGAGAAGGTGAAGGAATTAGTGAGGGAAATGGTAGGAGTGGCAATACCAATAACACCAGCTACGTGGCTCTTTCATGACTTGGAAGGAATGGGGTTGGGGAAGGAGGGAACCCCCATCTTTCATATCACGGCCCTAATAACGAAGCAGGTGATACTAAAGCACTGGATAAATAGGGGGCAGCTGCCAAGAAAGGAGGTGGTACAAAGATTGTCTCATGCAATGAGGTTGGAACAAATAACGGCAGAAAGGGCGAAGGAGAGAGAGACTGAGAAATTTTTCGAAAGATGGCGCAAATTTATCATCACACAACTGCCTAGTGAGGATATCAAAAGAGTGGTGAAACCGTTCCGCAATACATCTTGGTATTGCCTGGAAGATCTGGGGGGAACTCTAGGAAAATTGAAACTCAAAGACTGAATGAACATACATGTGCAGAAAGGAAAGGGGGAGAATGGAGAGCGAATGATACAATAGGGAACAGACTAGCCGTTAGCTTGGAAGGGAAGTCTCGGAGGTAACAGGTACGGGGAAGGGAAGGCGAATCGACGAAATAATACATAACATGTATTACAATAAGGTCATGGAAAATACAAGATTTTGAACGGTTCTTTTGGTCTTTAGGGGAGGGTGGGAAGGGGGGGTACGGGGGGTTGGGATTAATTACACTGTAATGTTTATAATTTAAGAAGATCTGGAATTGTGAATTGTAAACAGGGTACTAATCTGGAAATGGTTGATTTTATCTTGATGTATGTTGAAAAACTTGAATAAAAATTATTTGAAAAAAAAAAAAAAAAAAACGAAATATCAATCACAGCTCGTCCTGTCCTGGACACTGCGGCGCCTCTTCATTTCTTCGGGCCTTTTCACATCCAAGGCTGGGCTGTTTGCGTTTTTACCGCTAAAGACGGATCGAAACACGTGCAATAACGCGCCCATAGGCTGCAATGTAAAACACATTGCAAACGCATGCAAAAACGCGGCTGCTGCATCTAGGGCTGTGGTTGCAAAAACACATGCGTTTTACATTGCAGCCTATGGGAGCGGGAATGCAGGTGTTTGGATGCGACTTTAGCGGTAAAAACGCAGCCTTAGATGTGAACTGTGCCTTCATCTTTTGTCTATACTGAGATACAAATGTGACATCAGATATCAGACTGTCTCTACACTGGACACATTCAGAAAAAACTAACTGAGGCCCCTCTGACATCAGCGTCTTACTGATGCGGTAAATCTACCGGATCTTCCACATCTGCCGGATCTGCTGCCTAACAGCTGACTTGCGGCCCAGATCCGGCAGGCTCCCTGCATTCTCTATGGAGCTTGCGGTCCGGTGCGGCAGGTGTGGTTACACCGGATCGGCCGGATCCGGCACTTGCGGCCATGAAAAAAAAAATCTGCAAGCAGCGAGGGGTGTCTGTCCCTCTCCGGGGTCTCAATCACATTCTGGGTGCCCTTTGTCCCTCTCTGGGGCTCAATGTCTCTCACCAGGGGTCTCTGACTCGTTCTGTCCCTCTCTGTCTGTCTTTCTCCGGGATTCTCTGTCCCTCTCTAGGGGTCTCCGACTCCGGGGTCTCAGAACCTCTCTGGGGGTCTCTCTGGGGGAGAGGGCGGTCTGTCTTTTTCTGGGGTCTCTGTCTCTCTCTGGGGTCTTTGTACCTCTCTGGGAGTCTCAATCACTCTCTGGGGTCTCTGTTCCTCTACGGTGGTCTCTCTCCCTCTCTATCTCTCTCTCCCCCTCTGCGGGTCTCTGTCCCTATCTATCTCGCTCCCTCTCTGGGGGGTCTATGTCTCTCTCTCTCCCTCTCAGGGGGTCTCTGTCTCTCTCTGGGGGGTATCTATCTCTCTCTCCCTCTCTGGGGGTCTCTGTCCCTCTTTGGCTCTCTCTCTCCCTCTCTGGGGGTCTATGTCTCTCTCTGGGGGGGGTCTCTCTCCTTCTCGGGGGGGTCTCTGCCTCTCTCTGGGGGGTAGCTATCTATCTCTCTCTCTCTCTCTCTGGAGGTCTCTATCTCTCTTTGGCTCTCTCTCTCCCTCTCTGGGGGTCTCTGTCCCTCTTTGGGGTCTCTCTCTCTCTCTAAGGGTCTATGTCTCTCTCTGGGGGGGTCTCTATCTCTCTCAGGGAGTCTCTGTCTCTGGGGGTTATCTATCTCTCTCTCCCTCTCTGGGGGTCTCTGTCCCTCTTTGGCTCTCTCTCTCCCTCTCTGGGGGTCTATGTCTCTCTCTGGGGGGACCTCTCTCCTTCTCGGGGGGTCTCTGCCTCTCTCTGGGGGGTAGCTATCTATCTCTCTCTCTCTCTGGAGGTCTCTATCTCTCTTTGGCTCTCTCCCTCTCTGGGGGTCTCTGGGTCTCTGTCCCTCTTTGGGTGTCTCTCTCCCTCTCTAAGGGTCTATGTCTCTCTCTGGGGGGTCTCTATCTCTCTCTCCCACTCTGGGGTCTCTGTCCCTCTTTAGCTTTCTCTCTCCCTGGGGGGTCTCTGTCTCTCTCTCTGGGGGTCTCTGTCCCTCTATGGCTCTCTCTCTCCCTCTCTGGGGGTCTATGTCTCTCTCTGGGGGGTCTCTGTCTCTCTCCCTCTCTGGGGGTATCTATCTCTCTCTGGGGGGTCTCTCTCTCTCCCTCTCTGGAGGTCTCTATCTCTCTCTCTCCCTCTCTAGGGGTCTATGTCTCTCTCTGGGGGGTCTCTATCTGTCTCTCTCTCCCTCTCTGGGGGTCTCTGTCCCTCTTTGGGGGTCTCTCTCCCTCTCTAAGGGTCTATGTCTCTCTCTGGGGGATCTCTATCTCTCTCTCTCTCTCTGGGGTCTATGTCTCTCTCTGGGGGTCTCTTGTCTCTCTATCCCTTCCTCTATGGTGTGTCAGTCCCTCTTTGGCTCTCTCTCTCCCTCTCTGGGGGTCTCTGTCTCTCTCCTTCCCTCTCTGGCGGTCTCTCTCTCCCTCTCAGGGGGTCTCCGTCTCTCTCCCTCTTTGGGGGTCTGTTTCTCTCCCTCCCTCTCTGGGGGTCTCCCTCTCCCTTTCTGGGGCTCTCTCTCCCTCTTTGGGTCTCTCTCTCCCTCTCAGGGGGTCTCTATCTGTCTCCTTCCCTCTATGGAGTCTCTCTCCCTCCCTCTTTGGGGGGTCTCTCTCCCTCTCTGGGGGTCTTTCTTCCTCTTTGGGTCTCTCTCTCCCTCTCTGGGGGTCTCTATCTCTCTCCTTCCCTCTATGGAGTCTCTCTCCCTCCCTCTTTGGGGGGTCTCTCTCCCTCTCTGGGGGTCTTTCTTCCTCTTTGGGTCTCTCTCTCCCTCTCTGGGGGGTCTCTATCTCTCTCCTTCCCTCTATGGAGTCTCTCTCCCTCTCTGGGGGTCTCTGTCTCTCTCCCTCCCTCTTTGGGGGGTCTCTCTCCCTCTCTGGGGGTCTCTGTCTCTCTCCCTCCCTCTTTGGGGGGTCTCTCTCCCTCTCTGGGGGTCTTTCTCCCTCTTTGGGTCTCTCTCTAACCCTCTCTGGGGTCTCTCTAACCCTCTCTGGGTCTCTATCTCCCTCTCTGGGGGTCTCTGTCTCTCTCTGGGGGTCTCTATCTCCCTCCCTCTATTGGGTCTCTGTCCCTCTTTGGGGGTCTCTCTCCCTCTCTGGAGGTCTCTCTCCCTCTTTGGGTCTCTCTCTTCCTCTTTGGGGGTCTCTGTCCCTCTCTGGGGGGTCTCTGTCCCTCTCTGGGGGTCTCTCTCCCTCTCTGGAGGTCTCTCTCCCTTCCTCTCTGGGGGTCTCGCTCCCTCTCTGGGGTCTCTCTCCCTCTCTGGAGGTCTCTCTCCCTCTTTGGGTCTCTCCCTTCCTCTTTGGGGGTCTCTGTCCCTCTCTGGGGGTCTCTCTCCCTCTCTGGGGGTCTCTCTCTCTCTCTGGAGGTCTCTCTCCCTCTTTGGGTCTCTCCCTTCCTCTCTGGGGGGTCTCGCTCCCTCTCTGGGGTCTATCTCCCTCTTTGGGGGTCTCTCTCCCTCTCTGGGGTCTCTCCCCCTCTCTGGGTGTCTCTCCCCCTCTCTGGGTGTCTCTCTCCCTCTTTGGGGTCTCTGTCTCTCTCTGGGGCTCTCTCTCCCTCTCTGGGGCTCTCTCCCCCTCTCTGGGTGTCTCTCTCCCTCTCTGGGGGTCTCTCTCCCTCTCTGGAGGTCTCTCCCCCTCTCTGGGTGTCTCTCTCCCTCTTTGGGGGTCTCTGTCTCTCTCTGGGGCTCTCTCCCCCTCTCTGGGGCTCTCTCTCCCTCTCTGGGGGGTCTCGCTCCCTCTCTGGGGTCTATCTCCCTCTTTGGGTCTCTCCCTTCCTCTTTGGGGGTCTCTGTCCCTCTCTGGGGGGTCTCTCTCCCTCTCTGGGGGTCTCTCTCTCTCTCTGGAGGTCTCTCTCCCTCTTTGGGTCTCTCCCTTCCTCTCTGGGGGGTCTCGCTCCCTCTCTGGGGTCTATCTCCCTCTTTGGGGGTCTCTCTCCCTCTCTGGGGGTCTCTCCCCCTCTCTGGGTGTCTCTCCCCCTCTCTGGGTGTCTCTCTCCCTCTTTGGGGGTCTCTGTCTCTCTCTGGGGCTCTCTCTCCCTCTCTGGGGCTCTCTCCCCCTCTCTGGGTGTCTCTCTCCCTCTCTGGGGGTCTCTCTCCCTCTCTGGAGGTCTCTCCCCCTCTCTGGGTGTCTCTCTCCCTCTTTGGGGGTCTCTGTCTCTCTCTGGGGCTCTCTCCCCCTCTCTGGGGCTCTCTCTCCCTCTCTGGGGGTCTCGCTCCCTCTCTGGGGTCTATCTCCCTCTTTGGGTCTCTCCCTTCCTCTTTGGGGCTCTCTCTCCCTCTCTGGGGTCTCTCTCCCTCTCTGGGGTCTGTGTGAAGTTGGGGTGTTGGGGGAGGGGGTTGCTTTTCTTTCCCAGTAATGCCTTGCGGCCGGAAGCGCTCGGGACTGGTCCATGTGTGTGGCTGCGGGGGGTGGACTGTACCATCTATAACAGGTGAGTGTAGGGGACACAGGACTCCTCACCGCCGCCCGCACTCACCTCTCCTCTCATCCCGCCGCTCCGCGCTCAGTGCTGCCCGCCGTGTCCACCAGGTGGCGCTGCGCTCCCGGTCTCCCGTGACGTCACACACGCTCTGCTCCTATTGGTCAGTTCGTTTATCGCCTGTTCTTCTCTGTGTCGCCAGGTGGCGCTGCGCTCCCGGACTCCCCGTGACGTCACACACGCTCTGCTCCTATTGGTCAGTTCGTTTATCGCCAGTTCTTCTCTGTGTCGCCAGGTGGCGCTGCGCTCCCGGACTCCCCGTGACGTCACACACGCTGAGCGAGGTCAGTTCGGAGACGTCAGTTCTGCTATCTGCCGCCAGGTGGCGATAATGGACAGCGGTGTGACGTCACTGGCGTCATCCAAACATGTATGTGTGACGTGTCAGGTGTGACATCAGCTCTGGTTTTCAGTGTATGACGGTTTCCGTCTCTCATCAGCTCCCACAATCCCAAGCCATTATTCATAATCTTTAACCCTTTACTCCGTCCCCCGCACCCCCTCCCCCCTCATCTCCACTGACGCCTACAGAAGATCGACAAAATCAGAGAAAGCTTCACAATCCCCCCGCCCCTCCCCCGCTATCACCCAACCCCCCCCCATCCAAAAGTAACTCCTCCTCCATGACTGAAGAGCGCCTCTCCTCCCTCCTGTCACGATCTCACCTCTCTCCTCTCCCCTCTCATCCCTAACCTCACCACTGTCCTCATCCCAGCCCTAACCCACCTCTACAACATATGACTTAATACCGGCACCTTCCCCTCGGCCTTCAAACACGCCCTGATCACACCCTTCCTCAAAAAACCCACCCGCGACCCCGCAACAGTCTCCAACTATCGCCCCATATCTCCTCCCTTCGCCTCAACATTACTGGAGCAACACGTCTACTCCGGACTGTCCTCCCCCTCTCCTCTGCTCCATCTTCAACCATCTACAGTCCGATTTCCGTCCCCTCCATTCCACCGTAACAGCCCTAACCAAAGTCACCACCGACCTACTGACTGCCAAGAGCCAGCGACACTACTCCATCCTTCTCCTCGACCTGTCCGCCGCCTTCGACACTGTTGACCACTCCCTTCTACTACAGATCCTGGAATCTCTTGGCATCACGGACCTTGCCCTCTCTTGGATCTCCTCATACTTAATGGACCGCACCTTCAGCGTCACCCACTCCCACACATCCTCCTCGGCCTACCCCCTATCTGTCAGTGCCCCCCAGGGATCGGTTCTTGGACCATTACTGTTCTCAATCTACACTCTCAGCCTAGGGCAACTCATTGAGTCCCATGGCCTCCAATATCACCTCTACGCCGACAACACCCAAATCTACTTGTCTGGACCTGACATCACCTCCCTTCTATCCAAATTCCCACATTCCTGTCCGCCATCTCATCCTTCTTCTCTGCTCGCTTCCTTAAGCTCAACATGGATAAAACTGAGTTCGTCTTCCCCCCAAGTCGCTCTTCCTCCCTACCCGACCTAACCATCACTGTCAATGACTGCACACTCTCACCCATCCCCCACACCAACTGCCTCGGGGTTATCCTTGACTCTCCCCTCTCCTTCAAGCCCCACATCCAGGCCCTCGCCACCTCCTGCCGACTCCAGCTCAAAAACATCTATAGGATTCGCACTTTCCTTGACCATGACTCTGCCAAAACGCTTGTCCATGCCCTCATTATCTCCCACCTCGATTACTGCAACCTCCTGTTCACCGACCTCCCCGCTTCCTCCCTTGCACCCCTCCGAACCATCCTCAATTCCGCTGCCCGACTCAACCACCTGTCGCCCCGTTACTCCCCCGTCCCCCCCTCTGCCAAGCCCTCCTCTGGCTCCCCACTTCCCAGAGATCCCGGTTTAAAACACTAACCATGACCTACAAAGCCATCCACAACCTGTCCCCTCCATACATCTCTGACATGGTCTCCCGATACCTACCCTCACGCAACCTGCGATCCTCCCAAGAGCTTCTCCTCTACTCCCCCTCATCTCCTCTTCGCACAACCCCATACAAGACTTCTCTCGTGCTTCCCCCACACTCTGGAACTCTCTCCCCCACCACATCAGACACTCCCCCACCCTGGGAACCTTCAAGAAAAACCTGAAGACCCACCTGTTCCACCAGGCCTATAACCCACACTGAGACCTAATCCACTGCACCATCTCCCCTCTCCCCCTCCTACTGTCTCCCCCCCATCCCCTATAGACTGTGAGCCCTTGTGGACAGGATCTCTGCCCTCATGTACCTGTGTGAGTTATTCCTCGTTATCTATGTTCTCGTCCTTGTTCTGCCCTTACACATGTAAAGCGCCATGGAACCAATGGCGCTATATAAATATATAATAATAATAATAATAATTCACCACCGCCGCCTGGAGAACTCACACAGAGCCAAGGATTACTACTCCCCTCATCCACCCCGCTGCCCTGAGGTAAAGCTCCACCTGTGGGGAGTTGTACTACACAAAGCTGCATCACCATCACCTCAGTGGCTAGCCGCAGCGCTGGTATACACTTTACCAGGTACCACAGGTGACGTCACGTATAATAATCCCCCATCCCAAATAGTTTTCTCCTCAGGCATTGAGTGACCAGGGCACGGGACCGGGACCAGACCAGCCGTGATCCCCACTGAAGTAGCAACCTGTCCCGACATCCGAGTAACCCCTACCATGTCGGCAGACTCACATACACTATCTATAGAGCTCAGTGATGCTATATATATATATATACCCTATCTGTAGAGCCTGGCAGTGCCCTATATATACTGTATATATATACATGCACTATCTGTAGAGCTCAGTGATGCATATATATATATATATATATATATATATATATATATATACACGCCTATCTGTAGAGCCTGGCAGTGCCCTATATATACTGTATATATATACATACACTATCTATAGAGCTCAGTGATGCTATATATATATATATATATATATATACACCCCCTATCTGTAGAGCCTGGCAGTGCCCTATATATACTGTATATATATACATACACTATCTATAGAGCTCAGTGATGCTATATATATATATATATATATATATATATACACGCCCTATCTGTAGAGCCTGGCAGTGCCCTATATATACTGTATATATATACATACACTATCTATAGAGCTCAGTGATGCTATATATATATATATATATATATACACCCCCTATCTGTAGAGCCTGGCAGTGCCCTATATATACTGTATATATATACATACACTATCTATAGAGCTCAGTGATGCTATATATATATATATATATATATATATATACACGCCCTATCTGTAGAGCCTGGCAGTGCTCTATATATACTGTATATAAATACATACACTATCTATAGAGCTCAGTGATGCTATATATATATATATATATATATACACCCCCTTTCTGTAGAGCCTGGCAGTGCCCTATATACTGTATATATATACATGCACTATCTATAGAGCTCAGCGATGCTATATATATATATATATATATATATATATATATATATATATATATATACACCCCCTATCTGTAGAGCCTGGCAGTGCCCTATATATACTGTATATATATACATACACTATCTATAGAGCTCAGTGATGCTATATATATATATATATATATATACACCCCCTTTCTGTAGAGCCTGGCAGTGCCCTATATATTGTTTATATATACATGCACTATCTATAGAGCTCAGTGATGCTATATATATATATATATATAAAGTCATGGCCAAAAGTTTTGAGAATGACACCACAATGCTATTCTCCCATGATCTGCTCCCTCTGGTTTTTATTTGTGTTTGTCTGATGTTTCTATCACATACAGAAATATAATTACAATCATATTATGATACCAGAAGGTTCTATTGACAGAATGAGTTAATGCAGCAAGTGAATATTTGCAGTGTTGCCTCTTCTTCTTCAGGACTCTGCAATTCTCCCTGGCTGCTCTCAATCATCTTCTGGAGCAAATCCTGACTGATCGCCGTCTATTTTTCCATTCTTCCATTCTTCCATTCCTCCATTCTTCCATTCTCCCATTCCTCCATTCTTCCATTCTTGCATAATCAATGATTGCGGTTTGCAAGAATTTGTTGGGTTTTGTTTGTCCACCCGTCTCTTGCTGATTGACCACAAGTTCTCAATGGGATTAAGATCTGGGGAGTTTCCAGGCCATGGACCCAAAATCTCTATGTTTTGTTCCCTGAGCCATTTAGTTATCAGCTTTGCTTTATGGCAAGGTGCTCCATCATGCTGGAAAAGGCATTGTTGGGCGCCAAACTGCTCTTGGCCGGTTGGGAGAAGTTGCTCTTGGAGGACATTCTGGTCCCATTCTTTATTCATGGCAAGACTGTGAGTGAGCCGATTCCCTTGGCTGAGAAGCAACCCCACACATGAATGGTTTCAGGATGCTTTACAGTTGGCATGAGACAAGACTGGTGGTAGAGCTCACCTCTTCTTCTCCGAATAAGCTGTTTTCCAGATGTCCCAAACAATCGAAAAGGGGATTCATCAGAGAAAATGCCTTTCCCCCAGTCCTCAGCAGTCCACTCCCTGTACCTTTCCCCCAGTCCTCAGCAGTCCACTCCCTGTACCTTTCCCCCAGTCCTCAGCAGTCCACTCCCTGTACCTTTCCCCCAGTCCTCAGCAGTCCACTCCCTGTACCTTTCCCCCAGTCCTCAGCAGTCCACTCCCTGCACCTTTCCCCCAGTCCTCAGCAGTCCACTCCCTGCACCTTTCCCCCAGTCCTCAGCAGTCCACTCCCTGTACCTTTCCCCCAGTCCTCAGCAGTCCACCCCCTGTACCTTTCCCCCAGTCCTCAGCAGTCCACTCCCTGTACCTTTCCCCCAGTCCTCAGCAGTCCACTCCCTGTACCTTTCCCCCAGTCCTCAGCAGTCCACTCCCTGGACCTTTCCCCCAGTCCTCAGCAGTCCACTCCCTGGACCTTTCCCCCAGTCCTCAGCGGTCCACTCCCTGCACCTTTCCCCCAGTCCTCAGCAGTCCACTCCCTGTACCTT
Source organism: Allobates femoralis (assembly GCA_033576535.1). Classification (NCBI taxonomy): domain Eukaryota; kingdom Metazoa; phylum Chordata; class Amphibia; order Anura; family Aromobatidae; genus Allobates; species Allobates femoralis. Next base: position 750,299,921 of record JARQOC010000002.1, read on the forward strand.
TCCCCCAGTTCTCAGCAGTCCACTCCCTGTACTTTTCCCCAGTCCTCAGCAGTCCACTCCCTGTACCTTTCCCCCAGTCCTCAGCAGTCCACTCCCTGTACCTTTCCCCCAGTCCTCAGCAGTCCACTCCCTGCACCTTTCCCCCAGTCCTCAGCAGTCCACTCCCTGTACTTTTCCCCAGTCCTCTCCCTGTACCTTTCCCCCAGTCCTCAGCAGTCCACTCCCTGTACCTTTCCCCCGGTCCTCAGCAGTCCACTCCCTGCACCTTTCCCCCGGTCCTCAGCAGTCCACTCCCTGTACCTTTCCCCCAGTCCTCAGCAGTCCACTCCCTGGACCTTTCCCCCGGTCCTCAGCAGTCCACTCCCTGGACCTTTCCCCCAGTCCTCAGCAGTCCACTCCCTGTACCTTTCCCCCAGTCCTCAGCAGTCCACTCCCTGGACCTTTCCCCCAGTCCTCAGCAGTCCACTCCCTTTACCTTTCCCCCAGTCCTCAGCAGTCCACTCCCTGTACCTTTCCCCCAGTCCTCAGCAGTCCACTCCCTGTACCTTTCCCCCAGTCCTCAGCAGTCCACTCCCTGTACCTTTCCCCCAGTCCTCAGCAGTCCACTCCCTGTACCTTTCCCCCAGTCCTCAGCAGTCCACTCCCTGTACCTTTCCCCCAGTCCTCAGCAGTCCACTCCCTGTACCTTTCCCCCAGTCCTCAGCAGTCCAGTCCCTGTACCTTTCCCCCAGTCCTCAGCAGTCCACTCCCTGTACCTTTCCCCCAGTCCTCAGCAGTCCACTCCCTGTACCTTTCCCCCAGTCCTCAGCAGTCCACTCCCTGTACCTTTCCCCCAGTCCTCAGCAGTCCAGTCCCTGTACCTTTCCCCAAGTCCTCAGCAGTCCACTCCCTGTACCTTTTGCAGAATATCAGAGGGTCCCTGATGTTTTTTCTGGAGAGAAGTGGCTTCTTTGCTGCCCTCCTTGAAACCAGGCCTTGCTCAAAGAGTCGCCGCAGCCTCACAGTGCGTGCAGAAGCCTCACACCAGCCTGCTGCCATTCCTGAGCAAGCTCAGCACTGCTGGTAGTCCCATCCCACAGCTGAAACAGTTCTAAGATACGGTCCTGGCGCTTGCTGGTCTTTCTTGGGCGCCCTGGAGCCTTTTTGACAACAATGGAAGCTCTCTCCTTGAAGTTCTTGATGATGCGATAGATTGTTGACTGAGGTGCAATCTTTCTAGCTGCGATACTCTTCCCTGTTAGGCCATTTTTGTGCAGTGCAATGATGGCTGCATGTGTTTCTTTAGAGATAACCATGGTTAACTGAAGAGAAACAATGATACCAAGTACCAGCCTCCTTTTAAAGTGTCCAGTGGTGTCATTCTTACTTAATCATGACTGATTGATCGCCAGCCCTGTCCTCATCATCACCCACACCTGTGTTAATGGAACAATCACTAAATCGATGTTAGCTGCTCCTTTTAAGGCAGGACTGCAATGATGCTGAAATGTGTTTTGGGGTTAAAGTTCATTTTCTAGGCAAATATTGACTTAGCAAGTAATTGCTGTTAAGCTGATCACTCTTTATGACATTCCGGAGTATATGCAAATTGCCATTAGAAAAACTGAAGCAGTAGACTTTGTTACAATTAATATTTGTATCATTCTCAAAACTTTTGGCCATGACTGTAGGCTTGGAGAAGAACCTGGTGGGCTTATCTGGATCGCGCAAGATTGATCCTCCTACAGAGCAATCAGTCATCAAGTCGCCATGACTCGAGGTGAAGGTCGATAAATAATAATAATACTGAAGTGTATGAAGTAACTGGTCTTGTAGGATCCTCACATTGAGCTCAGCTGAGACCATCAATCCTGGTCAAGTATTCAACACCTTTGGCTGTGAAACATCCCATCATCAGGCTTCCTTCAATGTCTCGATCCATTGCTTTTTCCCTTATCTCTTCCCGTTTGCCCCCATTAGAGTCGTCTATTGAATTCTTGCCATCACTCGTTTCCAATCTTCTACTGTCTACTTTTCACTCCTCTCACTTCCTAAAACTCAATGTAGACAAAACTGAACTCATCATCTTCCCTACTCGATCTATCACAATAAATGACATCACACTTTGTCCTGTACCTGAAGTCCGCTGCCTCGGACTGATTATTGACTCTGTCCTTATCCTTCACACCGCACATCCAAGCTCTCGCCACCTCCTGCCGCCTCCAACTCAAAAATATTTCCAGAATCCGTCACTTCCTCAACCCTCAATCTACTAAAATACAAGTACATGCCCTCATCATCTCCCGCCTCGACTACTGCAACCTCCTCCTCTGTGGCCTCTGCTAACACACTCGCACATCTCCAATCTGTCCTTAACTCTGCTGCCCGAATAATCCACCTCTCTCCTCGCTGCTCCTCCACTTCTCCCCTCTGCAGATCCCTCCACTGGCTCCTAATCCCCAGCGTATCCAGTTCACACTACTAACACTGACTTACAAAGCCATCCACAGTCTGTCCCCCCCATATATCTCTGACCTAATCTCCTAATATCTTCCCTCATGTAATCTTCGATCCTCCCAAGACCTCCTCCTCTTCTCCTCCACACTTGTACGTTCATCATTCAACCACCTTGAAGACTTCTCCTGAGTATCCTGGGTCCTCTGGAATTCTGCGCCCCAACACGTCTGACTGTCCCCTACACTCGGAACCTGAAAACCCATCTCTTCAGAACAGCCTACAGCCTGGAATGACCCTACTGACACAGGAGCTGGCACCTCCACTACCACCAGAGTCGGCGCTCCACCACCACTGGAGCTGACCCAACCTACTGCTTCCCTCCTCGACACCGGCAGATCATGTGCTCCCCCGACACCAGCAAACCATGTGTACCCTAACACCGGCAGATCATGTGCTCCCCAACACCAGAAGATCATGTGCCCCCGACACCAACAGACCATGTGCTCCGCCCAACACCAGCAAATCATGTGTACCCTAACACCGGCAGATCATGTGTCCCCCAACACCAGCAGATCATGTGCCCCCCGACTCTTCGTACTTTCAATCATGGTCCCCGGCACATTGTTGGCTTCTTATGCCTGGGGTGTAGGAGCGGCTTCCCCTGTGGACCCCTCTATACCTGATGTTCCATTGCACTGTGTAAGATTGTATCACCCTGGTTCGGTTTCTACTTCTCTAGAGATCTTACCATGGATCTTCGTCCTCCTCATCAGCAGACGCTCCAGTTTCGGGGTGACCTCTGTGGGCTCCTGGACGTCTCCACGAGATGCTGCTCCTCCTTTGTTACATTTTCTATCCAGGATCTGATAAGTTCGGCTTCGTGATCTTGTAGCCTTCACGTCTCTCAGGTTTTGTGACATTTCTCTTCCATTTGATGCCATCGCATTTCTTAGTTATTGCCCTTTTCTAGTAATGAAGAATTAGACGGACCTGGGCTTGGATTGTGGATCATTAGAATATTTGGAGCTTAAATTTCACTTCAACTCCTAAGACGTTCATTAGGGTGTACTCATTTTTTGCAACTTGGTCTTGAATTAAATTGTATAGGAAATTACTTTTTGCTGAGAAAAATACCAAATCTTGTTTCCAATTAATGGCCGACAGCTGTGGGAGTATTGTGCGGTATCCCAGAGACAATGTGACCTCAAAGGAAACTAAAAGGGTTTCTGTCATATCTGGACTTCAACCTATAATCACATGCATCATAGATAGAATGAGACTAAACTGAATAAAGAAGGTGGAGACGACACTGAATATAGAAAAAATAATGATCTGAGAGATCAGAGAGCAGGTGAAGAGCAGAAAAGGGAGGATCCGAGAAAAGAGGAGACTGGGGAGGAGGCGAGGACCCGCGAAAAAGAGGAGATTGGGGAGGAGGCGAGGATCCGCGAAAAAGAGGAGATTGGGGAGGAGGCGAGGATCCGCCAAAAAGAGGAGATTGGGGAGGAGGCAAGGATCCGCCAAAAAAAGGAGATTGGGGAGGAGGCGAGGATCCGCCAAAAAGAGGAGATTGGGGAGGAGGCAACGATCAAAGAAAAGGAGGAGATCGGGGAGGAGGCGACGATCCAAGAAAGAGGAGATCGGGGAGGAGGCGAGGATCCGAGAAAAAGAGGAGATCGGGGAGGAGGCAACAAACAGAGAAAGAGGAGATTGGGGAGGAGGCAACGATTCGAGAACAAGAGGAGATCTGGGAGGAGGCGAGGATCCGAGAAAAAGAGGAGATCGGGGAGGAGGCAACGAACAGAGAAAGAGGAGATCGGGGAGGAGGCAACGATCCAAGAAAAGGAGGAGATCGGGAGGAGGCGACGAACAGACAAAGGGGAGATCGGGGAGGAGGTGACGATCCGAGAAAAAGAGGAGATCGGGAGGAGGCAAGGATCCGAGAAAAAGAGGAGATCGGGGAGGAGGCGACGAACAGACAAAGGGAGATCGGGGAGGAGGTGACGATCCAAGAAAAAGAGGAGATCGGGGAGGAGGCAAGGATCCGAGAAAAAGAGGAGATCGGGGAGGAGGCAAGGATCAGAGAAAAAAAGGAGATCGGGGAGGAGGCGACGAACAGAGAAAAAGAGGAGATCGAGGAGGAGGCGACGATCAGAAAAAAGAGATCGGGGAGGAGGCGAGGATCCGAGAAAAAGAGAAGATCGGGGAGGAGGCGAAGATCAGAGAAAAAGAGGAGATCGAGGAGGAGGCGAAGATCAGAGAAAAAGAGGAGATCGGGGAGGAGGCGAAGATCAGAGAAAAAGAGGGGATCGGGGAGGAGGCGAAGATCAGAGAAAAGAGATCGGGGAAGAGGCGAAGATCAGAGAAAAAGAGGAGATCGAGGAGGAGGCGAAGATCAGAGAAAAAGAGGAGATCGGGGAGGAGGCGAAGATCAGAGAAAAGAGGGGATCGAGGAGGAGGCGAAGATCAGAGAAAAAGAGGAGATCGAGGAGGAGGCGAAGATCAGAGAAAAAGAGGAGATCGGGGAGGAGGCGAAGATCAGAGAAAAAGAGGAGATCGGGGAGGAGGCGAAGATCAGAGAAAAAGAGGGGATCGGGGAGGAGGCGAGGATCCGAGAAAAAGAGGAGATCGGGGAGAAGGCGACGAACAGAGAAAAAGAGGAGATCGAGGAGGAGGCAAAGATCAGAGAAAAGAGATCAGGGAAGAGGCGAGGATCCGAGAAAAAGAAATCGGGGAGGAGGCGAGGATCAGAGAATGAATAAAGCAGCGAGGAGACGGCAGTGGGATGAGCAGGGAGACGGCATCAAGATGAGGAGGAGCAGCAAAGAGACATCAGAGGGGTGAGGAGGAGTGGGCAGAGCTGTGCCAGTGAGGAGGAGCAGTGAAGAGACGCCAGCGGGATGAGGAATAGTAAGGATCGGCATCACTTTCTGCACAAAAACTGAAGACTCCAAATCTCGAGACAAATTCAATAAATTTACAGACAAATCACAAACAGAAACAACATCGGATCATTCGATTTACAAGGGTAAAATAGAGCAGTCACGTATGAGGCAGATGTGTGAGGCTGCGGCCACTGACGACACCAGGGATGCGGTGCCACGTTCAGGACAGCGGGGCCACGGTGACCACCCTCTATACAGCAGGGCAGTAGTGTGTTCCTGCAGAGAAGAGGCTGCAATCTGCATCAGCTCCCAACACGGAGCAGAAGAAACTACTCCTAAGCTGCACAGCCACACCACAGCCGCAGACACACAGCCATGCCACACCACAGCCGCAAACACACAGCCATGCCACACCACAGCCGCACAGACACACCAAAGCCACAGACACACCACAGCCGCACAACCACGCCGCAGCTGCACAGCCACACAGCAGCAAAACTATGCCGCAGACGCACAGTCATGCCACACCATAACCACGCTGTACAGCCACACCACAGCACCATGCCGCAGCCACACAGCCACTCCAAAGCTGCACGACCACGTTGCAGCCGCACAACCACCTCACAGCCAGGCTGCAGCCGCACAGCCACACCACAGCCGCACAACCAAGCCACAGCCACACCAGCCGCACAACCACGCCGCAGAGCGCACAGCCACACCACAGCCGTACAACTATGCCGCAGCCGTACAGCCGCACAACCACGCAGCAGCTGCACAGCCACACCACAGCCAGGCAGCAGCTGTACAACTACACCGCAGCCGCACAGCCACACAACCACGCAGCAGCTGCACAACCATGCCACAGCCATACCGCAGCCGCAAAACCATGACGCAGCCACACCACAGATGCACAGCCACACCGCAGGCGCACAACCATGCCGCAGCCGCACAGCCATGCCACACAACAACCGCACAGGCACCCCTCGGCCACGCCGCAGTGCCACACCATAGAAACACAACCATGCCGCAGATGCACAGCCATGCCACACCACAGCCGCACAACCACTCTGCAGCCGCACAGCCAGAGCACAGCCGCACAACCACGGCGGAGTCGCACAGCACCACCACAGCCACACAGCATTTGTCACTACTATTTTCTGTACATAGGAGCAGTTCCCATTGGATACAAGCCGCCTCTCTCTACTGACGGCCACACTCCTGTTCTGATCCTGAATGAGGCCAGGTATTCCCTCCAGAGCTGCACTCACAATTCCGGCCACAGGTTGTGAACACGTTATAAAATGCAGCAGGTAAGTTGTGCCGTAACTGGAGAAGATCCCAGAGAGCAGCCGCAGAAGCGTCTCCAGTCCATGAAGGTAGAACATGTAACACTGGTTGCCGACCTTTCAGCCACTAGCAGCAGAGAATGTGGAGACCTCAGCAGCACTGCACCTTGTCCCCCCATCCTTCCTCTGCAGCTCCGGACCCCGTCCCCCTCTCTGCCGCCCCGGGCGTTTGGCACACAAGTGTGATCACAGTGCAGCGCCTTGTATTGCACCTTACAGAATGTGGGGGACACTTGGTTATTGGGGGGTTAGTGTCTGACATCGAGGAGAAAAGCACCAATTGTTCCAGTACAAACCGCCCCATCGGAGCGACCCCGGGCAGTGCGCACAAGGAGACCCCCGGATCAGGAGAAGGGGTCTAGACCCCGGAGATGACGTGTAGCAGCCATGTGGACTTCAAGGTTTCTTGCTCCATGAGTCTTCAGCGTTCCGCTCTGCAGAGGCAGTAATGGATATCGCCCTGCCCCGGCGCGGCGTCCTCCGAACCCTCCTCAGCCCTGTGTGTACCCCATAGCTGCGCTAAGAGCGTCGGCGTGCACCTTCTGGTGTTTGTTGAGTTCGGACCTCCAGCGGTAGCTCTTGCCGCACTCGGTGCAGGGGTACGGCCGCTCCCCGGTGTGGGTCTTCACGTGGGTGGTCAGGTGCTGCCGCTGGACGAAGCACTTGCCGCACTGCTTACACTTGTAGGGCCGCTCCCCGGTGTGGATGCGCTTGTGGATCAGTAAGGCGGTGCGCCGGCGGAAGATCTTGCCGCAGTCGTTACACAGGTTGGGTTTGTCGCTGCCCTGGTGGCTCCTCTGATGCTTCAGGAGATCGGAGCTCCGGGCGAAACGTTTCTCACACTGGTTACAGGAGAAGATCTTCTCCCGCGGGATCCGCTGCTCCAAGAAGTGCAAGGACGGCCGGAAACCCCGGAGGAGATCGCCGGAGGAGTGCGGCTCATCACTGGGGAACTCCCGCACCTCACACACCGCATCCACCCCCAGAGGGACCGGATCCTTACAGTCAGAGGACATCTCCAGCTCCTCCACAGCCTTCTCCGGGGTCAGCTCCTTCCCATTCTTATTGATCCAGACCTCACCTGCAAGAGGGAAAACAGTCAGTGATCGCCTGGGAATACGAGGTCACACACCAGCAGCTACACACAGGCTCATGCTCCAGAGCTGCACTCACTATTCTGCTGTTATCCTCCAGTCACCTCCAGAGCTGCACTCACTATTCTGCTGTTACATCATGTCTTATCCTCCAGTCACCTCCAGAGCTGCAGTCACTATTCTGCTGTTACATCATGTCTTATCCTCAGTCACCTCCAGAGCTGTACTCACTATTCTGCTGTTACATCAGGTCTTATCCTCCAGTCACCTCCAGAGCTGCACTCACTATTCTGCTGTTACATCATGTCTTATCCTCCAGTCACCTCCAGAGCTGCAGTCACTATTCTGCTGTTACATCGTGTCTTATCCTCCAGTCACCTCCAGAGCTGCAGTCACTATTCTGCTGTTACATCGTGTCTTATCCTCCAGTCACCTCCAGAGCTAGTGTCACTATTCTGCTGTTACATTGTGTCTTATCCTCCAGTCACCTCCAGAGCTGCAGTCATTATTCTGCTGTTACATCATGTCTTATCCTTCAGTCACCTCCAGAGATGCACTCACTATTCTGCTATTACATCAGGTCTTATCCTCCAGTCACCTCCAGAGCTGCAGTCACTATTCTGCTGTTACATAATGTCTTATCCTCCAGTCACCTCCAGAGCTGCAGTCACTATTCTGCTGTTACATCATGTCTTATCCTCCAGTCATCTCCAGAGCTGCACTCACTATTCTGCTGTTACATCATGTCTTATCCTCCAGTCACCTCCAGCGCTGCAGTCACTATTCTGCTGTTATATCATGTCTTATCCTTCAGTCACCTCCAGAGCTGCACTCACTATTCTGCTGTTATATCATGTCTTATCCTCCAGTAACCTCCAGAGCTGCACTCACTATTCTGCTGTTACATCGTGTCTTATCCTCCACTCACCTCCAGAGCTGCACTCACTATTCTGCTGTTACATCATGTCTTATCCTCCACTCACCTCCACAGCTGCAGTCACTATTCTGCTTACATCGTGTCTTATCCTCCAGTCACCTGCAGAGCTGCACTCACTATTCTGCTGTTACATCGTGTCTTATCCTCCAGTCACCTCCAGAGCTGCACTCACTATTCTGATGTTACATCATCTATCATCCTCCAGTCACCTCCAGAGCTGCAATCACTATTCTGCTATTACAACAGGTCTTATCCTCCAGTCACCTCAGAGCTGCACTCACTATTCTGATGTTACATCATCTATCATCCTCCAGTCACATCCAGAGCTACAGTCACTATTCTGCGGTTACATTGTGTCTTATCCTCCAGTCACCTCCAGAGCTGCAGTCACTTATTCTGCTGTTACATCATATGTCTTATCCTTCAGTCACCTCCAGAGCTGCAGTCACTATTCTGATGTTACATCATCTATCATCCTCCAGTCACCTCCAGAGCTGCAATCACTATTCTGCTATTACAACAGGTCTTATCCTCCAGTCACCTCCAGAGCTGCAGTCACTATTTTGCTGTTACATCATGTCTTATCCTCCAGTCACCTCCAGAGCTGCAGTCACTATTCTGTTGTTACATCATGCTCTCTCCTCCCTTTGCTAACAATGCAGTGTCAGGTTTCACAGGTCTGTTCTGTTGAGAGCACCATGGAGGGAGAGAGCTATTACAGATCTGCCTTATCTAGACTCCATTTGTTTCTGTGAGCAGTTATCCCTGCTGTGACAGTCTGTGTTGTATGTCATCTCTTGTGATGCTGCAGACACAGAGAGCAGAGGAGACTACAGCCCCCACCCCTAGTGATCTCCTGTGCAGTGATGTGGTGTGACTATGTGGCATGAATATTCATCCTATGGGGAATGGACAGCAGAGGACTAAGTGTATCAATTCACTGTGAGTGACAGATGGAATTAATCTCTTGAAATGAAGTTTACAGAGGATATGAGGGAAATATAAATAAAAGAAATACATCAATAGAGAGTTTAGAGCCAGGAATTAGAAAATGACTGCAGTTACATGCGGATTTTTGACCTGACAGATTTCCATTAAGTTGGATGGGGTGGACCGACCAGGGAGAGGGCGAGGTGGGACTGGTGGACAGCCTCCACATACCTGTTATTACAGACACTAACCAGGAGGAAGTTGAAGTGGGGCTCATGGATGAACTTCCTACCCCAGATATTTAGGGGAATGACCTGGGACAAGGACTATCCAGCCAGTTTGTCACAGCCATCACCAACAGCCAAGCCAAGCAGCACCCTGATGTGGACCCTTCTAGCATCCTATCCGAGGATAGCCCACGTTCCCAGTCTCCATAATTTATGAATTGCCAACAATAAGACACAGTCTTATCCTACCAATCCTGTAAGAACACAATATACCCTGAGATGAGCGCTCAGGATATAAAAAGGTCTTGCTTCAGTCACCAATGGATCATATTCTACATGGCCTCAGTCTAGGAGCTTCAACCCCAACTAGAGGAGCACCAAAGCTGCATTATATTCTGCAGGAGTTCAGCCTAGGATTCTAGGATTCGGATGGAAGAACTGAGATTTTTTAAGGAGCCCAGGTTCCTTTTCTCAGTGGCTGCCCACCAAAAGCGGGGCGCTGCTGGACTGGGGTAGTTTGCCCTGGAAGGGAAGTCCCTTCAAATGTTCTAATCCCTGGTGAGCAAGTGGAAGGGTGAGACTCTGCTGCCTGTTACATCGTGTGTTGTGCTTGGTTATGTGTTATATGCCGTTAACTGTTGGGGATCCGTTAAAGTCTCATTATTGTGGTTCCCTCAACCTGTGTTGTCTGAGTAGTGTTCTGTCCATGGCTAAGGAGTTCGGGTGATTAGTTGGGATGAGCCCTGGGCCATGAGGTCTTTCTAAAGGCGGCCGGCCCAGAGGACAAGAGCAACCATTGACCCCATTGTCTCCACAATCAGCTCCTCTGAGCCCCCTCCCCGAACCACAGCATCACCCTCCCCGAACCACAGCATCACCCACCCTGAACGACAATGTCACCCACCCTGAACCACAATGTCACCCACCCCGAACCACAGCATCACCCACCCGAACCACATGTCACCCACCCGAACCACATGTCACCACCCGAACCACAGCATCACCCACCCGAACCACATGTCACCCACCCTGAACCACAGCACCCACCCTGAACCACATCACCCACCCTGAACCACAATGTCACCCACCCCGAACCACAGCATCACCCACCCTGAACCACAATGTCACCCACCCTGAACCACGCACCCACCCTGAACCACAATTCACCCACCCCGAACCACAGCATCACCCACCCTGAACCACAGCATCACCCACCCGAACCACAGCTCACCCACCCCGAACCACAGCATCACCCCACCCTGAACCACAATGTCACCCACCCTGAACCACGTCACCCACCCTGAACCACAATCACCCACCCAGAAACCACAGCATCACCCACCCTGAACCACAGCTCACCCACCCACCACAGCGTCACCACACACCACGAACCACAGCATCACCCACCCTGAACCACAATGTCACCCACCCTGAACCACAGTCACCCACCCTGAACCACAATGTCACCCACCCTGAACCACAGCATCACCCACCCTGAACCACACATCACCCCTGAACCACAGCATCCCCACCCTGAACCAATGTCACCCACCCTGAACCACAGCATCACCCACCCTGAACCACAGTCACCCACCCGAACCACAGCATCACCCACCCTGAACACAATGTCACCCACCCTGAACCACAGATGCTCACCCACCTGACCACAGCTCACCCACCCTGAACCACAGCATCACACCACCCTGAACCACAATGCACCACCCTGAACCACAGCAAACCCCACCATTGACACAACGTCACCCACCAGGGAGACACAGCGAGTCGGGGGCTCTCCTTCATATGTTTCGGTAGCAACCTGCTGCCATTTCCTCTAAATCCTTCCAGTCATCCGAAAACACTCACGACATCATCAAGGTGGACAGCGGCCTGCGAAAAAGAAGACGCCCAAACCGATAGTGGACGATCACTGACCAACTGGGGGAGGGAGCTACACTGTGCAAAATCATAGGCAGGTGCAGAATCAGAAGGGGTTAATTGGGATGGTAGTGTGTAGCAAAACACAATGACTGAAGATGTAAATCCCTAATACTGAGGATGGAGGAGACGGGCGGTCACTGAATACTGAGGACGGAGGAGACGGGCGGTCACTGAATACTGAGGACGGAGGAGACGGGCGGTCACTGAATACTGAGGAGGAGGAGACGGGCGGTCACTGAATACTGAGGACGGAGGAGACGGGCGGTCACTGAATACTGAGGACGGAGGAGACGGGCGGTCACTGAATACTGAGGACGGAGGAGACGGGCGGTCACTGAATACTGAGGACGGAGGAGACGGGCGAGTCACTGAATACTGAGGACGGAGGAGACGGGCGGTCACTGAATACTGAGGACGGAGGAGACGGGCGGTCACTGAATACTGAGGACGGAGGAGACGGGCGGTCACTGAATACTGAGGACGGAGGAGACGGGCGGTCACTGAATACTGAGGACGGAGGAGACGGGCGGTCACTGAATACTGAGGACAGAGGAAGACGGGCGGTCACTGAATACTGAGGACGGAGGAGACGGGCGGTCACTGAATACTGAGGACGAGGAGACGGGCGGTCACTGAATACTGAGGACGGAGGAGACGGGCGGTCACTGAATACTGAGGACGAGGAGACGGGCGGTCACTGAATACTGAGGACAGAGGAGACGGGCGGTCACTGAATACTGAGGACGGAGGAGACGGGCGGTCACTGAATACTGAGGACGGAGGAGACGGGCGGTCACTGAATACTGAGGACGGAGGAGACGGGCGGTCACTGAATACTGAGGACGGAGGAGACGGGCGGTCACTGAATACTGAGGACGGAGGAGACGGGCGGTCACTGAATACTGAGGACGGAGGAGACGGGCGGTCACTGAATACTGAGGACGGAGGAGACGGGCGGTCACTGAATACTGAGGAGGAGGAGACGGGCGGTCACTGAATACTGAGGACGGAGGAGACGGGCGGTCACTGAATACTGAGGACGGAGGAGACGGGCGGTCACTGATACTGAGGATGGAGGAGGACGGGCGCGTCACTGAATACTGAGGACGGAGGAGACGGGCGGTCACTGAATACTGAGGACGGAGGAGACGGGCGGTCACTGAATACTGAGGACGGAGGAGACGGGCGGTCACTGAATACTGAGGAGGAGGAGACGGCGGTCACTGAATACTGAGGACGGAGGAGACGGGCGGTCACTGAATACTGAGGACGGAGGAGACGGGCGGTCACTGAATACTGAGGAGAGACGGGGACGACTGGGAGGAGGTCACTGAATACTGAGGATGGAGGAGACGGGCGGTCACTGAATACTGAGGACGGAGGAGAGACGGCGGTCACTGAATACTGAGGACGGAGGAGACGGGCGGTCACTGAATACTGAGGACGGAGGAGACGGGCGGTCACTGAATACTGAGGACGGAGGAGACGGCGGTCACTGAATACTGAGGATGGAGGAGACGGGCGGTCACTGAATACTGAGGAGACGGAGGAGACGGCGGTCACTGAATACTGAGGACGGAGGAGACGGGCGGTCACTGAATACTGAGGACGGAGGAGACGGGCGGTCACTGAATACTGAGGACGGAGGAGACGGGCGGTCACTGAATACTGAGGACGGAGGAGACGGGGGTCACTGAATACTGAGGACGGAGGAGGGGTACGACTGAGGCGGCGGTCACTGAATACTGAGGAGGGAGCGAGAACTGGGCAGGACGCTCACTGAATACTGAGGACGGAGGAGACGGGCGGTCACTGAATACTGAGGACAGGAAGGGGATGAACTGGAGGGCGGTCACTGAATACTGAGGATGAGGAGGAGACGGGCGGTCACTGAATACTGAGGATGGAGGAGACGGGGTCACTGAATACTGAGGAAGGAGGAGACGGGCGGTCACTGAATACTGAGGACGGAGGAGACGGGCGGTCACTGAATACTGAGGATGGAGGAGACGGGCGGTCACTGAATACTGAGGAGACGGGCGGTCACTGAATACTGAGGACAGAGGAGACGGCAGTCACTGAATACTGAGGACGGAGGAGACGTGGCAGCATGAATACTGAGGACGGAGGAGACGTGGCGGTCACTGAATACTGGGACGAGAGACGGGCGGTCACTGAATACTGAGGATGGAGAGACGGGCGGTCACTGAATACTGAGGACGGAGGAGACGGCGGTCACTGAATACTGAGGACGGAGGAGACGGGCGGTCACTGAATACTGAGGACGGAGGAGACGGGCGGTCACTGAATACTGAGGACGGAGGAGACGGGCGGTCACTGAATACTGAGGACGGAGGAGACGGGCGGTCACTGAATACTGAGGAAGGAGGAGACGTGCGGTCACTGAATACTGAGGAAGGAGGAGACGGGCGTCACGGAATAGTGAGGATGGAGGTGATGGACGGTCACCGAATACTGAGGATGGAGGAGACGGGCAGACACCGGATAGTGAGGATGGAGGTGATGCGGTCACCGAATACTGAGGATGGAGGAGACGGGCGGTTACTGAATACTGAGGAAGGAGGAGACGGGCGGTCATGAATACTGAGGACGGAGGAGACGGGCGGTCACTGAATACTGAGGACGGAGGAGACGGGCGGTCACTGAATACTGAGGACGGAGGAGACGGCGGGTCACTGAATACTGAGGACGGAGGAGACGGGCGGTCACTGAATACTGAGGATGGAGGAAACGGGCGGTCACTGAATACGGGGACGGAGGAGACGGGCGGTCACTGAATACTGAGGACGGAGGAGACGGGTGGTCACTGAATACTGAGGACGGAGGAGACGGGCGGTCACTGAATACTGAGGACGGAGGAGACGGGCGGTCACTGAATACTGAGGACAGAGGAGACGGGCGGTCACTGAATACTGAGGAGACGGGCGGTCACTGAATACTGAGGATGGAGGAGACGGGCGGTCACTGAATACTGAGGATGGAGGAGACGGGTGGTCACTGAATACTGAGGACGGAGGAGACGGGCGGTCACTGAATACTGAGGACGGAGGAGACGGGCGGTCACTGAATACTGAGGATGGAGGAGACGGGCAGTCACTGAATACTGAGGATGGAGGAGACGGGCGGTCACTGAATACTGAGGACGGAGGAGACGGGCGGGTCACTGAATACTGAGGACGGAGGAGACGGGCGGTCACTGAATACTGAGGACGGAGGAGACGGGCGGTCACTGAATACTGAGGACGGAGGAGACGGGCGGTCACTGAATACTGAGGACGGAGGAGACGGGCGGTCACTGAATACTGAGGATGGAGGAGACTGGCGGTCACTGAATACTGAGGACGGAGGAGACGGGCGGTCACTTAATACTGAGGACGGAGGAGACGGGCGGTCACTGAATACTGAGGACGGAGGAGACGAGCGGTCACTGAATACTGAGGACGGAGGAGACGGGCGGTCACTGAATACTGAGGACGGAGGAGACGGGCGGTCACTGAATACTGAGGATGGAGGAGACGGGCGGTCACTGAACACTGAGGACGGAGGAGACGGGCGGTCACTGAATACTGAGGACGGAGGAGACGGGCGGTCACTGAATACTGAGGATGGAGGAGACGGGCGGTCACTGAACACTGAGGACGGAGGAGACGGGTGGTCACTGAATACTGAGGACGGAGGAGACGGGCGGTCACTGAATACTGCGGATGGAGGAGACGGGCGGTCACTGAACACTGAGGACGGAGGAGACGGGCGGTCACTGAATACTGAGGACGGAGGAGACGGGCAGTCACTTAATATTTTGTTAATCAATACAAATTAACTATTAACCCTTGTTTGTCTGAAGCTTCCTACTCTGCACCTGCCTCACACTTTTGCCCAGTGCTCAGTGTGTATATTATATGGGGGGGTCTATCACAGTAATGGGGGAGCAGTCGCACCTCGTTGCTGTGGACCCTCTGGTGTTTCGCCAGCTCGGACCTCCAGCGGTAGCTCTTCCCGCACAGGGTACATGGGAAGGGTTTCTCCCCGGTGTGGGTCTTCAGGTGTGTGGTGAGGTGCTGGCGCTGGACGAAGCTCTTGCCGCATTGGGCGCACTGGTACGGCCGCTCCCCGGTGTGGATCCGCTCGTGGATGAGGAGCGACGTGTTGCGTCGGAAGCATTTTCCGCATTGGTTGCAGACGTACGGCCGCTCCCCCAGGTGACTCCTCTGGTGTCTTGTCAGGTCCGTGCTCCTCAGGAAGTCTTGTCGCACTGGCTGCAGTGATACTGCGTCTCCTGCGCGGGGCAGCCTGACGGTCGCCTTCTTCTCAGAAGCTTCTCCGTTGGGTTTTCGGTTCTGTGAGGTCTGGGCACCAGTAATGGCCTTCCAGTCATCATCTGAGGGGACAGAGAAGATCAGCCGGGAACACAAAAGAGGTAAAGTGGCCAGGACATTCCCCCACTGCCAGCGGGAGCCGGACATTCCCCCAGTGACAGCGGCGGGGCCGGACATTCCCCCAGTGACTGCGGCAAGCGGCCGGACATTCCCCCAGTGACGGCGGAGGCGGCCGGACATTCCCCCAGTGACGCGGGGGCCGGACATTCCCCCAGTGACGGCGTTGGGCCGGACATTCCCAGTGACGGCGGTGGGCCGGACATTCCCCCAGTGACGGCGGAGGGGGCCGGACATTCCCCCAGTGACGCGGTGGGCCGGACATTCCCCCAGTGACGGCGGCGGCGGGGCCGGACATTCCCCCAGTGACAGCGGTGGGCCGGACATTCCCCCAGTGACGCGGTGGGCCGGACATTCCCCCAATGACGGCGGCGGCCGGTGGGCCGGACATTCCCCCAGTGACGGCGGCGGGCCGGACATTCCCCCAGTGACAGCGGTGGGCCGGACATTCCCGCAGTGACGGCGGCGGCGGGGCCGGACATTCCCCGAGTGACGGCAGGGCGGGCCGGACATTCCCCCAGTGACAGGCGGAGGCGGCCGAGACATTCCCACAGTGACAGGCGGGGCCGGACATTCCACCAGTGACGGCGCGGCGGGGGCCGGACATTCCCACAGTGACGCGGCGGCGGGCCGGACATTCCCACAGTGACGCGCGGTGGGCCGGACATTCCCACAGTGACGGCGGCGGGTGGGCCGGACATTCCCCAGTGACGGCGGCGGTGGGCCGGACATTCCCACGTGACGGCGGCGGTGGGCCGGACATTCCCACAGTGACGGCGGCGGCGGGCCGGACATTCCCACAGTGACGCGGCGGGGGCCGGACATTCCCACAGTGACGGCGGCGGTGGGCCGGACATTCCCACCAGTGACGGCGGCGGGGCCGGACATTCCCACAGTGACGGCGGCGGTGGGCCGGACATTCCCACCAGTGACGGCGGCGGTGGGCCGGATCATTCCCACAGTGACGGCGGCGGTGGGCGGCGGGCCGACGTTCCCCACATGCTGACGGCGGCCCCGAGTCGCTGGCGGCGGCATTCCCACACTGCGGCGGCGGTGGCCCGGACTTCCCACAGTGACTGGCGGCGGGGCCCGGACATTCCCCAGTGACGCGGCGGCGGGCCGACGTTCCCCACTGCTGGCGGCGGGGCCCGAGGCATTCCCACACTGGTGATACCCCCGGGGTCAGCGGTGGATGGCTCCCACAGTCTCTCCTTGGTGTCAGACCCCCTCACTGACAGTGTGTGTGATGAGGGGAAGCCCCCCGCGATGGGACCCCAGTGTATTTGGGACACACCGCTGGTGTCACCATCTTACCTAGAAAGTTCTCCTTCTCCGTCTTGCAGGTTGGATCAGCCGCGGACAGAAGACCCTACAAAAAAGAAAAATGGGGTGCACCGCACTCACAGATCCACCCCCGGATGAGACCCTAATGGCTGGGCAATCCTACACTGGATACTCTGTAACAGACCCTCAGCTGTGTGAGCAGCCGCTCTGCTGACCGTTACCTCCTCCTCCTCGTGAATCTTCTGGTGTTTCGCCAGCTCGGACCTCCAGCGGAAGCCTTTGGTGCACTGTCCGCACTGGAAGGGTTTCTCCCCAGTGTGGGTCTTCAGGTGTGTGGTGAGGTGCTGGCGCTGGACGAAGCTCTTGCCGCATTGGGCGCACTGGTACGGCCGCTCCCGGTGTGGATGCGCTCGTGGATGAGGAGGGAGGTGTGCCGGCGGAAGCTCTTGCCGCACACGTTGCAGATGTAGGAGCGCTCGTCGGTGTGCACCCGCTGGTGAGTGCGCAGCGTCCGCTTGTTCAGGAAGGTTTTGCTGCAGTCGGGACAGGAGAGCGCCCGCTCAGCCTTCTGTGCCCGCTGCCGCAGGAGCAGCCGTGCCCGCTTCCCAGGGCCTTGCCCCTCTCCAGGGTGCACAGCGCCCCTCCTGACGCCTCGCGCTTGTGTCTCCGCTTCCTACCGCTGGATTCTGGAAAGTCAAGGACAACCAATCAGACGTCAGCGGTCTTAAACCCGCAAGACACCAGGTACAAACCGCTCACCTCTCTGCCCGCCCTCACTGCCCCGACGCGTTCTGAAAGACAGAATAACAAGTTATCAGACACCAACTGATATGATGGGCAGGGTGGCACAATGACAAGACAAGGGGCAGGGAAAGTGGTGGCACAATAGAGAAAGGGGGAATGGTGGGTGATGGTCAGAAGGGGGTGGGATAGGATGCGATGGCGGGGTTGGGGAGATAGGGTGCAACGGCAGGGGATATAGGGTGTGAGGACGTGGGTGGGTGTATGGTGTGACGTCAGGGGTGGGGGGATGTGGTGTGTCGGTTGGGGTGTAGGAAGTGACGACAGGGGTGCGACGTCTAAAGGCTGCAACAGCCGGGGGAGGGAGGGTGTGTGAAGGGGATCCCGCTGTACCTGCTCCTCGTGGACCCTTTGGTGCTTCAGCAGCTCGGACTTCCAGCGGTAGCTGTTCCCACACACGTGACAGGGGAAGGGCTTCTCACCGGTGTGCGTCCTCTTGTGGGTGGTCAGGTGCTGCTGCTGGACAAAGCTCTTGCCGCACTGCAGACACTTGTACGGCCGCTCCCCGGTGTGGATCCGCTCGTGGATGAGCAGCGCCGTGTGTCTGCGGAAGCATTTGCCGCACACATTGCAGATGTATGATCGCTCGCCCAGGTGGCCCCGCAGGTGCGCCTTTAGCGTCCGCTTGTTGTAGAACACCTTCTCGCACTCCGCGCAGGCGTGCGCCTTCTCCACCTTGGCGTTACGAGGACGCCGGCGGCCCACACTCTTCTCCTTGATTGTGGGAGTTGGGGCCGGAGGATCAGAGTCTGAATAAGGGAAAAATAAGTTGAGGAGATGGATGTGGACACGTAACCCCCTCAGTGCCCAGTTATAGGAGCACGGATCGCCGCCCTCCACCTGCCCCTGTTCGTGCAGTACGCAGCCGGGAAGAGAGCTCGATTCGCATCATCATTTTAGTCTGATCAGTACATCATATTAAGTGAATCATTTAAGTGCTATAATGAATTAGACCAGAATTGGACTGGAATGGAACTGAAGGTAACTGGATACTGATACACCGTAAGCAATGTTTCTGTTTCTTTTCACTTTCACTACTTTCTTTCTTTCTAACTCCCCCTAATCCCTCCACCTAGTAAAGGACTGGTCATCTCTCCCTCCATCCTCCATCCCCATCTTACCTTCTCCTCAGAAGCGTTTCTCTACACATGTCTTTGTCACCAGACACACGCAGCCTCATATCCTCTCCTGCTTCCACCTTGTAACGCTCTCTGATTCTCCTCATTGCTGATGAGACCTTTCCAAATCCAGCCCCTCCACACCACATCTCCACAGGTCATTTCTAAACCCCATCTACAATCGATCACAAATGTTCCCAACCATAATAACCTTATACCCATTCATCCAGCCCCCGCTCCCCGGTCTCCCTACCTGGAGCACTATGGAACGCTCTGTCTGCATCAAACCTTCATATATCCATGACCGCTTCATCACTAACAAACTCTTCTCCCTCGGCATCACTGAACCCTGGGTCACCCCGTCTCACAGACTCTCCTGCTGCACTCTCTTATGGTGGATTCCATCTATCTCACACCACCCGCCCCAGTAACAAGCATGGTGGAGGACTTGGCTTGCTCCTGTCCGATAACTGCTCCCTTTCAGCCATTCCACGGTCACCCTCCATTACTCTCCCCTCTTTTGAGGTGCACTCCGTCCGCATCTACTACCCCTCCAACTAGCTGTCATCTACCGCCCCGTCACTTCCTTACCGCTGACATCCCCGGCATCATCATGGGTGACTTCACCATCCCCATTGACACGTCGCACACCACTCTCTTAGCTTCTAACACTCGCGTCCTCCTTTGGCCTCACTCAATGGTCCTTTGCGGGCACTCCCAAACATGGCTACGCTGGACCTTATCTTCACCGGCCTCTGATCCCTATCTAACCTAACTCACCCCTGCCCCTGTCTGACCACCACCTACTTGCATATAGACAACCCCCACTCCACAAACTCACTCATCCTCGCAGAAACCTCAACCACCTTGACCTACACTCACTCCATCTACCTTCTCCCTCTCAAAGATGTAATGCCACTTTCATATAATAAGACAGCTCTTGATTTGGCCGACTCCCTTACACATACCAAACCCTGCATAGTCAACAGGGAACCCTGGCAGACCAGCCTGACTAAAGAACTGAGACGGCCTCCTGGGTTGCTGAGCGGAGACAGAAGAGATCCCATTCCACTGAGCACTTTCACTGCATACAAGGAGTCACCAACTTCAAGTCCGCACTCACTACCGCAAAACTAGCCTACTCCTCATCTCCTCCGTCTCACAACCCTAAACAGCTATTCAACACTTTCAATTCTCTCCTCCATTCTCCAGCACCTCCTCCCTCTCCTCTCATTTCTGCTGAAGACTTTGCCTCTTTCTTTAAGCAGAAGATTGATAACATCAGAGAAAGCTTTGGCCCACAGTCCCCATAGCCCCTCCTCATTACTGCTCAGCCATGTTCCTCCATGACAGAAGATAAACGTTCCTCTCTACTCTCCAGATCTCTTCCCACCACCTGTGCGCTCGACCACCTCCAGTCCCACCTCATCCCCAACCTCACCAAAGTCTTCATCCCGACCCATCTCTTCAACCTATCACTAACAACTGGTGCATTCCCCTCATCATCTGCCACCTCAACTACTGCAACATCCCACTCTCTGGCCTAACACTCTCACACCACTCCAAAGTATTCTAAACAATGCTGCCTGACTAATCCACCTGTCTCCCCAGTATTCCCCGGTCTCTCCTCTCTTCCAATCCCTTCACTGTATACAGCGGGAGCCCGCACACAGCCCCTGCATTACAGCAGGAGCCCGCACACAGCCCCTGCATTACAGCAGGAGCCCGCACACAGCCCTGCATTACAGCAGGAGCCCGCACACAGCCCCTGCATTACAGCAGGAGCCCGCACACAGCCCCTGCATTACAGCAGGAGCCCGCACACAGCCCCTGCATTACAGCAGGAGCCCGCACACAGCCCCTGCATTACAGCAGGAGCCCGCACACAGCCCCTGCATTACAGCAGGAGCCCGCACACAGCCCCTGCATTACAGCAGGAGCCCGCACACAGCCCCTGCATTACAGCAGGAGCCCACACACAGCCCCTGCATTACAGCAGGAGCCCACACACAGCCCCTGCATTACAGCAGGAGCCCACACACAGCCCTGCATTACAGCAGGAGCCCACACACAGCCCCTGCATTACAGCAGGAGCCCACACACAGCCCCTGCATTACACTCGGCGCCATTGCTCACCTGGGTTTGCAACTTTTTTGTCCTGACAAGTATCAGAGTCTCCTTGTTCTTCTTTAATGGACGGGTCAGCAACCTGAAACACAACACAGCGGAGATTAGCAGAGGTTATACAGAGAGCAGAAATAATATAGAGAGCAGAGATCGGTGGAGGTTATACAGAGAGCGGAGAACAGCTGAGGTTATACAGAGAGCGGAGATCAGCGGAGGTTATACAGAGAGCGAAGATTAGCGGAGGCTAAACAGAGCGGAGTTTAGCGGAGGTTATACAGAGAGCGAAAATTAGCGGAGGTTATACAGAGAGCGGAGAACAGGGGAGTTATACAGAGAGCGAAGATTAGCGGAGGTTATACAGAGAGCGGCCTGCCAGGGGCAGACAGAGCGCCATAACCAATGCTGTTGACACCCACCTGTTGCTCACCGTCCTCCTCCTCGTGGATCCTCTGGTGTTTCACCAGTTCTGATCTCCACCTGAAGCCTTTGGTGCACTGTCCGCACTGGAAGGGTTTCTCCCCGGTGTGGGTCTTCTGGTGGGTGTTGAGGTGCTGGCGCTGGACGAAGCTCTTGCCGCACTGTGTGCAGTGGTACGGCCGCTCCCCGGTGTGGATGCGCTCGTGGATGAGGAGCGACGTGTGGCGGCGGAAGCATTTCCCGCAGACGTTGCAGATGTATGATCGTTCGCCCAGGTGACTCCGCAGATGCGCCTTCAGTGTCC
The DNA here is from genome assembly GCA_033576535.1 of Allobates femoralis. Taxonomy (NCBI): domain Eukaryota; kingdom Metazoa; phylum Chordata; class Amphibia; order Anura; family Aromobatidae; genus Allobates; species Allobates femoralis. The sequence continues at coordinate 750,322,219 of JARQOC010000002.1, forward strand.
GCTTGTTGTAGAAGACATTCCCACACTCCGCGCAGGCGTGCGCCCGTTCCGAGCTGCTGCCGTTCGTGCGGTCCAGAAACTTCATCCGGATCTTGTCCACTCCGTCTGTGAACGCCTTCCCGTCAGTGATGTCCAGTGTCTGGCTCAGGGGCCCTTCTCCTCTGTCCAGGGGGTTACTGCACGCCACCGCCTCCTCGGGGCACAGGGGTGACAAGTGACTGCCACAGGTGGCTGCCAGGCTGGGTGATGGCTCCAGCTGCTCTGGGGGCTTCTCGCTCATCGCCTTCTCCACCAAACCTTCCCCTGTAAGAACAAAACCCGGGTCAGGGCTGCTGCACGGCTCGACCCTCAGGGGAGGGCCGCACGGCTCACCGCTCGGGGGCAGCCTGCACAGCTCACCGCTCAAGGGCAGGCTGCACGGTTCGCTGCTCAGGGGAGTCTGCACAGTTTGCCGCTTGGGGTTGGCGCCATACTACACATCGCTCCGGGAAGAGGGGGGACACTGCACGGCTCACCGCTTGGGGGAAGGCTGCATGGCTCACTGCTTGGGGGAAGGCTGCACGGCTCACCGCTTGGGGGGGAAGGCTGCATGGCTCGCCGCTTGGGGGGGAAGGCTGCAAGGCCCGCCGCTTGCGGGGAAGGCCGCATGGCTCGGCACTCGGGGGAAGGCCGCACGGCTCGGCACTCGGGGGAAGGCCGCACGGCTCGGCACTCGGGGGAAGGCCGCACGGCTCGGCACTCGGGGGAAGGCCGCACGGCTCGGCACTCGGGGGAAGGCCGCACGGCTCGACACTCGGGGGAAGGCCGCACGGCTCGACACTCGGGGGAAGGCCGCACGGCTCGACACACGACTCACCACTCAGGGCAGGCTGCACGGCTCGCCACTCGGGGGAAGGCTGAACGTCTCGCCACTCGGGGGAAGGCTGCACGGCTCACCGCTCGGGGGCAGCCTGCACAGCTCGCCGCTCAAGGGCAGGCTGCACGGTTCGCTGCTCAGGGGAGTCTGCACAGTTTGCCGCTTGGGGGTGGCGCCATACTACACATCGCTCCGGGAAGAGGGGGGACGCTGCACGGCTCACCGCTTGGGGGAAGGCTGCATGGCTCACTGCTTGGGGGAAGGCTGCACGGCTCGCCGCTTGGGGGGGGAAGGCTGCATGGCTCGCCGCTTGGGGAGGAAGGCTGCAAGGCCCGCCGCTTGCGGGGAAGGCTGCACGGCTCGCCGCTTGGGGGGGGAAGGCTGCACGGCTCGCCGCTTGGGGGGGGGGAAAGGCTGCACGGCTCGCCGCTTGGGGGGGGGAAAGGCTGCACGGCTCGCCGCTTGGGGGGGAAGGCTGCACGGCTCGCCGCTTGGGGGGGAAGGCTGCACGGCTCGCCGCTTGGGGGGGGAAGGCTGCACGGCTCGCCGCTTGGGGGGGAAGGCTGCACGGCTCGCCGCTTGGGGGGGGAAGGCTGCACGGCTCGCCGCTTGGGGGGGAAGGCTGCACGGCTCGCCGCTTGGGGGGGAAGGCTGCACGGCTCGTCGCTTGGGGGGGAAAAGGCTGCACGGCTCGCCGCTTGGGGGGGAAGGCTGCACGGCTCGCCGCTTGGGGGGGAAGGATGCACGGCTCGCTGCTTGGGGGGAAGGCTGCACGGCTCGCCGCTTGGGGGAAGGCTGAACGGCTCGCCGCTTGGGGGAAGGCTGAACGGCACGCCGCTTGGGGGAAGGCTGCACGGCTCGCCGCTTGGGGGGGAAGGATGCACGGCTCGCTGCTTGGGGGGAAGGCTGCACGGCTCACCACTTGGGGAAGCCTGCACAGCTTTCTGCTTGGGGGAAGGAAGATGCTACACGGCTCACCCCTTAAGGGGCGCCGCACGGCTCACCGCTCAGGGGGCGCTGCACAGCTCGCTTCTAGGGGCAGGCTGCACGACTCGCCACTCGGGGGGAGGCTGCACGGCTCACCACTCAGGGATTAGCTGTTAGAGGCCGTGTTGGCACCATAGTGGACAGATCGATATACATCATAGAGCAGGAGAAGGAAGAGACGCGAGAAGCGTCAGCACACCGGGTGTCAGACAGTGGCACATTGTGCTCAGTACAACCCCTGCCATCACTCTGCCCAGCTCAGTACTCACCCAGGGAGATCAATGTCTCGGACGTCTCCTTCATCACGTTGCGGTACAGCTCCTTCTGCCATTCCTCCAGCTCCATCCATTCCTCTTTAGAAAACGAAGCCGCGAGATCATCAAACCCCACACTGGACTAGAGACATAAACCGGAACAATCAGCAGCGGAGCGGCCGTGTATGGACTGCACAGGTCACTTACATGGGTCGCTAAATCGTCAGGTTCAGTCTGTCAACTATCGCTTGGCTGTGTCTGTGGACAGTGGGGTCTGCTCTGTCGGGCATCGTTTGGCTGTGTCTGGGATCTCACCTTGTTGGTTGTGGATCATCAGCTCGGGTATCATTTGGTTGTGTCTTTAGATGGTGGCATCTAGTGTCTGGGATCTCACCTTGTCGGTGTGGATCGTCAGGTCGGGTATCGTTTGGTTGTGTCTGTAGATGGTGGGACCTGGTGTCTAGGATCTCACCTTGTCGGTGTGGATCATCAGGTCCGGTATCGTTTGGTTGTGTCTGTAGATGGTGGGATCTGGTGTCTGGGATCTCACCTTGTCGGTGTGGATCGTCAGGTCGGGTATCGTTTGGTTGTGTCTGTAGATGGTGGGATCTGGTGTCTGGGATCTCACCTTGTCGGTGTGGATCGTCAGGTCCGGTATCGTTTGGTTGTGTCTGTAGATGGTGGGATCTGGTGTCTGGGATCTCACCTTGTCAGTGTGGATCGTCAGGTCCGGTATCGTTTGGTTGTGTCTGTAGATGGTGGGACCTGGTGTCTAGGATCTCACCTTGTCGGTGTGGATCGTCAGGTCCGGTATCATTTGGTTGTGTCTGTAGATGGTGGGATCTAGTGTCTGGGATCTCACCTTGTCGGTGTGGATTATCAGGTCGGGTATCGTTTGGTTGTGTCTGTAGATGGTGGGATCTGGTGTCTGGGATCTCACCTTGTCGGTGTGGATCGTCAGGTCCGGTATCATTTGGTTGTGTCTGTAGATGGTGGGATCTGGTGTCTGGGATCTCACCTTGTCGGTGTGGATCATCAGGTCCGGTATCGTTTGGTTATTTCTGTAGATGGTGGGATCTAGTGTCTGGGATCTCACATTGTCAGTGTGGATCGTCAGGTCCGGTATCGTTTGGTTGTGTCTGTAGATGGTGGGATCTGGTGTCTGGGATCTCACCTTGTCGGTGTGGATCGTCAGGTCCGGTATCGTTTGGTTATGTCTGTAGATGGTGGGATCTAGTGTCTGGGATCTCACCTTGTCAGTGTGGATCGTCAGGTCCGGTATCGTTTGGTTGTGTCTGTAGATGGTGGGATCTGGTGTCTGGGATCTCACCTTGTCAGTGTGGATCGTCAGGTCCGGTATCGTTTGGTTGTGTCTGTAGATGGTGGGACCTGGTGTCTAGGATCTCACCTTGTCGGTGTGGATCGTCAGGTCCGGTATCATTTGGTTGTGTCTGTAGATGGTGGGATCTAGTGTCTGGGATCTCACCTTGTCGGTGTGGATTATCAGGTCGGGTATCGTTTGGTTGTGTCTGTAGATGGTGGGATCTGGTGTCTGGGATCTCACCTTGTCGGTGTGGATCGTCAGGTCCGGTATCATTTGGTTGTGTCTGTAGATGGTGGGATCTGGTGTCTGGGATCTCACCTTGTCGGTGTGGATCATCAGGTCCGGTATCGTTTGGTTGTGTCTGTAGATGGTGGGATCTGGTGTCTGGGATCTCACCTTGTCGGTGTGGATCGTCAGGTCGGGTATCGTTTGGTTGTGTCTGTAGATGGTGGGATCTGGTGTCTGGGATCTCACCTTGTCGGTGTGGATCGTCAGGTCCGGTATCGTTTGGTTGTGTCTGTAGATGGTGGGATCTGGTGTCTGGGATCTCACCTTGTCAGTGTGGATCGTCAGGTCCGGTATCGTTTGGTTGTGTCTGTAGATGGTGGGACCTGGTGTCTAGGATCTCACCTTGTCGGTGTGGATCGTCAGGTCCGGTATCATTTGGTTGTGTCTGTAGATGGTGGGATCTAGTGTCTGGGATCTCACCTTGTCGGTGTGGATTATCAGGTCGGGTATCGTTTGGTTGTGTCTGTAGATGGTGGGATCTGGTGTCTGGGATCTCACCTTGTCGGTGTGGATCGTCAGGTCCGGTATCATTTGGTTGTGTCTGTAGATGGTGGGATCTGGTGTCTGGGATCTCACCTTGTCGGTGTGGATCATCAGGTCCGGTATCGTTTGGTTGTGTCTGTAGATGGTGGGACCTGGTGTCTAGGATCTCACCTTGTCGGTGTGGATCGTCAGGTCGGGTATCGTTTGGTTGTGTCTGTAGATGGTGGGATCTGGTGTCTGGGATTTCACCTTGTCGGTGTGGATCATCAGGTCTGGTATCGTTTGGTTGTGTCTGTAGATGGTGGGTGTGATGAAATGGACTCCTATGTAGAACATATGATGATTTCTTATATAACCCAGACAGTATTGTATTTTGGTTTGTAATCTTGTGATGGCCGCTCGATGTTCCTAGAGTCTTGTAGATGAGTGATGGTGTTTATTTTAACATGGTAATATAATTAACTTGTTTGTCTTAGAAGGCCAGAGAACTTAATTATGCTAATCGTCCATTGTATATTACCCTGTGGATTGTTGACTCTATGTAAATGTCTTCAGCTGCCATTGTTTAATGTCCTGGTTTGCAGACTCAATGTCTCCTACTAACATTCCATTGTATTACTGCTAGGTGCTATATCAATCAGTATTTGGCTCTCCCTTGCCTGGACTGCAATTCTACTAGAAATGTATTATAAGAGGATTGAAAGCGAGCCAATAAGAATACAGTCTTATTCCACCAATCGTGAAGTCCCCAATATCCTGCAATGAGGGCTGAGGTTATATAAGCAGAGCTGTTCATTAACCAGAGTTAGTGAGATTCTGTCTAGTGACCTCAGTCTAGGGATTTCGGTCCCGGCTAGAGTGGCACTGGACTTGATAAAGGCAGCAAATCTAGGATCTTCGGATCCGATTGGCCGGCCATAACCCGAGGCCTAGGCATTTCAGTAACGACCAAGGGGATCAGAACCTGGATTATAACCCACAAGGACTTCAGCATCGAATTATCGGATTCGGCTGTGATGACAAAGATTGCATAAGAAGCCACACATGTTGGGACGATCCAATCACCTGGCTACAGACTTTGCTGTGCTATATTCTAATCCCTGGTGAGCCAGCGGAAGGGTAGCCTCTGTTGCCTGCTACATTGTTGTGTTTTGCTGGTTATGTGTTATATGCTGTTAACTGTTTGGGGATCCAATAAAGCCTTAATATTGTGGTTCCCTCACCCTGTGTTGTCTGAGTAGTGTTCTGCCCACGGTTAAGGAGCTCAGGCGTTCAGTTTGGGGATGAGCCATGGTCCAGGCTGTCTTGCTAAAGGCGGCTGGGCCAGAGGACGAGAGCACCCACTGACCCCGGGTCTCCACAGTGGGATCTAATGTCTGGGATCTCACCTTGTCGGTGTGGATCGTCAGGTCCGGTATTGTTTGGTTGTGTCTGTAGATGGTGGGATCTAGTGTCTGGGATCTCACCTTGTCGGTGTGGATCGTCAGGTCCGGTATCGTTTGGTTGTGTCTGTAGATGGTGGGATCTAGTGTCTGGGATCTCACCTTGTCGGTGTGGATCGTCAGGTCGGTATCATTTGGATGTGTCTGTAGATGGTGGGATCTAGTGTCTGGGATCTCACCTTGTCGGTGTGGCTCTTCTGGTGTTTCAGCAGCTCGGACCTCCAGCGGAAGCCTTTCCCGCACTCGATACACTGGAAGGGTTTCTCCCCGGTGTGCGTCCTCAGGTGTGTGGTGAGGTGCTGGCGCTGGACGAAGCTCTTGCCGCACTGTGTGCAGTGGTACGGCCGCTCCCCGGTGTGGATGCGCTCGTGGATGAGGAGCGACGTGTGGCGGCGGAAGCTCTTGTTGCAGATGTTGCAGGTGTACGGCCGCTCCTCCGTGTGCGTCTTCTCGTGCTTCACCAGGTCGCTGCACCGCAGGAAGCCTTTCCCGCACCGCGTGCAGCTATAGTTGCGCTGCCCGGACACTCGACGCTGCCGCGGTTTGGGAGGTTTCCTGGTCAGGAAAGTGACGTCATACTCCAGACACGGCGGCGGCCCGTCCCCGATCTGGATCTCCTGCTCCACCGTCAGCTGCGTCCCCAGGTGATAATCCAGCAGACAGCCCACCTCCACCGGGGGCTCCAGCTTCACCAGGGGCCCCACCTCCACCGGGGACTCCAGCTTCACCTGCACCTGCTCCAGAGCCTCCAGCTTCACCGGCTCCATCCCCCGATCCTCCATCACAGCACAGCGCCCCCTGCAGGAAGAAGAAACAGTCACTGCTCCATTACTACACGCTATACTCCAGTCACCTCCAGAGCTGCAGACACAGCTCCGCTATTACACCGCTATACTCCAGTCACCTACAGAGCTGCAGACACAGCTCCGCTATTAACCGCTATATCACTCAGAGCTGCAGACACAGCTCCGCTATTACACCGCTATACTCCAGTCACCTACAGAGCTGCAGACACAGCTCCGCTATTACACCGCTATACTCCAGAGCTGCAGACACAGCTCGCTATTACACCGCTCATACCCAGAGCTGCAGACACAGCTCCGCTATTACACCGCTATACTCCAGTCACCTCAGAGCTGCAGACACAGCTCCGCTATTACACCGCTATACTCAGTCACCTCCAGAGCTGCAGACACAGCTCCGCTATTACACCGCTATACTCCAGTCACCTCAGAGCTGCAGACACAGCTCCGCTATTACAACACCGCTATTACTCCCGTCACCTACAGAGCTGCAGACACAGCTCCGCTATTACACCGCTATACTCCAGTCACTCCAGAGCTGCAGACACAGCTCCGCTATTACACCGCTATACTTCCAGTCACCTACAGAGCTGCAGACACAGCTCCGCTATTACACCGCTATACTCCAGTCAACCTACCAGAGCTGCAGACACAGCTCCGCTATTACACCGCTATACTCAGTCACCTCCAGAGCTGCAGACACAGCTCCGCTATTACACCGCTATACTCCAGTCACCTCCAGAGCTGCAGACACAGCTCCGCTATTACACCGCTATACTCCAGTCACCTCCAGAGCTGCAGACACAGCTCCGCTATTACACCGCTATACTCCAGTCACCTCCAGAGCTGCAGACACAGCTCCGCTATTACACCGCTATACTCCAGTCACCTCCAGAGCTGCAGACACAGCTCCGCTATTACACCGCTATACTCCAGTCACCTCCAGAGCTGCAGACACAGCTCCGCTATTACACCGCTATACTCCAGTCACCTCCAGAGCTGCAGACACAGCTCCGCTATTACACCGCTATACTCCAGTCACCTCCAGAGCTGCAGACACAGCTCCGCTATTACACCGCTATACTCCAGTCACCTCCAGAGCTGCAGACACAGCTCCGCTATTACACCGCTATACTCCAGTCACCTCCAGAGCTGCAGACGCTAACCTTCTCCGCTATTACACCGCTATACTCCAGTCACCTCCAGAGCTGCAGACACAGCTCCGCTATTACACCGCTATACTCCAGTCACCTCAGAGCTGCAGACACAGCTCCGCTATTACACCGCTATATCAGTCACCCAGAGCTGCAGACACAGCTCCGCTATTACACCGCTATACTCCAGTCACCTCAGAGCTGCAGACACAGCTCCGCTATTACACCGCTATACTCCAGTCACCTACAGAGCTGCAGACACAGCTCCGCTATTACACCGCTATACTCAGTCACCCAGAGCTGCAGACACAGCTCCGCTATTACACCGCTATACTCCAGTCACCTCCAGAGCTGCAGACACAGCTCCGCTATTACACCGCTATACTCCAGTCACCTCCAGAGCTGCAGACACAGCTCCGCTATTACACCACTATACTCCAGTCACCTCCAGAGCTGCAGACACAGCTCCGCTATTACACCGCTATACTCCAGTCACCTCCAGAGCTGCAGACACAGCTCCGCTATTACACCGCTATACTCCAGTCACCTCCAGAGCTGCAGACACAGCTCCGCTATTACACCGCTATACTCCAGTCACCTCCAGAGCTGCAGCACAGCTCCGCTATTACACCGCTATACTCCAGTCACCTCCAGAGCTGCAGACACAGCTCCGCTATTACACCGCTATACTCCAGTCACCTCCAGAGCTGCAGACACAGCTCCGCTATTACACCGCTATACTCCAGTCACCTACAGAGCTGCAGACACAGCTCCGCTATTACACCGCTATACTCCAGTCACCTCAGAGCTGCAGACACAGCTCCGCTATTACACCGCTATACTCCAGTCACCTACAGAGCTGCAGACACAGCTCCGCTATTACACCGCTATACTCCAGTCACCTACAGAGCTGCAGACACAGCTCCGCTATTACACCGCTATACTCCAGTCACCTCCAGAGCTGCAGACACAGCTCCGCTATTACACCGCTATACTCCAGTCACCTCCAGAGCTGCAGACACAGCTCCGCTATTACACCGCTATACTCCAGTCACCTCCAGAGCTGCAGACACAGCTCCGCTATTTACACCGCTATACTCCAGTCACCTCAGAGCTGCAGACACAGCTCCGCTATTACACGCTATACTCCAGTCACCTCCAGAGCTGCAGACACAGCTCCGCTATTACACCGCTATACTCCAGTCACCTCCAGAGCTGCAGACACAGCTCCGCTATTACACCGCTATACCGTCACTACAGAGCTGCAGACACAGCTCCGCTATTACACCGCTATACTCCAGTCACCTCCAGAGCTGCAGACACAGCTCCGCTATTACACCGCTATACTCCAGTCACCTCCAGAGCTGCAGACACAGCTCCGCTATTACACCGCTATACTCCAGTCACCTCCAGAGCTGCAGACACAGCTCCGCTATTACACCGCTATACTCCAGTCACCTCCAGAGCTGCAGACACAGCTCCGCTATTACACCGCTATACTCCAGTCACCTCCAGAGCTGCAGACACAGCTCCGCTATTACACCGCTATATTCCAGTCACCTACAGAGCTGCAGACACAGCTCCGCTATTACACCGCTATACACCAGTCACCTACAGAGCTGCAGACACAGCTCCGCTATTACACCGCTATACTCCAGAGCTGCAGACACAGCTCCGCTATTACACCGCTATACTCCAGTCACCTCCAGAGCTGCAGACACAGCTCCGCTATTACACCGCTATATTCCAGTCACCTACAGAGCTGCAGACACAGCTCCGCTATTACACCGCTATACACCAGTCACCTACAGAGCTGCAGACACAGCTCCGCTATTACACCGCTATACTCCAGAGCTGCAGACACAGCTCCGCTATTACACCGCTATACTCCAGTCACCTCCAGAGCTGCAGACACAGCTCCGCTATTACACCGCTATACTCCAGTCACCTCCAGAGCTGCAGACACAGCTCCGCTATTACACCGCTATATTCCAGTCACCTACAGAGCTGCAGACACAGCTCCGCTATTACACCGCTATACACCAGTCACCTCCAGAGCTGCAGACACAGCTCCGCTATTACACCGCTATCATCACTCCAGAGCTGCAGACACAGCTCCGCTATTACACCGCTATACTCCAGTCACCTCCAGAGCTGCAGACACAGTCTCCGCTATTACACCGCTATACTCCAGTCACCTCCAGAGCTGCAGACACAGCTCCGCTATTACACCGCTATACTCCAGAGCTGCAGACACAGCTCCGCTATTACACCGCTATACTCCAGTCACCTCCAGAGCTGCAGACACAGCTCGCTATTACACCGCTATATCCTCCAGTACACCTCACAGAGCTGCAGACACAGCTCCGCTATTACACCGCTTTACTCCAGTCACCTACAGAGCTGCAGACACAGCTCCGCTATTACACCGCTATACTCCAGTCACCTCCAGAGCTGCAGACACAGCTTCGCTATTACACCGCTATACTCCAGTCACCTCCAGAGCTGCAGACACGGATCTGTTATTACACCGCTATACTCCAGTCACCTCCAGAGCTGCAGACACAGCTCCGCTATTACACCGCTATACTCCAGTCACCTCCAGAGCTGCAGACACAGCTCCGCTATTACACCACGCCTAGCAGACACAGCTCCGCTATTACACCGCTATACTCCAGTCACCTCCAGAGCTGCAGACACAACTCCGCTATTACAACCGCTATACTCCAGTCACCTCCAGAGCTGCAGACACAGCTCCGCTATTACACCGCTATACTCCAGTCACCTCCAGAGCTGCAGACACAGCTCCGCTATTACACCGCTATATCCAGTCACCTCCCAGAGCTGCAGACACAGCTCCGCTATTACACCGCTATACTCCAGTCACCTCCAGAGCTGCAGACACAGCTCCGCTATTACACCGCTATACTCCAGTCACCTCCAGAGCTGCAGACACAGCTCCGCTATTACACCGCTATACTCCAGTCACCTCCAGAGCTGCAGACACAGCTCCGCTATTACACCGCTATACTCCAGTCACCTCCAGAGCTGCAGACACAGCTCCGCTATTACACCGCTATACTCCAGTCACCTCCAGAGCTGCAGACACAGCTCCGCTATTACACCGCTATATCCAGTCACCTACAGAGCTGCAGACACAGCTCCGCTATTACACCGCTATACACCAGTCACCTACAGAGCTGCAGACACAGCTCCGCTATTACACCGCTATACCATACTCAGAGCTGCAGACACAGCTCCGCTATTACACCGCTATACTCCAGAGCTGCAGACACAGCTCCGCTTATACTGAACACACCGCTATTACACCAAGACTCCAAGCTCAGACACAGCTCCGCTATTACACCGCTATACTCCAGTCACCTCCAGAGCTGCAGACACAGCTCCGCTATTACACCGCTATACTCCAGAGCTGCAGACACAGCTCCGCTATTACACCGCTATACTCCAGAGCTGCAGACACAGCTCCGCTATTACACCGCTATACTCCAGTCACCTCCAGAGCTGCAGACACAGCTCCGCTATTACACCGCTATACTCCAGTCACCTCCAGAGCTGCAGACACAGCTCCGCTATTACACCGCTATACTCCAGAGCTGCAGACACAGCTCCGCTATTACACCGCTATACTCCAGTCACCTCCAGAGCTGCAGACACAGCTCCGCTATTACACCGCTATACTCCAATCACCTCCAGAGCTGCAGACACAGCTCCGCTATTACACCGCTATACTCCAGAGCTGCAGACACAGCTCCGCTATTACACCGCTATACTCCAGTCACCTCCAGAGCTGCAGACACAGCTCCGCTATTACACCGCTATACTCCAGTCACCTCCAGAGCTGCAGACACAGCTTCGCTATTACACCGCTATACTCCAGTCACCTCCAGAGCTGCAGACACAGCTCCGCTATTACACCGCTATACTCCAGAGCTGCAGACACAGCTCCGCTATTACACCGCTATACTCCAGTCACCTACAGAGCTGCAGACACAGCTCCGCTATTACACCGCTATACTCCAGTCACCTCCAGAGCTGCAGACACAGCTTCGCTATTACACCGGTATACTCCAGTCACCTCCAGAGCTGCAGACACAGCTCCGCTATTACACCGCTATACTCCAGTCACCTACAGAGCTGCAGACACGGATCTGTTATTACACCACTATACTCCAGTCACCTCCAGAGCTGCAGACGTGTTGCCCATAGCAACCAATCACAGTGCAGTCTTCATGTCCTATTCTGGAGAAATGAAAGCTGCCCTGTGATTGGGTGTCTGGTGACCATAGTGACCGGTTACTGGACTCTTCAATGTCTGGGAGCTGTAGGGGGATTTCTGCACAGAACATGAGGTGCGAACCCTGCTTAACAGCAGAACACCCCCCTGGATGGTGAATCAATGGTTCAGACGAGTAAGCAACAACCAATCAGGACACAGCTTTCATTCTCTGTGGGAGGGTTTGAGCATATAAGCAGGACTGTGATTGGCTGTTGTGGGCAGAGCCCTCCCTTGCGTCTCCTCCCCGCCGCAGTCACCTGCTCGGTCGCCGTTCACATCCCTCCTCCGGTCACTGAGCTCCGGGGCCCCGCAGCCTCGGGATCCTGCTAGTGACAGCGGCTGCCGTTACCTCCTCCTGCTGCGGCCTGACCGGTAAATTACCCCGCCTACTTCCGGCGACTGCGGCAGCTCTTTACCTGACTGGACTACAACTTCCGGCATGCATTTCGTGTTCTGTGAATGGCTTCCCCCGGACAGCAGAGCTCGTCAGTATAGTTCCGGGTGCAGTTAGCGGTGGTGACAGCAGGGGGCGATGATCTGCATGTGATGGATGAAGCTGATCTTCAGCCACAGCAGCACAGAGGATCAGAGCTGAGAACATTTATCCTTTAATTGCATAACTGACTGTAATATCTTATAATACCTGTAAATTATTAATATCTAGTGTACCATTAGGGGTGATTAAATCTATAATGGAATCTTGAGTTGCTCTTTTTATCTTGATCACGACCCCCCCACGTCCGTGCGCTCATGTAACGCTCCCTGGGTCGATTTCGGACCCGATATAAGCCTGACCACGGACCGGACGGAGCTGGTGGCAGCATTTGTGCTTGTGTTATTGGGGCCTCTGGCAGTGACGGGGTGGAGGAGATTATATGGGCTCCTGGTCGCGTATCATAAGGCGTATACCACACTAAACCAGCACAGACAGGGCAGCTGCGGCCCTTCTTTATCCTCAGGCAGTTCTCTGACTGACCTGGGGTTGACAGGAGGCGCTGTGGAGCTGCCAGGTTCAGTGGCAGCGGTGGGATCTAGATAATAGTGTGTGGGACCCAACTCCCTAACACTAAGGACGGCTGGCAGGAGCTTTTTCTGTCGGGGTCCTAAGATCAACTCAACACTAGCCGGTCAGAGTGTAAGTACAAAGGTGGGGTCTCTCCCAGGAGATCTGAACTAGATGGCGACTTGTAAGAAATGTAGCTTTTTCCTTACACAGTAAATAATGAGCAAAGTCTCAAAAAGGGAAAAAAGTACAAAAACCAAGAAAGAGCGTAGACAACAGTCAGTACGGCGCTGAAGCAAAGTTATTTAATAAAGTGTCCTTGCCACGACCGGTCCTGTGACTAATGGTCCATATTTGATTAAAAGTTCATACAGAGTCCTGTAGGCACGGTACGCTTGGTGGTTGCATTGTTACTCAGTTACTTGGCGAATCGCACATGTTCACACAGTGCATAATACAAAACATAGTTACATTGTAACCCTTGTTACACTTGTCCATTTCTCTGGCTAGCTATCCCTGTAACGGGCTGGAGCCTGACCTATAATTACTACGTGTGGACCTACGCAGCATAGGTGTCTCCGTCTGGTTAATCTGGTCTGTAGTGTCTACTACCGGTGGGGTGTGTGCCCTAACTGCTGGTCTGTGTGTGGATCTGAGTGGTTCTGGTATGGCAGCAGTCTCACTCTGGCTCACCATGGGACTGACAGGCTCACCAAATGCAAGGGGCTGACTTTCAGGCTCCGGTCCTTCAGTTCTCCTTGGGGTCTGTACAGGCGGTGGTGCGGCCACTTGGGGAAAGGTCAGTACTGGGACCACAATGGCTCCATTGATCTGAGTCCATGTCTTATACACCATACTGGGAGACTTCCCTATCATCTCTTCCCTCCCTGGCTGGGACTGGGGTATGGCCAGGGGCTTTTCAGCTGCTCCGGGCATCGTTTTAGGTGATCTCTGGAGACGGTGGCAGAGGTTTCTCCCTGTCCCTGCTGATTAGGCAGACCTTCGTGGGGTCAAAGTGGGAAGGCATCACGGTGTAGGGCTCTGCCTCCCACTGGTCATCCAATTTGTGGGTCGGCCGCTTCCAGGACTTGCTCTCCTGGTACCAGGGGGTCCGCAGGTACATTCTGGTTGCATGCCTTCTCCTGTTTTTCCCTAGCTTGGGCTAGGTTTCTTTCAACGCATTCTTGCACCTGGCGGTACCTTTGTTGGCGCTCTGCATCGTAGTCCATATCTGGTAGGTTGCTTTCTGGCATCAGTACCCCCATTTCCAGGTCAATCGGCAGCTTGCCAAGTCTTGATCTCATCAAGTAAGCGGGGCTGAAGTTGGTGGAGTTCACTGGGATGTGGTTGTACAGGTCCACCAGGTCTGGCAGCTTCTATGGCCACATGTTCCTCTCTTCTAGTGGGATAATTTGGTTCTGATCTGCTTGCACTCATAGTGGCTGCAGAACTCCTGGAATACCTCGGCCTCAAAGGCTGGACCCTGGTCTGTTATTACCAGTTCAGGGTAGCTCTGGGGTCTGCAGAAGTGTGCTTGGAAGGCTCGTGCTGCTGTCCTTGCTGTCAGGTTTTTCAAAGGTACCTCCACCAAGAACTGGAAGTAGCGGTCTACTATGGTGAGAGCGTACACGTAGCGGACCAGCTCGGGGTCAACGTCATGTGGTCCAGGGCCACCAGCTCTAGGGGTTGTTTGGTGATGATGGGTTTTATTAAGTAAATTGGAAACAATATTTCGCCGTTTCAAGCTTTTTAATCAAGTTTAAAAAATCCTGTGTGGACCAGTGTTTACAAGTGAATTGTGATAACAACACCAAAAAACAACCCTCACCTAGAAAAATAGTAAAGAAAAAGGTCCCACTTATCTTAGGTTGATGACAGGATATAAATGAAGGCAAACCCACCCTCTTGTTCGGTCACTTTGGAGTAATTGCTCAGAGTGAAGGTGGACACATTTTGTCTCCACAAACCCCCTGATGCAATCTCCAGGATTGTGTAGACAGGTGTTGCCTAACACGGTCAGTAGGTCTGCCCTATATTCCTTGTCAAAAAGTCCTAGATGGTGGTACGATACATGTATAAAGTCAGTGATCCATCAGTGTGGTACAATCCAGCCCTACGCGTTTCGTCTCCTGTTGTTCAACCAGGGACTCGTCAGGGGCACTGTGGTTTGGATCTTTCTTCTCAAGTATACAGTTCAGTTCGTCTTGGTATAGTAACCCTTTTTTTTTCGGTAGTATCTGTCAGGGGGAGAGAGAGTTTTACAATGCTTATTTACTCTCAATTCACATAAGAAATCGCATTGAATGGATATTACCTTCTATCAGTTATTTTGAGGTACATCTCCATTGAAGGTAATAGGTATGGGTATAAGAGATCAATCCCCTTTTTTTTGTTCAGATACCTGCAGCAAAACAATATTTAGTTTTACCACACTGCATCCAAACACCATATTCCATCTATATAGTAAAGACCAGCATTATTTACCTCCTCTCCTATCTGTCTCGATACATCAAGGGTTACAGACTGTCAGGGGCCTCTCCCCAGGCAGTGTTGCTGTGGTGTCACCTCCCTGGATGTGTAGTAACTGGCTGCCGAGGCTAGAGGTAGTGATATAGTCATCCCTCGATCCGCCCCCTAGCCGCCTCCCACCACGAGGGATGACGTGGCAGGCGTGCGTTTCACAGGAGCGTTCCATCCAGCGCGCATGCCCAAATCGCAAGGCGTGAGCGCGCAGGGCATCGTGTGGTAGACACGCGATTTACAAGAGCATTCCAGCTAGCGCGCATGCTCAAATCGCAGAGCGTGAATGCGCAGGACCTGGCGATCGGGACAGAAGAGGCTTTGTGTCTCACCTGCGCTTAACTCATTGCGCGTGCGCTACCCACTTTGGGCAAATCGCTATGTGAAGCCAAAAAGCCACCTTATATGTCTGGAATTTTAACACCATTCATATACAGTATTAATTCTGACAGGATCGGTGTCATGGGGCCCCTATATAGAGGGATATTATTTTCTTATTTCTGTTTGGTCTTTAGGCTGACATATTTATAGGGGGATTTGATAATACATCAGGTAAACTATATCAGGTTCGATATTACCCATATTTATATATTATTAAAATTTGAGAGGGTAATTATAACTAACACACTGAAGGTACTATATCAACCTTTTCAAGGAAGGCGTTTAGGTTTGGAGAGTTATGTCTGGCTTACCGTTTTGTAGGGTGATTTATGGTAGGGGACTAGTAATGAATACCACTAAGGGAGGATTTGTATGTGTTGATCTAAGATAGGTTTGTCAGTTTCTACCGGATTACTAATTTCAAGAGTGTTATTTTAGTTATCTCGATATTATTTTTGGAATCAAATTCCAAGGGGTTAATGGTCCCTACCCTTTTTGGGTTGTCTGGGGATGGCTGGTATTTGGACCTATCCAGTCTTTTAGGGTCAACAAGCCTATGTCGTTTATTCTTATTGCTGTCATAGAAAGCATGTGTAACTTTGAGATTCATTTAGTCCATCAGGGGACACTGTTTTTAGGCGGTGTATCCATTTACATTCCTTCTGTAACACCAATCTATCCCAATCACCACCTCTACTCGGTGGGGGGATGACTTCTATGGCCTGGAAAGACAAGCAGTCAATGTCATTACCATGTTCATCCCGAAGATGTCTCGCAATTGGAGTATCTCTCCCATTGCGTACATCCCCAAGATGTTCACCTATCCTTCTTCGTAGTTCACGGATCGTTTTTCCTACGTATTCTAGACCACAAATGCAACTGCATAGATAGATCACCCCTTTCGTCTTGCAGTTTGCAAAATGTCTGATAGTGAATGTCCTACCGAGGTTCCTACTGAGGAAGGTTTTACCCGTCATTATATATTTACACGTAACGCATTTTCCGCACTTGAACGTTCCTGTCTCCCTCCTATCTAGCCATGTCCCTTTTGGTCTTGGTGGATTATACATACTGTGGACCAGCTGATCCTTTAAATTCCGACCCCGTCTATAAGTGATGGATGGATGGGCAGGAATTAGATCTTTTAAGTCAGGATCAGCTGTAAGAATTCTCCAATGTTTACACAGGATGCTTCTTACATCGTTGGACCTAGTGTCGAAGTTACCAATTATTCTTAAAATATTTGTCTCTGATCTTGTCTTTGTTTTTAGTAGGTCTGTTCTTGGTCTATCTTCCGCTTCTCTATATGCCTTATTTAGGACGTGCTGGGGGTATCCTCTGTTCCTAAACCTCATCTGTAGGTCTTTAGCTTGCTTATAGAAGCTCGCATCCCTAGTACAGTTTCTCTTTATCCTAAAATATTGCCCCTTGGGAATTCCCCGCTTCAGGCTAGGGGGATGGTGACTATCCCAATGAAGCAGATCGTTGCTTGCAGTCGGCTTCCGATAGGTGCGTGTTATCAAATGGCCGTCAGTATCTCTCTCTATGGTTATGTCAAGGAAGTTAATTTTATTATCATTGAACTCAGATGTAAAATGTAGCCCTATTTGATTATTATTTAGGTTAGAGACAAATTCATTAAAACTCAACTCATTCCCTGACCATAATACAAAGATGTCGTCAATGTAGCGCCCCCAGAAAAGTATCTGGGGGCACCACCAGTCATCGTTGTTTCCACCAAAGACTATAGTTTCCTCCCACCAGCCCAGGAACATGTTAGCGTAGGTAGGAGCCATGGAGCTACCCATGGCAGTGCCCCTGAGCTGGTGGTAGAAACGGCCATCGAACCGAAAGTAGTTATGAGTTAGGACAAACTGTAGTAGTGATAGAACAAACTTATTGTGCTCCTTATACTGTAAGCTTCTTGCACTCAGAAAGTATCTGATAGCCTCTAGTCCACATTCGTGTGGAATATTACTATAAAGTGCTTCCACATCAATGGACGCCAGAAAGACCTCTTTCTCAATAACTACATCCTCCAACTTGGTAAGTAGGTCCATCGTGTCCCTCAGGTAAGAGGGGAGTGACGTAACATATCCCCTCAACACTTTGTCTAGGTAGACACTGGAGTTTTGTGTCAGGGAATCATTTCCAGATACTATCGGACGACCCTTCAAAGGAGACAGCCCCTTATGCACTTTGGGTAGTGCATAGAACACTGGTACTACAGGGTATTTAGTATCCATAAAATTCAGCTCGTTCTTACTCAGTAATTCTTTTAAAAAGGCATCATTTAAGATGTTTCGCAGCTCATCACCAAAGGTGTCAGTGGGGTCACTTTTTAAAACCTTGTATGTTAACTGGTCCTTGAGAATGTTCATACACATCTCCTTATATCTTTCATGTGTAAGTACCACTAGGTTACCACCCTTATCCGCAGGTTTTAAAATTATATCCTCCCTCTTAGACAAATTGTCTAGGGCTTCCCTTTCAGATCTAATAAGGTTCATGCGGTGACTATCCCTATACTCCTCCAACTTGCTAAGGTCCTCACCTACTAGTTTCATAAATATGTCTATACTGCCATTGTCAGTTAAAGGGGGGGCTTTTTTACTCCGCGGTCTTAAGTCCGTAAAGGGACCCAACCCTATATTCTCCTGACAACTCAGTGCGGACATGTCTCTAA
Organism: Allobates femoralis; assembly: GCA_033576535.1. Classification (NCBI taxonomy): domain Eukaryota; kingdom Metazoa; phylum Chordata; class Amphibia; order Anura; family Aromobatidae; genus Allobates; species Allobates femoralis. The sequence goes on from JARQOC010000002.1 coordinate 750,340,700, forward strand.
TCAAGGGTAGATCCTCTTCATCTACACCCAACTCTATGCATTTCTGTCGATCGTTCTTTTTGAAAAACAATTTCCATTTCAGTTTACGTCCAAAAAGGGCGATATCCTTTGTCCAATCAAAAGAATTGAAATTATTTGTTGGAACAAATGACAGGCCCTTTCCTAAGATATCTACTTCTTGATCACTGAGTGTAAATGGGGTAAGGTTAATGATCCTAGATTTATCTGGGGGGTCAGTGTTTATTCCATTATTCCTTGGTTTTACGTTTAGTGGTACCTGGGCGCTGGAGTACCAGTTCTGTCTCTCAATTCGTAACCTCGCTGTTGATGACCTAGTTCTAAAAAAGACGGAGCTGGTGAAGGAAAGGATAATGAGGCAGGTAACGGCTGTTGCGGTATTATTGGTCCTGGTCTTGGATCTGGTCCCGGTCTCGGGTCTGGACCTGGTCTTGGGTTCTCCCATCTTGGCTTACCTCTACCCCTGCCTCTTCCCTTATTTCTCGGTTTGTTTGGTGGTCTTTCGTAATTCGCTTTCTGTAGTCTAGCCAGTCGTTCACTTAGTCCCGATTGGCTTCCCTCTCCCTCAGAGTATTCACTTTCAGAGGAAGTGGCATCAGTAGGGACCACTGGTGTTGGTGCTACCGGAATTACTGGGACCTGGGCACCCTGTTCATCCAACAGGGACGGGTATGCTTTTCTCTCTTTAAAATCCGTATAGTCCCTTGAGTACTGCTTCTGTTTTCTGTCCTTTATACCACTCTGGAATTTCTCTATTGTTTGTTGTAATGCTAGTTCTCTTCTTTGGAAATCTGTTTCAGTTTTATATTTTAGAGCCTGTTCAGTTAGTTCGTTCAATCTTTTTGATGTTTCCTCAAAAATAAGCTTTTCTTCTTTTAATAGGATTTCCATAAAGCGTATAGAGCTATCAGTTAATTCCTTCTCCCAAGAAGCTAGTAACTCTGGGGATCGTGCCCTTTTGGCTGGGGCCAAGGTAATTCTGAGGCCTAATGGGATTATCCTATTTTTAATATAATTCTCTAAGGATCTAATCTCCCACCATGACCTAAGATTATCTTTATAACACCCTGTTAATGTATGAAAGGTAGTTTTGATATAATTACATGGTACGGTTCCCGCACTCCCTGTCGTGACAGGTTCAGAAAAAATGTCTTGGGCATCTAATAACCATTGATCCCTATTTATAGGCCCTGATAAAAAACTAGCCATATATACTAAAGTCTGACCTATATGATTCACCGAATTCTCGTTATTTGTTTTCCTGTATATAAATCTTATTAAGTAAATTGGAAACAATATTTCGCCGTTTCAAGCTTTTTAATCAAGTTTAAAAAATCCTGTGTGGACCAGTGTTTACAAGTGAATGTGATAACAACACCAAAAACAACCCTCACCTAGAAAAATAGTAAAGAAAAAGGTCCCACTTATCTTAGGTTGATGACAGGATATAAATGAAGGCAAACCCACCCTCTTGTTCGGTCACTTTGGAGTAATTGCTCAGAGTGAAGGTGGACACATTTTGTCTCCACAAACCCCCTGATGCAATCTCCAGGATTGTGTAGACAGGTGTTGCCTAACACGGTCAGTAGGTCTGCCCTATATTCCTTGTCAAAAAGTCCTAGATGGTGGTACGATACATGTATAAAGTCAGTGATCCATCAGTGTGGTACAATCCAGCCCTACGCGTTTCGTCTCCTGTTGTTCAACCAGGGACTCGTCAGGGGCACTGTGGTTTGGATCTTTCTTCTCAAGTATACAGTTCAGTTCGTCTTGGTATAGTAACCCTTTTTTTTTTCGGTAGTACTGGAAGACCCGTCTTTAAATAGAGATCCTCATCTGAATGATATCTGTCATGAATCCGTATGTTGGATAAGGAGCCACCGTCATCTGAAAAAATGTAGTTTTCAGCTGTCTATTATATGTTCAGATGGAAGATATTCGGCCCCTATTCCCCACTATGAGTGTCACAGCTATCTTTAAAATTAGCACACCCAGTGTTGTCAATAAGGTATTATTATAATATCATAACAGAAGAAAAACCCACCAACAAAGTCTGTTGTTGCCTGTCCCAGTGCCCTGATTAAACACTTTGTAGCTCTGTGGACACTGTAACATAAGGGGTACAAAAAGTGAGTATATGAACCACACCATAATAGACAGTGTGGAGTTGTGTGCACTCACGTATGTCCCGTCATCAGTGGTAAATCAGTGTCTCAATGTCCTCGTTCCTCAGACTGTGTTTAAAGGATCCCTGTAAGGCAGTGGGTATTAGGACTACATTCAAGGAATCATCTATATGGAAAGATAAACACTCACTAACCTCCTCTGTGGTATCATGGTAGATTCCTATTAGCATACCTCTATTTTAGTAGTTTGGTGTATAACATTAGTTCATTGGTTATCTGTCAGGGGGAGAGAGAGTTTTACAATGCTTATTTACTCTCAATTCACATAAGAAATCGCATTGAATGGATATTACCTTCTATCAGTTATTTTGAGGTACATCTCCATTGAAGGTAATAGGTATGGGTATAAGAGATCAATCCCCTTTTTTTTGTTCAGATACCTGCAGCAAAACAATATTTAGTTTTACCACACTGCATCCAAACACCATATTCCATCTATATAGTAAAGACCAGCATTATTTACCTCCTCTCCTATCTGTCTCGATACATCAAGGGTTACAGACTGTCAGGGGCCTCTCCCCAGGCAGTGTTGCTGTGGTGTCACCTCCCTGGATGTGTAGTAACTGGCCGCCGAGGCTAGAGGTAGTGATATAGTCATCCCTCGATCCGCCCCCTAGCCGCCTCCCACCACGAGGGATGACGTGGCAGGCGTGCGTTTCACAGGAGCGTTCCATCCAGCGCGCATGCCCAAATCGCAAGGCGTGAGCGCGCAGGGCATCGCGTGGTAGACACACGATTTACAGGAGCGTTCCATCCAGCGCGCATGCCCAAATCGCAAGGCGTGAGCGCGCAGGGCATCGCGTGGTAGACACGCGATTTACAAGAGCATTCCAGCTAGCGCGCATGCTCAAATCGCAGAGCGTGAACGCGCAGGACCTGGCGATCGGGACAGAAGAGGCTTTGTGTCTCACCTGCGCTTAACTCATTGCGCGTGCGCTACCCACTTTGGGCAAATCGCTATGTGAAGCCAAAAAGCCACCTGGTGAAATTGTAGTTGGAGAGCCGTGCCATCCAGCACTGTTCCAGCGCGCCCAACTTGGCGGTCTCTAGGTGGGTCAGGGGGTTGTTCTCCATATAGATGGTGAACGTTGCTGCAGCCAGGTAGTGTTTAAAGCCAGGAACTCTAGCTTAAAGGAGCTGTAGTTGTTGGGGTTTCTCTCTGTAGGCCGGAGCTTCCTGCTGGTGTAGACAATCACTCTCTCTTTGCCTGTCTGCACTTGGGCCAACACGGCTCCCACTCCCACATGGCTGGCATCGGTGTACAGTAGGCCGGGTAGGCAACTGATCTCTTCCCCCATCAGGGCCCACTTTAGCTGCTTGAAGGAGTCTTCCTCTCTGGCCTCCCATTTCAGTTGGTGGCTCGGGCCCTTTGCCTTCCTGGACTGGCCTACTAGGAGGTCTTGCAAGGGCGTGGCCATCTTGGTGAAATCTTTAATGAATCTTCGTTAGTAGCCTACTAGCTGCAGGAACTGCCGCACCTCTTTGAGGGTGTTGGGCCTTGGCCAAGTCTTGGATTGCAGTGACCTTGTCGCGGTACGGGGCCACACCTTCTGCGCTTACCACATGGCCTAGGTAGTGCACCTTGGGTTTGAGGAGATGGCGCTTGGACGACTTCACTTTCATGCCGAACTTGGACAGCACCTCGAAGACATCTGCCAGATGTTTCAGGTGGTCTTCATACATCCTGGAGTAGACTATGACATCATCCAGGTACAGCAGCAAAGTTTCAAAGTTCCTATGTCCCAGGCAACACTCCATCAACCTCTGGAACATCCCTGGTGCATTGCAGAGCCCGAAGGGCATACAACTGAACTCGCAGAGGCCCATTGGGGTCATGAAGGCGGTCTTCTCCCGGTCAGCCTCAGCCATGGGGACCTGCCAATATCCACTGGTGAGATCTAGTGTTGAAAAACAGCGGTTCTCAGTGCAGCTAATGAATCCTCTCTCCTGGGTAATGGATAAGCATCTTTATGTGTTATGCGATCAATCTGTCTATTGTCAACACACATCCTCATTGTACCATCTTTCTTCTTTACCAGTGGAGCTGCCCAGGGGCTACAACTATCTCTGATCACCCCAACCTCCTTCATTTCCTGTAACATCTCCGTGGCACATTGGTAGTGAGCTGGTGGTATAGGCCTGTACCTCTCTTTGATGGGTGGATGGTCACCTGTGGGTATGTGATGCTGCACCCCTTTTGCCTGCCCAAAGTCTAAAGGGTGTTTGCTAAAGGCTTGCTCATACTCCAGGACCACCCGGTATACTCCATGCTTTTGGTGTGATGGGGTGGAGCTGGTGTCTACGTTCAGCGTCTTGCACCAGTCCTCAGCTTCCCCTCAGGGCCATTGTCCTCTGCCTGTTCTGACGGATCCAAGGGCCCTGCAGCTGTGATCGCGTTGTTACTGACCGTATACAGCTTGGCAATGGTGGCATACCGAGGTAGTTTGGCCTCCTCATCCCCACAGTTTAGGATGCGTACTGGCACCCTCCCCCTGCGGACATCAACTACACCTCTGGCTGTCAGGAAGGTGGGCCTACTGTCTAAATACACAGGCTCCAACAGCGCCTGGTAATCCTGCCCTCTGAGGCCTATAGCCCTGCACCAACTCAACATTTCACTCCGCGGGGATATTACAATGGGGGTTGAGTCACTTACTCTTACACTGCCGATTTCGCCTCCAGACAGCTCCACCTGCTGTCTCTGCATCAGGGCCTTTATCTCTTTCTGCAGGGCTCTCTGCTGCCCGATGTTGGCGGTCTCAGCAACCTGTTGCAACAACACAATAATCTCACCCAAACAATTTTCAATGACATTTCTACCTAGTGTTAGCATGGGTTACTTGCTCGCCGGTCAACAATCACCATACCCTGTGCGCTTAGTTCCACCCGCCCCACTTTAATAGTCACTTCTTTAAGCCCCACCTGTGGCACGGGCTGCCCGTTGCTAGCAAACATGGTGAAACTATCATCCGGGAGGTAAACAATATCAGAGTCCACCAATAGTGCTTATAAAGGATATGTTATCGCCGTTACCTGGGGACCCAGTGTCCAACAAACGTTCATGGGGATCCCATCCAGCACGACAGGCAGAACCGGCCGTCCTCCCACGTACCTGTTGCGCCAGTGCAGTCGGCCTGACAAGTTTACTCCTGGGGGTTGGCCCACGGCCCCAGGGGTTTCTCATTTAAAGTGCAGGATCTTGCTAGGTGTCCCGCTTCATTGCAGCGGCAGCAGATGGGTTGTCCTGCAGCTTCATAGCGGTCGGTGTGTCGTCCTGCGCTGGTGGGGTACCTCCTCTGGTGTATCCATGGGACGTCATCTGGGCTGGAGGCAAGGCGAATCCCCTCTAGCGGTCTGGATTCTTGGATGGCTTGCACGGCTCTGGCCAGGTTGGCAATCCCTCTGGTCCGCTGCTGTAACTGCTGTAATTGGAATTGCACGGCTTCAGGAGTGAGTGTCTCTAAAGTCTGTGCACTGGCCCCTACAGAGGCCAGGGAGGAGGGCTCTTCCTCCGTGTGGTAGGTTTGGGCCAGCCGCTGGGATGGCGCGGGCCGCTGACAGTGGTACCCTTTAGGATCCAGAGGGCCCGATCTTTGAACTCCATAAAGTCCATCTCGGGGTGTTGCATAGCCAGGACCCGCAGCTGGACCCAGTGGGTTGGACACTGAAAGCCCTTGATGAATTGGTCGGTTAGCAGCTTGTTTTTACCCCGGAGCACTGTCGGGGTCGGCCTGCTTCATGGCCCTAGTGCCTCTTGCAGGTTCAAGGCATAGCCGCGCACACTGTCCTGCACCCCTTGCTTGTACGGACTTTTAGTTCTACGGCCAGTCCTGCTGTTGAAGGCCTCTTTCAGTTTGGCAAAAACTTGTTTCACAGTTCGTTTGACCGTGGCTAGCCAGGATCTGGCCTCGCGCAGGGCTTCACCGGTCACTTGTCCCATCAACATGGTCACCCGTTGTTCTTCCATCATGGGGTACACTCCAAACACACTTTTTACCCGCTCTCGGAAGTCGATGAGGGTTTTGGCCTCCCCCGAGTACTGCGGGAGTCACGCCAACCCCGGGAGGCACGGCCTGGTGAACAGCAAGATGATGATGGTCGCTGCGGCTGCTTCTCCGGCGGGGGCATCGTCGGGTGCTGCGGGCTGCTCCACCGCGGTCTGCTCCTTGTCTGTGGTGGACATCATTCTCCCCCTTGGTCAACCGCAGCCCAGCCTTGGCTTTCGGTTATTGGGCCACCTCCTCTGCCCTCAGCAAAAGTCTAGCACGTGCAGCGGGATTTACGGTCTAGGCCTTCCTGCAGGAGCGCTTCTGGTGCAAGACGTCCTGCAGGGAAATTCCGGTGCAGGACTTCCAGTGTCGCATGGGACTGATGTCAGAGCGTGGGGCCTTTGTCTCCGTTCGTGCCCTGTCTACATCCCCGCCCATGATGAGACGCCCCCTCACTTTCCCACGCACCACGTGGGGCAAAAAGAAAAATGGCGAATGTTCACAATTCGATACAGACTAAGGCACACAAGACCCGTTAATTTTGGGCATGAGATCCTGTTCATGACAACAGGAAACTGTCACACCCGGGGCTGTGGGGGATTTACTTGAGGTTGGGCCCGCTCCTTGCTGCTGTTAATGCGGGGGATTCACTGGTTGCCGAAAGCCCGGTCTCATGGCCCTGGGGACAGGTTTTAAAAGGGGAGAGCAGTCTCTGGGTAGTTTTGTGGGATAAGAGTTTATTGTGACGCCACCCGTGGTAGGAACTCTGGGGACGATGGGAATGCAGCTGTGATGGTGTCGCTCCCCACGGGTGGAGCAGATCCCCAGGGCAACCGTTAAAGTCTATGGTGGTGGTAGGCCGTTGGGGGTGCAGGACTTGTTCTTCAGAATAACCAACAGACACAAGGGATTGCAGTCTCCGTTACCTTTACTGAGGGAAATAGCAGGTTCGTGCAGGGCACTTTCCACAAGAGGTGTTAGGGTCTGGAGCCTGGGAGCAAATTGGGGTCCTCCACACCTGGCCAGTTCTGAAGCCTACCTGTGGCGCTGGTCTTGGTGGGTCCTGGCTGCCTGTAGCTATGCTGTGACCCTCTCCTCTCTTGCATACAGTCTCTGGCCCGTACGACAGGCGGCTTGAGCCCTTTCTAGGTTACTCTCTTCTGGCTGTTCTTCCAGAGCTCTGTGGTGCTGCTGTGTCTCCTGGGCCTTGTGGTGGACGAGCAACGGAATCTTTCGCCCTCCGGGGTTGGCTGCTGGGCCTAGAGTCCCTCACAACCTCTGACTTCGGTGTCCGCTCCTGCGCTCTGTACTGGGGAGAACTGGCACTGGCTCCACTCCCCAGACCTCCTTCTCCACTTCCTCAGACCCTCACGCTGGCTAGTCTCCGTTCTGGGACGAGCCTTACTCTGCTCGTCCACGGGACCTCTTCACAGTTCTCCTAGGAACTGAACTGCCTAACCCGCCTCCAGGCCAGAATTTATAGCAGGGTGTCGCGAAGACTTAGTCAGGACCTGCAGCTCTCTGGCGCCTCCTTAGCCTGCTGGCCAAATCCAGTATTGCCAGAGGATAAGAAAGGAGCCCAGCTGCCCTAATTTATGTTGTCTACTGCGGCACGTGATGTGATGGGATGTGTATATACCACCAGTTCCTGCCAGGAACGTATATATACCTCGATCCAGTCACCCTCAGGCCCACAATATCACATAAATACAAAAACGTTATGCTGCCACCACTGATCTCTCGCAGGTGGATCGGTAACCTGTATGATAGCGTAAAAACGAACAGTGAGGTCGTGAGAGCTCGTTCATAGGACAAGGAGATCGAGACTAGTAAATTATAATATTTAACTCCCAAAGATGGGCAGTGATTATATAAAAGATTTACAGGATATTACATAAGATGGTGGACCCAGGGAACTATAGACCTGTGAGCCTCAATTCTATACCAGGAAAGGTCTATAAACAAATTATAAAACAACATGTATGTAAGGACCTGGATGACAATGAAGTGATTAACCAGAGCCAGAATGTGTTTGTAACTAGTCAGTTTCTTCCTGAAAATGATTGCAATCACAAATTCTTTGCTATTATTATCTTTATTTAATTTGTCTTCAATGAAAAAGCACAAAAAGAATTGTCCTAAAGCCAAATTGGATCTAATTCCACCAAACATAAAAAAGGGGGCAGACAAAAGTATTGGCACTGATAGAAAAATCATGTGATTCTTCTCTAATTTGTGTAATTAACAGCACCTGTAACTTACCTGTGGCACCTAACAGGTGTTGGCAATAACTAAAACACACTTGCAGCCTGTTGACATGGATTAAAGTTGACTCAACAGGCTGGAGTTTGCCAAAACTTACCTGAGAAAGCCTAAAACATTTTGGAAGAATGTTCTCTGGTCAGATGAGACAAAAGTAGAGCTTTTTGGGCAAAGGCATCAACATAGAGTATACAGGAGAAAAAAAAGAGACATTCAAAGAAAAGAACACGCTCCCTACAGTCAAACATGGCGGAGGCTCCCTGATGTTTTGGGGTTGCTTTGCTGCCTCTGGCACTGGACTGCTTGACCGTGTGCATGGCATTATGAAGTCTGAAGACTACCAACACATTGTGCAGCATAATGTAGGGCCCAGTGTGAGAAAGCTGGGTCTCCCTCAGAGGTCATGGGTCTTCCAGCAGGACAATGACCCAAAACACACTTCAAAAAGCCCTAGAAAATGGTGTGAGAGAAAGCACTGGAGACTTCTAAGGTGGCAGCAATGAGTCCAGACCTGGATCCCATAGATCACCTGTGGAGAGATCTAACAATGGCAGTTTGGAGAAGGCGCCCTTCACATATCAGGGACCTGGAGTTTGCCAAAGAAGAATGGTGTAAAATTCCAGAAGAGCATTGTACGAAACTCATTGATGGTTACCGGAAGCGGTTGATTGCAGTTATTTTGGCTAAAGGTTGTGCAACCAAGTATTAGGCTAAGGGTGCCAATACTTTTGTCCGGCCCATGTTTGGAGTTTTGTGTGAAATGATCAATGTTTTGCTTTTTGCTTCTTTCTCTTTTGTGTTTTTTCATTGAACACAAATTAAATGAAGATAATAATACCAAAGAATGTGTGATTGCAAGAAACTGAGTATTATCTGACAGAATTGCAGGGGTGTCAATACTTTTGGCCACAACTGTAAGAATGACCAGGATGGTGACCGGAACGGTTATAGGATCTGGGAATGTTTAGCTTTCAAAAGAGAAGACTGAGAGGAGACTTAATAGCTGAATCCTCACCAAGCCCATTTGTCACAGTTTTTTGCCTGCTTTGACTTTGTTCTTCATTTCCATCCAGCTGACAGGAACGTCAAGGTGGACAACACTTTCTAGGTCCTTTTCATCTGCTGATCAAGAGGAGAAACCATATCACATCATGGAGCCCTCCAAGATGTTTACTGTGGCACCTTTATGCATGTCTCAGGTTCTACCCAGAAAGACTTTCGTCTCTTAGTGTTGCAGTGGGGTCACTCCTCAAAACTTGCATGTCATACCGTGCAGAAGAAGACAGCTCTGGTCATTTCGCAAGACTATTGATGGCCATCCATGCACAAAGACACTGTAGACTTAGTCTCTGCCTGTCTGTAACATGCTAGATATAAGACTCCAAAACAGCTTCCGTCTGGCCGACTACTACCGCTTCCGTTAACGTCTGTTTCATAGCATAAGTTTCACAATTGCACACTCTTCTTTATTTAAGCTTTAGGAGCAACATAGATGTCAACGCGTTTCGGTCCAGTATAGACCCTGATCACGACAGTTGCCTCTGTTTTATTGTCTTCTTAAAGATAGGGGGAACTTCACCCTGCTTACTTCATTTCATCCTTTGAGTAGAGTTATACAAGGAATCCCTTGAATGGTATAGATTGGAAAAAAGCCGTATTTCGTTACGTCCCGAATCGGGGGTGTCCTTGTGATGTGCCTGTTTCATCGCACCACATAGCAATGGACTTTGTCACAGACCTTCCTCTGTATGTTCTATCATTTGGGTGGTGGTGGATTGCTTTTCCAAGATGGCTCACTTAGTTCCACTGCCTGCCCTTCCCTCCACTCCTTTGCATGCAAAAGAATGTATACAGCATATTTTCCATCCACAAGATTTTCCTCATTTTCAACAATAATGTTCAGTTTACATCCAGGTTCTGGAAATCCACATGTAAACTTCTGGATGTAACATTGCATTTCTCTTCGGCCTACCACCCTCACACTAATGGGCAGGTGGAGCGGTTCAACCAGATCATTACAACTTTCCTGCGGCATTTCACTAATGCGAACCGTAACAATTGAGTAAAGCTGAATGGGCGGAATTCTTCAACAGTATGACAGCAAAGCTTCTGCAAATCCCCATTTTTTAAATTGTCTATGGTCAATAGTCCAACTTCCCTCTCCCAGCGTCAACTGCTTCTGGCATTCCTGGCACCGACACTCTCTCCAAAGAATTCTCTCCAATCTGGAAGGACACATAGTCAGTTCTAGTGAAGTCTCCTAGTGGATGAAGACACATGAGGATAAGAGGTCATTTATCTATCCTGAAGCTTGTGGTTCTTAGCCACTTCTTCAAGAATCCTGGTATCCTGCCCTTGCCAGTCAGCTAGATGTCTTTGAAGTGAGAGACATCCTGGCCATGAAGAAGGTTAGAATGAAAACCTTATTCTTGGTGGATTAGAAGGGTTTTGGTTCTGAGAAGAGATCGTGGTAGACCCTGGAGAATATTAATCCTTTTCTTCTCCTGAAGAGATTCCTTAAAAGGCTGGAAAGGAAAAGGCATAAGGAGGGTGGTACTGTAACCCTGTCAGTGTCCCCGTACGCCTCCCAGCAGGGACACAGATGGACTCACCTTCCTGGTTGCTCATGGGTGGTTTCTGACTCAGTCTCTGCCTCCTGCTCTCAGGGCCTGCACATGCCACACAGGTCCCCTGGAAGAGCACCTAGGGTCTCCCCCCTCTTAATGTGCTGTTTACCTAAGCTGCAAGTGCCTCAGTAAGTATGTAAGGCATCCTTCCCCTTCGGGAGGTGCCTAAAACAAAGTGTTCATTATGTTTGATGCATGTTGCTAGTTTTCAGGTCCCGTACGCTGTGCTCTAAGCTGTGTTCCTGTCGCCATACCTGCCATAATGTACCAGTATCTGTAGTCCTGTGCCAGTACGCAGGTAGTTGTAGACGTCCTTGGACACAGGAATGGGAAGTTGAGGAAGCAATCCAAATAAGGGTGGGAACAGACTAGGTAAGTTAGTTCTGAGCTGGAGCCTAGAAGAAGGCTAACTGCTGTACACAATACTCAAGCAATGAGTCAATGTTAAATGTGACTATAAGGCCCAAACAGAAAACAATATGGCTTTCACAGATTCAGCAGCAGCCATCTTACTAAAGGATCATTTGCTAGGACACAATAACAGCCTCCAGTGGTAAGGAGTGGAATTGCAGCAGAATTTAGTAAAGTGAATAATAGCAGCCACTAGTGGTAAATCCGGAGGACAGAATTGATAAAAGCATCTTGTGCTTGAGGAGACCATAGGTTTGCCTTTCTTTGCTAGTTGGGTGATGAGTGCAATTATTCCTGAAAAACTCTTAGTGAATCATCTGTAGGAAATGACAAAGCAAATAAATCGTACCTCTTGCACGTTTTTCGGGGTTAGCCATCAATCTTGAATCTTGCTACAGTCCACTTGTAATCCACGAGTAGAGATTATAATGCCCAAGAACTGGATATCTGATGGATTTCACAATTCTCCAACTTAATATAGAGGTGGTGGTCTCTTAGACGCTTTATCACAGTCTTCACATGGTCCAGATTTTCTGCAGTTAGAGAAGATTAGTATATCTCTAGATAAATGATCAGATTGATCGAAACGTTGTGGGAGCATTGCACAGGCCGAATATTACTAAAAATTCACAATGTCATGACGTGATTTAAATGCTGTCTTCCATTCATCCCCTGTGTGCAACACAGCCTTTTTCAATGAATGTTAATATTCTTAATTAGGCCAGAAGTATTGTTCTTTTGTTTGTTAACTCATTAGAAGACATTGTTTCTTATCAGACTGCTGGACCCTCTGTTGTTTTAAGCCCCTGTCACACATAACGAGCACCAGCAATGCCGATAACGATACGACCTGGCCGGGACCGCTGGTGCGTTGTTTTCACATCGCTGGTAAGATGTCAAACAGGTATCTCACCAGCGATGTCACCACGACTTCAGCAACGATCCAGAAAATACCAAGGTCGTTGGGAATTGCCATTCCATAGCGTAGCATTGAGATAGTTGGTCATTGTCCCTTTCAAACACAATGATGTAGCGCTCTACAGACGTAGAAATGATCCAGAGCAGTATGCAACACGATCTCACAGCAGGGGCCAGATCGTTGGTATGTGTCACACATAACGACATGTTAGCGGATAGTTGTTACGTCACAAAATCTGTGACGCTACAGCGATCTCGTTATGTGTGACGGGACCTTTAGGCTGTGGATTGCAAACTAAATGTAACGTACCTCAGCCCCTTCTGTCTACATCATTCAGAGGAAAATTATGCAAATTGTATCGCCAACCAATAACAGAACATCTCCTTTCCACCAATCCTGTAAAACCACAATACACTGAGATGAGTGCTCGGGTTATAAAAAGGCCTTGCTTTGGTCACCAGTATATATATTTTAGAGGACTTCAGCCTAGAATTTCGGTTCTAGCTGACAGGATCAAATTGCGTCTTCATGTCCTACATGAATTCAGTCAAGGAACTTCGGTCCCGGATAGATCATAACCTAGATCATATTCTGCAGGAGTCCAGCCTGGATCCAAGGATTTGGCTGGAAAGATACTTAGGTTGGGACTATTTGGTTACCTGGATACAGACTTTGCTGTGCTTGGTCAGCTTCCTAAATTTACCGTTGTTCCTTTCTCAGTGGGTGCCCGCCAAAAGCGGGTTGCTGCTGGATGGGAGTAAGTGGCCTGGAATCCCTGAAGGACTGAATATTCTAATCGCTGGTGAGATTCTGTTACATTGTGTTTTTTGCTTGGTTATATGTTATATGCTTTTTACTGTTGGGGATCGAATAAAGTCTTGCCATTGTGTGGTTCCCTCACCCTGTGTTGTCTGAGTAGTGTCTGCACATGGGTAAGGAGTTTGGGCGTTCAGTTGGGATGAGCCCTGGTCCATGTGGTCTTTCTCAAGGTGGTCGGGCCAGAGGACGAGAGCAACTACTGACCCCCGTGTCTCTACAGAGCAGAGCACCCACTGACCCCGGTGTCTCCATGGAGAGCACCCACTGACCCCTGTGTCTCTAGAAGAGAGCACCCACTGACCCCCGTGTCTCCACAGAGGAGAGCACCCGCTGACCCCCGTGTTCCCACAGAGGAGAGCACCCACTGACCCCTGTGTCTCCAGAAGAGAGCACCCGCTGACCCCGTGTCTCCACAGAGGAGAGCACCCGCTGACCACCGTGTCTCCACAGAGGAGAGCACCCACTGACCCCCGTGTCTCCACAGAGGAGAGCCCACACTGACCCCCGTGTCTCCACAGAGGAGAGCCCACACTGACCCCCGTGTGTCCACAGAGGAGAGCCCACACTGACCCCCGTGTGTCCACAGAGGAGCCCCCACTGACCCCCCGTGTATCCACAGAGGAGAGCACCCACTGACCCCCGTGTCTCCACACAGGAGAGCGCCCACTGACCCCCCGTGTCTCCACAGAGGAGAGCGCCCACTGACCCCCCGTGTCTCCACAGAGGAGAGCACCCTCTGACCCCCGTGTCTCCACAGAGGAGAGCACCCACTGACCCCCGTGTCTCCACAGAGGAGAGCACCCACTGACCCCCCGTGTCTCCACAGAGGAGAGCCCCCACTGACCCCTGAGTCTCCACACAGGAGAGCCCCCACTGACCCCCGTGTCTCCACAGAGGAGAGCACCCACTGACCCCCGTGTCTCCACAGCGGAGAGCACCCACTGACCCCCGTGTCTCCACACAGGAGAGCCCCCACTGACCCCCGTGTCTCCACACAGGAGAGCCCCACTGACCCCCGTGTCTCCACACAGGAGAGCCCCCACTGACCCCCGTGTCTCCACACAGGAGAGCCCCCACTGACCCCCGTGTCTCCACAGAGGAGAGCCCCCACTGACCCCCGTGTCTCCACAGAGGAGAGCCCCCACTGACCCCGTGTCTCCACAGAGGAGAGCACCCACTGACCCCCGTGTCTCTACAGAGGAGAGCCCCCACTGACCCCCGCGTCTCCACAGAGGAGAGCCCCCACTGACCCCCGCGTCTCCACAGAGAGCCCCCGTTGACCCCCGTGTCTCCACAGAGGAGAGCACCCACTGACCCCCGTGTCTCCACAGAGGAGAGCACCACTGACCCCCGTGTCTCCACAGTGGAGAGCCCCCACTGACCCCGTGTCTCCACACAGGAGAGCCCCCACTGACCCCCGTGTCTCCACAGAGGAGAGCCCCCACTGACCCCCGTGTCTCCACAGAGGAGAGCCCCCACTGACCCCCGTGTCTCCACAGAGGAGAGCCCCCACTGACCCCCGTGTCTCCACAGAGGAGAGCACCCACTGACCCCCGTGTCTCCACAGAGGAGAGCCCCACTGACCCCCGTGTCTCCACAGAGGAGAGCCCCCACTGACCCCCGTGTCTCCACAGAGGAGAGCACCCACTGACCCCCGTGTCTCCACAGAGGAGAGCACCCACTGACCCCCGTGTCTCCCCAGAGGAGATCACCCACTGACCCCCGTGTCTCCACAGAGGAGAGCACCCACTGACCCCGTGTCTCCACAGAGGAGAGAGCCCCCACTGACCCCCGTGTCTCCACAGAGGAGAGCCCCCACTGACCCCATGTCTCCACAGAGGAGAGAGCCCCCACTGACCCCCGTGTCTCCACAGAGGAGAGCACCCACTGACCCCCGTGTCTCCACAGAGGAGAGCACCCACTGACCCCCGTGTCTCCACAGAGGAGAGAGCCCCCACTGACCCCGTGTCTCCACAGAGGAGAGCCCCCACTGACCCCCATGTCTCACAGAGGAGAGAGCCCCCACTGACCCCCGTGTCTCCACAGAGGAGAGCACCCACTGACCCCCGTGTCTCCACAGAGGAGAGCACCCACTGACCCCTGAGTCTCCACACTTGGTTCAACGTGAACTAAGTTGTACACGTATCGAACATCCAGCTTGTGAACATCTTTGTAAGATAAACTCTGTTCAGCAACTCAGGGATCAAAGGCAGAGGGCAATGATTCTTTACAGTAACTTGTTTAAATTTTCTGTAATCAATGCAAGGTGTTACGGAACCATCTTTTTTGACAAAAATTATAGGCACAGCTGCTGGTGATGGAGGACAGAGCTCGTACATAGTCTGGTTATTCTGTAGTAACATTTCACTGTGATGAAACACGGCTCGTACATAGTCTGGTCTATTCTGTAACTAACTGGTGATGGAGACACGGCTCATACATAGTCTGTCTATCTGTAGTAACATTTCATGGTGTTGAAGACAGACTCATACATTAGTTGGTCTATTCTGTAGTAATTTCACTGGTGATGGAGACACGGCTCGTACATAGTCTGGTCTATTCTGTAGTAACATTTCACTGGTGATGAAGACACGGCTCATACATAGTCTGGTCTATTCTGTAGTAACATTCACTGGTGATGGAGACACGGTCGTACATAGTCTGGTCTATTCTGTAGTAACATTCACTGGTGATGGAGACACGGCTCGTACATAGTCTGGTCTTTTGTAGTAACTTTCACTGGTGATGTAGACACTGCTCGTACATAGTCTGGTCTATTCTGTAGTAACATTCACTGGTGATGAAGACACGGCTCGTACATAGTCTGGTCTATTCTGTAGTAACATATCACTGGTGATAGAGACACGGCTCATACATAGTCTGGTCTATTCTGTAGTAACATTCACTGTGATGGAGACACGGCTCGTACATAGTCTGGTCTATTCTGTAGTAACATTCACTGTGATGAGACACGGCTCGTACATAGTCTGGTCTATTCTGTAGTAACATTTCATGGTGATGGAGACACGGGTCATACATAGCTGGTCTATTCTGTAGTAACATTTCACTGGTGATGAAGACACGGTCATACAGTACTGGTCTATTCAGTAGTAACATTCACTGGTGATGAAGACACGGTCATACAGCTGGTCTATTCGTAGTAACATATGGAAGTGACACCTGGACAAAAAGGAACAAAGACAGAAGAAGAATCAACACCTTCATAATGTGGAGCTGAAGAACAAGAACCAACCAGACATGTCACTGGAATAATAATATAATGATATTAATCTTTATGTATATAGCGCCAACATATTCTGCAGCGCTTCACAATTCACTGGAAGGAAGAAGGATCACCAAGATACGACTTGTCTACACATACGAAGAGAGCAATAACTGGAGAAGACATCATGGTGGGAATAGTAGGAACAAGGGGAACAGATTGACCAGCAACCCAATACTATCAAGATAACATCGGAGAAGA
Organism: Allobates femoralis; assembly: GCA_033576535.1. Taxonomy (NCBI): domain Eukaryota; kingdom Metazoa; phylum Chordata; class Amphibia; order Anura; family Aromobatidae; genus Allobates; species Allobates femoralis. The sequence continues at coordinate 750,357,415 of JARQOC010000002.1, forward strand.
CCCTGTTGGAGAAACTGTATCTACAGCTTGGATGAAGAAACCCTGGTGAGACCTATCTAGGCTCAGAGGGGGAAGACCTTGGAGGACCTATCTAGGTTGAAGAAGACCCTGGTGGACCTATCTAGACTGCAAAAGATCGATCTTCCTACAGAGCGTTCATCTATCAAGTCACTATGTCTCGAGATGGAAGTGAAGGCAGTTAAAAAAAGGGATGACTTCTCTGGAGCCTGGAACGGGCAGGACCATGAGTTCCATGAATACGAGATATTTTTGACCAAGCAGAGGAGAGGGGATCAGTGCAGTTGAATCAAGACATGGTGATAAATTTAGATTATTTATCTTAAAAAGTTGTTTACTGCAAGCTATAGACTGTGTTTTGAGAAACAGTGAAGGCCACATAGTCTAGGAATGAAGCCAATATCTAGCATGTTTTGGTAAAAGGGAAGATGTTCCAAAACACCAGATAATGAAAGAGTGTAATGGGTCAATAGCATCATATGATGAAAAAGTACAGGGATACAAATGTATTTAGAATAGATCTGCATAATCCAATCAGCTCTTAGCTATGATTAGCTATGTTTAATATTCTGTAACCAATTAATGAATGATCCTATCCCCCCCAGGATTACCTGTATAAGTTTACGTGCTTATGCAATAAACTTAGAACTTATTAGCATCTTGAACTCATGTCAGGTGTCTGTTATTCTCATCTGAAAACATGTAAGATTTGGCTTCACACGGACTAAGGCTGATGCTCCTAATTAGAGAGACCACAACAATTGGCGCCCAACGTGGGGCTGGATGAATCGTCTCACACTGAGAGGAGAAGACTGAGTGACCAGTCCCAAGTATAGTAATAATAACAGATTAAGAGTAAAATCAACAACCAAAAGAAACATTGAGAAGGTCAGAAGAACTCAGATCAGAGTCTCACTCCGACATGACATTAAAGGGAACCTTACAGGCGCCCAAAACCCATCAATAATTATACATTTATTACTAAATACCCGGCAGAACCAGACGTTTATACTGACATCTGAACACAAGAAATAATATATCAGAAGTCTGAAAATCCTTCTCTTTATTATTCCAAACTTTGATCTTGTCTTATCCTCCAGAGCTGCACTCACTATTCTGCTGTTACATCGTATCTTACTCAGTCACCTCAGAGCTGCAGTCACATTGGTACACGTTATCCTCCAGTCACTCCAGACTGCAGTCACTATTCTGCTGTTACATCAGTATCTTATCCTCCAGTCACCTCCAAGCTGCAGTCCACTATTCTGCTGTTACATCGTATCTTATCCTCCAGTCACCTCCAGAGCTGCAGTCACTATTCTGCTGTTACATCTATCTTATCCTCCAGTCACCTCCAGAGCTGCAGTCACTATTCTGCTGTTACATGTATCTTATCCTCCAGTCACCTCCAGAACTGCAGTCACTATTCTGCTGTTACACATGTCTTATCCTCCAGAGCTGCAGTCACTATTCCGTTGTTACATGTGTCTTATCCTCCAGTGCAGTCACTTTCTGTGTTACATGTCTACCTCCAGTCACCTCAAGCTGCTGTTCACTATTGTGCTGTTACATCATGTCTTACCTCCAGAGCTGCGTCACTATCTGCTGTTACATCTGTCTTATCCTCCAGTCAACTCCAGAGCTGCAGTCACTATACTGCTGTTACACGTGTCTTATCCTCCAGAGCTGCAGTCACTATTCTGCTGTTACCAGTCTATCTCCCGGCTGCAGTCCTATTCCGTTGTTACATGTCTTATCTCAGTCACCTCCAGAGCTGCAGTCACTATTCTGCTGTTACATCATGTCTTATCCTTCGAAGCTGCGATCATTCCGCAGCTCTTGCTGTGAACGGAGCACACTCGATATGGTTGGATTTTCAGTTTCTCAAGTGACGTGGAGATGTTACCGCTCACAGACTGAAGCTTTGGGCTGACGCGGCTGCAGAGCTGACAATCCCCGGGTTCAGAGCACGTGGAGCAGCAGTTTTCCCCATCCCAGATTTCGGACGGCCATTGTGAAATCCCGGGATTTATCTCTGTCTGAGATAATTGTGATGATACAATGTGAGTTTTCATTTATTTGGAACGACAGAATAAAAGTCTTAAATAAAACATAACCTGGCTGTAAAGGTAGGGCTCGGGCGCCCTCAGAGCGGGGGCAGCGGCTGGTCGCCCCCTCCGTCCGCCTCCTCCTTGGTCTTAGAGTCATGTTGGTGATTGGTATGCTCGTGCCTCATCCGGGCGGAGCGGGAGCAGAAGCTGCGCCCGCAGACCTGGCAGCTGAAGGGGCGCTCCCGGTGTGTGTCCGCCGGTGGTTGATGAGGCTGGGCTTCTGGGAGAAGCAGCGGTGGCAGACGTCGCACTGGTACGGCTGCTCCCCGGTGTGAATCCTCTGGTGGCGGAGGAGGACGGAGCTGCACTTGAAGCTCTTGTTGCACTGCGGGCAGGCGAAGGGCCGCTCCCCGGTGTGCGTCCTCTGGTGCCGCACCAGAGAGAAGTTGCAGTTGAAGGTCTGTCCGCACTCGCGGCACATGAAGGTGCCGTCTCCTTTGTGACTCCTCAGGTGCCTCCTCAGATCCTTGGAGCTGGAGAAGTTCAGGTGGCAGATGCCGCACTTGTGGACCTGCTGCCCGGGAGAGACCGAGATCAGCGGCTCGGGGTAGATGATGCCCGGCTGCTGCCGGCAGTGCAGGCTCCGGTGGCGGAGGAGAGACGAGCGGTGCCCAAAGCTGTTCCCACAGTCGGGGCAGACGTAGCAAGGGCCGTTCTCGTGAATCTTCTGGTGCTCACCGAGGAGGGACGCCGAGTGGAAAAACATCCCGCACATCGGACAGATACAATTACTGCCGCCCTGCCGCCCGCCCTGCTGTGCCCCCTGCCGCTCGCCCTGAGGCTTCTCCTCTCCGGGGTCCTCTGTTTTAACCCTTCCACGATCGCTGTTCTGTCCTCCCTTGTGTGGTGGCTCCTGGGGGCCGAGGTTTGCGTCGCTCTGTGGTCGCTGCCCGTCCTGCTCGTGGCCCCCGGGCTCCTGCTTCACACAACGCTTCTCCTTCTCGCGTTTGTCGCCTTTCTTGCAGGATTTCTCTGACCCTGAGAAGAATAAGAAGAATGTTACATTACACAACACATTGATCATCATTGCACGGGCCGGTGAGAGTGACACAATGGGCTGATGAACACCCCCCGGGCTGAGAATATTACACTAGACGAGCAGGGATGTATGTACACTACCCACTAGCCCACCAGGGCTGCTATTATACCAATGCATTAGAAAGAGTGCTGGGACTGGAATAACCACTAGACCACCAGGGCTAGTATAATATTTAGCCGCTAGACCACCAGGGCTAGTATTATATTTACCCACTAGACCACCAGGGCTAGTATTATATTTAGCCACTAGACCACCAGGGCTAGTATTATATTTAGCCACTAGCCAACCAGGGCTAGTATTATATTTACCCGCTAGACCACCAGGGCTAGTATTATATTTAGCCACTAGCCAACCAGGGCTAGTATTATATTTACCCGCTAGACCACCAGGGCTAGTATTATATTTACCCACTAGACCACCAGGGCTAGTATAATATTTAGCCGCTAGACCACCAGGGCTAGTATTATATTTACCCACTAGACCACCAGGGCTAGTATTATATTTAGCCACTAGACCACCAGGGCTAGTATTATATTTAGCTGCTAGCCAACCAGGCTAGTATTATATTTAGCGCTAGCCAACCAGGGCTAGTATTATATTTAGCCACTAGACCACCAGGGCTAGTATTATATTTACCCCTAGACCACCAGGGCTAGTATTATATTTAGCGCTAGCCAACCAGGGCTAGTATTATATTTAGCCGCTAGCCCACCATGGCTAGTATTATATTTACCCACTAGACCACCAGGCTAGTATTATATTTAGCCACTAGACCACCAGGGCTGGTATAACACAAATGCATTAGACAAAGCGTTGGGACTGCATTAAACCACCGGACCACCAGGGCTGGTATTATATCAACACATTAGAGCAAGCGTTGTACTGTATTAACCCCCCCCCAACCAGCAGGTGGGTATTGAATATTAACACACCAGATTACCAGGGTTTTATTAAATTACCTACTAAACACAGGGATAGTATTAATATAACCCACTAGACCACTAGGACTAATATTGTATTAGACCACCCTTCTCCAGAGAGACACGAGCCCTCAGCTTTTCGGAGCCATATGTATTTGTATTGAGGTGAGCAGGAGAATCTGAAGCCCGACACCTCCAGGAATCATAAGTGGAGAGCAAGGAAAGTAAAGAGTCTACAGTCCCTGACAGAAGTTTGTGGCTTCTCCATGTTATGTAAGAAAAGCTGACAACCTGACGTTACATTCATCCATTGGTTGTATAAATTTCTCTTTTGAAAGCTGAAACCCTCCGAAATTTGGTTTAGGTTAAGAAAATCAATATTTCAGCATTGATGACAATTTATCATTTAATGAACACAGAATGCTCAGATTTTGGCAAGACAAAGGTTTTGTGGCCCGGTCATATAATGCCCCCAATCCTAGTTTACATCCTCACCTGTGCTCAGTAATTGATCAGTTAATTAGTGGGTGTGTCTAAAAGGAAACCCAGCACCCCAGACCTTCACTTGAACTGCAACCAGAGCTCTGACAACATGCCAAAAATCCACCCTGCCACTAAAGCCTTGATTTTCAAGAGGCTGAAGACCAGATCCACTGCAGAGGTGGCTGCACCTTTAATGTGTCTCAGCTCAAGTACAAAGAATTAAAAAAAGATTTGAAGAGACTGGAGATGTGTTTGACAAGCCCAGGTCCGGCAGACCCCGCAAGACAACTGCTCAGCAGGAACGTTTGTTGGTTAGAAAATCCAAAGCAAGCCCCTCTTCCACTGCAGTAGAGCTCCAACAGGCCTGGTCACATCAAGTCCCTGTGTCACCTGAACAGTTTGTAGGATTCTGTCTGGAAATGGCCTCCATGGTGGAATCAGTGCCCAGAACCATGCACTAAACAAAGGCAAATAAAAAAACCGTGTGGCATTTGCAAAGTCCCACAGCCTGCTAAACAGATGGACGCTGGAAAAGTGGCAAAAGGTGGATTTCACTGATGAATCTTCAGTAGAATTACTCCACAGCCGCCGCAAATACTGCAGGAGACCTACTGGAGCCTGTATGATCCACATTTGGTGGTGGAAAGATCATGGTATGGGGTTACATTCAGTATGGGGGTGTGCAATATCAATAGCCTAAAACATCAAGAAGTGTTAACTACCTCTTACATTCCAAATCATACAAGGGGTCACATTCTGCAGCAGGACGGTGCTCCATCTCATACATCCATCTCTACAACAAACTTCCTCCAGGCAAAAAAGATCAAGGTGCTCAAGGACTGGCCAGCCCAGTCACCAGACATGAACATCATTGAGCATGTTTGGGGTAGGATGAAAGAGGAAGCTTGGAAGACAAAACCAAAGAAATCTAGAATGAACTCTGGGAGGCATGTAAGACTGCATTCTTTGCTATTCCTGATGACTTCATTAATAATTGTATGAATCATTGTTGACCAGCATGGATGCAGTCCTTCAAGCTCATGGAAGTCACACAAAATATTAAATATGACTAATAGCACCTCAACGCATTCACCAATGTCATGCAACATAGGTTTGTATTTTAAGTTAATTATTTGTTTGAATATCACATTACTTTCTGTGGGCGACAAAACCTTTGTTTTGCCAAAATCTGACCATTCTGTGTTCATTAAATGATCAATATTCAGCATTGAGGCCAATTTATTTTCTTAACCTAAACCACATTCGGAAGGTTTCAGCTTTCAAAAGAGTAATTTATAAAACCAATGGATGAATGTAAGGCCAGGTTAAAAGCTTTTATTTACATAACATAGATAAGCGATATAACTTCTGTCAGGGAGTGTAATCCACTCACCCCACCGAGACATCATCTGCTGAGTCAGACTTTAAGGATGTCAAAACTAAAATAAAAGATAGTCAAGTCAAACCCCAGGGATTTGTTAAACCTGCCAAGCCGGCCGGGGATCAGGCAAACTCGCCAAGCCAGCTGGTATCAGGCAAACTCGCAAAGCCAGCCAGGGGAACCAGGACACCCGCCAAGCCTGCCGGTGAACTGGGATACCCACCAAGCCAGCCATCAGGCAAACCCGCAAAGCCAGCCAGGGGAACCAGGACACCCGCCAAGCCGGCCGGGTGAACCGGGACACCTGCCAAGCCGGCCAGGCAAACTGGGATACCCACCAAGCCGGCCGTCTGGCAAACCCGCCAAGCTGGCTGGAGATTCGATCAATTTCCTAACATGGCCAAGGACCTGGTGAACCCCCCAAGGTGGCCAGAAGATAGAGTGTTTCTGAGGTTGCGTGGAATGAAGGTAGCTTATGGCCATGGAGTCACACGCACCTTGTCCTTGGAGAAGGTGATTTTGCTCATGACGCATCAGTGCAGAGCGGGAGCAGAAGCTCCGTCCACAGATCCAGCAGCTATAGGGGCGCTCACCGGTGTGGGTCCTCAGGTGGATGATGAGGCTGGTCTTCTGGGAGAAGCCCTTAGTGCAGACTTCACACTGATACGGCTGATCGGGGGAATGGATCCTCTGGTGACGGAGGAGGACGGAGCTGCACTTGAAGCTCTTTTGACATTGCAGACAGGTGAAGGGCCGCTCGCCGGTGTGCGTCCTCTGGTGCCGCACCAGGTAAAAGTTACTGGTGAAGGTGCGGCCGCACTGGCGGCACAAGTAGCGCTGATCCCCGCTGTGGCTCTTCAGGTGCCTCTTCATCTCCCCAGAGTCCTGGCAGACCACCTGACACACACCACATCTGTAAGTGGGCCGCGACTCTAAGGAACGAATGCTGACATTATATAGCAGACTTTGTGCTCTCTGAGGAATGTGCGATAGTCGTATCCCGGCTGCCGGGAGCCCGGACCCTCACCGGTACCATTCATATCCTTTCCATCGTTCTGACCCTCAGGTCTCTTATTCAGGACCGGACCTTCTACAGGAGGGGGCACCACCGCGGTCCTGTCTGGTATGGGCTCAGTCCTCGCAGCCTCCGCCTGAACCACCTTGTGACTCGCTGGCGTCCTTTTCTTCTCAACTGTGAAAAAAAGAATATTGAGTCACCATCACCATGAATCCATAATCTACACCCTGCGCAAATCTCACTGCTGCGCCCGGACACTTAGTGTGCAAACTAATCAACCATGTGGATGACCATTAGCCATAGCTCTCGGGTGGCATCGGGGCTCTCGGACAGCAGTGGACATTTTACCTGGCAGCAGGGGATATAATTGGCAGCGGGGGTCTCTGCAAACAGCGGGGGTCAGGACAGGCAGTGGAGATCATGACTGGCAGCAGGGGATCTAATCTGGCAGTGGGGATCTTGGCTGGCAGCGGGGAAGGGGGGCTCAACTGGCAGCTGGGATCTCGGTCGGCTGTGGGGCATATAATCCAGCAGCGGGGGATATAATCTGGCAGCGGGGGTCTTTGCACACACCTACCTTTACTGTTCTTCATGATGTCATGGCGGGGCTGCGCTGGTGTCGTAGCATAGCCGATCGGGAATAGAAGGCCCTGCCGCAGACGAAGCAGGTGTACGGCCGCTCGCCAGTGTGTGTCCTGATGTGGATGACCAGGCTCGCCCTCTGGGAGAAGCCTCGCCAGCAGAGCTTGCACTTAAAGGGCTGCTCTCCTGTGTGTGTCCTCTGGTGTCTCACTAGGAAGTAGTTGCAGTTGAAGTCGCGCCCGCAGTCCTGGCACGTGTAGCGGCCATCGCCCATGTGACTGCTCAGGTGCTTCCTCAGCTCACTCAGGCCCCGGAACTTCTGGGCGCAGATGCCACATTTCTGGACCAGCTCCGAGGTGTCGGTGAGGACCCGGCTGACACTGGGGACCTTGGTGTCCTCCACCATGCAGCGAGACTTCTGGTGTCGGAGGAGGGTGGAGCGGTAGCTGAAGCTCTTGCCACATTCGATGCAGGGGAAGGGCTGCCCGCCGGCGTGCATCCTCTGGTGCTCCGTGAACAGTAAAGCAGACCGGAAGGTCTTACCGCAGTCCGAGCAGATGATGCCGCCCTCGTCCCGGGGTTCCTGACTCTCCACTTTCCAATCTCCTTTGTTGTCTGGTAAAAGCAGCTTCCACGCGTCATCCTGAGGATCTCTGGACACTTCTTCAGGTTTTATTAGACGTTCTGAAGATGGAGATGTCTCTGAAAGATTAAGCAGAATGATCAGTCGCCCCCATATCGAGCACATGAGCACGGCTCCAATGTCAATCAGGGCTGTGTGAAGACATTAATCAATCATAAATCCCAGATATGTCCCTTGGGGAGGGGGGGGGGGGGGGTGTAAACTATAGGATCTAGCTACACGCATCTCATGGTTCAGAACACAAACGTCTAGCCAAAAGCTAATGATGGAAGTGACAATTTTCATTATAGAAAGGAAGCCGGTCTCATTGTAAACTCTACGTCCTGGAGCGAAAGGGCAATTAAGAACAGGAACCGGCATCTATCACATCCGCTTGAGGGAAGAGGGCTGGCGCACCTGTCATTCACACTTCTAATACACCTCTGTAGACTTGGAGGAGCTGCCATATTTATAAGAATTATGAAATTCAATCTCCAATTCTGGGTTGAGGAGTTAGAGAAGCCGCATTTGGTCTCCATCCATAGTTTGGGTCCAGCTGGATCCAATGGTACCAGAACCATTTTCCTCAGTCATCCTGATGGACAGTTATGACCCGTAATAGCTTCTTGGGATATATAATCTGCTCAAAGCAAGAGGGAAGGGAAGTCTAGCACAGCCCAGGGGGGAAAAGGAGGGGGGGCTTCAGCTGCAGAGACAGGACGACTGGAGGCAGCATCATGCTATGGGGGGGTTCAGCTGCAGGGACAGGACGACTGGAGGCAGCATCATGCTATGGGGGTTCAGCTGCAGGGACAGGATGACTGGTGGCAGCATCATGCTATGGGGGAGTTCAGCTGCAGGGTCAGGATGACTGGTGGCAGCATCATGCTATGGGGGGGCTCAGCTGCAGGGTCAGGATGACTGGTGGCAGCATCATGCTATGGGGGGGGGTTCAACTGCAGGGACAGGATGACTGGTGGCAGCATCATGCTATGGGGGGTTCAGCTGCATGGACAGGACGACTGGTGGCAGCATCATGCTATGGGGGGGGGGGTTCAGCTGCAGGGACAGGACAACTGGTGGCAGCATCATGCTATGGGGGGGGCTCAGCTGCAGGGTCAGGATGACTGGTGGCAGCATCATGCTATGGGGGGGGGTTCAGCTGCAGGGACAGGACAACTGGTGGCAGCATCATGCTATGGGGGGGCTCAGCTGCAGGGTCAGGATGACTGGTGGCAGCATCATGCTATGGGGGGGGGTTCAGCTGCAGGGACAAGACGGCTGGTGGCAGCATCATGCTATGGGGGGGTTCAGCTGCAGGGACAGGACGACTGGTGGCAGCATCATGCTATTGGGGGGTTCAGCTGCAGGGACAGGACGACTGGTGGCAGCATCATGCTATGGGGGGGGGGCTCAGCTACAGGGACAGGACAACTGGTGGCAGCATCATGCTATGGGGGGGCTCAGCTGCAGGGACAGGACGACTGGTGGCAGCATCATGCTATGGGAGGTTCAGCTGCAGGGACAGGACGACTGGTGGCAGCATCATGCTATGGGGGGGTTCAGCTGCAGGGACAGGACGGCTGGTGGCAGCATCATGCTATGGGGGGGTTCAGCTGCAGGGACAGGACGACTGGTGGCAGCATCATGCTATGGGGGGGCTCAGCTGCAGGGACAGGACGGCTGGTGGCAGCATCATGCTATGGGGGGTTCAGCTGCAGGGACAGGACGACTGGTGGCAGCATCATGATATGGGGGGTTCAGCTGCAGGGACAGGACGACTGGTGGCAGCATCATGATATGGGGGGGTTCAGCTGCAGGGACAGGACGACTGGTGGCAGCATCATGCTATGGGGGGGGGTTCAGCTGCAGGGACAGGACGGCTGGTGGCAGCATCATGCTATGGGGGGTTCAGCTGTAGGGACAGGACGACTGGCGGCAGCATCATGCTATGGAGGGTTCAGCTGCAGGGACAGGACGGCTGGTGGCAGCATCATGCTATGGGGGGGGGGGGTCAGCTGCAGGGACAGGACGGCTGGTGGCAGCATCATGCTATGGGGGGGTTCAGCTGTAGGGACAGGACGGCTGGTGGCAGCATCATGCTATGGGGGGTTCAGCTGCAGGGACAGGACGACTGGTGGCAGCATCATGTTATGGGGGGTTCAGCTGCAGGGACAGGACGACTGGTGGCAGCATCATGCTATGGGGGGCTCAGCTGCAGGGACAGGACGACTGGTTACAACTGAAGGAAACATGAATGCGGCCAAGTACAGAGATCTCCTGGATGAAAACCTGCTCCAGATCTCTGGACCTCAGACTTGGCTGAAGCTTCACCTTCCTATTATTATTATTATTTATTTATATAGCGCCATTATATTCCATGGCGCTTTACATGCTAAAAAGGGCAGACTAGGACAAGTAACATAGTAACAATACAACTAACAATAAATGTTGACAATTCAGTTGTACAGAAACAAGAGGGGAGAAATCCTGTCCACAAAGGCTCACAGTGTACGAGGGGCGGGTGGGGATACAGTAGGAGGGGGAAATTCAAGTCATGAGGCGGTGTGGTGGACCGGGTCTTATTGCAGGTGGTAGGCTTGGCGGAACAGGTGGGTCTTCAGGCTTCTTTTGAAGGTTCCCAGGGTAGGAGAATGTTTGATGTGTTGGAGCAGTGAGTTCCAGAGTCTGGGTGAAGCACGGGAGAAATCCTGTATGCGGTTGTGCGAAGAGGAGATGAGGGGGGAGTAGAGGAGAAGCTCTTGGGAGGATCGCAGGTTGCGTGAGGGTAGGTATCAGGAGACCATGTCAGAGATGTATGGAGGGGACAGGTTGTGGATGGCTTTGTATGTCATGGTCAATGTTTTAAACCGGGATCTCTGGGAAGCAGGGAGCCAATGAAGGGCTTGGCAGAGGGGGGAGACAGGGGAGTAGCGGGGAGACAGATGGATTAGGCGGGCAGCGGAGTTCAAGATAGATTGGAGGGGTGCAAGGGAGGTATTGGGGAGGCCGGTGAGCAGGAGGTTGCAGTAATCGAGGCGGGAGATGATGAGAGCGTGAATAAGGGCTTTAGCAGTGTCGTGGTCAAGGAAAGTGCGAATCCTATAGATATTTTTGAGCTGGAGTCGGCAGGAGGTGGCGAGGGCCTGGATGTGGGGCTTGAAGGAGAGGGAAGAGTCAAGGATAACCCCGAGGCACTTGGCTTGGGGGACTGGAGAGAGAGAGCAGTCGTTGACGACGATGGATAGGTCAGGTAGTGAGGGGGAGCGGCTTGGGTGGAAGACTATGAACTTCCTATAGACAATGACCCTAAGCCACAGCTACAATAACACCGGAGCGGCTTCACCACAACTCTGTGCCCATTCCTGACCGGAGCCACAGCCCGGACCTAAACCCAATGGAGCATCTCTGGAGACCGGACAATGGCTCCACCAACGTCACCATCCAACCAGACGGCACCGGAGAGGATCCCCAGATCCAGGGGGAAACTGCATCATCCCCAAGAAGACTCATGGCTGGACGAGCTCCAAAGGTGCAAATACTCAATACTGAGCAAAGGGACTGAATACTTATCATCAACACTGAGCAAAGGGGCTGAATACTTATCATCAATACTGTGCAAAGGGGCTGAATACTTATCATCAACACTGAGCAAAGGGGCTGAATACTTATCATCAATACTGAGCAAAGGGGCTGAATACTTATCATCAATACTGAGGAAAGGGGCTGAATACTTATCATCAATACTGAGCAAAGGGTCTGAATACTTATCACCAATACTGAGCAAAGGGACTGAATACTTATCACCAATACTGAGCAAAGGGGCTGAATACTTATCACCAATACTGAGCAAAGGGACTGAATACTTATCATCAACACTGAGCAAAGGGGCTGAATACTTATCATCAATACTGAGCAAAGGGGCTGAATACTTATTATCAATACTGAGCAAAGGGGATGAATACTTATCATCAATACTGAGCAAAGGGGCTGAATACTTATCATCAATACTGAGCAAAGGGGCTGAATACTTATCATCAACACTGAGCAAAGGGGCTGAATACTTATCATCAATACTGAGCAAAGGGGCTGAATACTTATCATCAATACTGAGCAAAGGGGCTGAATACTTATCACCAATACTGAGGAAAGGGGCTGAATACTTATCACCAATACTGAGGAAAGGGGCTGAATACTTATCATCAATACTGAGCAAAGGGGCTGAATACTTATCACCAATACTGAGCAAAGGGGCTGAATACTTATCATCAATACTGAGCAAAGGGGCTGAGTACTTATCATCAATACTGAGCAAAGGGGCTGAGTACTTATCATCAATACTGAGCAATGGGGCTGAATACTTATCACCAATACTGAGCAAAGGGGCTGAATACTTATCACCAATACTGAGCAAAGGGGCTGAATACTTATCATCAATACTGAGCAAAGGGGCTGAATACTTATCAATACTGAGCAAAGGGGCTGAATACTTATCATCAATACTGAGCAAAGGGGCTGAATACTTATCATCGATACTGAGCAAAGGGGCTGAATACTTATCATCAATACTGAGCAAAGGGGCTGAATACTTATCATCAAAACTGAGCAAAGGGGCTGAATACTTATCATCAATACTGAGCAAAGGGGCTGAATACTTATCAATACTGAGCAAAGGGGCTGAATACTTATCATCAATACTGAGCAAAGGGGCTGAATACTTATCATCAATACTGAGCAAAGGGGCTGAATACTTATCATCAACACTGAGCAAAGGGGCTGAGTACTTATCATCAATACTGAGCAAAGGGGCTGAATACTTATCATCAATACTGAGCAAAGGGGCTGAATACTTATCATCAATACTGAGCAAAGGGGCTGAATACTTATCATCAATACTGAGCAAAGGGGCTGAATACTTATCAATACTGAGCAAAGGGGCTGAATACTTATCATCAATACTGAGCAAAGGGGCTGAGTACTTATCATCAATACTGAGCAAAGGGGCTGAGTACTTATCATCAATACTGAGCAATGGGGCTGAATACTTATCACTATGGGAGATTTCAGTTTGTTTTTTTTAATAAATTTGCACAAGTGTCTACTTTTTGTGTTCTCAGTGTAGATGGGGCAGAGCGACATTAATGAGGAAAAAAATAAACTTTACTGAATTATTCTCTATTTAGTCACTATTCTGCTGTTACATCATGTCTGAACCTCCAGGGCTGCAGTCACTATTCTGCTGTTACATCGTGTCTTATCCTCCAGTCACCTCCAGAGCTGCACTCACTATTCTGCTGTTACATCGTGTCTTATCCTCCAGTCACCTCCAGAGCTGCAGTCACTATTCTGCTGTTACATCATGTCTTATCCTCCAGTCACCTCCAGAGCTGCAGTCACTATTCTGCTGTTACATCATGTCTTATCCTCCAGTCCTCTCCAGAGCTGCACTCACTATTCTGCTGTTACATGATGTCTTATCCTCCAGTCACCTCCAGAGCTGCAGTCACTATTCTGCTGTTACATCGTGTCTTATCCTCCAGTCACCTCCAGAGCTGCAGTCACTATTCTGTTGTTACATCATGTCTTACCCTCCAGTCACCTCCAGAGGTGCAGTCACTATTCTGCTGTTACATCATGTCTGATCCTCCAGAGCTGCAGTCACTATTCTGCTGTTACATCATGTCTTACCCTCCAGTCACCTCCAGAGCTGCACTCACTATTCTGCTGTTACATCATGTCTTATCCTCCAGAGCTGCAGTCACTATTCTGCTGTTACATGATGTCTTATCCTCCAGTCACCTCCAGAGCTGCAGTCACTATTCTGCTGTTACATCGTGTCTTATCCTCCAGTCACCTCCAGAGCTGCAGTCACTATTCTGCTGTTACATGATGTCTTATCCTCCAGTCACCTCCAGAGCTGCAGTCACTATTCTGCTGTTACATCGTGTCTTATCCTCCAGTCACCTCCAGAGGTGCAGTCGCTATTCTGCTGTTACATCATGTCTGATCCTCCAGAGCTGCAGTCACTATTCTGCTGTTACATCATGTCTTATCCTCCAGTCACCTCCAGAGCTGCAGTCACTATTCTGATGTTACATCATGTCTGATCCTCCAGAGCTGCAGTCACTATTCTGCTGTTACATCATGTCTGATCCTCCTGAGCTGCGCTCTCTGGTGACTGGCGACAGTATCTTACCCCTCTCCTCAGTCTGGGGGCTTCTTCCATCTTGATCCTCTAGCAGGAGGTTTCCTTGTATCTTCCCGGCCTCCACCTTCTGCTTTATCCTCTGTGGACTCTTCTTTTTGGAGGCATCGCCCCCCGTCCTCTTCACCCCCCGATCCTCACTGTGCGGCTGAGTTCCATCTCCTGAGGACAGAATTCGGGGAGATCAGAGTCACAATCTCGTGATCAGGTCGTGACCACCCTCCTCCCTGTACTCCATACCGGTGTCCTCGCTCTCCTTCACCCTCTTCCTCCTGTCGGACCCCTCCGGCCTCTGCTTCCTCTTCTTATCACCATCCTCAGAGGAGGACGAGGTCACCGGCCCTTTCAGGTCATCGGATGAACCGTCCATGATCTTCAGCTTGATGATCTCCTCGTCTCCTCGGTGGAGTTGGACCCTGCGGTTTGAGAAGATGTCAGTGTGGAACGGTTCAGGTGGCGGGGAAGGGTATACGGAGGAGGCGGTGAGGCGGGGAGGTAAGGGAGGCGGTGACGGCGGTGGAGGAGGGTATAGAGAGGAGGCGGTGACGGGCGGTGGAGGAGGGTATAGAGAGGAGGCGGTGACGAGCGGGGGAGGTACCGGGAGGCAGTGACGGCGGGGGGGAGGTTACCCAGGAGGCAGTGACGGGCGGCGGGGGAGGTTACCCGGGAGGCAGTGAAGGGCGGCGGGGGAGGTTACCGGAGCAGTCACGGGCGGCGGGGAGGTTACCCGGGAGGCAGTGACGGGCGGCGGGGGAGGTTACCCGGGAGGCAGTACGGGCGGCGGGGGAGGTTACCCGGGAGGCAGTGACGGGGCGGGGAGGTTACCCGGGAGGCAGTGACGGGCGGCGGGGGAGGTTACCCGGGAGGCAGTGACGGGCGGCGGGGGAGGTTACCCGGGAGGCAGTGACGGGCGGCGGGGGAGGTTACCCGGGAGGCAGTGACGGGCGGCGGGGGAGGTTGCACGGAGGCAGTGACGGGCGGCGGGGGAGGTTACACGGAGGCAGTGCGGGACGGCGGGGGAGGTTACACGAGCAGTGAGGCGGCGGGGGAGGTTACACGGAGGCAGTGACGGCGGCGGGGGAGGTTACACGGAGGCAGTGACGGGCGGCGGGGGAGGTTAACGGAGGCAGTGACGGGCGGCGGGAGTTACACGGAGGCAGTGACGGGCGGGGGGGAGGTTACACGGAGGCAGTGACGGGCGGCGGGGGAGGTTACACGGAGGCAGTGACGGGCGGCGGGGGAGGTTACACGGAGGCAGTGACGGGCGGCGGGGAGGTTACACGGAGGCAGTGACGGGCGGGGGGGAGGTTATATGGTGGCAGTGACGGGCGGCTGGGGTGGTTATGGGAGGTGATATGGGCGCAGTGACTGGGCGGCGCCCCATGTTATACTGGGGTGGTCGCACCTTCAGGCTCCGGGCGGTGGCTTCGCTCGTGCTCGATCAGGTCGGTCTTGGAGCAGAAGCGGCGCTCGCAGTGGGTGCAGGTGTAGGGGTGCTGTCCGGCGTGTGTCCTCAGGTGGAGGATGAGGCTGCTCTTCTGGGAGAAGCCCTTGGTGCAGACGTCACACTGGTACGGCTGCTCCCCGCTATGCGCGCTCTGGTGACGGTGCAGGACCGCGCTGCTCTTGAAGCTCTTGCCGCACTGCGGGCAGGTGAAGGGCCGCTCCGCGCTGTGCGTCTTCTGGTGCCGCACCAGGGACAGGGCACTGGAGAAGGTGCGGCCGCACTGACTGCACATGCAGCGCTCCTCCCCGCCGTGGCTGCTCATGTGGCTCCGCAGCCGCTGGCGCTGTCGTACGTCTCCTGACAGACGCTGCACTGGTGGTCGGGCAGTGGGGAGGCAGCAGGGGCAGCTCCGGAGGAGTCAGGAGGACCACTGGACCGACAGCGGGACTTCCGGTGACGATTCAGAGCGGAGCGGTGACCGAATCTCCTTCCACAGTCCAGACAACACAGAGCGCCATCCACCGCCTCCATCCTGTCCAGGCGGGAGGGCACAGACAGGGTGACGGGCGGGATCAAAGGAGCGGACCCAGCGGCCAGAACATCTGTGGAGAAAGAGGGAGCAGTAACAGAAAAGGAAACAATACATACGGCAGCACCGCCAAGACGAGCATCATATGACCACACAGGAAGAGATACAGACGGGAGCACCGCCATGACGAGCGTCACATGACCACACAGGAAGAGATACAGTATAAGCACCGCCATGACGAGCGTCACATGACCAAGGAAGAGATAGACAGGAGCACCGCCATGACGAGCGTCACATGACCAAACAGGAAGAGATACATACAGGACCACCGCCATGACGAGCGTCACATGACCAGAGGAAGAGACTACAGACAGGAGCACCGCCATGATGAGCGTCACATGACCACACAGGAAGAGATAAGACAGGAGCACCGCCATGACGAGCGTCACATGACCACAGGAAGAGATAGACAGGAGCACCGCCATGTCGAGCGTCACATGACCAACAGGAAGAGATACATACAGGAGCACCGCCATGACGAGCATCACATGACCACAGGAAGAGATACATACAGGACCACCGCCATGACGAGCGTCACATGACCAGAGGAAGAGACACAGACAGGAGCACCGCCATGACGAGCGTCACATGACCACAGGAAGAGATACAGACGGAGCACCGCCATGACGAGCGTCACATGACCACACAGGAAGAGATACAGACGGAGCACCGCCATGACGAGCGTCACATGACACACAGGAAGAGATACAGACGGAGCACCGCCATGACGAGGTCACATGACCACAGGAAGAGATACTTACAGGAGCACCGCTATGATGAGCGTCACATGACCACAAGGAAGAGATACAGACGGGAGCACCGCCATGACAGAGCGTCACATGACCACAGGAAGAGATACAGACGGGAGCAACGCCATGACGAGCGTCACATGACCACAGGAAGAGATACATACAGGAGCACCGCCATGACGAGCGTCACATGACCAGAGGAAGAGATAGACAGGAGCACCGCCATGACGAGCGTCACATGACCACACAGGAAGAGATACAGACAGGAGCACCGCCATGACGAGCATCACATGACCAAGGAAGAGATATAGACAGGGAGCACCGCCATGACGAGCGTCACATGACCACAGGAAGAGATAGACAGGAGCACCGCCATGACGAGCGTCACATGACACACAGGAAGAGATACATACAGGAGCACCGCCATGACGAGCATCACATGACCACAGGAAGAGATACATACAGGACCACAGCCATGACGAGCGTCACATGACCAGAGGAAGAGATAAGACAGGAGCACCGCCATGACGAGCGTCACATGACCACACAGGAAGAGATACAGACAGGAGCACCGCCATGACGAGCACATCCATAACCAGAGGAAGAGATATAGACAGGAGCACCGCCATGACGAGTGTCACATGACCACAGGAAGAGATAGACAGGGAGCACCGCCATGACGAGCGTCACATGACCACACAGGAAGAGATACATACAGGAGCACCGCATGACGAGCGTCACATGACCACAGGAAAGAGATACATACAGGACCACGCCATGACGAGCATCACATGACCAGAGGAAGAGACACAGACAGGAGCACCGCCATGACGAGCGTCACATGACCACACACAGGAAGAGATACAGACAGGGAGCACCGCCATGACGAGCGTCACATGACTACACACAGGAAGAGATACAGACAGGAGCACCGCCATGACAAGCATCACATGACCACAGGAAGAGATAATACAGGGAGCACCGCATGACGAGCGTCACATGACCACAGGAAGAGATACAGACAGGAGCACCGCCATGACGAGCGTCACATGACCACAGGAAGAGATACAGACAGGAGCACCGCCATGACGAGCGTCACATGACCACAGGAAGAGATACAGACAGGAGCACCGCCATGACGAGCATCACATGACCACAGGAAGAGATACAGACAGGAGCACCGCATGACGAGCGTCACATGACCACACACAGGAAGAGATACAGACGGGAGCACCGCCATGACGAGCGTCACATGACCACAGGAAGAGATACAGACAGGAGCACCGCCATGACGAGCGTCACATGACCACAGGAAGAGATACAGACGGAGCACCGCCATGACGAGCGTCACATGACACACAGGAAGAGATACAGACAGGAGCACCGCCATGACGAGCGTCACATGACCACAGGAAGAGATACAGACAGGAGCACCGCCATGACGAGCGTCACATGACCACACAGGAAGAGATACAGACAGGAGCACCGCCATGACGAGCGTCACATGACCACAGGAAGAGATACAGACAGGAGCACCGCCATGACGAGCGTCACATGACCACAGGAAGAGATACAGACAGGAGCACCGCCATGACGAGCGTCACATGACCACAGGAAGAGATACAGACAGGAGCACCGCCATGACGAGCGTCACATGACCACAGGAAGAGATACAGACAGGAGCACCGCCATGACGAGCAGTCACATGACCACAGGAAGAGATACAGACAGGAGCACTGCCATGACGAGCGTCACATGACCAACAGGAAGAGATACAGACAGGGAGCACCGCCATGACGAGCGTCACATGACCACAGGAAGAGATACAGACAGGAGCACCGCCATGACGAGCGTCACATGACCACAGGAAGAGATACAGACAGGAGCACCGCCATGACGAGCGTCACATGACCACAGGAAGAGATACAGACAGGAGCACCGCCATGACGAGCGTCACATGACACACAGGAAGAGATACAGACAGGAGCACCGCCATGACGAGCGTCACATGACCACAGGAAGAGATACAGACAGGAGCACCGCCATGACGAGTCCACATGACCACAGGAAGAAGATACAGACAGGAGCACCGCCATGACGAGCGTCACATGACCACAGGAAGAGATACAGACAGGAGCACCGCCATGACGAGCGTCACATGACCACAGGAAGAGATACAGACAGGAGCACCGCCATGACGAGCGTCACATGACACACAGGAAGAGATACAGACAGGAGCACCGCCATGACGAGCGTCACATGACCACAGGAAGAGATACAGACGGAGCACCGCCATGACGAGCGTCACATGACCACAGGAAGAGATACAGACAGGAGCACGCCATGACGAGCGTCACATGACCACAGGAAGAGATACAGACAGGAGCACCGCCATGACGAGCGTCACATGACCACAGGAAGAGATACAGACAGGAGCACCGCCATGACGAGCGTCACATGACACACACGGAAGAGATACAGACAGGAGCACCGCCATGACGAGCGTCACATGACCACAGGAAGAGATACAGACAGGCAGCACCGCCATGACGAGCGTCACATGACCACAGGAAGAGATACAGACAGGAGCACCGCCATGACGAGCGTCACATGACCACAGGAAGAGATACAGACAGGAGCACCGCCATGACGAGCGTCACATGACCACAGGAAGAGATACAGACGGAGCACCGCCATGACGAGCGTCACATGACCACAGGAAGAGATACAGACAGGAGCACCGCCATGACGAGCGTCACATGACCACAGGAAGAGATACAGACAGGAGCACCGCCATGACGAGCGTCACATGACCACAGGAAGGAAAGAGATACAGGACACGGAGAGCATACGACAGACGCAGCGAGCGTCACATGACCACAGGAAGAGATACAGACAGGAGCACCGCCATGACGAGCGTCACATGACCACAGGAAAGAGATACAGACAGGAGCACCGCCATGACGAGCGTCACATGACCACAGGAAGAGATACAGACAGGAGCACCGCCATGACGAGCTCACATGACCACAGGAAGAGATACAGACAGGAGCACCGCCATGACGAGCGTCACATGACCACAGGAAGAGATACAGACAGAGCACCGCCATGACGAGCGTCACATGACCACACAGGAAGAGATACAGACGGAGCACCGCCATGACGAGCGTCACATGACCACAGGAAGAGATACAGACAGGAGCACCGCCATGACGAGCGTCACATGACACACAGGAAGAGATACAGACAGGGAGCACGCCATGACGAGCGTCACATGACCACAGGAAGAGATACAGACAGGAGCACCGCCATGACGAGCATCACATGACCACAGGAAAGATACAGACAGGAGCACCGCCATGACGAGCACATGACTACACAGGAAGAGATACAGACAGGAGCACCGCCATGACGAGCGTCACATGACCACAGGAAGAGATACAGACGGAGCACCGCCATGACGAGCGTCACATGACCACAAGGAAGAGATACAGACAGGAGCACCGCCATGACGAGCGTCACATGACACACAGGAAGAGATACAGCAGGAGCACCGCCATGACGAGCGTCACATGACCACACAGGAAGAGATACAGACGGAGCACCGCCATGACGAGCGTCACATGACCACAGGAAGAGATACAGACAGGAGCACCGCCATGACGAGCGTCACATGACTACACAGGAAGAGATACAGACGGAGCACACCGCCATGACGAGCGTCACATGACCACAGGAAGAGATACAGACAGGAGCACCGCCATGACGACGTCACATGACCACAGAAGAGATACAGACAGGAGCACCGCCATGACGACGTCACATGACCACACAGGAAGAGATACAGACAGGAGCACCGCCATGACGAGCGTCACATGACTAACAGAAGAGATACAGACGGGAGCACCGCCATGACGAGCGTCACATGACACACAGGAAGAGATACAGACAGGAGCACCGCCATGACAGAGTCACATGACCACAGGAAGAGATACAGACAGGAGCACCGCCATGACGAGCGTCACATGACCACAGGAAGAGATACAGACAGGAGCACCGCCATGACGAGCGTCACATGACCACACAGGAAGAGATACAGACAGGAGCACCGCCATGACGAGCTCACATGACCACAGGAAGAGATACAGACAGGAGCACCGCCATGACGAGCGTCACATGACCACAGGAAGAGATACAGACGGAGAAACCGCCATGACGAGCTCACATGACCACAGGAAGAGATACAGACGGAGCACCGCCATGACGAGCGTCACATGACCACAAGAAGAGATACAGAAGGAGCACCGCCATGACGAGCGTCACATGACCAACAGGAAGAGATACAGACAGGAGCACCGCCATGACGAGCGTCACATGACACACAGGAAGAGATACAGACAGAGAGCACCGCCATGACGAGCGTCACATGACCACAGGAAGAGATACAGCAGGAGCACCGCCATGACGAGCGTCACATGACCACAGGAAGAGATACAGACAGGAGCACCGCCATGACGAGCGTCACATGACCACAGGAAGAGATACAGACAGGAGCACCGCCATGACGAGCGTCACATGACTACAGGAAGAGATACAGACAGGAGCACCGCCATGACGAGCGTCACATGACCACAGGAAGAGATACAGCAGGAGCACCGCCATGACGAGCGTCACATGACCACAGGAAGAGATACAGACAGGAGCACCGCCATGACGAGCGTCACATGACCACAGGAAGAGATACAGACAGGAGCACCGCCATGACGAGCGTCACATGACCACAGGAAGAGATACAGACAGGAGCACCGCCATGACGAGCGTCACATGACCACAGGAAGAGATACAGACGGGAGCACGCCATGACGAGCGTCACATGACCACAGGAAGAGATACAGACAGGAGCACCGCCATGACGAGCGTCACATGACCACACAGGAAAAGATACAGGCAGGAGCACCGCCATGACGAGCGTCACATGACCACCACAGGAAGAATACAGACAGAGCACCGCCATGACGAGCGTCACATGACACACAGGAAGAGATACAGACAGGAGCACCGCCATGACAGCGTCACATGATCACAGAAGAGATACAACGGAGCACGCCATGACAGGTCACATGACACAGGAAGAGATACAGCGGAGCACGCCATGACGAGCGTCACATGACCACAGAAAGATACAGACGGAGCACCGCCATGACGAGCGTCACATGACCACAGGAAAGATACAGACAGGAGCACGCCATGACGAGCGTCACATGACCACAGGAAGAGATACAGCGGAGCACGCCATGACGAGCGTACATGACCACAGGAAAGATACAGACGGAGCACCGCATGACGAGCGTCACATGACCACAGGAAGAGATACAGACAGGAGCACCGCATGAAGAGTCACATGACCACAGGAAGAGATACAGACAGAACACGCCATGACGAGCGTCACATGACCACACAGGAAAGATACAGCAGAGCACGCCATGACGAGCGTCACATGACCCAGGAAGAGATACAGACGGAACACCGCCATGACGAGCGTCACATGACCACAGGAAAGATACAGCAGGAGCACCCATGACGAGCGTCACATGACACAACAGGAAGAGATACAGACAGAGCACCGCATGAGAGCGTCACATGACCACAGAAGAGATACAGACAGGAGCACCGCCATGACGAGCGTCACATGACCACAGGAAGAGATACAGACAGGAGCACCGCCATGACAGGTCAATGACCACAGGAAGAGATACAGCAGGAGCACGCCATGACGAGCGTCACATGACACAGGAAGAGATACAGACAGGGCACCGCCATGACGAGCGTCACATGACCACAGGAAAGATACAGACGGGAGCACGCCATGACGAGCGTACAATGACCACAGGAAGAGATACAGACAGGAGCACCGCCATGACGAGTCACATGACACAGAAGATACAGACAGGACACGCCATGAGAGCGCACATGACCACAGAAGAGATACAGACGGAGCACGCCATGACGAGGTCACATGCCCACAGGAAGAGATACAGCAGAGCACCGCATGACGACGTCACATGACACAGGAAGAGATACAGACAGGAGCACGCATGACGAGCGTCACAGACCACAGGAAGAGATACAGCAGGGCACCGCCATGCGAGGTCAATGACCACAGGAAGAGATACAGACAGAGCACCGCCATGACGACGTCACATGACACACAGGAAGAGATACAGACAGGAGCACCGCCATGAGAGCGTCACATGACCACAGGAAGAGATACAGACAGGAGCACCGCCATGACGAGGTCACATGACCACAGGAAGAGATACAGACGGAGCACCGCCATGACGAGCGTCACATGACCACAGGAAGAGATACAGCAGGAGCACGCCATGACGAGCGTCACATGACACACAGAAGAGATACAGACAGGAGCACCGCCATGACGAGGTCACATGACCACAGGAAGAGATACAGACGGAGCACCGCCATGACGAGCGCACATGACCACAGGAAGAGATACAGACGGAGCACCGCCATGACGAGCGTCACATGACCACAGGAAGAGATACAGACAGGAGCACCGCCATGACGAGCGTCACATGACCACAAGAAGAGATCAGACAGGAGCACGCCATGACGAGCGTCACATGACCACAGGAAGAGATACAGACAGGAGCACCGCCATGACGCGTCACATGACACACAGGAGAGATACAGACAGGAGCACCGCCATGACGAGCGTCACATGACCACAGGAAGAGATACAGACGGAGCACCGCCATGCGAGCGTACATGACCAACAGGAAGAGATACAGACAGGAGCACCGCCATGACGAGCGTCACATGACAACAGGAGAGATACAGACAGGAGCACCGCCATGACGAGCGTCACATGACTCACAGGAAGAGATACAGACGGAGCACGCCATGACGAGCGTCACATGACCACAGGAAGAGATACAGACGGGAGCACCGCCATGACGAGCGTCACATGACCACAGGAAGAGATACAGCAGGAGCACCGCCATGACGAGCGTCACATGACCACACAGGAAGAGATACAGACAGGGAGCACCATGACGAGCGTCACATGACCACAGGAAAGATACAGACAGGAGCACCGCCATGACGAGCGTCACATGACCACAGGAAGAGATACAGACGGGAGCACTGCCATGACGAGCGTCACATGACCACAGGAAGAGATACAGGCAGGAGCACCGCCATGACGAGCGTCACATGACCACACAGGAAGAGATACAGACAGGAGCACCGCCATGACGAGCGTCACATGACCACAGGAAGAGATACAGACGGGAGCACCGCCATGACGAGCGTCACATGACCACAGGAAGAGATACAGACGGGAGCACCGCCATGACGAGCGTCACATGACCACAGGAAGAGATACAGACAGGAGCACCGCCATGACGAGCGTCACATGACCACAAGAAGAGATACAGACAGGAGCACCGCCATGACGAGCGTCACATGACCACACAGGAAGAGATACAGACAGGAGCACCGCCATGACGAGCGTCACATGACCACACAGGAAGAGATACAGACAGGAGCACCGCCATGACGAGCGTCACATGACCACAGGAAGAGATACAGACTGGAGCACCGCCATGACGAGCGTCACATGACCACACAGGAAGAGATACAGACAGGAGCACCGCCATGACGAGCGTCACATGACCACACAGGAAGAGATACAGACAGGAGCACCGCCATGACGAGCGTCACATGATGTTTATACACAATACAGCCAATCAGAATGCAGCTAACATAGGTATTATAATGAGAGCAGTGCTGTGATTGGCTGATGTGAATAGATGAGTCCATGTCTAGTTGTGGGGGGGGGGGATGGTTTGTTATGAGCTCTGGTTTAATGTGTCCCGGTCATTACTGACCCTCTCCTCCCCTCATTCCGGCATCACACAGGTTAACCCCTCCCGGGCACACAGCGCCCTCCCCGGGGATCGCAGGGTTAACGCCGCTCCTCACCTCACGGACGCACCGAGCTTTCATACTACAGCAGCATCTTGATGACGTCACAGTCATGTGACGGCTGACACAGGCTCCGCCCCCTTCACAACGGCGACGCCCCCGTCGCCTGTGATCGATCTAAAACGGATCACGTGACGTGCTGAATTCTACCACTGCGGGCGGGGGGGCGCGGAACAGTCTAAGTCACACGTACCGGGGGGTATGAAAAGATGAAGGAAAACGCGGGAAACTGCCTCAGAGTGACGGGGTCAGAGGTCACCGCAGAGCAGGGCTGAGGTCACACTGTGCGGTCACACGGAGCGGATGTGGCGCCCCCCTGGCTGGACGGCACAGGGAGGTACTGCACCACAAAAAGAAAGGTCACAGGTAGAGGGGGGAACTACAGAGTCTGTCCACAGACACCCCAGCACAGGGGACTGTAATCCAGTAGGTCCCAAGGGGTGGAGCTTAGAACATGAGTGACAGACGGACGGACGGACGGTCAGTGAGACGGTGACAGACGGACACACGGGCACCTCTAAGGAGCGGAGGTGACCCAGACTAGAAGGGACACTCCAGGTCTGGAGGGCCCAGGTTATGCCGGCGAAACAAGCCGAAGTGATTTGGTTTACCGCAAACCGCAGACCAGCGCGTTGTGTAGTAATTACTGGCATCACGAACAGGATTTGAACCTGTGCAGGGAATCCTGTTCGTGACGCCAGAAATGAGTCGGGCCGGCAGGGAGGGGGTTACTCGGATAACAGGACAGTGGCTTCGGTGGGAATCACAGCTGGGTGAGTCCTGGTTCCGTGCCCTGGGCACTCACTGGCTAATGGGTTTGATGATTGGGGGGATTATACGTGACGTCACCTGTGGTGTCTGGTAAGCGGTTACCAGCGCTGGGCGCTGAGGTGATGGAGGTGCAGCAGAGGCAGCACAGCTCTGCACAGGCGGAGCTTTTCCTCAGCGCGGCGGGGTGGATGAGGGGAGTTGTAGTCCCCAATCTTTGTGGTGCTGCAGAGACCTTTCGGGTGACGGGTAAATAAAGCCAGACACCAAATCAGCTCAACCGCTCCTTTACTGGCACCAGATGGACAGGGCACACGGTACAGTCCGGCTCACCGGAGATCACCTCACAGTCCATCAGAGGTGTCCCTCAATTCTCCTTCTTGGTCCCTATGCACAATGGCTCTCTGCCCTCCCACACCGGAGTTGTGGCGCCCACTAAGAGTGCGTCACAAGAGGGTACTACACCCCTGACTAAGGATAATCCTGAGGCTCCATACACCACATGCAGCACCTAGAGGCAGAGGACCAATTAGACACCCGTTTCCTGGGTAACCGGTCCTGGTGGGAGGAGAGCTAGGGTATATAGCAGTGGGGAAAGGAGTTAGAACAGTGGAGAGACAAGAACAAGGGAAGTCAAGTCGTGAAAGCAGAGACCGCTAACAGGGAGGGCACCGAGCACTGGTGACCCAGAAGGAGAAAGGGGCCAAGAGTGAGAGAGCGGGTGATTGCAGACCCGAGCCCAGTCCAGGAAAGGTGACGTCGAGGAAGTCGCACGGACCGGCTAGACGGGTCGGTGTAGCCCCAATCACAGGTGAGCGGATCCGTGCACCAGCTCCGGAGCACCCAGACCGGGACTTGTATCATAATGACTGTACGAGCTGTGAGAGACATGCGGGGCCCCTGGATGGTGCGCCCTGCGTGTATGCAAATGTGATAAGTAAATTGCAACACCCAGGTCCTGTATATAGTTGTAAAATGTGAAGTGCTTTTTCCTTTTGCAAAACCCATAGACTTTCATGAGGACTTTTTGCTAAGATCTGTTTTGCAACGTTAAAAGTCATAGCGCCTCCCGGACGGGAAGAACCCAAGAATACTGTCGTTATTAAGAGTGTTTATGGTTTATGTATTGTGGCGATGCGTCCCATGGCCGGGTGCATCACACAGGTGGTCGGTATATGTTTCTGTTCACATGTAGCCGGTTTTACTGTGGATGTGCTGTGCTAAACCTACCACTTAGAGGCGCCCTCTCCTCAGGACAGCAGGGTCCCCTGTGGCCGTCCGTTCTGTCTCTCTGTCACCATCTGACTGACTTGTGTCTTAACTGTCACTCACGTCGCCCGCTCTCCTAAGCTCCACCCCCTGGAACCTACTAAATTGCAGTCCCCTATGCTAGGGTGTCTGTGGGTGGGTTCGGTGGACAGACTCTCTTGTTCCCCCCCCCTCTACCTGTGACTATGGAGATAGTACATCATTCTTTTTGGGTGCAGTACCTCCCTGTTGGGCCCCGCCAGGGGGGCGGCACACGTCTAGTGCGGTCACACTGTGCACCTGGTGCGGTCACACTGTGCGTATACGTAGATGGAGAGTGCCACAGTGTAGATGGAGAGTGTCACAGTGTAGATGGAGAGTGCCACAGTGTAGATGGAGAGTGCCACAGTGTAGATGGAGAGTGCCACAGTGTAGATGGAGAGTGCCACAGTGTAGATGGAGAGTGCCACAGTGTAGATGGAGAGTGCCACAGTGTAGATGGAGAGTGTCACAGTGTAGATGGAGAGTGCCACAGCCACAGTGTAGAGGGAGAGTGCCACAGTGTAGAGGGAGAGTGCCACAGTGTAGAGGGAGAGTGCCACAGTGTAGATGGAGAGTGCCACAGTGTAGATGGAGAGTGCCACAGCCACAGTGTAGAGGGAGAGTGCCACAGCCACAGCGTAGAGGGAGAGTGCCACAGCGTAGAGGGAGAGTGCCACAGCGTAGATGGAGAGTGCCACAGTGTAGATGGAGAGTGCCACAGTGTAGATGGAGAGTGCCACAGCCACAGTGTAGATGGAGAGTGCCACAGTGTAGATGGAGAGTGCCACAGTGTAGATGGAGAGTGCCACAGTGTAGATGGAGAGTGCCACAGCCACAGTGTAGATGGAGAGTGCCACAGTGTAGATGGAGAGTGCCACAGTGTAGATGGAGAGTGCCACAGTGTAGATGGAGAGTGCCACAGCCACCACAGTGTAGATAGAGACTACCACAGCCGATTACCAGAAGAAAACAGCTGGAAACCAACGGGTAAAGGGCACAGGCGGAGATGTGATGTGTAAAGCTGTTATAAGGCCATGTACACACTGTGCGTCACTACCGCACCCACACGTCCTTTCAGTGTGTCTGTCTTTGTGTGTGTATCTGTCTTTGTGTGTCTGTCTGTGTGTCTCTGTGTGCCTGTCTTTCTATGTGTGTCTGTCTGTCTCTGTCTTTGTGTGTGTGTCTGTGTATGTGTGCGTGGCTCTGTGCCTGTGTCTGTCTCTCTGTGGTATTTCATGTATATCAAAATGTTGATGATGTGAATGTGATAACAATGTGCATAATAATAATAATAATAATAATAATAATAAAGTGTTTGATTGTCCGGGATAACTGTGTGAGGAGCAGGAGGAGCGCGGTCACCTGCAGCTCGTCAGTGTCACAGTGGACTACACATTGGCCTGTGGCATCTGCTCCATGATTAATGCTGATGGGTATTCCGGGAGGAGACAAAAGGGATTCCCACAGCGTGTCAGGATGATGGGAAAGTGTTATCCACAGCCTGTCAGGATGATGGGAAAGTGTTATCCCCAGCTGTCAGGATGATGGGAAAGTGTTATCCCCAGCTGTCAGGATGATGGGAAAGTGTTATCCCCAGCTGTCAGGATGATGGGAAAGTGTTATCACCAGCTGTCAGGATGATGGGAAAGTGTTATCCACAGCCTGTCAGGATGATGGGAAAGTGTTATCACCAGCTGTCAGGATGATGGGAAAGTGTTATCCCCAGCTGTCAGGATGATGGGAAAGTGTTATCCCCAGCTGTCAGGATGATGGGAAAGTGTTATCCCCAGCCTGTCAGGATGATGGGAAAGTGCTATCGCCAGTCAGGATGATGGGAGAGTGTTATCCCCAGCCTGTCAGGATGATGGGAAAGTGTTATCCACAGCCTGTCAGGATGATGGGAAAGTGTTATCCACAGCCTGTCAGGATGATGGGAAAGTGTTATCCACAGCCTGTCAGGATGATGGGAAAGTGTTATCCACAGCCTGTCAGGATGATGGGAAAGTGTTATCCACAGCCTGTCAGGATGATGGGAAAGTGTTATCCACAGCCTGTCAGGATGATGGGAAAGTGTTATCCCCAGCTGTCAGGATGATGGGAAAGTGTTATCCCCAGCTGTCAGGATGATGGGAAAGTGTTATCCCCAGCCTGTCAGGATGATGGAACGTGCTATCGCCAGCTGTCAGGATGATGGGAAAGTGTTATCCCCAGCCTGTCAGGATGATGGGAAAGTGCTATCGCCAGTCAGGATGATGGGAAAGTGTTATCCCCAGCCTGTCAGGATGATGGGAAAGTGCTATCGCCAGTCAGGATGATGGGAAAGTGTTATCCCCAGCCTGTCAGGATGATGGGGAAGTGTTAGCCCACAGCCTGTCAGGATGATGGGGAAGTGTTAGCCCACAGCCTGTCAGGATGATGGGGAAGTGTTAGCCCACAGCCTGTCAGGATGATGGGGAAGTGTTAGCCCACAGCCTGTCAGGATGATGGGGAAGTGTTAGCCCACAGCCTGTCAGGATGATGGGGAAGTGTTAGCCCACAGCCTGTCAGGATGATGGGGAAGTGTTAGCCCACAGCCTGTCAGGATGATGGGGAAGTGTTAGCCCACAGCCTGTCAGGATGATGGGGAAGTGTTAGCCCACAGCCTGTCAGGATGATGGGAAAGTGTTAGCCCACAGCCTGTCAGGATGATGGGAAAGTGCTATCGCCAGCTGTCAGGATGATGGGAAAGTGTTATCCCCAGCCTGTCAGGATGATGGGAAAGTGCTATCGCCAGTCAGGATGATGGGAGAGTGTTATCCCCAGCCTGTCAGGATGATGGGAAAGTGTTATCCACAGCCTGTCAGGATGATGGGAAAGTGTTATCCCCAGCTGTCAGGATGATGGGAAAGTGTTATCCCCAGTTGTCAGGATGATGGGAAAGTGTTATCCCCAGCCTGTCAGGATGATGGGAAAGTGCTATCCCCAGCCTGTCAGGATGATGGGAAAGTGCTATCGCCAGTCAGGATGATGGGAAAGTGTTATCCCCAGCCTGTCAGGATGATGGGAAAGTGTTATCCCCAGCCTGTCAGGATGATGGGAAAGTGTTATCCCCAGCCTGTCAGGATGATGGGAAAGTGTTAGCCCACAGCCTGTCAGGATGATGGGAAAGTGTTATCCACAGCCTGTCAGGATGATGGGAAAGTGTTATCCACAGCCTGTCAGGATGATGGGAAAGTGTTATCCACAGCCTGTCAGGATGATGGGAAAGTGTTATCCACAGCCTGTCAGGATGATGGGAAAGTGTTATCCCCAGCTGTCAGGATGATGGGAAAGTGTTATCCCCAGCTGTCAGGATGATGGGAAAGTGTTATCCCCAGCCTGTCAGGATGATGGGAACGTGCTATCGCCAGCTGTCAGGATGATGGGAAAGTGTTATCCCCAGCCTGTCAGGATGATGGGAAAGTGCTATCGCCAGTCAGGATGATGGGAAAGTGTTATCCCCAGCCTGTCAGGATGATGGGAAAGTGCTATCGCCAGTCAGGATGATGGGAAAGTGTTATCCCCAGCCTGTCAGGATGATGGGGAAGTGTTAGCCCACAGCCTGTCAGGATGGGGGAAGTGTTAGCCCACAGCCTGTCAGGATGATGGGGAAGTGTTAGCCCACAGCCTGTCAGGATGATGGGGAAGTGTTAGCCCACAGCCTGTCAGGATGATGGGGAAGTGTTAGCCCACAGCCTGTCAGGATGATGGGGAAGTGTTAGCCCACAGCCTGTCAGGATGATGGGAAAGTGTTAGCCCACAGCCTGTCAGGATGATGGGAAAGTGCTATCGCCAGCTGTCAGGATGATGGGAAAGTGTTATCCCCAGCCTGTCAGGATGATGGGAAAGTGCTATCGCCAGTCAGGATGATGGGAAAGTGTTATCCACAGCCTGTCAGGATGATGGGAAAGTGTTATCCCCAGCTGTCAGGATGATGGGAAAGTGTTATCCCCAGTTGTCAGGATGATGGGAAAGTGTTATCCCCAGCCTGTCAGGATGATGGGAAAGTGCTATCCCCAGCCTGTCAGGATGATGGGAAAGTGTTATCCCCAGCCTGTCAGGATGATGGGAAAGTGTTATCCCCAGCCTGTCAGGATGATGGGAAAGTGTTATCCCCAGCCTGTCAGGATGATGGGAAAGTGTTAGCCCACAGCCTGTCAGGATGATGGGGAAGTGTTAGCCCACAGCCTGTCAGGATGATGGGGAAGTGTTAGCCCACAGCCTGTCAGGATGATGGGGAAGTGTTAGCCCACAGCCTGTCAGGATGATGGGGAAGTGTTAGCCCACAGCCTGTCAGGATAACAGCAGAATAGTGAGTACAGCTCTTGAGGTGCCTGGAAGATCAAACACAATGTAACAGCAGAATAGTGAGTGCAGCTCTGGAGGTGACCGGTGTGTGATGAGATTATAGTCCAGTGATACTGATGGTCGGGGCTCAGGGGTCCCATCTCGGGTTATCACTTCTCTGCTTTTGCGGTTTCCTGGTCCCTTCCGTCCTCAGGATCTGCCGGATGAGCCCTATTGTAGTGACTGTCACTGGGGACGGAGCAGTGATGTCACCGCCGGACATAATAACCCTATATATAACCAGGCGATGACTGACACCTGCACCACAATGTCATAAGATGGGACATCTCCTGTCCTGTAATGGTTGACATCCCCTGTTGTAGTCTCCGGTCTCCGCTGTGGACGGTGGGACAGGTCCGGACTCGCCTGCGGAGGAATGAGCCGCAGTGACTGAACCTGCCCTGCAGCCGGGGACGCACCTAGTGCAGGCTGCACCCTGAATCCAGGGGCCCGGGGCCACGTCATCCACCGGTGACATCTGTGACTGCACCAAACCAGGGTCAGAATGGAATTAGTCCTCCCAAAGGAGACCTCTAACCCCAGAGTGCAGGAAACAGGAGGCTCAGGATGAGCAGCTACACACACCCTGCATACTGTCTGCTGAGCTGTGTATCTAATCTACCTAGTATCGCGCTGACTGTGTATTATCCTATCCTGTGTATCTGTCTGCTGAGCGTGTAAATCCTACTGTGAATACTATCTGTGACCATTATCTATCTACCTGTGTGATACTGTCTGCTGAGCTGTGTATCTAATCCTTCCTGTGATACTGTCTGCTGAGCTGTGTATCTAATCCTATCCTGTGTGATACTGTCTGCTGAGCTGTGTATCTAATCCTCTCCTGTGTGATACTGTCTGCTGAGCTGTATCTAATCCTATCCTGTGTGATACTGTCTGCTGAGCTGTGTATCTAATCCTTCCTGTGTGATACTGTCTGCTGAGCTGTGTATCTAATCCTATCCTGTGTGATACTGTCTGCTGAGCTGTGTATCTAATCCTTCCTGATGTGATACTGTCTGCTGAGCTGTGTATCTAATCCTATCCTGTGTGATACTGTCTGCTGAGCTGTGTATCTAATCCTATCCTGTGTGATACTGTCTGCTGAGCGTGTATCTAATCCTATCCTGTGTGATACTGTTGCTGAGCTGTGTATCTAATCCTTCCTGTGTGATACTGTTGCTGAGCGTGTATCTAATCCTATCCTGTGTGATACTGTCTGCTGAGCTGTGTATCTAATCCTATCCTGTGTGATACTGTCTGCTGAGCGTGTATCTAATCCTATCCTGTGTGATACTGGTCTGCTGAGCTGTATCTAATCCTCTCCTGTGTGATACTGTCTGCTGAGCGGGTATCTAGTCCTCTCCTGTGTGATACTGTCTGCTGAGCTGTGTATCTAATCCTATCCTGTGTGATACTGTCTGCTGAGCTGTGTATCTAATCCTCTCCTGTGTGATACGTCTGCTGAGCTGTATCTAATCCTCTCCTGTGTGATACTGTCTGCTGAGCTGTGTATCTAATCCTCTCCTGTGTGATACTGTCTGCTGAGCTGTGTATCTAATCCTATCCTGTGTGATAGTTCTGACTTTGTATCAATCCCTCCTGTGTGATACATTACAGTGTATCTACCTACCTGTGGATATGTCTGGAAGCTGGCTTGATCTTGAACTTGATGATAGAAATAACGGACTGGCTGGAGACTGCGTGCATCCCTCAAGTGCTGAGAGAGACGAGAGACGTGAACCCCACCAGGATGAGAGAGTACAGGAGAGAGAAAGAGAGGGCAAGAGAGAGACAGAGAGAGGACAGGAGAGTGCAGAGGAAGTCACAGGAGAGAGTCAGAGAGAGAAGAGAGGACAGGAGAGTGCAGAGGAAGTCACAGGAGAGAGTCAGAAAGAGAGAGAGAGGGAAGAGAGAGAGCAGGAAGAAAGAGAGAGGAGAGAAAGAAGAAAGGGAAGGAAGTCACAGGAGAGAGTCAGAGAGGGGGAAGAGAATGCAGAGGAAGTCACAGGAGAGAGCAGGAGACAGAGGTGAGAACAGGAGAGTGCAGGGGAGAGAGAACTGAGTGTCAGAGAAGAGCACTGGAGTGAGGGAAGTATGAGAAAACTTCCAGAAGAAAGTGCAAGGTGAAGAGACAGCCTGAGATCCCAGAGTGCTGTCACCTGGACCAGAAGGGGAGAGAACCATGAACAGCCGCCAGCAGAGATCAGAAGAGACTGCAGAGACCAGAGGAGAGAAGAGGAGGATGGACACAGAGTGACTGCAGCCCCCACAGGTGAGGACCCCACTATACACTGTCCTCTCCATGTAATATGTGTACTGTCTGCACCACACTACCTGCTATACTCCAGATATAAGGACCCTGCACCCCAATACCAGCTACACCCCAGATATAAGGACCCTGCACCCCAATACCTGCTACACCCCAGATATAAGGACCCTGCACCCCAAATACCAGCTATACCCAGATATAAGGACCCTGCACCCTGATACACCCCAGATATAAGAACCCTGCACGCCAATACCTGCTACACCCCAAAAATAAGGACCCTGCACCATACTACCTGCTACACCCCAGATATAAGGACCCTGCACCCTGATACACCCCAGATATAAGGACCCTGCACCCCAATACCTGCTACACCCCAAATATAAGGACCCTGCACCCAATACCTGCTACACCCCAAATATAAGGACCTGCACCCATATCGCACACCCAAATATAAGGACCCTGCACCCAATACCTGCTACACCCCAAATATAAGGACCTGCACCCCAATACCTGCTACACCCCAAATATAAGGACCTGCACCCCAATACTGCTACACCCCAGATATAAGGACCCTGCACCCCAATACCAGCTACACTCCAATATAAGGACCCTGCACCCCAATACTGCTACACCCCAAATATAAGGACCCTGCACCCAATACCTGCTACACCCCAAATATAAGGACCCTGACCCAATACCGCTACACCCCAAGATATAAGGACCCTGCACCCAATACCTGCTACACCCCAAATATAAGGACCCGCCCCAATACCTGCTACACCCCAAATATAAGGACCCTGCACCCCAATACCTGCTACACCCCAAAATATAAGGACCCTGCACCCCTATTCTGGTTACCCCAGTTATTAGGGCGCTGTTCCCCATCCTCTGTGATGTCTCATTATGTACTTTCGTCCTCCTGTGTAACCCCAGAGTGACTAAGGGCACCTGCACCCCAAATCAGTCATTCCTCTTGGGCCGCTCTCTTCACCTCTTCTGTGGCCTCTCTCGTTCTCTGTCACTGTGCCCTCTCTCCCTCTCTCTTGGCCCGCTCGTCTCTTCTCTGTGGGCCGCTCTCTTCCCTCTCTCTTGTGGCCGCTCTCTTCTTCTCTTCTGTGGCCGCTCTTTCCTCTCTCTCTGTGGGCCGCTCTCTTCTCTCTCTGTCGGCCGCTCTCTTCCTCTCTCTCTCTGCGGGCCGCTCTCTTCCTTGTCCTCTCTCTTGCGGCGCTCCTTCTCTCTCTCTCTGGGGCCGCTCTCTTCCTCTCTCTGGGGCCGCTCTCTTCCTCTCTGGGGCCGCTCTCTTCCTCTTCTCTCTGCGGGCCGCTCTCTTCCTCTCTGGGGCCCACTCTCTCACTCTCTTGCGGGCCGCTCTCTTCCTCACTCTCTCTGCGGGCCGCTCTCTTCCTCACTCTCTCTGCGGGCCGCTCTCTTCCTCACTCTCTCTCTGGGCCGGTCTCTTCCTCATCTCTCTGGGGCCGCTCTCTTCCTCACTCTCTCTCCCTCTCTGTGGCGCCCTCTCTCTTGTGGGCTGCTTTTCCCTTCTCGTCCTCTGGGCCGCTCTCTCTAGCCTCTTCTCTGTCTGGGCCGCTCTCTAGCCCTCTCTCTGTGTCTGGGCCGCTCTCTAGCCCTCTCTCTGTGTCTGGGCTGCTCTCTAGCCCTCTCTCTCAGGTTGACCTCACTGTTATTACAATGTCCGCTCTCCTCTTTTCTCCGCAGGGCGCTCTCCTCGTGGCCTCGTCCACTTGCGGCCACCATTATGTTGGCTGCGCTCCCTGTGCGATGACGTCCAGTTATGTGCGGGGTCGGCCCTTCTATTGTCGGGAATGGGCCCTTCAGCGGCTTCAACATTGCCTGGAGGGACTGGGAGGAGCTCGGGCCCCTGGCATCCTCATCACTGGGGCCCCAGGGGCAGGAAAGACAGCCCTGTGTGAAGAGATCCTATGGCCCACCTCGGAGGCCGGCCGGAGCTCCAGGCTTAGCTCTCGGGTCTTGGCGCACCACTTCTGCCAGGCGCACCTTCATGCCAGCCTCGACCTGCATCACTTCATCCAGAACCTGGCACAGCAGCTGCAGAGGAGCCCCCTGATCAGTGGCTACAAGGGAGCGGCCGATGGCACCACCTGTGGGGGAGATCTGCACCAAGTCTTCAAGAGGTGAGAACCAAAGTCCAAGATGACCGGACGGGTCATGTGACACTCCATCCCATAATAACAAGTCATGTGACTATCCGGCTCCAATCCCATAATAACAAGTCATGTGACGCTCTGGCTCCAATCCCATAATAACAAATCATGTGATGCTCCAATCCCATAATAACAAGTCATGTGATGCTCCGGCTCCAATCCCATAATAACAAGTCATGTGATGCTCCAATCCCATAATAAAAGTCATGTGATGCTCCGGCTCCATCCCATAATAAAAGTCATGTGATGCTCCGGCTCCATCCCATAATAACAAGTCATGTGATGCTCCGGCTCCATCCCATAATAACAAGTCATGTGAGCTCCCTCCATCCCATAATAACAAGTCATGTGACGCTCCATCCCATAATAATAACAATATGTGATGTTCCGGCTCCAATCCCATAATAACAAGTCATGTGACTCTCCAGCTCCAATCCCATAATAACAAGTCATGTGACGCTCCAATCCCATAATAACAAGTCATGTGATGCTCCGGCTCCAATCCCATAATAACAAGTCATGTGACCTCGGCTCCAATCCCATAATAACAAGTCATGTGACGCTCTGGCTCCAATCCCATAATAACAAGTCATGTGACGCTCTGGCTCCAATCCCATAATAACAAGTCATGTGACGCTCTGGCTCCAATCCCATAATAATCAAGTCATGTGACGCTCGGCTCCATCCCATAATAACAAGTCATGTGAGCTCCGGCTCCATCCCATAATAACAAGTCATGTGACGCTTGGCTCCAATCCCATAATAACAAGTCATGTGATGCTCCAATCCCATAATAACAAGTCATGTGATGCTCCAATCCCATAATAACAAGTCATGTGATGCTCCAATCCCATAATAACAAGTCATGTGATGCATCCTATCAGCGGTGCTCCAATCCCATAATAACAAGTCATGTGACGCTTGGCTCCATCCCATAATAACAAGTCATGTGATGCTCCATCCCATAATAAGAAGTCATATTATGCTCCATCCCATAATAACAAGTCATGTG
This sequence comes from Allobates femoralis, assembly GCA_033576535.1. Classification (NCBI taxonomy): domain Eukaryota; kingdom Metazoa; phylum Chordata; class Amphibia; order Anura; family Aromobatidae; genus Allobates; species Allobates femoralis. Next base: position 750,394,473 of record JARQOC010000002.1, read on the forward strand.
ACGCTCCGGCTCCATACCATAATAATAAGTCATGTGACGCTCTGGCTCCAATCCCATAATAATAAGTCATGTGACGCTCCATCCCATAATAACAAGTCATGTGACGCTCTGGCTCCAATCCCATAATAATAAGTCATGTGACGCTTTGGCTCCATCCCATAATAACAAGTCATGTGATGCTCCGGCTCCAATCCCATAATATACTGAGGGCCCCTGACAGTTGTCAATTATTAGATAGTGATGCACCGCGATAGCCGCCCCGGTGTATCTCATCACCAGTAGGTGGAGATGCTCTTGGGTATATAACCTTGTCTGTTTACGCGCTCTGCGGGGGCAGGCTTACTGACAGTCGTGTCTTTCAGGGCGGTCCTGACCCCGCTGGTGGAGCTGCCGCCGCCCTCGCAGAACCTCCTGCTCCTCGTGGACTCTCTGGATGAGACGTGCTGTTGCTGTCGATGTGACGGGTTTTGTGGAGACTCTGGGTGCACCATCGCGGAGCTGCTGGCCGCTCACCACGAGCTGCTCCCTCCGTGGCTACTATTGGTCTGCACCGCGCGGAGGCAGAACAAGGCCGTCACCAGGATGTTTACAGGTGAGGAGGAGATGTAGAGGGGTGCAGAACTGTGAAGAGGATGGGAAGTTGATAGAGATGAGGAGGAGATGTAGGGGGGTGCAGAACTGTGGAGGGGATGGGAAGGTGATAGAGATGAGGAGGAGATGTAGGGGGGTGCAGAACTGTGGAGGGGATGGGAAGGTGATAGAGATGAGGAGGAGATGTAGAGGGGTGCAGAACTGTGAAGAGGATGGGAAGGTGATAGAGATGAGGAGGAGATGTAGGGGGGTGCAGAACTGTGGAGGGGACAGGTAGGTGTCACAGATGAGGGAGGAGATGTAGGGGGGTGCAGAACTGTGGAGAGGACAGGTAGGTGTCACAGATGAGGGAGTAGATGTAGGGGGGTGCAGAACTGTGGAGAGGACAGGTAGGTGTCACAGATGAGGGAGGAGATGTAGGGGGGTGCAGAACTGTGGAGAGGACAGGTAGGTGTCACAGATGAGGGAGGAGATGTAGGGGGTGCAGAACTGTGGAGAGGATAGGTAGGTGTCACAGATGAGGGAGGAGATGTAGGGGGTGCAGAACTGTGGAGAGGACAGAGTTACAGTGGACACAATTAAAAGAGACAGTGAAAGGCGAGCACTCAATGTTTAGGATAGCAGGGTTTTTTTATGTGCAGCAGGTAGAGAACTATAAATACTAGAGGAAGAAGGGCCGGGATTAGGGGAGAAGTCGCCAGGACAAAGAGACACAGCCGGAGGCTCAGTGATCTGTGTGCGCCTCCTGCTGATGGTGGCTGCTGCAAAGTGTTATAGAAATGTGAGAAGAGTCTCAGAGCTGCAAATACTAATACATACAGATACACGCACAAATCACCACACACATCGATACACACACATCGATACACACACATCGATACACACACATCGATACACACACAACAACATCGATACACACACATCGATACACACACATCGATAACACAACTCACATCGATACACACACACAGGTACACACACATACACAGATACACACACATACACAGATACACACACACACAGATGCACACACACAAATACACACACACAGATACACATAGACACACACACATAGATATACACACATAGATACACACACAGATACAGACACAGTAGGTGTGTATGTTACATCACTTCCCTGTCTCCTGCCCAACTGCCATATTTAACTGCATGTGCTTCAACAGTATGTGCTCATCACCTGTGGATCACAGTGGTTAGATAATAACCCACCTCCAGTAGATCAGGGTTGTCAGATAATAACCCACCTCCATTTGATCAGGGTTGCCAAATAATAACCCAACTCCTGTAGATCAGGAATGTCGGATAATAACCCACCTCCAGTAGATCAGGGTTGTCAGATAATAACCCACCTCCAGTAGATCAGGGTTGTCAGATAATAACCCACCTCCAGTAGATCAGGGTTGTCGGATAATAACCCACCTCCTGTAGATTAGGGTTGTCGGATAATAACCCACCTCCTGTAGATCAGGGTTGTCTGATAATAACCCACCTCCAGTAGATGAGGGTTGTTGGATAATAACCCACCTCCAGTAGATCAGGGTTGTCAGATAATAACCCACCTCCAGTAGATCAGGGTTGTCGGATAATAACCCACCTCCAGTAGATCAGGGTTGTCGGATAATAACCCACCTCCAGTAGATCAGGGTTGTCGGATAATAACCCACCTCCAGTAGATCAGGGTTGTCTGATAATAACCCACCTCCAGTAGATCAGGGTTGTCAGATAATAACCCACCTCCAGTAGATCAGGGTTGTCCGATAATAACCCACCTCCTGTAGATCAGGGATGTCGGATAATAACCCACCTCCCGTAGATCAGGGTTGTCGGATAATAACCCACCTCCAGTAGATCAGGGATGTCGGATAATAACCCACCTCCTGTAGATTAGGGTTGTCGGATAATAACCCACCTCCTGTAGATCAGGGATGTCGGATAATAACCCACCTCCTGTAGATTAGGGTTGTCGGATAATAACCCACCTCCTGTAGATCAGGGATGTCGGATAAAAACCCACCTCCTGTAGATGAGGGTTGTTGGATAATAACCCACCTCCTGCAGATCAGGGTTGTCGGATAATAACCCACCTCCTGTAGATCAGGGTTGTCGGATAATAACCCGCCTCCAGTAGATCAGGGTTGTCGGATAATAACCCACCTCCAGTAGATCAGGGTTGTCGGATAATAACCCACCTCCAGTCGATCAGGGATATTGGGTAATAACCCACCTCCACTAGATCAGGGTTGTTGGATAATAACCCACCTCCCATAGATCAGGGTTGTCAGATAATAACCCACCTCCAGTAGATCAGGGTTGTCGGATAATAACCCACCTCCAGTAGATCAGGGTTGTCGGATATTAACCCACCTCCTGTAGATCAGGGTTGTCGGATAATAACCCACCTCCAGTAGATCAGGGTTGTCGGATAATAACCCACCTCCTGTAGATCAGTGTTGTCGGATAATAACCCACCTCCAGTAGATCAGGGTTGTCGGATAATAACCCACCTGCTGTAGATTAGGGTTGTCGGATAATAACCCACCTCCTGTAGATCAGGGATGTCGGATAATAACCCACCTCCTGTAGATGAGGGTTGTTGGATAATAACCCACCTCCTGTAGATCAGTGTTGTCGGATATTAACCCACCTCCACTAGATCAGGGTTGTTGGATAATAACCCACCTCCCATAGATCAGGGTTGTCGGATAATAACCCACCTCCATTTGATCAGGGTTGCCAAATAATAACCCAACTCCTGTAGATCAGGAATGTCGGATAATAACCCACCTCCATAGATCAGGGTTGTCCGATAATAACCCACCTCCAGTAGATCAGGGTTGTCAGATAATAACCCACCTCCAGTAGATCAGGGATGTCGGATAATAACCCACCTCCAGTAGATGAGGGTTGTCTGATAATAACCCACCTCCAGTAGATGAGGGTTGTTGGATAATAACCCACCTCCTGTAGATCAGGGATGTCTGATAATAACCCACCTCCTGTGGATCAGGGTTGTCGGATAATAACCCACCTCCCGTAGATCAGGGTTGTCGGATAATAACCCGACTCCAGTAGATCAGGGTTGTCGGATATTAACCCACCTCCTGTAGATCAGGGTTGTCGGATAATAACCCACCTCCAGTAGATCAGGGTTGTCGGATAATAACCCACCTCCTGTAGATCAGTGTTGTCGGATAATAACCCACCTCCAGTAGATCAGGGTTGTCGGATAATAACCCACCTGCTGTAGATTAGGGTTGTCGGATAATAACCCACCTCCTGTAGATCAGGGATGTCGGATAATAACCCACCTCCTGTAGATGAGGGTTGTTGGATAATAACCCACCTCCTGTAGATCAGTGTTGTCGGATATTAACCCACCTCCACTAGATCAGGGTTGTTGGATAATAACCCGCCTCCCATAGATCAGGGTTGTCGGATAATAACCCACCTCCATTTGATCAGGGTTGCCAAATAATAACCCAACTCCTGTAGATCAGGAATGTCGGATAATAACCCACCTCCCATAGATCAGGGTTGTCCGATAATAACCCACCTCCAGTAGATCAGGGTTGTCAGATAATAACCCACCTCCAGTAGATCAGGGTTGTCAGATAATAACCCAACTCCTGTAGATCAGGAATGTCGGATAATAACCCACCTCCAGTAGATCAGGGTTGTCAGATAATAACCCACCTCCTGTAGATCAGGGTTGTCGGATAATAACCCACGTCCAGTAGATCAGGGTTGTCGGATAATAACCCACCTCCAGTAGATCAGGGTTGTCAGATAATAACCCACCTCCAGTAGATCAGGGTTGTCAGATAATAACCCACCTCCAGTAGATCAGGGTTGTCGGATAATAACCCACCTCCAGTAGATCAGGGTTGTCCGATAATAACCCACCTCCAGTAAATCAGGGTTGTCGTATAATAACCCACCTCCTGTAGATCAGGGTTGTCGTATAATAACCCACCTCCTGTAGATCAGGGATGTCGGATAATAACCCACCTCCCGTAGATCAGGGTTGTCGGATAATAACCCACCTCCCGTAGATCAGGGTTGTCGGATATTAACCCACCTCCCGTAGATCAGGGTTGTGCGATAATAACCCAACTCCTGTAGATCAGGGTTGTCAGATAATAACCCACCTCCTGTAGATCAGGGTTGTCGGATAATAACCCGACTCCCGTAGATCAGGGTTGTCGGATAATAACCCACCTCCAGTAGATCAGGGTTGTCGGATAATAACCCACCTCCTGTAGATCAGTGTTGTCGGATAATAACCCACCTCCCGTAGATCAGGGTTGTCGGATAATAACCCACCTCCTGTGGATCAGGGTTGTCGGATAATAACCCACCTCCAGTAGATCAGGGTTGTCGGATAATAACCCACCTCCTGTAGATCAGTGTTGTCGGATAATAACCCACCTCCCGTAGATCAGGGTTGTCGGATAATAACCCAACTCCAGTAGATCAGGGTTGTCGGATAATAACCCACCTCCACTAGATCAGGGTTGTTGGATAATAACCCACCTCCCATAGATCAGGGTTGTCAGATAATAACCCACCTCCAGTAGATCAGGGTTGTCGGATAATAACCCACCTCCAGTAGATGAGGGTTGTTGGATAATAACCCACCTCCTGTAGATCAGGGATGTCTGATAATAACCCACCTCCTGTAGATCAGGGTTGTCGGATAATAACCCACCTCCAGTAGATCAGGGTTGTCTGATAATAACCCACCTCCAGTAGATCAGGGTTGTCAGATAATAACCCACCTCCAGTAGATCAGGGTTGTCAGATAATAACCCACCTCCAGTAGATCAGGGTTGTCGGATAATAACCCACCTCCAGTAGATCAGGGTTGTCGGATAATAACCCACCTCCAGTAGATCAGGGTTGTCGGATAATAACCCACCTCCAGTAGATCAGGGTTGTCAGATAATAACCCACCTCCTGTAGATCAGGGATATTGGGTAATAACCCACCTCCACTAGATCAGGGTTGTCGGATAATAACCCACCTCCAGTAGATCAGGGTTGTCGGATAATAACCCACCTCCAGTCGATCAGGGATATTGGGTAATAACCCACCTCCACTAGATCAGGGTTGTTGGATAATAACCCACCTCCCATAGATCAGGGTTGTCAGATAATAACCCACCTCCAGTAGATCAGGGTTGTCGGATAATAACCCACCTCCTGTAGATCAGGGATGTCGGATAATAACCCACCTCCAGTAGATGAGGGTTGTTGGATAATAACCCACCTCCTGTAGATCAGGGATGTCTGATAATAACCCACCTCCTGTAGATCAGGGTTGTCGGATAATAACCCACCTCCAGTAGATCAGGGTTGTCAGATAATAACCCACCTCCAGTAGATCAGGGTTGTCAGATAATAACCCACCTCCAGTAGATCAGGGTTGTCGGATAATAACCCACCTCCAGTAGATCAGGGTTTTCGGATAATAACCCACCTCCAGTAGATCAGGGTTGTCGGATAATAACCCACCTCCTGTAGATCAGTGTTGTTGGATAATAACCCACCTCCAGTAGATCAGGGTTGTCGGATAATAACCCACCTGCTGTAGATTAGGGTTGTCGGATAATAACCCACCTCCTGTAGATCAGGGATGTCGGATAATAAACCCACCTCCTGTAGATGAGGGTTGTTGGATAATAACCCACCTCCTGTAGATCAGTGTTGTCGGATATTAACCCACCTCCACTAGATCAGGGTTGTTGGATAATAACCCACCTCCCATAGATCAGGGTTGTCGGATAATAACCCACCTCCATTTGATCAGGGTTGCCAAATAATAACCCAACTCCTGTAGATCAGGAATGTCGGATAATAACCCACCTCCCATAGATCAGGGTTGTCCGATAATAACCCACCTCCAGTAGATCAGGGTTGTCAGATAATAACCCACCTCCAGTAGATCAGGGTTGTCAGATAATAACCCAACTCCTGTAGATCAGGAATGTCGGATAATAACCCACCTCCAGTAGATCAGGGTTGTCAGATAATAACCCACCTCCTGTAGATCAGGGTTGTCGGATAATAACCCACGTCCAGTAGATCAGGGTTGTCGGATAATAACCCACCTCCAGTAGATCAGGGTTGTCAGATAATAACCCACCTCCAGTAGATCAGGGTTGTCAGATAATAACCACCTCCAGTAGATCAGGGTTGTCGGATAATAACCACCTCCAGTAGATCAGGGTTGTCCGATAATAACCCACCTCCTGTAGATCAGGGTTGTCGTATAATAACCCACCTCCTGTAGATCAGGGTTGTCGTATAATAACCCACCTCCCGTAGATCAGGGATGTCGGATAATAACCCACCTCCGTAGATCAGGGTTGTCGGATAATAACCCACCTCCCGTAGATCAGGGTTGTCGGATATTAACCCACCTCCACTAGATCAGGGTTGTCCGATAATAACCCACCTCCTGTAGATCAGGGTTGTCGTATAATAACCCACCTCCTGTAGATCAGGGTTGTCGTATAATAACCCACCTCCCGTAGATCAGGGATGTCGGATAATAACCCACCTCCCGTAGATCAGGGTTGTCGGATAATAACCCACCTCCAGTAGATCAGGGTTCTCGGATAATAACCCACCTCCCGTAGATCAGGGTTGTCGGATAATAACCCACCTCCAGTAGATCAGGGTTGTCGGATAATAACCCACCTCCCGTAGATCAGGGTTGTCGGATATTAACCACCTCCCGTAGATCAGGGTTGTCGGATAATAACCCACCTCCAGTAGATCAGGGTTGTCAGATAATAACCCACCTCCTGTAGATCAGGGTTGTCGGATAATAACCCGACTCCCGTAGATCAGGGTTGTCGGATAATAACCCACCTCCAGTAGATCAGGGTTGTCGGATAATAACCCACCTCCTGTAGATCAGTGTTGTCGGATAATAACCCGACTCCAGTAGATCAGGGTTGTCGGATAATAACCCACCTCCTGTAGATCAGTGTTGTCGGATAATAACCCACCTCCCGTAGATCAGGGTTGTCGGATAATAACCCACCTCCTGTGGATCAGGGTTGTCGGATAATAACCCGACCTCCAGTAGATCAGGGTTGTCGGATAATAACCCACCTCCTGTAGATCAGTGTTGTCGGATAATAACCCACCTCCCGTAGATCAGGGTTGTCGGATAATAACCCACCTCCTGTAGATCAGGGATGTCGGATAATAACCTGTCTCGTGTTTATTCGGATCTCACGTTGTCGCTGTCACATCAATGTTGATAAGCGTCTGTCCTTTATCCTACACTTAGTTGCCCGTTGGCCTCTGACCGATGTGACAGATGGTAATGGCCATTTTGCTTCTCCAGATTAAGGCAACCTCCACACCGCGCTCTATTTATCTTTACTGAAAGCATTGCTAATGGCCAGCTGTCATACTGATGGCTGACAATGGCAATAGGGCCTGACGTCAGCTGCCAAAAAAAGCTGACATCAACCCCTTTATTACCCAGTCTGCCACTGCTGCAGCTGAAAGAGCAGGGTAACCACCAATTTTTGCGTCTCTCATGGAGGCGCCAATTCTGGGGCAGCTGCTGGCTGCAATGTTCCGTATGGGGGGCCCAGAACGCTTGGCCCTTAACATGCTTAGAATTCCAGCCCCCAGCTGCCTGGGTTACCTTGGCTGGCAATGAAAAAATACAGCACAGCCCACACCAATTTTTTTTTTTGTTATTTATTTAAATAACTAAAATAAAACTAGGTCTCCCCTTTATTTTTCATTGCCAACAAAGGTAACACCAGGACATGCTGGGAGATGTAGTTGCTGTTACTGTAGACCAGGACATGCTGGGAGTTGCATTTGCACTTACTGTTGGCCAGGACATGCTGGGAGTTGGAATTGCTGTTACTGTAGCCGAGGACATGCTGGGAGTTACTGTTACTGTAGACCAAGACATGCTGGGAGTTGTAGTTACTGTTACTGTAGACCAAGACATGCTGGGAGTTGTAGTTGCAGTTACTGTAGACTAGGACATGCTGGGAGTTGTAGTTGCAGTTACTGTAGACCAGGACATGCTGCGAGTTGTAGTTGCAGTTACTGTAGACTAGGACATGCTGGGAGTTACTGTTACTGTAGACCAAGACATGCTGGGAGTTGTAGTTACTGTTACTGTAGACCAAGACATGCTGGGAGTTGTAGTTGCAGTTACTGTAGACTAGGACATGCTGGAGATTACTGTTACTGTAGACCAAGACATGCTGGGAGTTGTAGTTACTGTTACTGTAGACCAAGACATGCTGGGAGTTGTAGTTACTGTTACTGTAGACCAAGACATGCTGGGAGTTGTAGTTGCAGTTACTGTAGACTAGGACATGCTGGGAGTTGGAGTTGCTGTTGCTGTAGACCAGGACATGCTGGGAGTTGTAGTTGCTGTTACTGTAGACCAGGACATGCTGGGAATTGTAGTTGCTGTTACTGTAGACCAGGACATGCTGGGAGTTGTAGTTGCTGTTACTGTAGACTAGGACATGCTGGGAATTGTAGTTGCTGTTACTGTAGACCAGGACATGCTGGGAGTTGGAATTGCTGTTACTGTAGCCGAGGACATGCTGGGAGTTACTGTTACTGTAGACCAAGACATGCTGGGAGTTGTAGTTACTGTTACTGTAGACCAAGACATGCTGGGAGTTGTAGTTGCAGTTACTGTAGACTAGGACATGCTGGGAGTTGGAGTTGCTGTAGACCAGGACATGCTGGGAGTTGGAGTTGCTGTTGCTGTAGACCAGGACATGCTGGGAGTTGTAGTTGCTGTTACTGTAGACTAGGACATGCTGGGAATTGTAGTTGCTGTTACTGTAGACCAGGACATGCTGGGAGTTGTAGTTGCTGTTACTGTAGACCAGGACATGCTGGGAGTTGTAGTTGCAGTTACTGTAGACTAGGACAAGCTGGGAGTTGCACTTGATGTTACTGTAGACCAGGACATGCTGGGAGTTGTAGTTGCAGTTACTGTAGACCTGGACATGTTGGGAGTTGTAGTTGCAGTTACTGTAGACCAGGATATGCTGGGAGTTGTAGTTGCTGTTACTGTAGACCTGGACATGTTGGGAGTTGTAGTTGCAGTTACTGTAGACCAGGACATGCTGGGAGTTGTAGTTGCAGTTACTGTAGACCAGGACATGCTGGGAGTTGCACTTGCTGTTACTGTAGACCAGCACATGCTGGGAGTTGTAGTTGCTGTTACTGTAGAACAGGACATGCTGGGAGTTGTAGTTGCTGTTACTGTAGACCAGCACATGCTGGGAGTTGGAGTTGCAGTTACTGTAGACCAGGACATGCTGGGAGTTGCACTTGCTGTTACTGTAGACCAGGACATGCTGGGAGATGTAGTTGCTGTTACTGTAGACCAGGACATGCTGGGAGTTGTAGTTGCTGTTACTGTAGACCAGGACATGCTGGGAGTTGTAGTTGCTGTTACTGTAGACCAGGACATGCTGGGAGTTGTAGTTGCAGGTACTGTAGACCAGGACATGCTGGGAGTTGTAGTTGCAGGTACTGTAGACCAGGACATGCTGGGAGTTGTAGTTGCAGGTACTGTAGACCAGGACATGCTGGGAGTTGTAGTTGCAGTTACTGTAGACTAGGACATGCTGGGAGTTGCACTTGCTGTTACTGTAGACCAGGACATGCTGGGAGATGTAGTTGCAGTTACTGTAGACCAGGACATGCTGGGAGTTGTAGTTGCTGTTACTGTAGACCAGGACATGCTGGAAGTTGCACTTGCTGTTACTGTAGACCAGGACATGCTGGGAGTTGTAGTTGCAGTTACTGTAGACCAGGACATGCTGGAGTTGTAGTTGCTGTTACTGTAGACTTGGACATGCTGGGAGTTGTAGTTGCTCTTACTGTAGACCAGGACATGCTGGGAGTTGTAGTTGCTGTTACTGCAGATCATGACATGCTGGGAGTTGCACTTGCTGTTACTGTAGACCAGGATATGTTGGGAGTTGTAGTTGCAGTTACTGTAGACCAGGACATGCTGCGAGTTGTAGTTGCTCTTACTGTAGACCAGGACATGCTGGGAGTTGTAGTTGCAGTTACTGTAGATCAGGACATGCTTGGAGTTGTAGTTACTGTAGACCAGGACATGCTGGGAGTTGTAGTTACTGTTACTGTAGACCAGGACATGCTGGGAGTTGTAGTTACTGTTACTGTAGACCAGGACATGCTGGGAGTTGCAGTTGCTGTTACTGTAGACCAGGACATGCTGGGAGTTGTAGTTACTGTTACTGTAGACCAGGACATGCTGGGAGTTGTAGTTACTGTTACTGTAGACCAGGACATGCTGGGAGTTGCAGTTGCTGTTACTGTAGACTCATGCGTACGCCGTGATTGATGCGCTTCCTTCTCTCCGCAGGTTTCCGCCGACTGTGCCTGGACGACCTCCGTAAAGCTCACATTGTGCGCGATGTCCAGCAGTACATCCTGTGCCGCCTGGACTGCGAGACGGCGCTGCGGCAGCACCTGACGCTGGACACCGCCGAGATGCTGAACCAGCTGCACATCAAGAGCAAGGCTGCTTCCTATTCCTGGAGCGGTGCTGGACGGCGTCTCCACAGGCTCCATCCTCCTGCGAGAGATCCGCCACATCCCCGGCACGCTGAACGGACTCTACCTATGGCTGTGCCAGCGGCTGTTCTCGGGGCGCCAGTTCTGCTCGGTGCGGACCTGCTGAACGTTATCTTGGCCTCTCCCCTCCTTGTCCCAATCCGAGCTCCACAATGCTGTATGGACAAAACAAATGAAGGAATGGAGGGTGGAGGAGTTCAACAAGACCTTGGCATCCATCGCCATGCTGCTGCGCCCTCAGGACAGTGGGCACATAGTGATCTTCCATCACAGCTTCTCCGAGTGGCTCCTGGATGTGAAGTACTGTACCCAGAGATACCTGTGTAATGTCACCGAGGGCCACTGCATGCTCGCCATGAGCTTATCCACACGGGCACCAGACCTGCTGCCCACCGAGGTCGCCCAGTTGGCCAAGCATCTCCTCCTGTCTGACATTCGGGGGCTGGAGCCGTGTCACTTGGCTCTGTGGCTCCTGTGTACGGACGTCCCGGTCTCGGTCTGTCTGGCCTCTAACGTCTCTCTAGGATTGGAGGTCTTGCAGTTGCTCTTGTTGGCCCGTCCTAAAGGAGATGGAGCCGCCATGGTGGAGGAATCGAGTGCCCTGAAGAGAACCCTGGAGCGAGGCATCTCTCTGGAGTTCCTCTTAGACGCCGGGGGTGGACTGAACCAGAGGGACAGATCGGGGAGGACTCTGCTGGCGGCTGCGGCCCACGCGGGGAACCTGGATGCCGTGAAACTCATGTTCTCCAGAGGGGCCAGTCTGGAGGCCACGGATGAAGATGGGCAGACTCCTGTGGGGTTGGCAGCACATCAGGGACACTTACCGGTGGTGGAGTTTCTTCTTAAACAGGGCGCCCGACACGACCATGGCGACTGTCGGGTTGGAGCCCTCTACGTGCATCCGCTTGGGGGGGCCACACGAGGTAGTAGAGTCATTGCTTGCCTTTGGGGCTCAACCAGACACTCTGGTCCTAATGGCCGCACTGCACTGAGGGCCGCCGCGTGGGGAGGACATGAGGGTCCAGTCGTGGCTCTTCTGAAGGCTGGAGCAGAGATAGACCGTGCCGATGTGGAGGGCCGCACTCCGCTCATGGCGGCGGCATACATGGGCCACTGTGCCGTGGCTGAATTATTACTGGACTCGGGGGCCAATGTGAATAAATGTGATCTAGAAGGACGTTCTGCCCTGGCCGTGGCATGTCTCTGTGTGCCAACCGGGCAGAGACATCCACAACTGGTGTCTGTTTTGTTGGAACATGGAGCAGATCCAGAGCTGCAAGATAAGGAAGGGTTAACACCACTGCTGGTCGCTGCTTACGAGGGGCAAGAAGAGGTGGCAGAACTTCTCCTTGAAGCTGGGGCCGACCCGGACAAGCCTGGCAAGGACCAGATGACGCCACTTTTGGCAGCTGCCTCTGGCGGACATGCTGAAACGGTGAGGGTCCTACTACTGTGGGGCTCCTCTGCCGATGTCGTCGATAAGGAAGGCAGGTCGGCACTGCTCCTGGCAGCGGCGGCAGCTCGAGGAGAGGAGGCGGTGAGGGCCTTACTACATAGGGGCCTGAACGAGAATCACCAGGACCACCTGGGGTGGACGGCCATGCACTGGGCGGCCTGTGAGGGCCGGAGAACGTTTGCCGTGCCCTCATCGATGGAGGAGCAAGTTGGTCCTGAGGGACCGGGAAGGGTACACACCTCTCCTCCTCGCTGCTGAGGAAGGACACACAGGCTGTGCAGAACTGCTGATAAACCGGGGGTCCCCCATCAACCAGCGGGGCGCTGACGGCATGACCGCTCTGTGCTTTGCTGCTCTTGCAGGCCACAAGGCCACAGTGGAGTTACTACTGAGAAAAGGAGCAGACCCCGATGTGAAGACCACCCAAGGGAAGCCGCTGCTACACCTCTTGGCTCTGCAAGGACTTACAGACGTAGCAAAGGTTCTGTTGGAGCACGGCGCTGACGTCGAGGGGAGAGATCCAGATGAACGCACGGCTTTGCATGCCTCATGCTGGCAAGGGGACTCGGACATGGCTCATCTTCTTCTGGAGGTGGGAAGGGCTAATTGTAATGCTTTCGACAAAGAAAAGAGAACTCCGTTACACTGTGCGGGCCTGGAGGGGCCACGCCAACATCGCCCAACTTCTGATAGAGCATGGAGTGTATACTGACGCCAAATGTTCCCAGGGGGCCACCCCTCTCTGTATCGCTGCCCAGGAGGGGCACGATGCCCTGGCCAAAGTCCTCCTGGAGCAAGGCAATGCCAGTCCCTTTCATGCTGACCACTGTGGACGGACCCCTATAAAAGTGGCAGCCAAAGGAGGGCACACGGCCATCGTTCACCTCCTGGAAGCTCATGGTGTGCCATCCTACCAGGGGCCAATGGTGAAGGCTGCAGTAAAGGATGCCCCTGCAAGTGAGCGACCGCCAGGTGGAGGTGACAGCTGGTCCACACTATCACCTGTGTCCACAGGCAGCCGCTCTCTGATAACTCCCTGAAGAGCTCTACGGGCTCCATGCTGACCTCCTCCACTTACCATTCCCAGGCCACTGTGCCCATGGACAGCCTCACCTTCACCCAGGCCACCATGCCCATGGACAGCGTCACCTTCACCCAGCAGGTGCAGCAGCACTCTCTGCCACGCAGCCGCTCTCGACAAGCCATGGCACTGACTGGCATGGTCGGCTTCCCTGCCCTCCCTGCATCAAACCATCCTGGACCACTGATCGATAACCAACATCCTAGTTCTCTAGATGGTGGACCGAGGAGGAGCAGGATATTCGCCAACCCCATACACGGCGGTGCGACCAACACTCGTGATAGCGTGCACCCTATAGACAACAAAGGACCCCGTCCTGATAGCGTGCACCCTATAGACAACAAAGGACCCCATCCTGATAGCGTGCACCCTATAGACAACAAGGACCAGCTGATAGCGTGCACCTATAGACACAAGGACCCAGTCCTGATAGCGTGCACCCAATAGACAACACAGGACCCAGTGCTGATAGCGTGCACCCTATAGACAACACAGGACCCCGTCCTGATAGCGTGCACCCTATAGACAACACAGGACCCGCTGCAGGACAGCTGTTCAAATGACTATGCCCAAAGTAAGAGCAGCAGCTCGGGGTACTCCTCCAGCCACGCCGCCGCCGCTGAAACCCAACGCAAAAAAATCGTCAGCTCGCCAAAGAGAATAAAAAACACCACGGATCAGCCCTGGCGGCCTCGAGCGAGCGCCGGCACCCCCACTCTCCACAAAACGGTAATCACCCCGAGTTCAACCCCAGAACAACTGTAGATCCACTAGATTCCAAGAGCAAAGCATCAAAACTACTGACCTCGCCTACACACAAAGAAGATCCAGTGCCCACAGCCGGAAACAGGGTGGACTTTGTGTGCCGTGCCAGGAGCTCGGGGGACATTGTGCGGTCACCTAGTAAGAAGGATCCTCTGAGATCTCCAACCAAGGGAGATCAAGTCCGATCCCTGAGAACACAAGACTCCTCAGTAATCTCCATCACCACTATGGATCCCCAACTTCACCTCAAGCAGGCCATCAAGCTGCAGTTCGAGGTCGCACATGTGGATTCAACTATAGGAAGGAGACACCGCTGTGAGGTACGAGCCGCTTTATATTACATCCAGATCACCACTAGGGAGGAGCTCCCTGTATACAGAGATACATGATAAGATCCTGTCTGCAGTCACGACTAGGGGGAGCTCCCTGTATACAGAGATACATGATAAGATCCTGTCTGCAGTCACCACTAGGGGGAGCTCCCTGTGTGCAGAGATACATGATAAGATCTTGACTGCAGTCACCACTAGGGGGAGCTCCCTGTATACAGAGACACATGATAAGATCCTGTCTGCAGTCACCACTAGGGGGAGCTCCCTGTATACAGAGACACATGATAAGATCCTGTCTGCAGTCACCACTAGGGGGAGCTCCCTGTATACAGAGATACATGATAAATTCTGTCTGCAGCACCACTAGGGGGAGATCCCTGTATACAGAGATACATGATAAGATCCTGTCTGCAGTCACCACTAGGGGGAGCTCCCTGTATACAGAGATACATGATAAGATTCTGCCTGCAGTCACCACTAGGGGGAGCTCCCTGTATACAGACATACATGATAAGATCCTGTTGCAGTCACCACTAGGGGGAGCTCCCTGTATACAGAGATACATGATAAGATCCTGTCTAGTCACCACTAGGGGGAGCTCCCTGTATACAGAGATACATGATAAGATTCTGTCTGCAGCCACCACTAGGGGGAGATCCCTGTATACAGAGATACATGATAAGATTCTGTCTGCAGTCACCACTAGGGGGAGCTCCCTGTATACAGAGATACATGATAAGATTCCTGTCTGCAGTCACCACTAGGGGGAGCTCCCTGTATACAGAGATACATGATAAGATCCTGTCTGCAGCCACCACTAGGGGGAGCTTCCTGTATACAGAGATACATGATAAGATCCTGTCTGCAGTCACCACTAGGGGGAGCTTCCTGTATACAGAGATACATGATAAGATCCTGTCTGCAGTCACCACTAGGGGGAGCTCCCTGTATACAGAAATACATGATAAGATCCTGTCTGCAGTCACCACTAGGGGGAGCTCCCTGTATACAGAGATACATGATAAGATCCTGTCTGCAGTCACCACTAGGGGGAGCTCCTGTATACAGAGATACATGATAAGATCTTGTCTGCAGTCACCACTAGGGGGAGCTCCCTGTATACAGAGATACATGATAAGATCCTGTCTGCAGTCACCACTAGGGGGAGCTCCCTGTATACAGAGATACATGATGAGACCCTGTCTGCAGTCACCACTAGGGGGAGCTCCCTGTATACAGAGATACATGATGAGACCCTGTCTGCAGTCACCACTAGGGGAGCTCCCTGTATACAAGATGACACATGATAAGATTCCTGTCTGCAGTCACCACTAGGGGGAGCTCCCTGTATACAGAGATACATGATAAGATCCTGTCTGCAGTCACCACTAGAGGGAGCTCCCTGTATACAGAGATACATGATAAGATTCTGTCTGCAGTCACCACTAGGGGAGCTCCCTGTATACAGAGATACATGATAAGATCCTGTCTGCAGTCACCACTAGGGGGAGCTCCTCTGTATACAGAGATACATAATAAGATCCTGTCTGCAGTCACCACTAGAGGGAGCTCCCTGTATACAGAGAATACATAAGATCCTGTCTAGTCACCACTAGGGGGAGCTCCCTGTATACAGAGATACATGATAAGATCCTGTCTGCAGTCACCACTAGAGGGAGCTCCCTGTATACAGAGATACATAAGATCCTGTTCTAGTCACCACTAGGGGGAGCTCCCTGTATACAGAGATACATGATAAGATCTTGTCTGCAGTCACCACTAGGGGGAGCATTTCAGTATATGATGACTTTGTTTGTTGTGGGGGGTTCTCACATTGGCTTATTGTTCTGGTTTCCTTCCAGGATCTTCTTCAGACATGATGTCTCCAGCCCAGCAGACTTCTATTTTTGGGGATGTTAGTGCTGGAGTCTCTGCCGTCACCTCCGAAATGAGGGAGAATTTGTCTTATACCAGGAATGGACGCCTGCTGATTTTAAGACTTACAGATGGGGTCACTTGTAATATGAGCACATCGGGCCCCTGGGAGAAGAGGGGCCCGCTCACTATCACTGTTTACATTCATCTTTATAGAATAAAAATATTTTCTGCTTTCTTTGTGTAGTTTCCTATATTGAGGGAAGGTTCATAAGACTGCGCTCCTCAGGGGCGGGGCCAGACACAGCATTCACACTATGATTACTCATCTCATGTCTGTGTATCGCCCCCTCAGAATCAATTGGGGGATCTGTGGATGACGCTCTGTTATGGGAGATCTGTGGGTGACGCTCTGTTATGGGGAGATCTGTGGGTGACGCTCTGTTATGGGGGATCTGTGGATGACGCTCTGTTTATGGGGATCTGTGGATGACGCTCTGTTATGGGGGATCTTGGATGACGCTCTGTTATGGGGATCTATGGGTGATCTGTTTATGGGGGATCTGTGGATGACGCTCTGTTATGGGGATCTGTGGATGACGCTCTGTTATGGGGGATCTTAGTGGCGTGTGACGCTCTGTTATGGGGATCTGTGGGTGACGCTCTGTTATGGGGGATCTGTGGTGACGCTCTGTTATGGGGTTGGGTGACTCTGTTAGGGAGGTGACGCTCTGTTATGGGGATCTGTTGGGTTTGGAACGCTCTGTTATGGGGGATCTGTGGATGACGCTCTGTGGCTATGGGGCTCTGTTGGATGAGGCGCTCTGTTATGGGGGATCTGTGGAGGACGCTCTGTTATGGGGGATCTGTGGGTGACGCTCTGTTATGGGGGATCTGTGGATGACGCTCTTTTGGTTAGTGGGGAGTCTGTTATGGGGATCTGTGGATGACGCTCTGTTATGGGGATGGGACTCTGTTGGGGACTGGTGACGCTCTGTTATGGGGGATCTGTGGATGACGCTCTGTTATGGGGGATCTGTGGATGACGCTCTGTTATGGGGGATCTGTGGGTGACGCTCTGTTTATGGGGGATCTGTGGGTGACGCTCTGTTATGGGGGATCTGTGGGATGACGCTCTGTTATGGGGGATCTGTGGGTGACGCTCTGTTATCGGGGGATCTGTGGGTGACGCTCTGTTATGGGGGATCTGTGGGTGACGCTCTGTTATGGGGGATCTGTGGATGACGCTCTGTTATGGGGGATCTGTGGATGACGCTCTGTTATGGGGGATCTGTGGATGACGCTCTGTTATGGGGGATCTGTGGGTGACGCTCTGTTATGGGGGATCTGTGGGTGACGCTCTGTTATGGGGATCTGGGGGACCTCTGTTATGGGGGATCTGTGGGTGACGCTCTGTTATGGGGGATCTGTGGGATGCTCTGTTATGGGGGATCTGTGGATGACGCTGTATGGAGGATCTCTGTATGGACGATCTGTTATGGGGGATCTGTGGGTGACGCTCTGTTATGGGGGATCTGTGGGGACGCTCTGTTATGGGGATCTGTGGGTGACGCTCTGTTATGGGGGATCTGTGGTGACGCTCTGTTATGGGGATCTGTGGGTGACGCTCTGTTATGGGGGATCTGTGGTGACGCTCTGTTATGGGGGATCTGTGGGTGATGCTCTGTTATGGGGGATCTGTGGTGACGCTCTGTTATGGGGATTGTTATGGGGATCTGTGGAGGACGCTCTGTTATGGGGGATCTGTGGATGACGCTCTGTTATGGGGGATCTGTGGGTGACGCTCTGTTATGGGGGATCTGTGGGTGACGCTCTGTTATGGGGGATCTGTGGGTGAGCTCTGTTATGGGGATCTGTGGGTGATGCTCTGTTATGGGGATCTGTGGGTGACGCTCTTTATTGGGGATCTGTGGAGTGACGCTCTGTTATGGGATCTGTGGGTGACGCTCTGTTATGGGGGATCTGTGGGTGACGCTCTGTTATGGGGATCTGTGGATGACGCTCTGTTATGGGGGATCTGTGGATGACGCTCTGTTATGGAGGATCTGTGGGTGACGCTCTGTTAGGGAGGATCTGTGGGATGACGCTCTGTTATGGGGGATCTGTGGGATGACGCTCTGTTACGGAGGATCTGTGGGTGACGCTCTGTTACGGGGATCTTGGGTGACGCTCTGTTACGGAGGATCTGTGGATGACGCTCTGTTACGGAGGATCTGTGGGTGACGCTCTGTTATGGGATCTGTGGATGACGCTCTGTTATGGGGATCTGTGGATGACGCTCTGTTATGGAGGATCTGTGGGTGACGCTCTGTTACGGAGGATCTGTGGGTGACGCTCTGTTATGGAGGATCTGTGGGTGACGCTCTGTTTCGGAGGATCTGTGGGTGACGCTCTGTTACTGGGGGATCTGTGGGTGACGCTCTGTTACGGAGGATCTGTGGTGACGCTCTGTTATGGGGGATCTGTGGGTGACGCTCTGTTATGGGGATCTGTGGGTGACGCTCTGTTATGGGGGATCTGTGGGTGACGCTCTGTTATGGGGATCTGTGGATGACGCTCTGTTATGGGGATCTGGGAGTGACGCTCTGTTATGGGGGATCTGTGGATGACGCTCTGTTATGTGGGATCTGTGGGCGACGCTCTGTTATGGGGGATCTGTGGGTGACGCTCTGTTATGGGGGATCTGTGGGTGACGCTCTGTTATGGGGGATCTGGGGTGACGCTCTGTTATGGGGGATCTGTGGGTGACGCTCTGTTATGGGGGATCTGTGGGTGACGCTCTGTTATGGGGGATCTGTGGGTGACGCTCTGTTATGGGGGATCTGTGGGTGACGCTCTGTTATGGGGATCTGTGGGTGACGCTCTGTTATGGGGGATCTGCGGGTGACGCTCTGTTACGGGGGATCTGCGGGTGACGCTCTGTTACTGGGGGATCTGTGGATGACGCTCTGTTATGGGGGATCTGCGTGTGACGCTCCTGTTATGGGGGATCTGCGGTGACTCTCTGTTACTGGGGATCAGCGGTGACCTCTGTTATGGGGATCTGCGGGTTGACTCTCCTGTTACGGGGGATCTGTGGTGACGCTCATGTTACGGGTGATCTGCGGGTGACGCTCGTACGGGATCTGCGGATGACGCTCTGTTATGAGAGCAGCCTGCACACTTTCCATTCATAATTGGTGTTGGACTCTTTATCCCCCCCTTGTGTCATACTGCAGATTACAGTGGGGCCTCCGTGTGTGTGTGCAGGTAATTCTAGTCTTTCCTGTAATGTAATCGTGGGATCATCCTGTGCGTCAGTGGATCTGGTTACTGAGGATCCATCACCACAGACAGAGCCAGGTTATTCCAGACCTGGAGCGTTATAAGAGAGTACAGACTGGGTGGGGGGAGGTCTTACACTTCCCGTCATTTATCTAATGTAGGAATGGTTGATAACAGAGAGCAATAGAGTAATTGTAACCAGCAGCCATTGCTGTCTGTGCTCAGTAAATAACCATCAGACTTGGCGTCTCTTTCCACCTTTAATCGTCTTATTTTATTAGGTTCCGCCGGGCCCTCCACCAGACGTCAGCTGGGGCCCCGGATGTGAGCTCAGTCCTCGGGGTCCTGATACTGGAATACCTTCACACAGTGTGCATGCTGTCCACCACCAGCACCAGCCCGTCCTGCCACATGGCCAGTCCCCGAGGGCTGCTGAGGCCGTCCGGCACGATGACCCGGCCCGGCGTCCTGCTGGGATAGTAGATAATACGATGTGTCTGTGCCCAGTCTGCGACCAGCACCCCTCCCTCACTGTCCACACAGACCCCCCAGGGATTGCACAGAGCGGGGCCCGGGCTGCATTTGAGACCCAAGACCTTGAGGAGCTGCCAGTCCTCCCCTAGGACCTTCACACAACAGCCGCCATCTAAGCCCCTCTCGGACACGGCCACGAGCCCCTGACTATTGGAGGCCAGGAGGTACGGCTTGTTAAACCCCGGCACCAAGGTGATTTCCTTCTGACGGCCGGTGCCGGGGTCCAGGCTTAGGGCGCAGATGGTTCCAAGCTTCATGTCCGCCACCACAAACTCATCCCTATAGGTGGCAGTGATGCCCCTGGGGGCGCCCCAATTTCTGGACAGCACTTGCAGGAGGCGGCCATGTTTACTGTACACGTCCACGGAGCGGTTGC
This sequence comes from Allobates femoralis, assembly GCA_033576535.1. Taxonomy (NCBI): domain Eukaryota; kingdom Metazoa; phylum Chordata; class Amphibia; order Anura; family Aromobatidae; genus Allobates; species Allobates femoralis. The sequence continues at coordinate 750,415,408 of JARQOC010000002.1, forward strand.
TGGTGTTGGTCACGGCCACCAGGCCACGGTTACTCACGGCCACATCAAAGTAATTCTTTGCTTCCAATGCAAATTGTTGGAGAAGTTTCCCCCTCATGTCCATCACCTGCAGCCGTCTGTTCCCATAATCCACTATATAGATGGACCCGGAGCTGGCGGTAGAGATGCCATGGGGCAGGTTTAACGCTGCCCGTCCAGATCCAAACTTGCCGAACTGTCTTACCAGCTTGGCGATGCCGTCTCCACCCGTGGCCGGGGCGCTATCGGTGCTTAGGCTTCTTGGGCGCTGGGGCGAAGTCTTCGGAGGCTTTCTAGAATACTGCGCAGACTTGACCCGGACCCGGATCTCGCGGAGAGCCCCTGATGGTGCGGAGGTGGCCACACTCCTGGGGTTGGACCACGAGCTTGATGAACTAGACACAGAATCTCGTCTTTCCTTGGCAGACGTTGGTCTGGTGGATCTTGAAGGAGCGGTGTGTGGCCGAGATAACCTCCCGATGTACGGCAAGGAGGAGGAGCGCGGTACGGGCCTCCAGGGGATCGGCTGCCTATAAGGTCTCTGTGTCCCATGTGGAACAGCCGGAGTTCGCGGTTTGATCTCTGGGGGTCTTTTTCTAATGGGATTCGATGAACGAGAAAATGTACCGGACTTGACCTCCGGCTGCTTCTTGGCGGGAGCCTCAATGATGAAGGTGTACGAGGACGTCACACTATCGCTAGGAGAACATGACCTTGGAGGAACACTGAGGAGATCTCCAGGTAGAGAGTCGGAGGTCTCGTCAGACATGCGCATGTAGTCGATGCCTGAGGCCGGTCTTGGACGTGTCTCTTGAGTTGCGTCTCTCTCCTTGGATTCGGTATGTTGAGTATTGAAGTCCATTGAGTTCCATCTTGTTACCTGTCCTCCATCACTTTGCTTCTTGGCTGATGGGACCCGGCTGTCTCTGATGGCCAGTTGTCTACAAGCCTTGGGATCCCTCACCCCATCTGTCTCCATATCCTCCGCCATGTCTTCTGAGCTCTCAGACTCGTCTTCACAGACGTAGGCCGTAGTCGCTCTGAATAACGTATGTTGCTCTTGGTTGACGGCGCCATCGATTTGATCGTCAGTTTCTTGGCCCAGGATTTCTGACTCGAGCCTTGTCATTGTCTCTTTTCTCCTTCCAGATGCTTGATTACGTTTGGGGGATGATTTCAGCTGCTGAAGCGCTTCTTTCCTGGGGCTTGCCTTAGTTCCCTTGCTGGGCAGGTGCCGGGTGGAGGCTTTTTTGGACAAGTCTCCATTTGCCACCGCGGCTCTTGATCCTTGCACCTTGTTGTTGGTCTTATTTTTATTGCTTGTGATCCAGATTTTGGTGGCCACCTGAGGACTCAGAGCTGCACTGTCGGCCTCCATGACAGCCAGGTCCGTCCTCTGGTCTTCGTGCTGCCTCCTCGTATCCACAGATGATTGGCATGTGGTGGTGGACATGGACTCCGGCTCGCTGTCATCCTCTGTTTCGGCCGACTTGTCCTCCCAAGGTGGAATCTCGTCACTTAACAGGACCGGTTTGTTAGTTGCCTTCTTGCTCCAGTTGGATAGGCCGAGAGTTTGCTCCTCACATCGGATCTCCCCTAGAGGACTCGTCTGCAGAGGCCGAGGGGTGAAGTGAACCTTCTTCAATCTGACGTTGATGCGGTTCTTCTTGGAGAAGATGTTGGAGACGGTTCCTTGGATTTGCCTCATTACCACCTCGTTGTTTCCGGAGGTGACCAGCGCTTGCTTCAGTTGGGACGACACATTGCAGATGGAGTGGACCATGCTGTTAATCTCACACACCCCATTGTGTAGGGCGACCTCGTTGTCTCTCTGGATTGAGGAGAGTTCATCCCTCAGTCGTTGGTGGTCTTCCTCCACCTGATTCAGGACGGACTGCTCCTGTTTAAGGATGGACAGCAGCGTCTTCTCGAATGACTTGGACACCCGCTCATGGTCCTTTGCTTGTTGTGCTTTGATCTGTTCCAGTTCTCGGCAGGTTTCAGCGAGGTTCTCCAGTAGAGTGGTGAAGTCGCCCATCTCCAATCAGAGCTCTCCAGATCCCGTAATGGTCAACGAGCCTGCGGAAAGAAGAAAATCAGGTGAGAACTGCAGCCTTGGACCACCCAGAAAGCCCCATCAATCCTCTGTCAATTATATATAGCACCGGTAGTGAGTAACTCACTGATAGTATGGGGGACACTCAAATGGTAGCGGAATTGAGACATACAGACAGGTTATTCCATAAAACAAAGTCCATTGGTTGATTACATCATAAACTACATAACATACACAGGCCAGTGTATGTAGATCAACAGACCATCATATGATCCTCAATATGTCCCAATGGCGGAGACGCCTGCCTGGCATTATATACATAGTCCCTTATATGCCCATGGATACCTTAAAAATTCCCAGCTCCAGTCACTGACTCCTGCCAGTCTATTATTCAGGATCTGCCCCTCTGGGATCACCAACACCTGTCAGTTCCAGATCCTCAGCAGGACTTTCTGAATACCTCCTGTGTGTCCTTGTACCTTCCAGGACGCCAGCTGTTTCCACAAAGGTAAATACTCAAAAGAAAGCCCCCCTCATGAATCTGCAGAGAGGGGTGAGACACACAGGAGCCAGGGAATGAAGACATATTATTTCACTACACATAACTCCCAGAATATGACAGTCATAAATATGGCACCTAGAGAGGTGTAGGATCATAACAACTGCGCAACTTTCCCAACTACCTCCAAATGAATATTGGCCAGTGGGACGACTGCAGACATGCTGTGTGTCCCGCCATTGGAAAGCTAAAATCATAACCAAAAATATGAGAGCGTTATCTTCCACCTACGATGAACCCCAGCCAGAGTTATGGGAACAACAGCATTTTCATGACCATTTTTTAGGTATGGAAAAACCTGCCCATATGAGGTCACCAGGGGGGTGTGGAGGAGGTTCTCTAAAGCCCACTGCCATATTTCCTCAGTTTATTAGTTTGAGGAAGACCCCATTATATCATGTGGCAGAGTATACCCAAGAGAACCCAGGGCCCAACACTGCCTCCACGTGGCCACCAGCAGCAACGACACCGGTAACTGAACTACATTTGTCTGTATATCTGTGTGTACCCCATTTATCTTATATTAAATTTACAAAGGAAAGCAGTGTGTATAAAGAATAGGATCACCTGAATCAATATGCAAATATAACACGTTTTTATTAACTCCTTGCCGACACAGGAGGTTGTACAACGCGGCGCGGTGCTCACATCAAAGCTACGAAATCTCAGCTGATCTCATTAGCTGAGATGTCGGGGGAACAGCGCCGATCGGATCCTGGCTCTGTTAACCCCTTGGATCCCACCGTCAATTGCTGACAGCGGGATCCAAGACGGCTGCGTCGGGTAACGCGCTGTTCCCCGCCTGCTCCGGAGATCCCACGATAGTATCTCCGCCGCTCACGTGACAGCTCGGGGTCCTGGCTAGACCCTGGTGCTGTCACTGAGCAGTTTCCTGTTGTGGTTGACAGGCGCTGCCAACCACAACAGGTCCTTGATTCTGAGAGATACAGATGAGCTGCAGCTAGGACTGTGCAGCAAGGTGCCTCTCTATGGGGAGTGTAAAAATAAGAATGCATAAAAATATAAAAGTTTTTAAAAACCTGTAAAAAAAATCAAAACATAAAAGTTCAAATCACCCCCCTTTTCCCCCCATTCACAATAAAAGTATTAAAACAATAAAAAAAAACACACGTTTGGTATCGCCGCGTTCAGAATCGCCCGATCTATCAATATATTAAATCCATTAATGAGAGCCGTAAACTCCGTAATTGAAAAAAGGTCCAAACACCAAAATGACATTTTTTTGGTTGCCGCAACATTGCTATAAAATGCAATAACGGGCGATCAAAACAGAGGATCCCCCCAAAAATGGTATCATTAGAAACGTCAGCTCAAGGCACAAAAAATAAGCCGTCACCCAGCCCCAGATCCTGAAAAATGAGGACGCTACGGGGCGTAGAACATGGAGCAAAAAGTGCGATTTTTTTTTCTTCAAACTTCTGAATTTTGTTTTCAGCACTTAGATACCAGTAAAGGTGACATGTTGGGGGTCTATGAACTCGTACCGATCCGAGGCATCACCCTGTCACCTTGGTTTTACCATATATTGTACATGGCGACTAAAATACCCAAAAAACAAACGTGTCATTGCACTTTTTTTGCAATTTCACTGCATTTAGAATTTTTTTTGCAATTTCCCTGTACACTATATGGTAAAATAAATGATTGCATATGGAAGTACAACTCGTCCCGCAAAAAACAAGCCATCATATGTCTATATTGACAGAAAATAAAAACGTTATGGCTCTTGGAAGCAGGGGAGCAAAAAAACGAAAATTAAATATGAAAAATTCCCCTGTCATGAAGGGGTTAAATACCGTACACAAACAGCAATGAAGTTAAAAACATTAAAAATGCTTGACATGCATTACGTGCAAAACCGCACGGCCCCACCAAAGAGCCATCATATAGTAAGAAAATATCAAAATAATCCTTTATGCAACCAGTATAGGCCAGCAATGCAAGGCTCCGTAACAGAGCACAATGATAGAATTAAATACACATCAACCTGGGATCAATACAAGGATACAGTATCCATATATGTTACACAGACTTCATTATGTCTATAGGTCCCAAATTCATGCAGTCAGGGTTAGACCCTACATGGAGTCACCACTACTTACAACGGTACGGAGTCGTTAGGTGGGGTGTGCGGGAGGAACCCATGTGTATCGCCGCTGCACGTGTGGCTTCCTCAGGGGTAAAGTCTGTCCTAAAGCCGCCCTGTTCCTTAACCACTCACAATGCAAGCACCATGGAAATCTATTTGGCAACCCGAACTCATTCTTGGGACTAAGTAACTGCAAGTTAGTACCATTGTAAGTAGTGGTGACTCCATGTAGGGTCTAACCCTGACTGCATGAATTTGGGACCTATAGACATAATGAAGTCTGTGTAACATATATGTATACTGTATCCTTGTATTGATCCCAGGTTGATGTGTATTTAATTCTATCATTGTGCTCTGTTACGGAGCCTTGCATTGCTGGCCTATAGATTGGTTGCATAAAGGATTATTTTGGTATTTTCTTACTATATGATGGCTCTTTGGTGGGGCCGTGTGGTTTTGCATGTCAAGCATTTTTAATGTTTTTAACTTTATTGCTCTTTGTGTATTTAATAAACATGTGTTCTATTTGTATATTGATTCGGGTGATCCTATTCTTTCTACACACTGCTGTCACTAACAAGTGTGGTTGGTGATCCCAGACTTTTGAGTCAGGGTGGTGCCCTCAGTTTCTATTATAAATGCCCATTTATCTTATATTGGCATAACTGGCAGTACCATCTGTAATGTCTGTATAACTCATCTGTATATATTATATTATTAAGGGGCGCCTTAATAAACCAGCACTGACAGGGCAGCTGCGTCCCTTCTTTTATCCTCAGGCAGTTCCCTGACTGACCTGATGATAAGAGGGGCACTGGAGAGCTGCCAGGTCCGGTGGCAACTACCTTACACACACTAATTACAATGAATTGTGGCTTCCCCTTTCCTCTCCTAATATCGCCTATCATACCTAACAATGTATATAAAGTGCACTGGTCTCAGACTGCAGACGCTCGGTGAATAAGCAAAACCGCAGAAATGAACTTGCTGCTGTGGCGCCCCGCAGCGAGTGCATCACAGGAGGGTATTGCAGCCATAAATGCAGCGGCAATATTCTCCGACCCAGCAGTCATATGGTTAACTTAGAGAACCATGCCTCACTTAACATAGAGGGTCAATCCAAGGTCCTGGTGGGCAGAGTGCAAGGGTAGTGTAGGAGAAGTACAGTTAGTCTAGATTAGTCGGTCAAGAGTTGGAGTCTAGACAAGACACAGACTTGAACTTGGAGTAGGAGCGGGGGCTCCGCACCCCGTGCAGCCCCCGGGCCGTCACCGGTCGGGTGTTAGCACCTGAGGCCTCAGCAACCGGGATCGGGCATCATTAACCACGGGTTCCAAAAGACTCCCGTGCCCACAACTCACAGCCGGTTCACTGGTACCGAAGCTGGCAGCAGTCAGGGCCGTATTTCCCATTAGGCACTCGTAGGCACGTGCCTAGGGCGGGGCCATTCTCATAGGGGGCGGCGTCTCAGCGTGTTCTCTTTTTTTTTTTCTTTTTTTCCCGGGCCAGCCGGGTCGCAAGCCCCACCCCCATACCCCCCCCTTCCCTTCATCATCAAAGCCGCCCCGCCTGCCGCCCCGCCTGCCTTACCGCCCACCCACCCACCTCAGTGAAGACCCGGAAGAGACGAGGGAGAAGGAGGGGCCCGCAATGGAGGGGAAACTTGAAGTTCCCGCTCTGTTCCCTCCTCTGCCGTGTGCCCAAGTGCTGCGCTGATGGCGCCGGCGGCACTGGCGGCTCTGGCGGCTCCTGCACCCAGCCGCCCACTCCAGACTCAGGGAAACGGGCAAGCAGCCGGCTGGAGGCACTGGAGGATGGTGCGGCTGGCGCATCACTGTGCTCAGAGGGAGCCCGCCAATGTCTGCAGCCAGCACCAGGTGAGGAAAGTGTGAGGGAACTGTGCAAGGGACAGAGGAGAAGAGGAGAAAGGAGCAGGGGTCCTAGGAGAAGAGGACAGAAACAGGGGACAGAGGGGCAGACGGACAGAAGCAGGGGGACAGAGAAGAAGAGGACAGAGGGGCAGGGGGCCAGAAACAAGGGGACAGGAGGAGAGGAAAGAGGAGCAGCAGGAGGGACAGAGGAGAGGAGGACTGGGGTGCAGAAGGACAGAGGAGCAGCAGGAGGGACAAAGGAGAGGAGGACGGGGTGCAGGAGGACAGCCAAGCAGCAGGAGGGACGGGAGAGGAGGACGGGGGTGCAGGAGGGACAGAGGAGGACGACAGGGAAGTAGGAGGGACAGAGGAGAGGAGGACAGGGGTGTAGGAGGGACAGAGGAGGACAGGGGTGCAGGAGGACAGAGGAGAGCAGGAGGGGGGGTGCAGGAGGACAGAGGAGAGCAGGACGGGGGTGCAGGAGGATAGAGGAGAGCAGGACGGGGGTGCAGGAGGGACATAGGAGAGCAGGACGGGGTGCAGGAGGATAGAGGAGAGCAGGACGGGGGTGCAGGAGGGGCAGAGGAGAGGAGGGGAGTAGGAGGATAGAGGAGCAGCAGGAGGGACAGAGGAGAGGAGGACGGGCATGCACCATTTTTGGAGTCGGCAGACAAATCCCCACTTCTGCAGGATTCATCCGGCGAGCTAGCAGCCGGATGGCAGATAATTGCCATCCAGCTCCGTGCAGCCCGATACTATCCTATGCAGCAAAACTCCGGTCCCGGGCTCTCACTCCTGACAGCCCCGGACCGGACGCTGCCGCAGTGTGAACCCAGCCTTAGTACACTCCATGCTTCTTGTTATTATCCAGTTAATGCTCTCTTATCCACCGCACTGCAGTGTCAAAAGAGGAAGACAGCGAGGCAGACAGCAACACGACATCAGAGAGCCCCTGACCTCCAAATAGAAGATCCTCAGATCCTGGTATTGTGACATCATCTTAAGAATAATATGTTTTGCATTTATATTACACTATGAACTCCACATCACTTTACATACATCATTAACACTGTCCCCGTTGGGGCTCACAATTTAAACATCCTGTCAGTTTGTCTCTGGAGTGTCGTTGGACAAACCTTTTATATGTACTACATGATGAAATGTGGGGGTAGAAGCTACACAAAGCTTGGGGGGGAAGACTGCGACTGATGGGAAGATTGTCCGTGACGGGGGAGGGGCTGCAACGGGGGAGGAGCCATGACGGGGGAGGGGCTTCAACAGGGGGAGGCGCTGTAACAGGGGGAGGGGCCACAATGGGGGGGGAGGAGCCGTGAGGGGGGGGGCGGCAGGCCGCTGAGAGTGCCTAGGGCAGCAGGAACTCCAAATACGGCCCTGGCAGCAGTTCACCTCTGCTACGCGAACCAGAAGCGTGGAGGAGCAGCTTCACAGGAGCACCCCACCACCAGCCAACTTCCAGTCGTCTAACCAGCGGTGTACCCACTGAGGGATCCAAGGCTCCCCAAAGCATCCAGAACGTACATCATGGATAGGGCATTGAAGCAGCCTCCCCGTACCCGATCTGATATTCCTGGGCGACGCTGGCAATCACTTAGTTAGAATGGAGGAACACCGCGGATCTCTGAGGACACCTATCACTGCTGAGTCCACCCGGTCCACTGCCTGTAACTGTATACCATGTACTGCCTGCTGGTTACAGTAAAGACCCGTTGCAGAGACTTTCTGTGTCCGTGCTTCCTTATGAACTGTCCGTCCGCACTACAAGGTAACCGCAGCTGCCGCACAACATCTTAAGCAGCTCCAGCCTCCGGGGATCACCGCTCAGCCTGTGGGGAGCGTTCCATCTTGCTGCTGTCCATCCCCCGGAGGTTCCGCAGCGTCGGTAACGATTACCGAAACTACTCATAGGTGGCGTCACGAATAAATTAACCCCTTTAATCTGTTCCTACAAAACGTCTTCAACTTTTGATCTGCCACTCCACCGGGCCCCACTACCGGCAGGCGCGACCCACCCGTGACAAGGAGGAAGGAGCTTTAGCCTGTCTAAACCGGAGTCCACGGGCTTACGGTGAGTCACTGCTTTACCGTCAGATCCTGAGGTGTAAGGAAGGTTGTCCTGGGTCACAGAGTCCTATGATAGATGTGAATGAAGACTAATGAACAGTCTGGATGATGTCTGTACACACAAAGCTCCTCCACGTCCGGTGATGAGGTTTCTCTTGAAACATTTCACACCCAACTACCCTTCCTACCGGACTAGATCAACTGTGATCGGTCACAGTGACATTTACTCCCAGCTCCTCTGGTCCCTCTCTGATCCCGGCTCCTCTGGTCCCTCTCTGATATCGGCTCCTCTGGTCCCTCTCTGATCCCGGCTCTTCTGGTCCCTCTCTGATCCCGGCTCCTCTGGTCTCTCTCTGATCCCGGCTCCTCCGGGTCCCTCTCTGATCCCGGCTCCTCTGGTCCCTCTCTGATCCCGGCTCCTCTGGTCCCTCTCTGATCCCGGCTCCTCTGGTCTCTCTCTGATCCCGGCTCCTCTGGTCCCTCTCTGATCCCGGCTCCTCTGGTCCCTCTCTGATCTCGGCTCCTCTGGTCCCTCTCTGATCTCGGCTCCTCTGGTCCCTCTCTGATCCTGTCTCCTCTGGTCCCTCTCTGATCTTGCTCCTCTGGTCCCTCTCTGATCCCGACTCCTCTGGTCCCTCTCTGATCTCGGCTCCTCTGGTCCCTCTCTGATCCGGCTCCTCTGGTCCCTCTCTGATCTCTGTCTCCTCTGGTCCCTCTCTGATCCTGGTCTCCTCTGGTCCCTCTCTGATCTCGCTCCTCTGGTCCCTCTCTGATCCGTCTCCTCTGGTCCCTCTCTGATCCGGCTCCTCTGGTCCCTCTCTGATCCCGGTCTCGTCCTTTTGATCCGGCTCTCTGGTCCCTCTGATCTCGCTCCTCTGGTCCCTCTCTGATCCCGGCTCCTCTGGTCCCTCTCTGATCTCGGCTCCTCTGGTCCCTCTCTGATCCCGGCTCCTCTGGTCCCTCTCTGATCCCGGCTCCTCTTGGTCCCTCTGATCCGGCCCTTGGTCCTCTCTGATCCCGGCTCCTCTGGTCCCTCTCTGTCGTCATTGCCCTCTCCTGTCCGGCTCCTCGGTCCCTCTGATCCTCTCTGTCCCTCTCGTCCGGCTTCCTCGGTCCCTCTCTGATCCCGGCTCCTCGGTCCCTCTCTGATCGCTCCTGGTCCTCTCTGACGCTCCTCGTCCTTTGATCCGCTCCTCGTCCCTGACGGTCCTCTTCTCTGATCCGGCTCTCGGTCCTCTCTGATCCCGGTCCCTCTCTGATCCCGGCTCCTCTCGGTCCCTCTCTGATCCCGGCTCCTCTGGTCCCTCTCTGATCCCGGCTCTCCTACGGTCACTTCTCTGATCCCTGGCTCCTCCTGGTCCCTCTCTGATCCCGGCTCCTCTGGTCCCTCTCTGATCCGGCTCCTCTGGTCCCTCTCTGATCCCGGCTCTCGGTCCTCTCTGATCCGCTCCTGGTCCCTCTCTGATCCGGCTCCTCCGGGTCCCTCTCTGATCCGGCTCCTCCGGGTCCCTCTCTGATCCCGGCTCGGTCCTCTCGATCGGCTCCTCGTCCCTCTCTGATCCCGGCTCCTCTGGTCCCTCTCTGATCCCGGCTCCTCTGGTCCCTCTCTGATCCCGGCTCCTCTGGTCCCTCTCTGATCCCGGCTCCTCTCGGGTCCCTCTCTGATCCCGGCTCCTCCGGGTCCCTCTCTGATCCGGCTCCTCCGGGTCCCTCTGATCCGGTCTAGGTCCCTTTGATCCGGCTCCTCCGGGTCCCTCTCTGATCCCGGCTCCTCCGGGTCCCTCTCTGATCCCGGCTCCTCCGGGTCCCTCTCTGATCCCGGCTCCTCCGTGGTCCCTCTCTGATCCCGGCTCCTCCTGGTCCCTCTCTGATCCCGGCTCCTCGGTCCCTCTCTGATCCCGGCTCCTCTGGTCCCTCTCTGATCCCGGCTCCTCGGTCCCTCTCTGATCCCGGTCCTCGGTCCTCTCTTGATCCCGCTCCCTCTGGTCCCTCTCTGATCTCGGCTCCTCTGGTCCCTCTCTGATCCCGGCTCCTCTGGTCCCTCTCTGATCCGGCTCCTCTGGTCCCTCTCTGATCTTGTCTCCTCTGGTCCCTCTCTGATCTGTTCGTCCTCTGTCCCTCTCTGATTCTCGGCTCCTCTGGTCCCTCTCTGATCCCGGCTCCTCTGGTCTCTCTCTGATCCCTCGCCTGATCTCTCTGGTCACTGTCCTTCTGGTCCCTCTCTGATCTTCTGGTCTCCTCTGGTCCCTCTGCTTGATCTCGGCTCCTCTGGTCCTCTCTGATCTCGGCTCCTCTGGTCCCTCTCTGATCCGGCTCCTCTGGTCCCTCTCTGATCCCGGCTCCTCTGGTCCCTCTCTGATCCCGGCTCCTCCGGGTCCCTCTCTGATCGCTCCTGTCGGCTCCTCTGTCTTCGGCTCGGTCCTTGATCCGCTCCTCGGTCCCTCTCTGATCCCGGCTCCTCCGGGTCCCTCTCTGATCCCGGCTCCTCCGGGTCCCTCTCTGATCCTGGCTCCTCCGGGTCCCTCTCTGATCCCGGCTCCTCTGGTCCCTCTCTGATCCCGGCTCCTCTGGTCCCCCTCTGATCCCGGCTTCTCTGGTCATTCTCTCTGATCCCGGCTCCTCTGGTCCCTCTCTGATCCCGGCTCCTCTGGTCCCTCTCTGATCCCGGCTCCTCCGGGTCCCTCTCTGATCCCGGCTCCTCCGGGTCCCTCTCTGATCTTGGCTCCTCCGGGTCCCTCTCTGATCCCGGCTCCTCCGGGTCCCTCTCTGATCCCGGCTCCTCCGGGTCCCTCTCTGATCCCGGCTCCTCTGGTCCCTCTCTGATCCCGGCTCCTCTGGTCCCTCTCTGATCCCGGCTCCTCCGGGTCCCTCTCTGATCCCGGCTCCTCCGGGTCCCTCTCTGATCCCGGCTCCTCCGGGTCCCTCTCTGATCCCGGCTCCTCCGGGTCCCTCTCTGATCCCGGCTCTTCTGGTCCCTCTCTGATCCCGGCTCCTCTGGTCCCTCTCTGATCCCGGCTCCTCTGGTCCCTCTCTGATCCCGGCTCTTCTGGTCCCCCTCTGATCCCGGCTTCTCTGGTCCCTCTCTGATCCCGGCTCCTCTGGGTCCCTCTCTGATCCCGGCTCCTCTGGTCCCTCTCTGATCCCGGCTCCTCTGGTCCCTCTCTGATCCCGGCTTCTCTGGTCCCTCTCTGATCCTGGCTCCTCTGGTCCCTCTCTGATCCCGGCTCCTCTGGTCCCTCTCTGATCCCGGCTTCTCTGGTCCCTCTCTGATCCTGGCTCCTCTGGCTCCCTCTCTGATCCCGGCTACTCTGGTCCCTCTCTGATCCCGGCTTCTCTGGTCCCTCTCTGATCCCGGCTCCTCTATGTGCCTCTCACCAACTCTGGACTCCTTCTTCAACCGCCTCCTTGTATACAGGGAAACAGCAGTTTATGTATCCATGGTTATAGCCACTTATATCTTGTTGTCTGATGACCTCTAGTGGCCAGACTAAGTTACTGTAACAGCAATTCGTTCATTTAAAGTGTAAATGTCATTTCATTGGAAAGAACAAAACAATCCTGCACTGGTTGTCAATTGACGGGTCACATAGCAGCTAAGATAATGTTTTTTTTTGTGCCTTATGACTTACTGCATTTTTAGGTTATGTGTACGCGGCCAGCGTCTGCTAGCACTGTGTGGACGTGATCAACATCTGCTAACACTGTGTAAACGTGGCCATCGTCTGCTAGCACTGTGTGGACGTGGCCAGGTGCTGATAGGGAGCAGTGCAAAGTGACAGCAGAAAAAAGGAAAAGAGAGATCTGTATGGGAAACCAGCAGTGACGGGGTTAACAGATCCTGACTGAGCTGTGTGGAGCCAGATGACAGATCAGAATCTTGTGCCAAGGAAAGAAGAATTTACACTGATCCTGACATTCTGACATTGCTCAGCAACTGTGCTGTAGCCTGAAGTAATCTGATACATTGTTTCCTCACCAGCTGCAGTCAGCAGTGTAGGCCACGCCCCCTTTCCCTTATATGGTTACATGCCTGTACTCAGTGTGAAGACAAATCTGATTGATAATGAACATATGTCTTCACACACATTCTAGTAGGGACACCTTGTGGAAGGTTTATGAATGGTTTCCTACCAGAACTTTCTTATGAAGTATATTAGAAAGTTTATTATAATCACTTACTCTACATTATAATTAAATCAAAATGGAAATGATGGTTACACTTTAAAGGACAACAGCAGAATTAACACTATAAGGCCATGTTCACAGTGGATGTTCTTGGGGCTGCGTTTTTTTCTTTTTTTTTTTTTAAACTGCACCAAAAATGGATTAGTCAAAATGTCGACCAGTAAAGTGAATGGGATTTTCCATTTTCTGTGCTGACGTCAGCGTTGTTGACTGTTGAGTTAATGGTGCAGAAAGTAATGAGCGTCAATTATTGCTGTTTTTATCCTGTGCTCTCCACACCACCAACGCTCCATTACTTGCCCTCCCAGTGATCCCTCACGGTGTTTGTCTGTCTGTCTATGTCCCCCAAAAACGGAGCAAAAAACCCTCCCTGGTGATCCCACAGCTAGCCTCCTAGCCATCCAGGCACCGGCAGGACCTGCAGGTAAGGACCTGCCCATGTGACTCAGCTTCAGAGTCATATGGTGTAAATGTCCTGTAAGCACTCATACTACTCACAGGTCCAGCTGGTGCCCGGAAGGATCACATCACTGGGGCTCACCGTGGGATCACTGGAAAGGGCAGAAAGTGTGTGTCTCTCTGTGTCCCCCGAAAACGGAGCAACATAAACGGATGATTCGCTCGTGATGCTTTTTTGCAAAAATGAGGATCCATTTTTGGTGAAGATCAACGGAGCCCTAACACTTCCGGACATCAACCTGCTACACAACTAATGTGTGATTCCACCTATGGATCCTCTAGCTCTATACAGGTACTGTCACACGTGGCAATTTTGCAAGCAATTTCACTGGCAATTTGCTGGTTGCAGTGAAAACATGGACACATTGTTCCATTTCTACACGGCAACAAAACAGAACCATGTATCCATGATTTCACTGCAACCAGCAAATTGCCAGTGAAATTGCTTGCAAAATTGCCGCATGTGACGGTACCTGTAGATGGGAGTGAGGGATCTGCACGGATTGTGAGCTCTGCGCTTCAGTTTTCAGTCATCGGACAGTAAATTATCAGCAGCGCTTGTGTAAACAGATATCAGAGACGCCATTGATTATACATGAGAACAGGACGAGGCTCAGAGACACAGGAGACGAGAACGCAACCGGAAGATCCACAGGGAGAGTGGAAATAACTGAGGCAGACGGTGACCTGATAGAGACCAATAAAAGTGAGACCTCAAATGTGGTGGATCTCAGCACCAGATCCCCGATCACTGAACATAGGGGGGGAAGAAGCCTGATCCTCACCAATCACCTGATCAATGGGAGGGGGCAAAAACCAGATCCTCACCAAGGGTCTGATCATTGGGGGGAGTAGAAGCCAGATCCTCACCAATCACCTGATCAATGGGGTGTGTGTGTGTGGGGGGGAGAAGGAGCCAGATCCTGAACAATCACCTGATCATTGAAGAGAGAAGCCAGATCCTCACCAATCACTTGATCAATGGGGTGGGGGGAGAATCCAGATCCTCTATAATAATCAATCACCTGGTCAATGATGGGGGGGGGTGATAATCCAGATCTTCACTAATCACCTGATCATTGGGGGGAGTAGAAGCAGATCCTCACCAATCACCTGATCAATGGGGGAAGAAGCCTGATCCTCACCAATCACCTGATTGTTGGCAGAAAACCAGATCTGCACCAATCATTTGATCATTGGCGGGTGAGGATTCAGATCCTCCCCAGTCATTTGATCATTGAGTGGAGGGTGAGGAAATAAGCCAGATCCTCACCAATCATCTAATCACCTGGGTTGGGAGAAGCCACATCCTCACCTATCATTTGATCATCGGGGGAGGCAAAAGTACCTGAGATCATGTAGATCCCCTGTGTATCCTTTAGTCCTGTCATCTGTACATACACCTGAAATCATATAGATCCCGTGTACCCTCCTGTCACCTGTACATACGCCTGAAATCATATAGATCCCGTGTACCCTCCTGTCACCTGTACATACACCTGAGATCATGTAGATCCCCTGTGTATCCTCCAGTCCTCCTGTCACCTGTACATACACCTGAGATCATGTAGATCCCCTGTATATCCTCCAGTCCTCCTGTCACCTGTACATACACCTGAGATCATGTAGATCCCCTGTATATCCTCCAGTCCTCCTGTCACCTGTACATACACCTGAGATCATGTAAAGCCTCCTGTGTATCCTCCAGTCCTCCTGTCACCTGTACAAACACCTGAGATCATGTAGATCCCCTGTGTATCCTCCAGTCCTCCTGTCACCTGTACATACACCTGAGATCATGTAGATCCCCTGTGTATCCTCCAGTCCTCCTGTCACCTGTACATACACCTGAGATCATGTAGATCCCCTGTGTATCCTCCAGTCCTCCTGTCACCTGTACATACACCTGAGATCATGTAGATCCCCTGTGTATCCTCCAGTCCTCCTGTCACCTGTACATACACCTGAGATCATGTAGATCCCCTGTGTATCCTCCAGTCCTCCTGTCACCTGTACATACACCTGAGATCATGTAGATCCCTGTGTATCCTCCAGTCCTCCTGTCACCTGTACAAACACCTGAGATCATGTAGATCCCCTGTGTATCCTCCAGTCCTCCTGTCACCTGTACAAACACCTGAGATCATGTAGATCCCCTGTGTATCCTCCAGTCCTCCTGTCACCTGTACATACACCTGAGATCATGTAGATCCCCTGTGTATCCTCCAGTCCTCCTGTCACCTGTACATACACCTGAGATCATGTAGATCCCCTGTGTATCCTCCAGTCCTCCTGTCACCTGTACATACACCTGAGATCATGTAGATCCCCTGTGTATCCTCCAGTCCTCCTGTCACCTGTACATACACCTGAGATCATGTAGATCCCCTGTGTATCCTCCAGTCCTCCTGTCACCTGTACATACACCTGAGATCATGTAGATCCCCTGTGTATCCTCCAGTCCTCCTGTCACCTGTACATACACCTGAGATCATGTAGATCCCTGTGTATCCTCCAGTCCTCCTGTCACCTGTACATACACCTGAGATCATGTAGATCCCCTGTGTATCCTCCAGTCCTCCTGTCACCTGTACATACACCTGAGATCATGTAGATTCCCTGTGTATCCCCAGTCCTCCTGTCACCTGTACATACACCTGAGATCATGTAGATCCCCTGTGTATCCTCCAGTCCTCCTGTCACCTGTACATACACCTGAGATCATGTAGATCCCCTGTGTATCCTCCAGTCCTTCTGTCACCTGTACATACACCTGAGATTATGTAGATCCCCTGTGTATCCTCCAGTCCTCCTGTCACCTGTACATACACCTGAGATCATGTAAACCCCTGTGTATCCCAGTCTCCTGTCACCTGTACATACACCTGAGATCATGTAGACCCCTGTTATCCTCCAGTCCTCCTGTCACCTGTACATACACCTGAGATCATGTAGATCCCTGTGTATCCTCCAGTCCTCCTGTCACCTGTACATACACCTGAGATCATGTAGATCCCCTGGTATCCTCCAGTCCTCCTGTCACCTGTACATACACCTGAGATCATGTAGATCCCCTGTGTATCCCCAGTCCTCCTGTCACCTGTACATACACCTGAGATATGTAGATCCCTGTGTATCCTCCAGTCTCCTGTCACCTGTACATACACCTGAGATCATGTAGATCCCCTGTGTATCCTCCAGTCCTCTGTCACCTGTACATACACTGAGATTATGTAGATCCCCTGTGTATCCTCCAGTCCTCCTGTCACCTGTACATACACCTGAGATCATGAGATCCCCTGTTATCATCCTCCTGTCACCTGTACATACACCTGAGATCATGTAGACCCCTGTGTATCCTCCAGTCCTCCTGTCACCTGTACATACACCTGAGATCATGTAGATCCCTGTGTATCCTCCAGTCCTCCTGTCACCTGTACATACACCTGAGATCATGTAGATCCCCTGTGTATCCCCCAGTCCTCCTGTCACCTGTACATACACCTGAGATCATGTAGATCCCCTGTGTATCCTCCAGTCCTCCTGTCACCTGTACATACACCTGAGATCATGTAGATCCCTGTGTATCCTCCAGTCCCTCTGTCACCTGTTCATACACCTGAGATCATGTAATCCCCTGTGTATCCTCCAGTCCTCCTGTCACCTGTACATACACCTGAGATCATGTAGATCCCCTGTGTATCCCCAGTCCTCCTGTCACCTGTACATACACCTGAGATCATGTAGATCCCCTGTGTATCCCCAGTCCTCTGTCACCTGTACATACACCTGAGATCATGTAGATCCCCTGTGTATCCTCCAGTCCTCCTGTCACCTGTACATACACCTGAGATCATGTAGATCCCCTGTGTATCCTCCAGTCCTCCTGTCACCTGTACATACACCTGAGATCATGTAGATCCCCTGTGTATCCCCAGTCCTCCTGTCACCTGTACATACACCTGAGATCATGTAGATCCCTGTGTATCTTCCAGTCCTCCTGTCACCTGTACAAACACCTGAGATCATGTAGATCCCCTGTGTATCCTCCAGTCCCTCTGTCACCTGTACATACACCTGAGATCATGTAGATCCCCTGTGTATCCTCCAGTCCTCCTGTCACCTGTACATACACCTGAGATCATGTAGATCCCCTGTGTATCCTCCAGTCCTCCTGTCACCTGTACAAACACCTGAGATCATGTAGATCCCCTGTGTATCCTCCAGTCCTCTGTCACCTGTACATACACCTGAGATCATGTAGATCCCCTGTGTATCCTCCAGTCCTCCTGTCACCTGTACATACACCTGAGATCATGTAGATCCCCTGTGTATCCCCAGTCCTCCTGTCACCTGTACATACACCTGAGATCATGTAGATCCCCTGTGTATCCTCCAGTCCTCCTGTCACCTGTACATACACCTGAGATCATGTAGATCCCCTGTGTATCCCCAGTCCTCCTGTCACCTGTACATACACCTGAGATCATGTAGATCCCCTGTGTATCCTCCAGTCCTCATCACTCACCTGAGATCATGGTGGATTCCTCTCGCTGTCCTCTTTTCTGTGTACAGATCTTGTTACTAACAACAACTGGCAGATCCTGTCTGCGGCTCCAGGTTAGGGCCAGGATGTGTGTCCAGCAGCAGATGGGAGGGAGGGACAGGTGTAATGTGTGATACCTGCGCTGAGGACAGAGGGAGGGGCCGGGGTCCTGTACAACCATTCATCCCTTTCATGATACTTCTTGCAGAAGTATTTACCCCCTAGACTGGAATGCTCTGCACTGACTGTACATATGGGCCGGTGAGAGGAGTCCATCTCTACCTGCGGCACTCCCCCCTTAGTGGCCGGAGACCTGTGAGACTGAACTGGCCGCAAATCTAAGGCCGGCCATGAGCAGGGTCCCTGGGATTGGTGCACTGACATGAAGCCGCCAAAATGCACTGTCACTTCGTGCACCACTTTAATGGGCCGCCGACCCAGCGGGAAAATGCCCGCTTTCCCAATTACCAGTCCGGGCCTGGCTTCATCTGTTCCTGCGGCATACCCTCTAATGCTTAGTAGCTGGCGACCTGTGCGACTGCACTGGCTGCAAATCTAAAGCTGGCCATAAACAGGATTGGTGCACTAACATGAAGCTGCCACAATGCATATGTCACATCTGTGCACCACTAAATGGGTCTGAGTCACGACGACTAGTGCTGAAAACAGAGAAAACAAAGGAATACAATCTATTACTCCCTGTTATCAGCCATTACTGGGGGAGGAGACTGTAGGACTGGTGACTACATTCTATTACTCCCTGTTATCAGCCATTACTGGGGGAGGAGGAGACTGTAGGACAGGTGACTACAATCTATTACTCCTGTTATCAGCCATTACTGGGAGGAGGAGACTGTAGGACAGGTGACTAAATCTATTACTCCCTGTTATCAGCCATTACTGGGGAGGAGACTGTAGGACAGGTGACTACAATCTATTATTCCCTGTTATCAGCCATTACTGGAGAAGGAGACTGTAGGACAGGTGACTACAATCTATTACTCCCTGTTATCAGCCATTACTGGGGGAGGAGACTGTAGGACAGGTGACTACAATCTATTACTCCTGTTATCAGCCATTACTGGGGGAGGAGACTGTAGGACAGGTGACTACAATCTATCACTCCCTGTTATCAGCCATTACTGGAGGAGGAGACTGTAGGACAGGTGACTACAATCTATTACTCCCTGTTATCAGCCATTACTGGAGAGGAGACTGTAGGACAGGTGACTACAATCTATTACTCCCTGTTATCAGCCATTACTGGGGGAGGAGGACTGTAGGACAGGTGACTACAATCTATTACTCCCTGTTATCAGCCATTACTGGAGGAGAGGGACTGTAGGACAGGTGACTACAATCTATTTCTCCTGCTTATCAGCCATTACTGGGGAGGAGACTGTAGGACAGGTGACTACAATCTATTACTCTCTGTTATCAGCCATTACTGGAGGAGACTGTAGACAGGTGACTACAATCTATTACTCCCTTTATCAGCCATTACTGGAGGAGGAGGAGACTGTAGGACAGGTGACTACAATCTATTACTCCCTGTTATCAGCCATTACTGGGGAGGAGAGACTGTAGGACAGGTGACTACAATCTATTACTCCTGTTATCAGCCATTACTGGAGGAGGAGACTGAAGGACAGGTGACTACCCAATATTATTACTCCTGTACAGTTAGGGGGTATTTTATAGGGGCAGGGGCCATCATATATATAGGGCTGTTAGGGCCATCATATTATGGCTGTTAGGGGGATCATTTATATTAGGGGACTGTTAGGGGACCATCATACTATATAGGGGGCTGTTAGGGGCCATCATACTATTAAGGGGGAGTAGGCCATCATATAATTAGTGAGGGCCATCATTTATTAGTGGGGCTGTAGGGGGATCATTATACTATATAGGGGCTGTTAGGGACCATCATACTATATAGGGCGTTGGGGCATATACTTATAGGGGCTGTTAGGGGGCCATCATACTATGTAAGGTGCTGGAAGGCTATCCGGACCATTATAGCCAATATGCTGTGTGTGTTGTGGGGGGGGGGTGTGGTGACCATCAAACTATGTGGGTTGTCATAGGAAATCATACTGTATGGTGCGGTTTGGTGGACAATATACTTTATATAGAGGCCTGTGGTGGGCATTATACAGTGTGGAGGTCTGTGGTGCACCTCACACTAGGGTGAATATCATACTATGTGGGGGCTGTGGTGACCATTTTACTGTGTGGGGTGCTATGGGGCATCATACCTTGTGTTGGGATTGTGGGGACATCATACCATATGTGGGCAGAATACTGTCATGAAAGGGGTATCATTGTGGGTGAGATCATGGGGGCTTCCCAAAATAACAGTGTAAGTGTTGCCACCTTACTTGTTATAACTGGAGACGTTAATGGCAGAGCAGGCCATGGCAAATATGGAACCGTTGTAGCAGATTTTGGAGTTGGTGAATATATGGAGGAATCATGGACACATATAAAAAATATCATTCCTGAAGAAGCCAGAGAGATAATTAACAAGAGGCAAGAGACCCTCACAGTCATGGTTAAAAGAAGAGACCCTAAAGATCATTGTAGAAAGAAGAATGGCTCAAGCAAAAGTAACAAACAGGATGTAGACAACATCAGTAAAAGACTAAAGAGAGCCATCCGAACAGACAAAGAACTTTATTATCAGAAGATAAGTACAGAGATAGAAAACGAACATCTGAAGAGCAAGACCCAGAAGGCACCAAAAGATCAAAGAGATACGACGAAAGGTTCAACCAAGAGTGGGAATACGGGAAGACGCCAATGGAAACAAACTGCCTGAGCCAGAACTGATCAAGTAAAGATGGAAAGAATACATGGAATATCTCTACAAAAGCGTCTGTCAAAAAACAAAGCACCTGGATGTTACAATATTCAAATAGAGCTAATAAAGTCTTCTGAAGCAGCAGTAGAAGTCATCACACGCTTAGGTCACCAGATATGGACTACTGGTAAATGGCCCAAGGACTGGACAAGATCAGTGTTTATTCCTATTCTAAAGAAGGGGATGCTACTAATTGTGGAAACTATCGGACTATTGTGCTCATACTTCATGCCACCAAAATACTCCTGAAGACGGCTACAGTCCTACTGTGACCAAGAGCTGCCAGAGGAACAAGCAGGATACAGAAAAGGCAAGGGAACAAGAGATGTGATTACTAAGATGAGATGGATAATGGAAAAGGCCAAAGAATACAACAAGAAGCTCTATTTATTCTATTTTTGCTTCATCGACTACAGCAAAGCCTTTGACTGTGACAATCACCAGAATCTTTGGAACCATGAAGGATATGGCTGTGCCGAACCATTTAATCAGCCTCATCAGGAACCTTTACATCGACCAAGAAGCAACAATCTGAAGGGCTCACAGTGACATGGTATGGTTCAAAGTAGAGCGAAGCGTCAGACAAGGCGGCATCCAGTTACCATGTCTCTACAATTTATACACAGAAGCTATTGTGAGGAAGGCTGGACTTGCCGAAAAAGAAGAAGAATCAAAATTGGTGGAAGAGTCATCAACAATCTAAAATACACAGACTATACAACACTGATAGCAACAAGTGCAGATAAAGTGAAGGATTAAATACAGAGAGTCAAGATGGAAATCTCCAACATGGGACCGATACTCAACACAAGAAAACAAAGATACTGACTACTGCTAGGTACAACCGGGACACGTGACTACTGCCAGGTACGACCGGGAAACATGTGACTACTGCCAGGTACGACCAGGACATATGTGACTACTGCTGAGACACATGTGAGATGGATGACAACAAACTGGAAGTGGTGAAGACTTCACCCTACTCGGATCAATGATCAGTCAAGATGCAGCAATGACACCGGAAGTCAATAGGAGAAACGCAATAGGCAAATCTCCAATAAAGTCACTGGACAAGGTCTTCACATCAAGGAACATTTCACTGGTGATGAAGACACAGCTCATACATAGCCTGGTCTATTCTGTAGTAACATATCAATGGTGATGGAGACACAGCTTGTACATAGTCTGGTCTATTCTGTAGTAACATTTCACTGGTGATGAAGACACAGCTCATACATAGCCTGGTCTATTCTGTAGTAACATTTCACTGGTGATGGAGACAAGATCGTACATAGTCTGGTCTATTCTGTAGTAATATTTCACTAATGATGGAGACGAGGCTAGTACATAGTCTGGTCTATTCTGTAGTAACATTTCACTGGTGATGGAGACACGGCTCGTACATAGTCTGGTCTATTCTGTAGTAACATTTCACTGGTGATGGAGACACGGCTCGTACATAGTCTGGTCTATTCTGTAGTAACTTTACACTGGTGATGGAGACACGGCTCGTACATAGTCTGGTCTATTCTGTAGTAACTTTACACTGGTGATGGAGACACGGCTCGTACATAGTCTGCTCTTTCTGTAGTAATATTTCACTGCTGATGGAGACACGTCTCATACATGGTCTGGTCTATTCTGTAGTAACATTTCACTGGTGATGAAGACACGGCTCGTACATAGTCTGGTCTATTCTGTAGTAACTTTACACTGGTGATGGAGACACAGTCATACATAGTCTGCTCTTTTCTGTAGTAACATTTCACTGCTGATGGAGACACGTCTCATACATGGTCTGGTCTATTCTGTAGTAACATTTCACTGGTGATGAAGACACGGCTCGTACATAGTCTGGTCTATTCTGTAGTAACATTTCACTGGTGATGGAGACACGGTTCGTACATAGTCTGGTCTATTCTGTAGTAACATTTCACTGGTGATGGAGACACAGCTCGTACATAGTCTGGTCGCCAATTTGTCACATACCCACTTCTCAGCACGTGACTTGGGGTTGCGCCTGCAAGGGTTAATCCATCTCCTCTCACTCAATCCAGCACTTGACCTCTGTCCTATGCTGAAAGGGAGCATCAATCACACCCCGACTCACACCGTGCACCCTGCTTCACACACGCTGCCACCACCCACCGGATTTTGGGGGGCCGATGAGTTCCTCTAAACTAAGACTTATCAGACAATCAACAAAATCACACCTTCCTAGGGCTGTGAATTCTTTAGAGTATACAAGTATTCTATACAATCTATTCAGTAGTAACATATGGAAGTGACACCTGGATGATAAAGGAACAAGACAGAAAAATCAACGCCTTCATAATGTGGAGCTGGAGAAGGTGATCAATACCATGGATGGCAAGAACCAACCAGACATGTGACTGGAAGGAAGATCACCAAGATACGACTGTCTACACATCATACGAAGAGCAATCACTGGAGAAGACATCATGGCGGGAACCTACCAGACCACCAACACTCGACCAGACCAACAACACCCGACCAGACCACCAACACCCTACCAGACCACCAGCAGCCATCACCCTGCTAGACCACCAGCACCCAAAACCCAACCAGACCACCAACACCCAACACTCAAAGAGACCAACAACACCCAGCACTCAACCAGCCCTGACACCATCCATTACCTCACCCCGGCACTCCGACATCATCCGTTACCTAATTCCGGCACCCCGGCATCAACCATTACCTCACCCCGACACCCTCTGACCCTATTTGTTACCTCCTCACTTCAGCACCCTCTGACACCATCTGTCACTTCACCTTGGCATCATCCGTTACCTCACCCTGACATCATCCATTACCTCACCCAGCACCCCCCAACATCATCTGTTACCTCACCCCGGCACCCCCGAACTTCATGTTACCTCACCCCGACATCATCAATTACCTCACCCCCCCACCATCCATTACTTCACCCTGACACCATTCGTTACCTCATCCTGACACCCCGACAACATCCGTTACCTCACCCTGGCAACTCAACACCATCAGTTTCCTCACCCCTGCATCATACGTTACCTCACCCCTGCATCATACGTTACCTCACTCCGGTACCCCAACATAATCCGGAACGTCACCCCGGCACCATCCATTACCTCACTGTGGCACCCCAACATCATCCAGAACTTCACCTCGGCAGCCCCGACATCATCTGTTACCTTACCCGGACAACCCAACATCATCCGATACCTCACACCGGCAACTCGACACCATTAGTTACCTCACCCTGCCAGCTGCAACACCATCCGTTACCTCACCTCGACATCATTTGTTACCTCACCGCAATATAATTCATTACCTCACCCCAGTACCCTGACATCACCCAGGCAGCTCTGACACCATCCGTTACCTCACCCTTAGCATTATCTGTTATCTCACCCCCAACATCAGCCATTACCTCACACCGACACCATCCATTAAGTCACCCCGGCACCATCCGTTACCTCACCCTGCCAGCCATGACATCATTCATTACCTCACCCCAACACCACCCATTACCTCACTCCGGCACCCCAGGATCATCCGTTACCTCACCCCAGCATCGTCTGTTACTTCACCTCTGGGACCACGACACCATCTCTTACCTCACCTCAGCAACCTCTAACCCTATCCGTTGTGTCCTCACCCCAGCACCCCGTGACACCATCTATTACTTCACCCCGGCATCATCCGTTACCTCACTCCGGCGACCCAACATCATCCATTACATCAACCAGACATCATCTGTTACCTTACCCTGGCAGCCCTGACACTATCGGTTACCTCACCCCGGCAACAGACATCATCTGTTATATCACACCTAAACCCTGGCATCATTAGTTACCTCACCCCGGCAGCCCCAACATCCGTTACCTCATCCCGGCAGCTTTGAAACCATCCGTTGCCTCACCCCCGACACCATCTCCTACCTCACCCCAGCAACTCAGACACAATCCGTTATGTCACCCCCGACACTATCCATTACCTCACCCGACATCATCGGTTACCTCACCCTGACACCCAGACATAATCTGTTTCCTCACCCCAACATAATTCGTTACCTCACCCTGGCAGCTCCGACATCATGTTACCTCATCCCGCCACCCTGACATCATCCGTTACCTCACCCCGGCACCCTGACATCATTCGTTACCTCACCCCGGCACCCTGACATCATTCGTTACCTCACCCTGGGACCCTAACATCATCCGTTACCTCACCCCGGCACCCTGACATCATTCGTTACCTCACCCCGGCACCCTGACATCATTCGCTACCTCACCCTGGGACTCTGACATCATCCGTTATCTCACCCTGACATCATCCATTACCTCACCCCGGCACCCTGACATCATCCGTTACCTCACCCTGACATCATCCATTAACTCACCTCGGCACCCTGACATCATCCGTTACCTCACCCTGGCACCCTGACATCATTCGTTACCTCACTCTGGAACCCTGACATCAATCGTTACCTCACTCTGGCAGCCTTGACACTATACATTACCTCACCCTCCTACATCATCTTTTATCTCAGCCTGGCACCTCAACACCATCCATAACTTCATGCCGCCAGCCAGGATATCTTCTATTACCTCACCCCGGCAGCCACGACATCATCCGTTATCTCACCCCGGCATGGCAGATCATCTATTACCTCACCCCGGCAGCCCCGACACCATTGGTTGCCTCACCCCGGCATCACACCGACACCATTCATTACCTTACCACGGCACCCTAATATCATCCGTTACATTACCCCGGTAGCCCCGACACCATCCATTACCTCACTCCGGTATCATCCGTTACCTCACCCCGCCAGCCACAACATCATCTGTTACCTCACCCCGGCACCCTGACATCATGTTACCTCACCCCGCCAGCCACAACATCATCTGTTACCTCACCCCGGCACCCTGACATCATGTTACCTCACCCCGCCAGCCACAACATCATCCGTTTCCCTACTCCGCCAGCCACGACATCATCCGTCTCCTCACCCCGACACCATCCGTTACCTCACCCCGGCACCCTAACATCATCCGTTACCTCACCCCAACAACCTGACATCATCTGTTATCTCACCCCGCCAGCTACAACATCATCTGTTACCTCACACCGGCACCCTGACATCATCCGTTACCTCACCCCGCCTGCCACGACATCATCTGTAACCTCACCCCGCCAGCCACGACATCATCCGTTACCTCACCCCGCCAGCCACGACATCATCTGTAACCTCACCCCGCCAGCCACGACATCATCCGTTACCTCACCCCGCCAGCCACGACATCATCCGTTATCTCACCCGGCACCCTGACATTATCCGTTACCTCACCCCGCCAGCCATGACACCATTCGTTACCTCACCTTGGCGCCCTGACATTACCTGTTACCTCACCCCGGCACCCTGACATCACCTGTTACCTCACCCGGCACCCTGACATCATCTGTTACCTCACCCTGGCACCATCCATTACCTCACCCCAGCACCCTGACATCACCCGTTACCTCACCCTGGCACCCTGACAATCACCTGTTACCTCACTCTGCCACCCTGACATCATCCGTTAGCTCACCCCGCCAGCCATGACATCATCCGTTACCTCACCCTGCCAGCCACGACATCATCCGTTACCTCACCCCGGCACCCTGACATCATGTTTCCTCACCCCGGCACCCTGACATCATCTGTTACCTCACCCCGACATGCTGACATCACCTGTTACCTCACCCCGACTCCCTGACATCATCCGTTACCTCACCCCGCCAGCCACGACATCATCCGTTATCTTACCCTGCCAGCCACATCATCCGTTACCTCACCCTGCAGCCACCACATCATTCGTTACCTCACCCTGACATCATGTTTCCTCACCCCGGCACCCTGACATCATCTGTTACCTCACCCCGACATGCTGACATCACCTGTTACCTCACCCCGACTCCCTGACATCATCCGTTACCTCACCCCGCCAGCCACGACATCATCCGTTATCTTACCCTGCCAGCCACATCATCCGTTACCTCACCCTGCAGCCACCACATCATCCGTTACCTCACCCCGCCAGCCATGACATTATCCGTTACCTCACCCCGCCATCATCCATTATCTTACCCTGCCAGCCACATCATCCGTTACCTCACCCTGCAGCCACCACATCATCCGTTACCTCACCCCGCCAGCCACGACATCATCCGTTACCTCACCCCGGCACCATGACATCATCCGTTATCTCACCCCGCCAGCCACGACATTATCCGTTACCTCACCCCGCCAGCCACGACATCATCCGTTACCTCACCCCGCCAGCTACGACATCATCTGTTATCTCACCCCGCCAGCCACGACATTATGTTATCTCACCTTGGCACCCTGACAGCCCGTTACCTCACCCCGGCACCCTGACATCATGTTACCTCACCTTGGCACCCTGACATCATCTGTTTCCTCACCCCGGCACCCTGACATCATCTGTTACCTCACCCCGCTAGCCATGACATCACCTGTTACCTCACCACGGCACCCTGACATCATCCGTTACCTCAGCTTGGCACCCTGACATCATCGGTTACCTCACCCCGGTACCCTGACATAATCTGTTACCTCACCCTGGTACCCTGACATCATCTGTTACTTCACCCCGCCAGCCACAACATCATCTGTTGCCTCACCCTGCCAGCCACAACATCATTGGTTACCTCACCCCGCCAGTCACGACATCATCTGTTACCTCACCCCGGCACCCTGACATCATCTGTTACCTCACCCCGCCAGCCACGACATCATCTGTTGCCTCACCCTGGCATCATCCATTACCTCACTCCGGCATTATCTGTTACCTCTCCCTGGCAGCTTCAACATCACCCGTCACCTCACACCGACACCATCGTTACTTCACCCTGCAGCCCACATCATGCTTACCTCACCCCGCAGCACCAATCTATTACATCACCCGCTGCCCAACATCCGTTACCTCACCCAGGCAGCCCAACATCACAGCTGGTGGCTCGTTACAGTGTATCGGTGACATTTCTGCTCACAGCTGGTGCTCGTTACAGTGTATCGTGATATTCTGCTCACATGCCACTCGTTACAGTGTAACGGTGACATTTCTGCTCACAGCTGGTGGCTCGTTACAGTGTATCAGTGAGTGAATGGCTTACTTCTGCCTGGGTTTTCAGTATCTTGCAGCTTCCTGTGTGGCCCCCAGACCATGGGCCCCTTGTGCAATAATATTAACCCTCCCCATTGTCATGGCTACCTGCAGCCTGACATTTTTCGCCTCTGTCGGTTAGGCTCAGTGACTCGTGTGTTTCTGTGGCCTATGGCCCACTCATAGGATAGTGTAGACTCCGCCGGCTCCTCTAGGGCCAGGGGCCCCTCTTCTTCCTCCTCTTCTCCTGTACAGCACGAGCACATGAAGCGGCCATAACACAGGAGGCCCCCAGACGCTGCACCATCGCTCTCCCGGCCTCCGCTAGGATCATGTCTGGACGTCTTACACAAACCACGGTGGACAGGGACGATGGAGCCAAAATGGCCGACTGTGGCCAAGGCGTCACCATAGCAACCAACGCAGAGGAAAAAAAACACCCTAGCGACCAACCAGATTCCAGCTTTCTTATTTCCAGTGCTTGGGTGTTTGAAAGCTGCTTTCTTATTGGTTGGAGTGGCTCCTTCTACCATGTGGAGGAAGAACTGGACATAACCAATCAGCTTTCACTTCCAAGAATGAAAGCGGAGTCTGATTGGTTTTCATTGAACACCACATGGCTACCATGACTGTGATGGCTGCCAGGCCAGTTCCGGCCTGTGATGGTGCCAGGCCATGTTCACCGGCCTGTGATGGTTTGCCAGGCCATGTTCACCGGGCCTGTGATTGGTGCCAGGCCAGTTCACGGGCCTGTGATTGGCTGCCGAGGCCAGTTCACGGGCCTGTGATTGGCTGCCAGGCCACGTTCACCGGCCTGTGATTGACTTGCCAGGCGTTCTTTACAGGCTGACTGAGCCACAGGAACTAGACACAGGAACCATTGACACATTTATTAGACGTCCGTCATCACTAAGTTTGGCGACAGGTCCGGTAGTGGCCGGCCATGTGACCCTCATTATCTCCCCGACCTTTGAATCCCTGGCAGTACAGAACAGGCGAAGCCCGCCATCGTGAGGAGGGGGAGAAAGCGGGTACCAGACGGGCAACGCCGGATGGACGGAGCCAAATACACAAATCCCTTTATCCCCACGCAAAAATAACAAGAACGTGCAGCCAGAGAGCACGGACCTGGGCCCCACACACCCGACCGATGCGGCAGCCGCCGGCGGGAGCACGGCCTGGGCCCCACACACCCGACCGATGGCAGCCACCGGCGAGGAGCACGGCCTGGGCCCCACACCACCCGACCGATGGCTGCCGCCGGCGAGGAGCACGACCTAGGCCCCACACACCCGACCGATGGCGCAGCCGCCGGCGGGAGCACGGCCTGGGCCCCACACCACCCGACCGATGGCAGCCGCCGGCGAGGAGCACGGCCTGGGCCCCACACCACCCGACCGATGGCTGCCGCCGGCGAGGAGCGCAAACAAGGCCCCACAACACCTGACCGATGGCAGCCGCCTGGCGAGGAGCCCCACAACACCTGACCGATGGCAGCCAGCCGGCGAGGAGCACGGCCAGGGCCCCACAGCACCCGACCAATGGCTGCCGCCCGGAGCGAGGCACAACCCGACCGATGGCAGCCGCCGGCGAGGAGCACGGCCTGGGCCCCACACCACCCACCGATGGCAGCCTGCCAGCGAGGAGCACAGCCTGGGCCCCACAAGCACCCGACCAATGGCAGCCCCGGGAGGAGCATGGCCGGGCCCCACAGCACCCGACCAATGGCAGCCGCCGGCGAGGAGCTGGCCAGGGCCCCACAGCACTCGACCAATGGCAGCCGCCAGCGAGGAGCACGGCCAGGGCCCCACAGCACCCGACCAATGGCAGCCACCGGCGAGGAGCACGGCCAGGGCCCCACAGCGCCCGACCGATGGCAGCCGCCAGCGAGGAGCAACACCAGGGCCCCACAGCACCCGACCAATGGCAGCCGCCGGCGAGGAGCACGGCCAGGGCCCCACAGCCCGACCGATGGCAGCCACCGGCGAGAGCACGCGGCCCCACAGCACCCGACCGATGGCAGCCGCCGCGAGGAGCGCAAAAAGGCCCCACAGCACCTGACCGATGGCAGCCGCCGGCGAGGAGCACGGCCAGGGCCCCACAGCCACCCAACCAATGGCAGCCGCCGGCGAGGAGCACGGCCAATGGCCCCACAGCACCTGACCGATGGCAGCCACCGCGAGAAGCGAGAACAAGGCCCCACAGCACCTGACCGATACCAGCCGCCAGCGAGGAGCACAGCCTGGGTCCAACACCACCGACCGATGGCGGTGCTCTTCGCCGGGCTGCCAGGGCCCCACAGCACTCGACCGATAGCAGCCGCCGGCGAGGAGCACGGCCTGGCCCACACCACCGACCGATGGCAGCCGCCGGCAAGGACGCGGACAAGGCCCACAGCACCCGACCGATGGCAGCCGCCAACAAGGTCCACGGCACCAGACCAATGGCAGCCGCCGGCGAGGAGCGCTACAGGGCCCCACAGCCCCCAACCAATGGCAGCCGCCGGCAAAGAGCACGGACAAGGCCCCACAGCACCCAACTGATGGCAGCGCCAGGATCATTATTTGGCAACACAAAAATTCAAATCAACATGAAACAAAATGTGCAAAATAGCGAGAGCACCCGCAACAAAGCGCCCGAGAGAGAGCGCGCGAAAGAGAGAGCGCCCGCAGACAAGAGCGTCTCAGAGAGAGCATCTGAGAGTGCCCGCAGAGAGAGCGTCCTAGAGAACATCCGGAGAGAAAGCTTCCAAGAGAGCATCCGAAGAGAGTGCGTCCGAGAGAGAGCGTCCAAGAGAGAATATTAGAGCACCCAAAAAGTGTCAGAGAGCGTGTCCGAGCGAGAGGATCAGAGAGTCAGAGAGTGTCACAGCGAGCGTCTGAAGAGAAAGCATCTGCAAATAAAGCGTCCACACAGAACATCCGGAGAGTAAAAAGCATCTGGGGAACATCCGCAGAGAGGATAAGAGAGAGTCAGAGCGCGTATGAAGAGCGTCTGCAGAAAGGATCAGAGAGAGCGTCCGCAGAGTGTCAGAGAGAGAGCGTCTGAAGAGCATCCGAGAAAGAATCCAGAGAGTGTCCTAGAGAGCGTCCACAAAGAGAAAGCATCCACAGAGAGAGGCAGAGAGAATCAGACAGTCCACAGAGAGTCAGAGAGAATCAGAGAGTCAGAGTCCACAGAGAGAGCGTTAGGTGGCAAGAGTTTGCAAAGACATAAAAGACAGGTGATCCAGGACAGACAGAAGAAAGCAGAAACCGCGCAGCAGAAGCAGAGCGCCGCCACCAACACCGCGTAATATATACAAGAGGCAACGTAAGCAGCGGTAAACAGAGCGCCCCCGCCGCCATCAGGACCGTACAGAGCCGCCCCACCGCCAGGACCGTACAGAGCCACCCCGCCCGCGATCAGGATTGTACAGAGCGCCCCGCCCGCGATCAGGATTGTACAGAGCGCCCCGCCCGCGATCAGGATTGTACAGAGCCGCCCCCCGCCAGGACCGAACAGACCCACCCCGCCCGCCATCAGGACCATACAGAGACCCCCGCCCCGCCCGCGATCAGGATTGGACAGAGCTCCCCGCCCGCGGACAGGATTGTACAGAGCGCCCCGTCCACAATCAGGATTGTACAGAGCGCCCCGCCCGCGAACAGGATTGTACAGAGCGCCCCGTCCACAATCAGGATTGTACAGAGCGCCCTGCCAGCGAACAGGATTGTACAGAGCGCCCCGCAAACAGGATTGTACAGAGCGCCCCGCCCGCGAACAGGATTGTACAGAGCGCCCCGCCCGCGAACAGGATTGTACAGAGCGCCCCGCCCGCGAACAGGATTGTACAGAGCGCCCCGCCAGCGAACAGGATTGTACAGAGCGCCCCGCGAACAGGATTGTACAGAGCGTCCCGCGAACAGGATTGTACAGAGCGTCCCGCGAACAGGATTGTACAGATCGCCCCGCCCGCGAACAGGATTGTACAGAGCGCCCCGCCCGCAATCAGGATTATGCAGAGCGCCCCGCCCGCGATCAGGATTATGCAGAGCGCCCCGCCCGCGATCAGGATTATACAGAGCGCCCCGCCCGCGATCAGGATTATACAGAGCGCCCCGCCCGCGATCAGGATTATACAGAGCGCCCCGTCGCGATCAGGATTGTACAGAGCACCCCGCCCGCAATCAGGATTGTACAGAGCGCCCCGCCCACGATCAGGATTGTACAGAGCGCCCCGCCCACGGACAGGATTGTACAGAGCGCCCTGCCCGCGATCAGGATTGTACAGAGCGCCCCACCCGCAGACAGGATTGTACAGAGCGCCTCGCCCGGAAAAACAGGATTGTACAGAGCGCCCTGCCCGCGATCAGGATTGTACAGAGCGCCCCGCCCGCGATCAGGATTGTACAGAGCGCCCCGCCCGCAATCAGGATTGTACAGAGCGCCCCGCCCGCGATCAGGATTGTACAGAGCGCCCCGCCCGCGATCAGGATTGTACAGAGCGCCCCGCCCGCGATCAGGATTGTACAGAGCGCCCCGCCTGCGATCAGGATTGTACAGCACACCCCGCCCGCAATCAGGATTCTACAGAGCGACCCGCCAGTGGACAGGATTGTACAGAGCGCCCCGCCCGCATTCAGAGCTCAGGACTTTACACATTATTGGAATTAAAATGCCCTGCACATTGTACAGATCATCAGGATTGTACAATCAGATTGAGATCACACAGGATCATGTGTATCAGGCGTCGTAATTAAAAAGGAGCAAAATAAAAAAAAATAAAATAATTCCCTAAAAACTCACAGCCCCCCCGCAGACAAGGCTGTGAAGTCACTGCGCCCCCCCCCCTTCCCCTGCAGAGCGAGGCTGCAATGTCCCCACTGCTGATATACACCCCTCCAGTCACCTCCAGAGCTGCGCTCACTAGAGAGCTGTACTAACATCATACTCCCAACACACTAAAATGCTACCCCTAGATAGGTATTGTGCAGACACAACCAGCAGGGGGCAGAACAGAGCTGCGAACGCTTCATCCTACCCCTGGGACAGGGACTGTGCAGACACTGAACCAGCAGATTTAGAGGTGAATGTTGCGTGGGACACGACAGCCGCTTTGCTCTCATAGCTCGGGGCGCAGGCTCCACATTAACCGTCAGTCACACACCGGTCAGCAGGGGGCGCACCGTAACCTCCCGTCTCAGATCAGGCGCAGCTGTCGTGTAATCTTGGCTGCAGTTCCTGTGGTTGAGCAGCAGATGGCAGGACAGTGGCTGGTTTCTTATGGCACAGTCATTATAACCCCAGAGTGACGGACAGTGCGACACATGAGCGAGGAGCCGCCGCAGGGGCAAGAGCCGCCGCAGAGTCTACGCTGCTCAGGCCACGACGGCTCGTGTAATCAGTGCGGTATACGGCAGCGTGTATATAAATATGGATATATACACATGTACAGACAGCTATGTACAGACACCTCCTACAATAAGTTAAAAGTTGCGCCCGGTGGTTGTGACGCAGCCGATGGTGAATTTGGTCCAAGAAGCCAATGGCCCCTGATGATGGATGGCACAAGTGTCCGGCAGTGACCCCTCACTCCTCGGTGTCCGGCGGTAGGTATGGCGAGGTGACCGCATGCTCCTGGGTGATGGCCGCCAGCTCCTTCATGAACTCTGTGAAGATCACCGCGCAGTACACCGCGTTCTTCACCCGCAGCGCCTCGTTCTGTTTCTCTGCTGACGTTTTAAAGATGGACGTCCCCGACAAAGCGTGGAGGACCTGACCGTCCCGGACGTGCTGGAACGCCAGCTGTGCCGCCTGCCGCGCCCGCGTGGGGCTGTTAGTGTGACGCAGGATCAGCTCTCCAATAGACGGCTTCCGGCTCTTCACTGCAGGAGACAAAAGAGACCAGGTGTAGTGAGATATGTATCTGAGGGTATGGGACACAGGCAGTTAAGGGTCAAACTCTACAACACACACAGGTCATAGACTAAGCAGGTTATGGAAGCACAAGTTAGATCTCCGGTCACTACGGCCGCCCCAGGGGGCCTTCCTCAGAGTGGACCATATTACATCTCTGAAGACCCCATCAAAGAGACCCAATACAGATGGACACTTTGTATTTATTACTGGGAAAGAGCAATTTAAAAAGATAATGTACACATGTGCAGAATTATAAGGCAGATGAGTATTGTGATCACATGATACTTTGTATCCATGTTGTCCTACTCCAAGCTGTATAGGCTGAGAGTAGGGCTGGGCGATTTTGGGAAAAATCAAAATCTCGATTTTATTTAAACCTATGGACGATTTTCGATTTAAATCTCGATTTTTTTCTATTTTCTTTTTTGGCTTTTCTTTGATGAATAAAGAGAAAAGACTAAGGCTGGGGTCACACACACAGATATCTGGGCAGATATTGTTCACAGATCTCTGGTTGCAGTGAAATCATGGACACATTAATCCATTTACATAC
This sequence comes from Allobates femoralis, assembly GCA_033576535.1. Taxonomy (NCBI): domain Eukaryota; kingdom Metazoa; phylum Chordata; class Amphibia; order Anura; family Aromobatidae; genus Allobates; species Allobates femoralis. Next base: position 750,449,789 of record JARQOC010000002.1, read on the forward strand.
TTCCACAAAATGTAACAATGTGTCCATGATTTCACTGCAACCAGAGATCTGCGATCAATATCTGCACAGATATCTATGTGTGTGACGTGGCCCTAAGAGGTAGTTTAACAATTTTTATTGAGCAGTATACACCATTACATGAGCGCCCATCACTGGGGCAGGTGAGCCGTATACACCATTACATGAGCGCACACCACCGGGGCAGGTGAGCAGTATACACCATTACATGAGCACCCATCACTGGGGCAGGTGAGCAGTATACACCGTACAGGAGGGAGCAGCACCCATGCATCCCTGGTTTCTGCATATGGTGGCCCTCGGTCTCACACACAGGGGCCCACGGTCTCTCCCACACTCACACACACATACACACACACACAGGGTCCCTCGGTCACACAGACACGTGGGGGCCCTCGGTCACACACACAGACACGTGGGGGCCCTCGGTCACACACACAGACACGTGGGGGCCCTCGGTCACACACACAGACACGTGGGGGCCCTCGGTCACACACACAGACACGTGGGGGCCCTCGGTCACACACACAGACACGTGGGGGCCCTCGGTCACACACACAGACACGTGGGGGCCCTCGGTCACACACACAGACACGTGGGGGCCCTCGGTCACACACACAGACACGTGGGGGCCCTCGGTCACACACACAGACACGTGGGGGCCCTCGGTCACACACACAGACACGTGGGGGCCCTCGGTCACACACACAGACACGTGGGGGCCCTCGGTCACACACACAGACACGTGGGGGCCCTCGGTCACACACACAGACACGTGGGGGCCCTCGGTCACACACACAGACACGTGGGGGCCCTCGGTCACACACACAGACACGTGGGGGCCCTCGGTCACACACACAGACACGTGGGGGCCCTCGGTCACACACACAGACACGTGGGGGCCCTCGGTCACACACACAGACACGTGGGGGCCCTCGGTCACACACACAGACACGTGGGGGCCCTCGGTCACACACACAGACACGTGGGGGCCCTCGGTCACACACACAGACACGTGGGGGCCCTCGGTACACACACACAGACACGTGGGGGCCCTCGGTCACACACACAGACACGTGGGGGCCCTCGGTCACACACACAGACACGTGGGGGCCCTCGGTCACACACACAGACACGTGGGGGCCCTCGGTCACACACACAGACACGTGGGGGCCCTCGGTCACACACACAGACACATATATATACACACACACGGGGGCCCTCGGTCTCTCTCACACATACACATATATATACACACACACGGGGGCCCTCGGTCTCTCTCACACATACACATATATATACACACACACGGGGGCCCTCGGTCTCTCTCACACATACACATATATATACACACACACGGGGGCCCTCGGTCTCTCTCACACATACACATATATATACACACACACACGGGGGCCCTCGGTCACACAGACACACGGGGGCCCTCGGTCACACCCTCACACGGGGCAGCCTTCCTCCTCATATTACTGTCGTGTCCCTCACCGGAGATACTGCGCACACAGCAGGCTCATCCTCCTCCGGGGCTTTCTCCTTCGGTTTCCCCGCACAGGCTCAATATCGCGGCGGCCGTGAATCTGCCATCTTTTCCGGGTCCCCCTCGCCGCCTGTGAGGTCGGGGTCCTGGGCCTGCTATCACCCCTGTCCCCTGACAACCAACCCCCTGGAGAGTCCCACTGACCGGTTTCCCATCCGGAAACTGCTATCTAAGCAGCACTTCCGGTCGGTGCGACTTCTATATCCCTCCGGCTGAAGCTTCCAAGTGCACAGTGTAGTCACGCCCACTTACCGCTAGTGCGCAGACGCGAAGAGCTTATTCATGGGAGTGACGTCAGGGACAGGCAAGGCAATGCAATGATTGAGAGAGAACTTGAGGACTCGGTTGCTATAGCAACAGGTTGCCTGCTGCTGAGCGGTCTCCTAGGTTACGGAGTGCGGCGGCTCTAGGCCTGAGAGTGGCTGATACCGAGGCTGCGGAGAACCATAACAAATCTCGCGAGGTTCCGTCTCGGCCCCGCCCACTGCCGCGAACACGCTCATATTTACAGTAAATGGCGCCCGGATCTTCTAAACAGCGCTCCGGGCGCCATTTTAAATCGAATTTCACGATTGTTAATAAAATAACAATCGTGGACACAGCAGGGGGCGAATTAATCGAATTAATTCGATTAATCGCCCAGCCCTAGCTGAGAGCCAACTACCAATGAAGTAAATCAGGTGATGGCATCTCTGTAATGAGGAGGGGTGTGGTGTAATGACATCAACACCCTATATAAGGTGTGCTTAATTATTAGGCAAATGGGTCAGAAGAGAGATGTGACGGCTCTGAACAGTCCACAATGGTGAGATGTCTTGCAGAGGGAGGCAGCAGTCTGGAAATTGTCAGGGACTCAGGGACATGGCCAAGGTAAGGAAGGCTGAAAAACCACCACCTCTGAACAAGAAACATAAGATAAAACCACCACCTCCGACAAGAAACAGAAGATAAAACCACCACCTCCGAACAAGAAACAGAAGATAAAAGCACCACCTCCGAACAAGAAACAGAAGATAAAAGCACCACCTCCGAACAAGAAACAGAAGATAAAAGCACCACCTCCGAACAAGAAACAGAAGATAAAAGCACCACCTCCGAACAAGAAACAGAAGATAAAAGCACCACCTCCGAACAAGAAACATGAGATAAAAGCACCACCTCTGAACAAGAAACATGAGATAAAACCACCACCTCTGAACAAGAAACATAAGATAAAACCACCACCCTGAACAAGAAACATGAGATAAAACCACCACCTCTGAACAAGAAACATAAGATAAAACCACCACCTCTGAACAAGAAACATAAGATAAAACCACCACCTCCGAACAAGAAACATAAGATAAAACCACCACCTCCGAACAAGAAACAGAAGATAAAAGCACCACCTCCGAACAAGAAACAGAAGATAAAAGCACCACCTCCGAACAAGAAACAGAAGATAAAAGCACCACCTCCGAACAAGAAACAGAAGATAAAAGCACCACCTCCGAACAAGAAACAGAAGATAAAAGCACCACCTCCGAACAAGAAACAGAAGATAAAAGCACCACCTCCGAACAAGAAACAGAAGATAAAAGCACCACCTCCGAACAAGAAACAGAAGATAAAAGCACCACCTCCGAACAAGAAACATGAGATAAAAGCACCACCTCTGAACAAGAAACATGAGATAAAACCACCACCTCTGAACAAGAAACATGAGATAAAACCACCACCTCTGAACAAGAAACATGAGATAAAACCACCACCTCTGAACAAGAAACATAAGATAAAACCACCACCTTCCGAACAAGAAACATAAGATAAAACCACCACCTCCGAACAAGAAACATAAGATAAAACACCACCTCCGAACAAGAAACAGAAGATAAAAGCACCACCTCCGAACAAGAAACAGAAGATAAAAGCACCACCTCCGAACAAGAAACAGAAGATAAAAGCACCACCTCCGAACAAGAAACAGAAGATAAAAGCACCACCTCCGAACAAGAAACAGAAGATAAAAGCACCACCTCCGAACAAGAAACAGAAGATAAAAGCACCACCCTCCGAACAAGAAACAGAAGATAAAAGCACCACCTCCGAACAAGAAACATGAGATAAAAGCACCACCTCTGAACAAGAAACATGAGATAAAACCACCACCTCTGAACAAGAAACATAAGATAAAACCACCACCTCTGAACAAGAAACATGAGATAAAACCACCACCTCTGAACAAGAAACATGAGATAAAACCACCACCTCTGAACAAGAAACATAAGATACAACCACCACCTCTGAACAAGAAACATGAGATAAAACCACCACCTCTGAACAAGAAACATAAGATAAAACACCACCATCCTAACAAGAACATAAGATAAAACCACCACCTCTGAACAAGAAACATAAGATAAAACCACCACCTCTGAACAAGAAACAAGATAAAACCACCACCTCTGAACAAGAAACATGAGATAAAACCACCACCTCTGAACAAGAAACATAAGATACAACCACCACCTCTGAACAAGAAACATAAGATAAAACCACCACCTCTGAACAAGAAACAAGATAAAACCACCACCTCTGAACAAGAAACATGAGATAAAACCACCACCTCTGAACAAGAAACATAAGATAAAACCACCACCTCTGAACAAGAAACATAAGATAAAACCACCACCTCTGAACAAGAAACAAGATAAAACCACCACCTCTGAGCAAGAAACATAAGATAAAACCACCACCTCTGAACAAGAAACAAGATAAAACCACCACCTCTGAACAAGAAACATAAGATACAACGTCAACACTGGGCCAAGAAATATCTGAAGACTGATTCTTCAAAGGTTTTATGGACTGATGAAATGAGAGAGACTCTTGATGGCCAGATGGATGGGCCAGAGGCCGGATCAGTAAAGGGCAGAGAGCTCCACTCCGACTCAGACCCCAGCAAGGTGGAGGTGGGGGGACTGGTATGGGTTGGGATCATCAAAGATCAACTTGTGGGACCTTTTCGGGTTGAGGATGGAGTGAAGCTCAACTCCCGGACCTACTGCCAGTTTCTGGAAGACAACTTCTTCAAGCAGTGGTGCAGGAAGATGTCGGGATCGTTCAAGAAAAACCTGATTTTCATGCAAGACAATGATCCATCACATGCATCCAACTACTCCACAGCGTGGCTGCCAGTAAGCGTCTAAAAGAAGAAAAAATAATGACACAGCCCCCTTGTTCACCTGATCTGAACCCCATAGAGAACCTGTGGTCCCTTCTAAAATGTGAGATCTACAGGGAGGGAAAACAGTACATCTCTGGGAACAGTGTCTGGGAGGGAAAATAGTACACCTCTGTGAACAGTGTCTGGGAGGGAAAACAGCACACCTCTGTGAACAGTGTCTGGGAGGGAAAACAGTACACCTCTGGGGACAGTGTCTGGGAGGGAAAACAGCACACCTCTGGGGACAGTGTCTGGGAGGGAAAACAGCACACCTCTGGGGACAGTGTCTGGGAGGGAAAACAGCACACCTCTGGGGACAGTGTCTGGGAGGGAAAACAGCACACCTCTGGGGACAGTGTCTGGGAGGGAAAACAGCACACCTCTGGGGACAGTGTCTGGGAGGGAAAACAGCACACCTCTGGGAACAGTGTCTGAGGCTGTGGTGGCTGCTGCACGCAATGTGGATCATAAACAGATCAAGCAACTGACACAATCTATGGATGGAGGCTGCTGAGTGTCATCATAAAGAAAGGGGGCGATATTGGGCACTCAGTTTTTGGGGATTTGTTTTTGCATATCAGAAATGTTTATTTCTACATTTTGTGCAGTTATATTGGTTACCTGGTGAAAATAAACAAGTGAGATGGGAATAGATTTGGTTTTTATTAAGTTGCCTAATAATTTTGCACAGTAATAGTTACCTGCACACACAGATTCCTCCTAAGAGCCAAATCTAAAAACCCCTCCAACTTCCAAAAATATTAAGCTTTGATATTTAGGAGTCTTTTGGGTGATTGAGAACATAATAATAATCCTCTAAAATACAACATGCCTAATAATTCTGCACACGGTGTATGCATGGCTAAATTAGCGAGTGTCCAATCACAGACCCAGAATTAGAATGTTAAACTGGAAGGCCGGTCTATAAATCTGACCCCATCTGAGTCTATAACTGGACTCTCCCAGCTGAAGTCCTGTGTCACAGAGATGACGCTGAACGCTGCTGTGATCATCATTCCATATCTCTGCTCTCCCCATTGGGCTGCAGAAGGCAAAGTTTAGGGTTCTGTAAGTTTCTCCCTTTTTATTTCATACTGTGTTGCATATGTGTATGTCACTTTTTATATCTTTTATTGTAAGCACTGTACCTTTTATATTAAAGATTAAAACTTTAATAAGTCTGAACCTTGTATACTCTAAAGAACCCATAACCCTAGAGAGGGTGCCATGTTGTAGTCAGATAGTCTTGGTTTAGGGGAACTCATCGGCCCCAAATCCAGTGGGTGGTGGCAGCGTGTGTGAAGCGGGGTGCGCGGTATGAGTCAGGGGGTGATTGATGCTCCCTTTCAGCATAGGACAGAGGTCAAGTGTTGGATTGAGTGAGAGGAGATAGATTAACCCTTGCAGGCGCAACCCCAAGTCATGTGCTAAGAAGTGGGTACGTGACACCAGGACTGAAAGTCAAAGAGCAAGTCACTCCAGTCACCTCCAGACCTGCAAGCAAAAGTCACTCCAGTCACCTCCAGAGCTGCAAGCAAAAGTCACTCCAGTCACCTCCAGAGCTGCAAGCAAAAGTCACTCCAGTCACTATTCTGCGTCAGTGCTCTCACCCAGTGTGTCGGAGCGGCGCAGGGCGGGCACAGACTGCCCCTCGCCCCAGTCCAGCTTCCCCCGGGCGATAAGGAACTTTTTGGCTTTGAGGAGGAGGATGGGGAAATCTTCCTGCGCGGCTGCAAACACTTCGATTTTATTCTTCACGGATCCCAGAACCTGCAATAGAATAAAACGTAACCGCTGTTTACATTTTTATTTAATAATAAAGTGAGCAAGGGATTTTAATAAACTTTCACATACACTTTTATAAAAGAAATCTGGATGAAAACCATTCATAAACCTTCCACAAGGTGTCCCCACTGCACTGTGTGTGAAGCAGACACATGTTCATTATCAGTCAGATCTGTCTCCAAGCTGAGTACAGGCATGTAACCATATAAGGTTAAAGGGGGTGTGGCCTACACTGCTGACTGCAGCTGGTGAGGTGACAATGTATCAGGTTACAGTACAGAGCTGAGCAATGTCCGGATGTTTTTTTTTTTACTTTTTCATCGTGATCCAGCACCGGACAAAAACCGCTAACTGCAGTTTTAAGACAAACCTGAAGAGCCAGATCACGATAAAAACACAAGTCCTGCATGTGTCCGGACCGCCACTAACAATGGATTGCACAGAGCACAATGGTGCCACACAAGTGGGACGGGGCCGGATCTTCAAAAAAGGTGAAATTATGCCGGATCTGAAAAAACACAGATGAGAAAGCACGAACTTCTGTCATCTGGCTCCACACAGTTCAACCTGTTAACCCCTTCTGTGCTGTCACATCACACTGTACCCTATCAGGCGCCAAATGCGCGCCCACACGGTGCTGCCAGCTGTGCGCCCACACGATGCTGCCAGCAGCGCGCCCACACACGGTGCTGCCAGACGCGCGCCCACACACGGTGCTTCCAGATGCGCGCCCACACACGGTGCTTCCAGACGCGCGCCCACACACGGTGCTGCCAGACGCGCGCCCACACACGGTGCTGCCAGCCACGCGCCCACACGGTGCTGCCAGCCACGCGCCCACATGGTGCTGCCAGCCACGCGCCCACACGGTGCTGCCAGACGCCAGCCGCGCGCCCACACGGTGCTGCCAGATGCCAATCGCGCGCCCACACGGTGCTGCCAGACGCGAGCCCACACAGGGTGCTGCCAGACGCGCGCCCACACAGTGCTACCAGTCTGGCGCCCACACGGTGCTGCCAGATGCCAGCCGTGCGCCCACACGGTGCTGCCAGACGCCAGCCGTGCCCACTCAACGATAAAATACAGTTTTTAAAAGAGCACAAAAAAATGTGAGAAAATAAGTCACATGGCACAAAAAAGCATTATCTTAGCTGCTATGTGAGCCATCATTAACGAGTGCAGGATTGGGTTTTTTTTTTTCTTGTACTTCAATGAAATTACAATTACACTTTAAAACATGAGCGGCCGAAGCTCAGAGACCCCCGTAGAGCTGGCACTGATCCGCCCCTCCCCCCGTGGAGCCAGTGCAGCCCCCCTTCATCCTCACCTGCACCAGGGACTTGACGCTGGGCTGGAACACCATGTTGGTGTTGAGCAGGAAGGAGCGGAGCAGCGGCTGCGGGTGACAGGCGAGCGCGGAAACCACACCGGTCAGCAGCACGTTCACGTACAGGGAGTTGGTCATCATATTCTCCAACCGGGCAAAGAGGACAGTGATGAACGGACCTGAGGAACAGATCAGAGGATGACACCGAGCCACGAAAGCAACCAGGCACATAGGACGGGCCTCATACAGGGGTACAGGGGAAGGGGTAGATGGCAGGCATGGGCCGGTATGAGGAATGATTTTGCAGCTCTCGCGGACGCCCACCTGTGTACAGCTGCCTCCCGTTCTGTGCCCACAGGAGGCTGCTCAGGAGGAGGGTCAGTGAGTCAGGGCTGCCCCCCGTTATGTGCCCGCAGGGGGCTGCTCAGCATGAAAGTCAGTGAGTCACCCACCTGTGTATGGCTGTCCCCCATTCTGTGCCCGCAGGGGCAGCTCAGGAGGAGGGTCATTGAGTCAGGGCTGCCCCCCGTTCTGTGCCCGCAGGGGGCTGCTCAGCATGAGGGTCAGTGAGTCACCCACCTGTGTCCGGTTGCCTCCGTTCTGTGCCCGCAGGGGGCTGCTCAGGAGGAGGGTCAGTGAGTCACCCACCTGTGTCCGGTTGCCTCCGTTCTGTGCCCGCAGGGGGCTGCTCAGGAGGAGGGTCAGTGAGTGGGAGTGGCACTCACCTGTGTATGGCTGTCCCCCGTTCTGTGCCCGCAGGGGGCTGCTGAGCAGGAGGGTCAGTGAGTCGGAGCGGTTCTTGGAGATTTCACGGTGGACCTCGCCATCAAGCTCGTCCTCTGGGGGGCCGCTCATGTGCCCGTCCGCTGGCTCCTCTTGCACCGCCACCTCCCGCATGCTGTTCTCCATCTCCTTCAGCTGCTCCCCCAGCACCTCGATGCTCACATGGGCCCCGTTGGTCTCGGTCGGGGTCTGGTCCAGCAGCTCATCGATCAGACTGTCCACAGAGTCAGTTGCGTCCCACTGCGTGGCCCCCCAGTGTTGAGTCTGCCCTCGATTTATGGCTTTCCCCGTGGCTCTTGGCTCTGGGCCCTCGGCTCTGCCCATCGCTCCATCTTCCCTTTTCACCTTTTTAACCTCATAGTTATCAGTTGGCGCCCGATGCCCGGGCCCCCGCTGGGCGCTGCCCAGCTGTCCCTCATCAGCACCATTCATGAGGGCGGGGAGCAGGGCCCAATCGTGAGATGATTCTGAGAGCCCGGTGTCTCGGGCGGTAGTGCGGTGCCCGCCCTCCTCCAGGCTGCGTTTCTTAGTCCGTGGGGTAATGCTGTGCCGTCGAGCCTCCCGCTCCCTGTCCTGGCTCCTGGAGGGAGGGGAGAGAAATAATCGGGGGACACTGTGACCTCCTCGGGTGTGGGGGGCGACACACTGCGGGGGCTGGGCTCATCACCATCATAAGGGGCCGACCAAACGCGACAGGCGCGAGTGCAGCGGTCAATCCCGGCCCGAGCCTCCTGCAGATATTCCAGGTAATTCCCGTCCAACTCCGACACTTCATCCCAGGAGACGGAGCCGTGTCGGGGGCTGCCGGCGTCAGGAGGGGAGGAGAAGACTGGGGAGCGGTGCGAGGGGCTGTCCGGGGCCGACTGCCGCATGAAGAAGCCCATCCTGGAGGGGGTGGAAGGGCGCGGGACCGTGTGCACAGAGGACGTGTCAATACTCGGGCTGCCCTGAGCTGCACAAAAACACAGGAGAAACGTCACGAGATGTGTATGCAACAAGTACAGGGGGCAGTATTATAGTAGTTATATTCTTGTATATAGGAGCAGTATTATAGTAGTTATATTCCTGTACATAGGAGCAGTATTATAGTAGTTATATTCTTGTATATAGGGGCAGTATTATAGTAGTTATATTCTTGTATATAGGAGCAGTATTATAGTAGTTATATTCTTGTATATAGGGGCAGTATTATAGTAGTTATATTCTTGTATATAGGAGCAGTATTATAGTAGTTATATTCTTGTATATAGGGGCAGTATTATAGTAGTTATATTCTTGTACATAGGGGCAGTATTATAGTAGTTATATTCTTGTACATAGGAGCAGTATTATAGTAGTTATATTCTTGTACATAGGAGCAGTATTATAGTAGTTATATTCTTGTATATAGGAGCAGTATTATAGTAGTTATATTCTTGTATATAGGAGCAGTATTATAGTAGTTATATTCTTGTATATAGGAGCAGTATTATAGTAGTTATATTCTTGTATATAGGAGCTGTATTATAGTAGTTATATTCTTGTATATAGGAGCAGTATTATAGTAGTTATATTCTTGTACATAGGAGCAGTATTATAGTAGTTATATTCTTGTATATAGGAGCAGTATTATAGTAGTTATATTCTTGTATATAGGAGCAGTATTATAGTATTTATATTCTTGTATATAGGAGCAGTATTATAGTAGTTATATTCTTGTATATAGGGGCAGTATTATAGTAGTTATATTCTTGTATAGGAGCAGTATTATAGTAGTTATATTCTTGTATATAGGAGCAGTATTATAGTAGTTATATTCTTGTATATAGGAGCAGTATTATAGTAGTTATATTCTTGTATATAGGAGCAGTATTATAGTAGTTATATTCTTGTATATAGGGCAGTATTATAGTAGTTATATATTCTTGTATATAGGAGCAGTATTTAATAGTTAGTTATAATTTCTTGTATATTAGAGCAGTATTATAGTAGTTATATTCTTGTATATAGGAGCAGTATTATAGTAGTTATATTCTTGTATATAGGAGCAGTATTATAGTAGTTATATTCTTGTATATAGGGCAGTATTATAGTAGTTATATTCTTGTATATAGGGGCAGTATTATAGTAGTTATATTCTTGTATATAGGGCAGTATTATAGTAGTTATATTCTTGTATATAGGGGCAGTATTATAGTAGTTATATTCTTGTATATAGGAGCAGTATTATAGTAGTTATATTCTTGTATATAGGGCAGTATTATAGTAGTTATATTCTTGTATATAGGGGCAGTATTATAGTAGTTATATTCTTGTATATAGGGAGCAGTATTATAGTAGTTATATTCTTGTATATAGGGCAGTATTATAGTAGTTATATTCTTGTATATAGGGCAGTATTATAGTAGTTATATTCTTGTATATAGTGGCAGTATTATAGTAGTTATATTCTTGTATATAGGGCAGTATTAATAGTAGTTATATTCTTGTATATAGGGCAGTATTATAGTAGTTATATTCTTGTATATAGGGCAGTATTATAGTAGTTATATTCTTGTATATAGGGCAGTATTATAGTAGTTATATTCTTGTATATAGGGGCAGTATTATAGTAGTTATATTCTTGTAATAGGGCAGTATTATAGTAGTATAGTATTATATTATATTTAATTCTTGTATATAGGGGCAGTATTATAGTAGTTACATTCTTGTATAAAGGAGCAGTATTATAGTAGTTACATTCTTGTATATAGGGGCAGTATTATAGTAGTTATATTCTTGTATATAGCGGCAGTATTATAGTAGTTATATTCTTGTATATAGGGGCAGTATTATAGTAGTTATATTCTTGTATATAGGAGCAGTATTATAGTAGTTATATTCCTGTATATAGGGGCAGTATTATAGTAGTTATATTCTTGTATATAGGGGCAGTATTATAGTAGTTATATTCTTGTATATAGGGGCAGTATTATAGTAGTTATATTCTTGTTATAGGAGCAGTATTATAGTAGTTATATTCTTGTATATAGGGGCAGTATTATAGTAGTTATATTCTTGTATATAGGGCAGTATTATAGTAGTTTATATTCTTGTATATAGGAGCAGTATTATAGTAGTTATATTCTTGTATATAGGGGCAGTATTATAGTAGTTATATTCTTGTATATAGGAGCAGTATTATAGTAGTTATATTCTTGTATATAGGAGCAGTATTATAGTAGTTATATTCTTGTATATAGGAGCAGTATTATAGTAGTTATATTCTTGTATATAGGAGCAGTATTATAGTAGTTATATTCTTGTATATAGGAGCAGTATTATAGTAGTTATATTCTTGTATATAGGGGCAGTATTATAGTAGTTATATTCTTGTATATAGGAGCAGTATTATAGTAGTTATATTCTTGTATATAGGAGCAGTATTATAGTAGTTATATTCTTGTATATAGGAGCTGTATTATAGTAGTTATATTCTTGTATATAGGAGCAGTATTATAGTAGTTATATTCTTGTACATAGGAGCAGTATTATAGTAGTTATATTCTTGTATATAGGGGCATATTATAGTAGTTATATACTTGTATATAGGGGCAGTATTATAGTAGTTATATTCTTGTATATAGGAGCAGTATTATAGTAGTTATATTCTTGTATATAGGGGCAGTATTATAGTAGTTATATTCTTGTATATAGGAGCAGTATTATAGTAGTTATATTCTTGTATATAGGGGCAGTATTATAGTAGTTATATTCTTGTATATAGGGGCAGTATTATAGTAGTTATATTCTTGTATATAGGGGCAGTATTATAGTAGTTATATTCATGTATATAGGAGCAGTATTATAGTAGTTATATTCTTGTATATAGGAGCAGTATTATAGTAGTTATATTCTTGTATATAGGAGCAGTATTATAGTAGTTATATTCTTGTATATAGGGGCAGTATTATAGTAGTTATATTCTTGTATATAGGGAGCAGTATTATAGTAGTTTATATTCTTGTATATAGGGAGCAGTATTATAGTAGTTATATTCTTGTACATAGGGGCAGTATTATAGTAGTTATATTCTTGTATATAGGAGCAGTATTATAGTAGTTATATTCTTGTATATAGGAGCAGTATTATATAGTAGTTATATTCTTGTATATAGGAGCAGTATTATAGTAGTTATATTCTTGTATATAGGGGCAGTATTATAGTAGTTATATTCTTGTATATAGGGGCAGTATTATAGTAGTTATATACTTGTATATAGGGACAGTATTATAGTAGTTATATTCTTGTATATAGGAGCAGTATTATAGTAGTTATATTCTTGTACATAGGGGCAGTATTATAGTAGTTATATTCTTGTATATAGGGGCAGTATTATAGTAGTTATATTCTTGTATATAGGGGCAGTATTATAGTAGTTATATTCTTGTATATAGGGAGCAGTATTATAGTAGTTATATTCTTGTATATAGGGGCAGTATTATAGTAGTTATATTCTTGTATATAGGAGCAGTATTATAGTAGTTATATACTTGTATATAGGGGCAGTATTATAGTAGTTATAATTCTGTATATAGGAGCAGTATTATAGTAGTTATATTCTGTATATAGGAGCAGTATTATACTCGCCCTTTCCCCACCTTTCGTCCACGTTGCGTGCTCTTCTTCTCTTTCCTGGGACAAACTTTCTTTTCTGCAACATTTTGGGATGAGGGACAAGAATTTATCCGCCGTCTTTGAATACAAATCCAGATCCTTCACTGCTCTTCTCTGACTCAACATCACGTGATTACAGGGGATGAGATACCTGAGAAGAGAGAGAATAATGAGCAGAATAGTGAGTGCAGCTCTGGAGGGGACTGGAGGATAAGACACAAGGTAACAACAGAATAGTGACTGCAGCTCTGGAGGTGACTGGAGGATAAGACACGATGTAACAGCAGAATAGTGACTGCAGCTCTGGAGGTGACAGGTGCAGGGACAGGAGACTCAGGTCAGAGTGAGTGATTAGAAGTATTTTGGGCTGTCCTCGGCCCTCTGGACAGCACTCACCTCAGCACCAGCTGCAGCAGGACGTCCTCGCAGTTCAGGTTGAGCAGAGTACGGAACAGAGTCAGCGACACCATGCAGAGCTGCAGGAGAAGACGGCAGAGGAAGGTGAGCGGTCACATGACTACGTCTTGCTACAATGTATCAGACAGTGGAGAGCAGTGGCGCCCTCACCCGGGAGTTGCTGGCGATGCGGCTGATCAGCGTGTGTAGGATTGTGGCGCTGTCGTGCCGGTGCAGGAGGATGAAGCGCAGGAAGGTTTTCAGCAGCGCCGTCTCACTGATGCTGCGCAGGAAGAGCTCCAGGTACGCGGTGCTGGCGATCATCTCCTCGATTGAGGTCTACGGGAAACAACTGTATTTACCGGGGTCTGAGGGGCCAACGCCATTATCCTGGGTGATCCCGAACCCCAACACTCACCTTGTGCAACGCAGGACCCATCACCGGCACCAGGAAGCCATTGTGGACATATTCAACCAGCTGCTGCTGGACAAGAGGATGCGCCACCTGCGGTGGATGAAGAGATCAGCTTAGAGGGGCCCGCAAACGCCGAGGAGGGGCGAGGGAGGGGCGCGCGGACGCCGGGGAGGGGCGAGGGGAGGCCGGGGAGGGGCGAGGGGAGGCCGGGGAGGGGCGAGGGGAGGCCGGGGAGGGGCGAGGGGAGGCCGGGGGAGGGGCGAGGGGAGGCCGGGGAGGGGCGAGGGGAGGCCGGGGAGGGGCGAGGGGAGGCCGGGGAGGGGCGAGGGGAGGCCGGGGAGGGGCGAGGGGAGGCCGGGGAGGGGCGAGGGGAGGCCGGGGAGGGGCGAGGGGAGGCGCGCGGACGCCGGGGAGGGGCGAGGGGAGGCGCGCGGACGCCGGGGAGGGGCGAGGGGAGGCGCGCGGACGCCGGGGAGGGGCGAGGGGAGGCGCGCGGACGCCGGGGAGGGGCGAGGGGAGGCGCGCGGACGCCGGGGAGGGGCGAGGGGAGGCGCGCGGACGCCGGGGAGGCGCGGCGGACGCCGGGGAGGGGCGAGGGGAGGCGCGCGGACGCCGGGGAGGCGCGCGGACGCCGGGGAGGGGCGAGGGGAGGCGCGCGGACGCCGGGGAGGCGCGAGGGGAGGGCGCGCGGACGCCGGGGAGGCGCGCGGACGCCGGGGAGGCGCGCGGACGCCGGGGAGGGGCGAGGGGAGGCGCGCGGACGCCGGGGAGGGGCGAGGGGAGGCGCGCGGACGCCGGGGAGGGGCGAGGGGAGGCGCGCGGACGCCGGGGAGGGGCGAGGGGAGGCGCGCGGACGCCGGGGAGGGGCGAGGGGAGGGCTGCGCGGACGCCGGGGGAGGGGCGAGGGGAGGCGCGCGGACGCCGGGGAGGGGCGAGGGGAGGCGCGCGGACGCCGGGGAGGGGCGAGGGGAGGCCGGGGAGGGGCGGAGGGGAGGCCGGGGAGGGGCGAGGGGAGGCCGGGGAGGGGCGAGGGGAGGCCGGGGGAGGGGCGAGAGGGGAGGCCGGGGAGGGGCGAGGGGAGGCCGGGGAGGGGCGAGGGGAGGCCGGGGCAGGGGACGAGGGGAGGCGAGGGGAGGCCTGGGAGGGGCGAGGGGAGGGGGGCCTGGGAGGGGCAGGGGAGGCGCGCGGCGGGAACGCCGGGGAGGGGCGAGGGGAGGCGCGAGGGGAGGCGCGGCGAACGCCGGGGAGGGGCGAGGGGAGGCGCGACGGGAGGCGCGCGAACGCCGGGGAGGGGCGAGGGGAGGCGCGCGGACGCCGGGGAGGGGCGAGGGGAGGCGCGCGGACGCCGGGGAGGGGCGAGGGGAGGCGCGCGGACGCCGGGGAGGGGCGAGGGGAGGCGCGCGGACGCCGGGGAGGCGCGAGGGGAGGCCGCGGACGCCGGGGAGGCGCGCGGACGCCGGGGAGGGGCGGAGGGGAGGCGCGGCGGACGCCGGGGAGGGGCGAGGGGAGGCGCGCGGACGCCGGGGAGGGGCGAGGGGAGGCGCGCGGACGCCGGGGAGGGGCGAGGGGAGGCGCGCGGACGCCGGGGAGGGGCGAGGGGAGGCGCGCGGACGCCGGGGAGGGGCGAGGGGAGGCGCGCGGACGCCGGGGAGGGGCGAGGGGAGGCGCGCGGGACGGCCGGGGAGGGGCGAGGGGAGGCGCGGCGGACGCCGGGGAGGGGCGAGGGGAGGGCCGGGGGAGGGGCGAGGGGAGGCCGGGGAGGGGCGAGAGGAGGGGAGGCGGGGAGGGGAGGGGAGGCGGGGAGGGGCGAGGGGAGGCCGGGGAGGGGCGAGGGGAGGGCGGGGAGGGGCGAGGGGAGGCGGAGGGAGAGGCCTGGGAGGGGCGAGGGGAGGCCTGGGAGGGGCAAGGGGAGGGCGGCGCGAACGCGCGGGGAGGGGCGAGGGGAGGCGCGAGGGGAGGCGCGGCGACGCCGGGGAGGGGCGAGGGGAGGCGCGACGGGAGGGCCGCGAACGCCGGGGAGGGGCGAGGGGAGGCGCGCGAACGCCGGGGAGGAGGGGCGAGGGGAGGCGCGCGCGGACGCCGGGGAGGCGGCGAGGGGAGGCGCGCGGGACGCCGGGGAGGCGCGCGCGGGACGCCGGGGAGGGGGCGAGGGGAGGCGCGCGGACGCCGGGGAGGGGCGAGGGGGAGGCGCGCGGACGCCGGGGAGGGGCGAGGGGAGGCGCGGGCGGGACGCCGGGGGAGGGGCGAGGGGAGGCGCGCGGACGCCGGGGAGGGGCGGAGGGGAGGCGCGCGGACGCCGGGGAGGGGCGGAGGGGAGGCGCGCGGACGCCGGGGAGGGGCGAGGGGAGGCGCGGCGGACGCCGGGGAGGGGCGAGGGGAGGCGCGCGGACGCCGGGGAGGGGCGAGGGGAGGCGGCGGCGGACGCCGGGGAGGGGCGAGGGGAGGCCGGGGAGGGGCGAGGGGAGGCCGGGGGAGGGGAGGGGCGAGGAGAGGAGGGCCGGGGAGGGGCGAGGGGAGGCCGGGGAGGGGCGAGGGGAGGCCGGGGAGGGCGAGGGGAGGCCGGGGAGGGGGCGAGGGGAGCGAGGGGAGGCCTGGGAGGGGCGAGGGGAGGCCTGGGAGGGGCAAGGGGAGGCGCGCGAACGCCGGGGAGGGGCGAGGGGAGGCGCGAGGGGAGGCGCGCGAACGCCGGGGAGGGGCGAGGGGAGGCGCGACGGGAGGCGCGCGAACGCCGGGGAGGGGCGAGGGGAGGCGCGCGGGACGCCGGGGAGGGGCGAGGGGAGGCGGCGGCGGACGCCGGGGAGGGGCGGAGGGGAGGGCCGGGGAGGGGCGAGGGAGGCCGGGGAGGGGCGAGGGGGGCCGGGGAGGGGCGAGGGGAGGCGAGGGGAGGCCGGGGAGGGGCGAGGGGAGGCGGAGGGGAGGCCTGGGGAGGGGCGAGGGGAGGGCCTGGGAGGGGCGAGGGGAGGCGCGAGGGGAGGCGCGCGAACGCGGGGAGGGGCGAGGGGAGGCGCGACGGGAGGGCGCGCGAAGCCGGGGAGGGGCGAGGGGAGGCGCGCGAACGCCGGGGAGGGGCGAGGGGAGGCGCGCGAACGCCGGGGAGGGGCGAGGGGAGGCGCGCGCGAACGCCGGGGAGGGGCGAGGGGAGGCGCGCGAACGCCGGGGAGGGGCGAGGGGAGGCGCAGCGGAAACGCCGGGGGAGGGGCGAGGGGAGGCGTGCGAACGCCGGGGAGGGGCGAGGGGAGGCGCGCGAACGCCGGGGAGGGGCGAGGGGAGGCGGGCGAACGCCGGGGAGGGGCGAGGGAGGGGAGGCGCCGGAACGCCGGGGAGGGGCGGCACACACCGGGGGGAGGAAGGCACAGAGGCAGGGGGCATACACTCACCTGAGTGACGGCGTTACAGAACTCCAGGGAATTCATGAACAGGACGAGGGAGGAGACCCCGATCCAGTCCTCGCGCCGCAGGAAGTGCCAGTCGTCTCCGCGCACCTCAATCTTACGTGGCAGAGAGGGAGTACAGAGCGCTCAGCCCCGTGGCCAAGATCTGAGGGGAGGATGGAGAAGTCAGATCAGCTTATGTCAGGGAGAGACACAGAGGTGGAGGGGGTGCAGAGGAGGAACACACACACAGAGGTCACAGAAGCACAGAGAGTTTCAGCTTGGTAGCGCTGGAGCCTCACAGAGCAGTGTGATAGCAATCATAAAATGTGGGCCGGGTGTTATCCACGTCCTGCAGCAGGGGGCGGCGGTGGTCCGGGTGTTATCACGTCCTGCAGCAGGGGGCGGGCAGTGGTCCGAGTGTTATCCACGTCCTCCAGCAGAGGGCGGGCAGTGGTCCGGGTGTTATCCACGTCCTCCAGCAGAGGGCGGCAGTGGTCTGGGTGTTATCCACGTCCTCCAGCAGAGGGCGGCAGTGGTCCGGGTGTTATCCTCGTCCTCCAGCAGGGAAAGGCGGTGGTCCAGGTGTTATCCTCGTCCTCCAGCAGGGGGCGGGCGGTGGTCCGGGTGTTATCCAAGTCCCCAGCAGAGGGCGGCAGTGGTCCGGGTGTTATCCATGTCCTCCAGCAGGGGGAGGCGGTGGTCCGGGTGTTATCCACGTCCTCCAGCAGGGGGTAGCGGTGGTCCAGGTGTTATCCATATCCTCCAGCAGGGGGAGGCGGTGGGCTGGGTGTTATCTACGTCCTCCAGTAGGGGGCGGCAGTGGTCCAGGTGTTATCCATATCCACCAGCAGAGCAGCAGAGGGCGGCAGTGGTCCGGGTGTTATCCATGTCCTCCAGCAGGGGGCGGCGGTGGTCCGGGTGTTATCCACGTCCTCCAGCAGGGGGGCAGCAGTGGTCCAGGTGTTATCCATATCCACCAGCAGAGCAGCAGAGGGCGGCAGTGGTCCGGGTGTTATCCATGTCCTCCAGCAGGGGGCGGCGGTGGTCCGGGTGTTATCCACGTCCTCCAGCAGGGGGTAGCGGTGGTCCAGGTGTTATCCACGTCCTCCAGCAGGGGGCGGCAGTGGTCCAGGTGTTATTCATATCCTCCAGCAGAGGGCGGCGGTGGTCCGGGTGTTATCCACATCCTCCAGCAGAGGGCGGCGGTGGTTTGTCCAGCCGCAGGGCAGCGCTGTGGTGTCGGTTTACACAGTGATTCAGCAGGGCCGGGGCTCGGGGCCGGGAGATTCCAGGCAGGAGAGGACTTGGCCCCGGTCCAGGAGCCGCTGACAGGGAGAGGCCGCATTCCTCCGCTCACACGTGTAAGTGCCAGTGTGGCATCCCCAGGAGGGCACAGACATTAACCCCCTCACTGCTGAAATTGAGACCCCCAGACCCATGTTGCCCCTGCCAGTACTGGGAGCATAATCTGAGCTGCTGGGTGCCATTATACCCACTGTGAGGAGCAGGGGCCGCAGACACCAGGGGTAAAGGGCCACAGACACCCGAGGGGGTTCACACTGCGAATAGAGGAAGGTGATAACTTACGGGGCAGAAGAAGGAGTTGTGGGTGATGTAGTGCGCCATGGTGGGATTGGCGGAGGACATGGCCATGATGAGCAGCAGGGCGTCGCGGGCTTGCTGGCCGATCAGCCCCTCGTGGTGGATGAAGGGCACCAGCAGGGAGAAGATCAGCAGGTTGGCGGCTCCGTCCTGCCCGTCCTGGAAGAACAGCTCCAGGGTGGACGGCTCTCGGGCCAGAGACACACACAGCTGGTTCAGGAGGAGCACAAGGTTATTCTCCAACACCGGAGAGGCGGGCCCCGGGGAGAAGGAGCCCAGGAGGGCCACCAGGGGCCGCAGCACCGGCTGGTACCGCAGGAGAGGCTGGCGGGACTGGCTGATCAGCATCTCATACAGCTTCAGCTGCTCCACCTGAGGGGAAAGGAAAGGGTTAACACTGCACCGCTGCCCCCCCCCCACCCCCCAAACATGGGGCCCCACACCCAAACATGGGGCCCCACACCCAAACATGGGGCCCCACGCCCAAACATGGGACCCTACACTGCACCCAAAGATGGGGGCCCCCACATCTCACACTACTGACAGTCGCAGGTTAGGCACACCTCCATCCCACTGGTAGGGTTCCCGAACGCCCCCCCCTTCCCCATCTCTCACAGGTCGGCCCCCCCCCCTTCCATCTCTCACAGGTCGGCCCCCCCCCCTTCCATCTCTCACAGGTCGGCCCCCCCCCCTTCCATCTCTCACAGGTCGGCCCCCCCCTTCCCCATCTCTCGCAGGTCAGTGGCCCTCCTCCTTCCATCTCTCGCAGGTCAGTGGCCCTCCTCCTTCCATCTCTCGCAGGTCAGTGGCCCTCCTCCTTCCATCTCTCGCAGGTCAGTGGCCCTCCTCCTTCCATCTCTCGCAGGTCGGGGCCCCCCCATCTCTCACAGGTCGGGGCCCCCCCATCTCTCACAGGTCGGGGCCCCCCCATCTCTCACAGGTCGGGGCCCCCCCATCTCTCACAGGTCGGGGCCCCCCCATCTCTCACAGGTCGGGGCCCCCCATCTCTCACAGGTCGGGGCCCCCCCATCTCTCACAGGTCGGGGCCCCCCCCATCTCTCACAGGTCGGGGCCCCCCCATCTCTCACAGGTCGGGGCCCCCCCATCTCTCACAGGTCGGGGCCCCCCCATCTCTCACAGGTCGGGGCCCCCCCATCTTCACAGGTCGGGGCCCCCCATCTCTCACAGGTCGGGGCCCCCCCATCTCTCACAGGTCGGGGCCCCCCCATCTCTCACAGGTCGGGGCCCCCCCATCTCTCACAGGTCGGGGCCCCCCCATCTCTCACAGGTCGGGGTCCCCCCATCTCTCACAGGTCGGGGCCCCCCCATCTCTCACAGGTCGGGGCCCCCCCATCTCTCACAGGTCGGGGCCCCCCCATCTCTCACAGGTCGGGGCCCCCCCATCTCTCACAGGTCGGGGCCCCCCCATCTCTCACAGGTCGGGGCCCCCCCATCTCTCACAGGTCGGGGCCCCCCCATCTCTCACAGGTCGGGGCCCCCCCATCTCTCACAGGTCGGGGCCCCCCCATCTCTTACAGGTTGGGCCCCCTTTTCCATCTCTCACAGGTCGGGGCCCCTCGCTGTACAGAGCCCCCCGGGTGGTCCGCACTTACCTTTTTGTCCTCGGTGAAGTCCCTCTGTAGATGCCACCTCAGCAGCCGCTCCAGGACTCCCTCTGATGCCACATAGCCTAGGATGGGCCCGGGGCCCTCCTCCTCCCGGGGCCGCTCTTCAGCCAGCAGGCTCAGCATCTGGTAGGTGTTATTCCGGACGCAGCTCAGGTCGTCCGGGGTCACGTGATCGCTGGATGCAGGACGCTCCAAGATACGGAGAACCTGCCAGAGGATAAAGCGGTGACACCTGGGGTGCAGTACCAGATCCCACCACAGCCAACCTCCCATAGATGACAATTAAATAGCGCCCCCACCTCTAACATACATCCCCCAGCTCACCTGGGACCAGTGGTTCTTGAACACCATCAGGCAGGTCTCAGGGTCGGCGGTGACCTGCGGCTGCAGGCTGGCATTACGCCCGGACTTACTGCCCGACCCCCGGGGGTTCAGCTTACTGAGCCAGCTCATTGTGGTGGATGAGGGTCTGTGGGGGGAGAGTCACTGGATGTGGGGGCGTCCGGACCCCATCAAGTAGAGGGAATAATGAGGCGCCGCTCATCCTGTCTGTCGGAAGATCCATCACACGGCAATCACCGGCTGCAGACAGAAGACACCATGAGAACCACATCACCCCAACATGACGTCCGGGCCAGCAGACCATACCCCAACCATATGCTCCAGGCCAGCGCACCATACCCCAACCATATGCTCCAGGCCAGCAGTCCCCTCCCACCCTCCCCAAAAATAAAGTCCGACCCAGCAGACCCCTCCCCAACAATAAAGACCGGCCCAGCAGACCCCTCCCCAACAATAAAGACCGGCCCAGCAGACCCCTCCCCAACAATAAAGACCGGCCCAGCAGACCCCTCCCCAACAATAAAGACCGGCCAGCAGACCCCTCCCCAACAATAAAGTCCGGCCCAGCAGACCCCTCCCCCAACAATAAAGTCCGGGCCAGCAGTCCCCTTCCACCCTCCAGCA
This sequence comes from Allobates femoralis, assembly GCA_033576535.1. Taxonomy (NCBI): domain Eukaryota; kingdom Metazoa; phylum Chordata; class Amphibia; order Anura; family Aromobatidae; genus Allobates; species Allobates femoralis. The sequence continues at coordinate 750,471,475 of JARQOC010000002.1, forward strand.
ATAAAGTCCGGGTCAACAGTCCCCTCCCAATCTCCTCACCAATAAAGACAGCCCCAGCAGTCCCCTACACGCTGCCAAAAATAAAGTCCGAGCCAGCAGTCCCCTCTCACCCTCCCCAAAAATAAAGACCAGCCAGCAGTCCCCTCCAGCAATAAAGACAGGCCCAGCAGTCCGCTCCCACCCCCCCTCCCCCAATAATAAAGACCAGGCCAGCAGCCCCTACCACCCCCCCAACAATAAAGACCAGGCCAGCAGCCCCTACCACCCCCCAACAATAAAGACCAGGCCAGCAGCTCCTACCACCCCCTCAACAATAAAGACCAGGCCAGCAGGCCCCTACCACCCCCCCAACAATAAAGACCAGGCCAGCAGGCCCCTACCACCCCCCCAACAATAAAGACCAGGCCAGCAGGCCCCTACCACCCCCCAACAATAAAGATCAGGCCAGCAGGCCCCTACCACCCCCCCCAACAATAAAGACCAGGCCAGCAGCTCCTACCACCCCCTCAACAATAAAGACCAGGCCAGCAGGCCCCTACCACCCCCCCAACAATAAAGACCAGGCCAGCAGGCCCCTACCACCCCCCCAACAATAAAGACCAGGCCAGCAGGCCCCTACCACCCCCCCAACAATAAAGATCAGGCCAGCAGGCCCTACCACCCCCCTCCTACCACCCCCTCAACAATAAAGACCAGGCCAGAAGGCCCTACCCCCCCCCCCCCCCCCAGCAATAAAGACCAGGCCAGCAGGCCCCTACCACCCCCCAACAATAAAGACCAGGCCAGCAGGCACTACCACCCCCCCACCCCCAACAATAAACACCAGGCCAGCAGGCCCTACCACCCCCACAACAATAAAATCCGAGTCAGCAGCAGTGTCCAGCATGTCTCCTTCACCCCAAGTCCGGTTCCTCTGTGCTGTTGTCTCCTTAAGACTGACAATCCCTAAAAATGCCCAAATAATCCCTGCGCCCAATGACTGCACGGCGTATACTGAAGTACGAGGAGCGGAGGATACATACAGTATAGGGAGGTATAGAGCACAGGAGCTGGAGGACACGAGGTACGAGGAGCGGAGGATACATACAGTATAGGGAGGTATAGAGCACAGGAGCTGGAGGACACGAGGAGGACAATGACCTCTCAGCAGGAAGACGGCTCATTCCATGCCCTGGGTGTGTCACCATTATTTCCTGACCTTTGTACCATAGAGAAGCATCACACCCCGACCAATGTAAAAGCAAAGGGGAGAGTGTGCTGAATACAGGGGTCATACCCACACCGAGCACACAGGGGGGGCCCGCAGAAAATATAGAAACCACGTGTGACCACAGGAGGCAAGGAGAAAAATCCACCCCAAAACCCACAGTATATACATTACAAGTCATGTATTATACTCCAGAGCTGCACTCACTATTCTGCTGGTGCAGTCACTGTGTACATACATTACATTACTGATCCTGAGTTACCTCCTGTATTATACTCCAGAGCTGCACTCACTATTCTGCTGGTGCAGTCACTGTGTACATACATTACATTACTGATCCGGAGTTACCTCTTGTATTATACTCCAGAGCTGCACTCACTATTCTGCTGGTGCAGTCACTGTGTACATACATTACATTACTGATCCTGAGTTACCTCCTATATTATACTCCAGAGCTGCACTCACTATTCTGCTGGTGTAGTCACTGTGTACACACATTACATTACTGATCCTGAGTTACCTCCTGTATTATACCCCAGAGCTGCACTCACTATTCTGCTGGTGCAGTCACTGTGTACATACATTACATTACTGATCCTGAGTTACCTCCTGTATTATACTCCAGAGCTGCACTCACTATTCTGCTGGTGCAGTCACTGTGTACATACATTACATTACTGATCCTGAGTTACCTCCTGTATTATACCCAGAGCTGCACTCACTTTCTGCTGGTGCAGTCACTGTGTACATACATTACATTACTGATCCTGAGTTACCTCCTGTATTATACTCCAGAGCTGCACTCACTATTCTGCTGGTGCAGTCACTGTGTACATACATTACATTACTGATCCTGAGTTACCTCCTGTATTATACTCCAGAGCTGCACTCACTATTCTGCTGGTGCAGTCACTGTATACATACATTACATTACTGATCCTGAGTTACCTCCTGTATTATACTCCAGAGCTGCACTCACTATTCTGCTGGTGCAGTCACTGTGTACATACATTACATTACTGATCCTGAGTTACCTCCTGTATTATACTCCAGAGCTGCACTCACTATTCTGCTGGTGCAGTCACTGTGTACATACATTACATTACTGATCCTGAGTTACCTCCTGTATTATACCCAGAGCTGCACTCACTATTCTGCTGGTGCAGTCACTGTGTACATACATTACATTACTGATCCTGAGTGACCTCCTGTATTATACTCCAGAGCTGCACTCACTATTCTGCTGGTGCAGTCACTGTGTACATACATTACATTACTGATCCTGATTTGACCTCCTGTATTATACTCCAGAGGCTGCACTCACTATTCTGCTGGTGCAGTCACTGTGTACAGACATTACATTACTGATCCTGAGTTACCTCCTGTATTATACTCCAGAGCTGCACTCACTATTCTGCTGGTGCAGTCACTGTGTACATACATTACATTACTGATCCTGAGTTACCTCCTGTATTATACTCCAGAGCTGCACTCACTATTCTGCTGGTGCAGTCACTGTGTACATACATTACATTACTGATCCTGAGTTACCTCCTGTATTATACCCCAGAGCTGCACTCACTATTCTGCTGGTGCAGTCACTGTGTACATACATTACTGATCCTGAGTTACCTCCTGTATTATACTCCAGAGCTGCACTCACTATTCTGCTGGTGCAGTCACTGTGTACATACATTACATTACTGATCCTGAGTTACCTCCTGTATTATACTCCAGAGCTGCACTCACTATTCTGCTGGTGCAGTCACTGTGTACATACATTACATTACTGATCCTGAGTTACCTCCTGTATTATACTCCAGAGCTGCACTCACTATTCTGCTGGTGCAGTCACTGTGTACATACATTACATTACTGATCCTGAGTTACCTCCTGTATTATACTCCAGAGCTGCACTCACTATTCTGCTGGTGCAGTCACTGTGTACATACATTACATTACTGATCCTGAGTGACCTCCTGTATTATACTCCAGGCTGCACTCACTATTCTGCTGGTGCAGTCACTGTGTACAGACATTACATTACTGATCCTGAGTTACCTCCTGTATTATACTCCAGAGCTGCACTCACTATTCTGCTGGTGCAGTCACTGTGTACATACATTACATTACTGATCCTGAGTTACCTCCTGTATTATACTCCAGAGCTGCACTCACTATTCTGCTGGTGCAGTCACTGTGTACATACATTACATTACTGATCCTGAGTTACCTCCTGTATTATACCCCAGAGCTGCACTCACTATTCTGCTGGTGCAGTCACTGTGTACATACATTACATTACTGATCCTGAGTTACCTCCTGTATTATACTCCAGAGCTGCACTCACTATTCTGCTGGTGCAGTCACTGTGTACATACATTACATTACTGATCCTGAGTTACCTCCTGTATTATACTCCAGAGCTGCACTCACTATTCTGCTGGTGCAGTCACTGTGTACATACATTACATTACTGATCCTGAGTTACCTCCTGTATTATACTCCAGAGCTGCACTCACTGTTCTGCTGGTGCAGTCACTGTGTACATACATTACATTACTGATCCTGAGTTACCTCCTGTATTATACTCCAGAGCTGCACTCACTATTCTGCTGGTGCAGTCACTGTGTACATACATTACATTACTGATCCTGAGTTACCTCCTGTATTATACCCCAGAGCTGCACTCACTATTCTGCTGGTGCAGTCACTGTGTACATACATTACATTACTGATCCTGAGTTACCTCCTGTATTATACTCCAGAGCTGCACTCACTATTCTGCTGGTGCAGTCACTGTGTACATACATTACATTACTGATCCTGAGTTACCTCCTGTATTATACTCCAGAGCTGCACTCACTATTCTGCTGGTGCAGTCACTGTGTACATACATTACATTACTGATCCTGAGTTACCTCCTGTATTATACCCCAGAGCTGCACTCACTATTCTGCTGGTGCAGTCACTGTGTACATACATTACATTACTGATCCTGAGTTACCTCCTGTATTATACTCCAGAGCTGCACTCACTATTCTGCTGGTGCAGTCACTGTGTACACACATTACATTACTGATCCTGAGTTACCTCCTGTATTATACCTCCAGAGCTGCACTCACTATTCTGCTGGTGCAGTCACTGTGTACATACATTACATTACTGATCCTGAGTTACCTCCTGTATTATACTCCAGAGCTGCACTCACTATTCTGCTGGTGCAGTCACTGTGTACATACATTACATTACTGATCCTGAGTTACCTCCTGTATTATACTCCAGAGCTGCACTCACTATTCTGCTGGTGCAGTCACTGTGTACATACATTACATTACTGATCCTGAGTTACCTCCTGTATTATACTCCAGAGCTGCACTCACTAGTTCTGCTGGTGCAGTCACTGTGTACATACATTACATTACTGATCCTGAGTTACCTCCTGTATTATACTCCAGAGCTGCACTCACTATTCTGCTGGTGCAGTCACTGTGTACATACATTACATTACTGATCCTGAGTTACCTCCTGTATTATACTCCAGAGCTGCACTCACTATTCTGCTGGTGCAGTCACTGTGTACATACATTACATTACTGATCCTGAGTTACCTCCTGTATTATACTCCAGAGCTGCACTCACTATTCTGCTGGTGCAGTCACTGTGTACAACACATTACTGATGGTGCATGATTCTCTTGAGCTGCACTCTGTGTGGAGTCCTATCATGAGGAGGATGAATTTATTGCATTAGGTGATGGATTATGGTTACAAATGTGCAGATTATCCCTGGACTGCCTGATCTAACAGGAGGGGAGAGGACTATTATCAGCCCCTCCACTGACACCTACAGTAGTGAGGGAACAAAGGTCCGACTAACCCCTCCCCACAGGTGACCCCCCATATATACTATATAACCCCTCCCCCACAGGTGACCCCCCCATATATACATATATAACCCCTCCCCACAGGTGACCCCCCCATTACTATATAACCTCCCACAGGTGACCTCCATATTTACTATTAACCCCTCCCCAGGTAACCCCATATAAACCCCTCCCCAAGGTGACCCCCATTTTATAACCCTCCCACAGGTGACCCCCCATTATATAACCTCCCCCAGGTGACCCCCCCATATATATATATTATAACCCCTCCCCACAAGGTGACACCCCATATATATACATATATAACCCCTCCCCACAGGTGACCACCCCCATATATCATATAATAACCCCTCCCCCACAGGTGACCCCCCCAATATATCTATATAACCCTCCCCACAGGTGACCCCCATATATATACATATATAACCCTCCCCACAGGTGACCCCCCCATATATACATATATAACCCCTCCCCCACAGGTGACCCCCCCATATATATACAAAAAAAAAAAAAAAAAAACCCCCCCCCCCCCCCCCCCCCCCTCCCCCACAGGTGACCCCCCATATATAACATATATAACCCCTCCCCCACAGGTGACCCCCCCCATATATATACATATATAACCCTCCCCCACAGGTGACCCCCCATTATATATACATATATAAACCCCTCCCCACAGGTGACCCCCCATATATACATATATAACCCTCCCCACAGGTGACCCCCCATATATACATATATAACCCCTCCCCACAGGTGACCCCCCCATAATATACATATATAACCCCTCCCCACAGGTGACCCCCCCATATATACATATATAACCCCTCCCCCACAGGTGACCCCCCCATTATATACATATATAACCCTCCCCCACAGGTGACCCCCCATATATACATATATAACCCCTCCCCCACAGGTGACCCCCATATATATACATATATAACCCCTCCCCACAGGTGACCCCCCCAATATATACATATATAACCCTCCCCACAGGTGACCCCCCATATATTACATATATAACCCCTCCCCCACAGGTGACCCCCCCATTATATATACATATATAACCCCTCCCCCACAGGTGACCCCCCCATATATATACATATATAACCCCTCCCCCACAGGTGACCCCCCACATATATACATATATAACCCCTCCCCACAGGTGACCCCCCATATATATACATATATAAACCCCTCCCCACAGGTGACCCCCCCATATATATATACATATATAACCCCTCCCCCACAGGTGACCCCCCCATATATATACATATATAACCCCTCCCCACAGGTGACCCCCCCATATATATATACATATATAAACCCCTCCCCACAGGTGACCCCCCCATATATACATATATAACCCCTCCCCACAGGTGACCCCCCCATATATACATATATAACCCCTCCCCCACAGGTGACCCCCCCATATATATATACATATATAACCCCTCCCCCACAGGTGACCCCCCCCATATATATACATATATACATATATAACCCCTCCCCACAGGTGACCCCCCCATATATACATATATAACCCCTCCCCCACAGGTGACCCCCCTATATAATTATACCCTCCCCACAGGTGACCTCCCCCATATATACATATATAACCCCTCCCCACAGGTGACCCCCCCATATATATACATATATAACCCCTCCCCCACAGGTGACCCCCCCATATATATACATATATAACCCCTCCCCACAGTGACCCCCATATTATACATATATAACCCCTCCCCCACAGGTGACCCCCCATATATATACATATATAACCCCTCCCCACAGGTGACCCCCCCATATATATACACTATATAACCCCTCCCCACAGGTGACCCCCCCATATATTACATATATAACCCCTCCCCACAGGTGACCCCCCTATTTATATAACCCTCCCCCACAGTGACCCCCCATATATACATATATAACCCCTCCCCCACAGGTGACCCCCCCATATATATATACATATATAACCCCTCCCCCACAGGTGACCCCCCATATATATTATAACCTCCCACAGGTGACCCCATATATATAACCCCTCCCCACAGGTGACCCCCCCATATATATACATATATAACCCTCCCCCACAGGTGACCCCCATATATACATATATAACCCCCCCCACAGGTGACCCCCCCATATATATCAATATATAACCCTCCCCCACAGGTGACCCCCATATATACATATATAACCCTCCCCCACAGGTGACCCCCCATTATATACATATATAACCCTCCCCCACAGGTGACCCCCCCATATATACATATATAACCCTCCCCACAGGTGACCCCCCCATATTAATATATAACCCCTCCCCACACAGGTGACCCCCCATATCATTATACTCCCACAGGCCCCATGTACTATACCTCAGGTGACCCCCATATATTACATATTACCCCCCAAGTCCTTCTAGTCCATCTCCGGGACCCCTATTCACCTCCCCCCTGTCCTATCATCTCCCCACGTGCCCATAACTATCTCCACCGGCCATATATACCTCCACAGTGACCCCCTCCTGCCCTCTCCTCCTATCCCTCATCCTGCTATCCCTCCTATCTACCTTATCTCCCCCCCATCTTCTTCTCTCTCCGCTTCCTTCTCCTTCACCTCTCTGCCTCCATCTTGCTCCACTGTGAGGTGCAGGATTCTGGCCCCGCCCACTTTCTATCGCGCAGGCGCACTGCCCACGCATGCCGGGACGTGTAGTAACGGTGTCCCCAGGACCCCGGTGCCTGACGGGAATTGTAGTCTCCCTTACTTGTCTTTTCTATCGAGATAATGAATGTTGTGGGATTATGGGACTACATCTCCCAGAGTCCTGTGCGAGCTCCCTGAGCAGCTGTTACACTGAACCTGCACTGCCACCTGGAGGCTACGGGGAGAAGTACAACAACAAACAACGCCGCCCGGGGAGAGGAAGGAGTGAGGAGGAGAGAGGAGAGGACAGGGGGAGAGAGGAGAGGAGAGAGAGAGAAGAGGACAGGAGGAGAAGGGAGAGAGAGGAGGGAAAAGGAGAGAGGAGAGGGGAGAAAAAAGAGAGAGAGAGAGGATGAGGGAGAGGAGAGAGAGAGGAGGAGAGAAAAGGAAAGAGAGAGAGAGAGAGAGAGAGGAGGGGGAGAAAAAAGGATAGAGAGGAGAGGGAGAGGAGAGAGAGGAAGAGGAGAGGGAAAAGGAAAGGAGAGAGAGAGGAAAGGAGAGATGAGAGAGAGCAGGGAGAGGAGAGGGGAGAGAAAAGGATAGAGAGGAGGGAGAGCACAGGGGGAGAGGGGAGAGAAAAGGAGAGAGAGGAGAGGGGAGAGAAAAGGATAGAGAAACGAGAAGGGAGAGGAGAGGGGAGAGAAAAGGATAGAGAGGAGAGGGAGAGGGGGAGAGAAAAGGGTAGAGAGGAGAGGAGGGGAGAGGGGAGAGAAAAGGATAGAGAGGAGGGAGAGCACAGGGAGAGGGGAGAGAAAAGGAGAGAGGGGAGAGGAAAGGATAGAGAGGAGGGAGAGGAGAGGGGAGAGAAAAGGATAGAGAGGAGGGAGAGCACAGGGGAAGAGGGGAGAGAAAAGGAGAGAGAGGAGAGGGGAGAGAAAAGGATAGAGAGGCGAGAAGGGAGAGGAGAGGGGAGAGAAAAGGATAGAGAGGAGAGGGAGAGGGGAGAGAAAAGGGTAGAGAGGAGAGGAGGGAGAGGGGAGAGAGAAAAGGATAGAGAGGAGGGAGAGCACAGGGAGAGGGGAGAGAAAAGGAGAGAGGGGAGAGGAAAGGATAGAGAGGAGGGAGAGGAGAGGGGAGAGAAAAGGATAGAGAGGAGGGAGAGCACAGGGGAAGAGGGGAGAGAAAAGGAGAGAGAGGAGAGGGGAGAGAAAAGGATAGAGAGGCGAGAAGGGAGAGGAGAGGGGAGAGAAAAGGTTAGAGAGGAGAGGGAGAGGGGAGAGAAAAGGGTAGAGAGGAGAGGAGGGAGAGGGGAGAGAAAAGGATAGAGAGGCGAGAAGGGAGAGGAGAGGGGAGAGAAAAGGTTAGAGAGGAGAAGGAGAGGGGAGAGAAAAGGGTAGAGAGGAGAGGAGGGAGAGGGGAGAGAAAAGGATAGAGAGGAGGGAGAGCACAGGGAGAGGGGAGAGAAAAGGAGAGAGGGGAGAGGAAAGGATAGAGAGGAGGGAGAGGAGAGGGGAGAGAAAAGGATAGAGAGGAGGGAGAGCACAGGGGAAGAGGGGAGAGAAAAGGAGAGAGAGAGGAGAGGGGAGAGAAAAGGATAGAGAGGCGAGAAGGGAGAGGAGAGGGGAGAGAAAAGGTTAGAGAGGAGAGGGAGAGGGGAGAGAAAAGGGTAGAGAGGAGAGGAGGGAGCGGGGAGAGAAAAGGATAGAGAGGAGGGAGAGCACAGGGAGAGGGGAGAGCAAAGGAGAGAGGGGAGAGGAAAGGATAGAGAGGAGGGAGGAGAGGGGGAGAGAAAAGGATAGAGAGGAGGGAGAGCACAGGGGAAGAGGGGAGAGAAAAGGAGAGAGAGGAGAGGGGAGAGAAAAGGATAGAGAGGCGAGAAGGGAGAGGAGAGGGGAGAGAAAAGGTTAGAGAGGTAGGGAGGAGTGGGAGAGAAAAGGGTAGAGAGGAGAGGAGGGAGAGGGGAGAGAAAAGGATAGAGAGGCGAGAAGGGAGAGGAGAGGGGAGAGAAAAGGTTAGAGAGGAGAAGGAGAGGGGAGAGAAAGGGTTAGAGAGGAGAGAGAGGGAGAGGGAGAGAAAAGGATGAGAGAGGAGGGAGCACAGGGAGAGGGAGAGAAAAGGAGAGAGGGGGAGAGGAAAGGATAAGAAGGAGGGAGAGGAGAGGGGAGAGAAAAGGATAGAGAGGAGGGGAGAGCACAGGGGAAGAGGGGAGAGAAAAGGAGAGAGAGGAGAGGGGAGAGAAAAGGATAGAGAGGCGAGAAGGGAGAGGAGAGGGGAGAGAAAAAGGTTAGAGAGGAGAGGGAGAGGGGAGAGAAAAGGGTAGAGAGGAGAGGAGGAGAGAGGGGAGAGAAAAGGATAGAGAGGAGGGAGAGCACAGGGAGAGGGGAGAGAAAAGGATAGAGAGGAGAGAGAGAGGAGGGAGAGGAGAGGGAGAGAAAAGGATAGAGAGGAGAGGGGAGAGAAAAGGGTAGAGAGGAGAGGAGGAGAGGGGGAGAGAAAATAATAGAGAGGAGAGAGAGATAGGAGGGAGAGCACAGGGGGAGAGGGGAGAGAAAAGGAGAGGAGGGGAGAGGAAAGGATAGAGAGGAGGGGAGAGGAGAGGGGAGAGAAAAGGATAGAGAGGAGGGAGAGCACAGGGGAAGAGGGGAGAGAAAAGGAGAGAGAGGAGAGGGGAGAGAAAAGGATAGAGAGGCGAGAAGGGAGAGGAGAGGGGAGAGAAAAGGTTAGAGAGGAGAGGGAGAGGGGAGAGAAAAGGGTAGAGAGGAGAGGAGGGAGAGGGGAGAGAAAGGATAGAGAGGAGGGAGAGCACAGGGAGAGGGGGAGAGAAAAGGAGAGAGGGGAGAGGAAAGGATAGAGAGGAGGGAGAGGAGAGGGGAGAGAAAAGGATAGAGAGGAGGGAGAGCACAGGGGAAGAGGGGAGAGAAAAGGAGAGAGAGGAGAGGGGAGAGAAAAGGATAGAGAGGCGAGAAGGGAGAGGAGAGGGGAGAGAAAAGGTTAGAGAGGAGAGGGAGAGGGGAGAGAAAAGGGTAGAGAGGAGAGGAGGGAGAGGGGAGAGAAAAGGATAGAGAGGAGGGAGAGCACAGGGAGAGGGGAGAGAAAAGGATAGAGAGGAGAGAGAGAGGAGGGAGAGGAGAGGGGAGAGAAAAGGGTAGAGAGGAGAGGGAGAGGGGAGAGAGAAAAGGATAGAGAGGGGAGAGAAAATAATAGAGAGGAGAGAGAGATAGGAGGGAGAGCACAGGGGGAGAGGGGAGAGAAAAGGAGAGAGGGGAGAGGAAAGGATAGAGAGGAGGGAGAGGAGAGGGGAGAGAGAAAAGGATAGAGAGGAGGGGAGAGCACAGGGGAAGAGGGGAGAGAAAAGGAGAGAGAGGAGAGGGGGAGAGAAAGGATAGAGAGGAGAGGGGAGAGAAAAGGATAGAGAGGAGAGAGAGAGGAGGGAGAGGAGAAGGGAGAGAAAAAGATAGAGAGGAGGGTGAGCACAGGGGGAGAGGGGGAGAGAGAGGAGAGGAGAGAGAGAGAGAGAAGGGAGAGGACAGTGGGAGAGGGGAGAGAAAAGGAGAGAGAGAAGGGAGAGAAAAGGATAGAGAGGAGAGGAGAGGGAAACAGAGAGGAGGGAGAGGAGAGGGGAGAGAAAAGGATAGAGAGGAGAGAGAGTGGAGAGGAGAGAGGAGGGAGAGGACAGGAGGAGAGGGGAGAGAAAAGGATAGAGAGGGGAGAAGAGAGAGAGAGAAGAGGAGAGGAGGAGGACAGGGGGAGAAGGGAGAGAGAGGAGAGAAAAGGAGAGAGAGAGAAGAGGAGAGAGAGTGGAGGGAGAGGGGAGAGAAAAGGATAGAGAGGAGAGAGAGGGGGAGAGGAGAGCGAGAGAGAGGTGGAGAGGACAGGGGGAGAGGGGAGAGACAAAGGAGAGGAGATAGGGAGAGGGGAGAGAAAAGGATAGAGAGGGGAGATGAGAGAGAGAGAAGGAGGGAAGAGAGAGGAAGAGGTCGCGAGAGAGAACGAGAGAGAGGAGGAGGGAGAGGAGAGGACAGGGGGAGAGAGAGGAGAGAGAGAGGTGAGAGAGGGAGAAATGGTTAGGGAAAGAGGTGGCGAGGAAGAGGAGAAGAGAGAGGAGGAGGGAGAGGAGAGACAGGAGTAGAGAGAGGGGAGAGATGAAGAGAGGAGGAGAAGAGAGGAGACATAGAAAGAGAGAGGGAGAAAAGAGAAGGAGAGAGGGAGAAAGGGGAGAGTAGAAGAGGAGAGAGAGGAGAGAAGGGTGAGAGGAGGAGAGACAGAGGAGGAGAGAGGAAAGAGGAGGGAGGAGAGAGAGGAGGGAGGAGAGAAGGGATAGAGAGAGGAGGAGGGAAAGGAGAAGAGAAAGGAGAGAGAGATGAAGAGAGGAGAGAGAAAAAGAGGGAGAGGAGAGAAGAGAGGACAGGTGGAGAGGGGAGAGAAAAGGAGAGAGGAGAGGGAGCGAGAGAGAGGAGGAGGGAGAGGAGAAGAGAGAGGAGGAGGGAGGGGAGAGGAAGAGGAGAAGGAGAGAGAGGAAGAGAGCAAGAGAAGGGAGAGAGGAGGTAGAGAGGAGGAGGGAAGAGAGATAGAGGAGAGATGAAGAGAGGAGGAGGGAGAGGAGAAGAAAGAGGGGAGAGATGAAGAGAGGAGGAGGGAGAGAAGAGAGAGGAGGAGAGAGAGAGGGGAGAGATGAGAGAGAGGAGGAGGGAGAGGAGAAGAGAGAGGGGAGAGATGGAGAGAGGAGGAGGGAGAGGAGACAGAGAAGGAGAGGGAGAAAGGGGAGAGGAGAAGAGTAGGGAGGAAAGAGGAGGAGAGGAGGAAGGAGAGATGAGAGATATAGAGGAAGAGAGGAGGGAGGAGAAAAGGGAGAGAGGAGGAGAGAGAGAAGAGACAAAAGAGGAGGAGAGGAGGGAGTAGAGAAGGGAGGGAGAGGAGGGAGGACAGAAGGGAGAGAGGAGGTAGAGAGAGGAAAGAGGAGGAGAGGGGAGGTGCGAAGGGAGATAGGAGGAGAGAGGAAGGAGGAAAAAGGAGGAGAGAAGGGAGAGAGGAGAGAGAGAAGGAGAGAGAGAGGAGAAGAGGGAGAGAGAGGAGGAGGAGAAGGGAGGGAGGAGAGAAAGAGGAGGAGAGAAAGAGGAGAGAGAGGAGGACAGGGGAGACAAGAGGAGGAGAGAGGAGAGAAAGAGGAGAGGAGGAGGAGAGAAAGACAAGAGGGGAGGGGAGAGATGAGGGAGAGGAGAGAGAGAGGAGGGAGGAGGAGAGAGGGAGAGAGAGGAGGGGAGAAGAGAGAGAGGAGGGGAGCGGAGGGGAGGATAGAAGGAGAGAGGAGAAGAGACTGGAGAGAAGAGAGGAGAGAAAGGGGAGTAGAGAAAGGAGAGGGGAGAGAGAGGAGAGAAAGGAGGAGAGGGGGAGAGAAGAGAGGAGGAGAGAGAGGGGAAAAGGGAAGAGAGAAAGAGGATTAGAGGGGAGAGAGGAGGAGAGAGAGGAAGAGACAAGAGAGGCGGAAAGAGGAGAGAGAGACCCAATATGCCATGGACTTATATACCCCACCCTGAACATGCCCTTACCCCCTAAAAGGATACATCCTGGACCTCTATATGCCTCCCTACTCCCCACTCCCTAGCCTCCTCCCCTATTTTTACCATTTGCTTTGGCAATGCTATTATGTACTTAGTCCTGCCAATAAAGATCATTTGAATTTGAGCAAGGAGAGGTGAGAGGGGAGGAGAAGAAAGGAGGAGAGGTAGATAGAGAAGAGAAGAGAGAGGGGAGGAGGAGAGAGGAGGAAGAGAGGGAAGAGGGGAGCGAGAGCAGGAGATAGAGAGGAGTGTGAGGAGTGGAGAGAGAGGAGGGGAGAGAGATAACTTGAACCTCTGTACCCCACCCTGGACACATCCCTATTCCCCAAATAAGAGCCTGATATGCCATGGACTTCTATACCCCACCTGGACATGTCCTTATCCCCCAACTAAGAGCCTGATATACCATGGACTTCTATACCCCACCCTGGACACATCCCTATCCCCCAACTAAGAGCCTGATATACCATGGACTTCTATACCCCACCCTGGACATGTCCTTATCCCCCAACTAAGAGCCTGATATACCATGGACTTCTATACCCCACCCTGGACATGTCCTTATCCCCCAACTAAGAGCCTGATATACCATGGACTTCTATACCCCACCCTGGACATGTCCTTATCCCCAAATAAGAGCCTGATATGCCATGGACTTCTATACCCCACCCTGGACATGTCCTTATCCCCCAACTAAGAGCCTGATATACCATGGATTTCTATACCCCACCCTGGACACATCCCTATCCCCCAACTAAGAACCTGATATGCCATTGACTTCTATACCCACCCTGGACACGTCCCTATACCCCAACTAAGAGCCTGATATGTCATATACTTATATACCCCACCTGGACATGTCCCTATGCCCCAACTAAGAGCCTGATATGTCATATACTTATATACCCCACCCTGGACATGTCCCTATACCCCAACTAAGAGCCTGATATGTCATGGACTTCTATACCCCACCCTGGACATGTCCCTATACCCCAACTAAGAGCCTGATATGTCATATACTTATATACCCCACCCTGGACACGTCCCTATCCCCAACTAAGAGCCTGATATGTCATGGACTTCTATACCCCACCCTGAACACTTCCCTATCCCCCAACTAAGAGCCTGATATACCATGGACTTCTATACCCCTCCCTGGACACATCCCTATTCCCCAACTCAGAGCCTGATATGCCATGGACTTCTGTACCCCACCCTGGACACGTCCCTATCCCCCAACTAAGAGCCTGATATGTCATGGACTTCTATACCCCACCCTGGACATGTCCCCCCCCCAACTAAGAGCCTGATATGCCATAGACCTCTATACCCCACCTGGACATGTCCCTATCCCCCAACTAAGAGCCTGATATGTCATGGACTTCTATACCCCACCCTGGACATGTCCCCCCCCAACTAAGAGCCTGATATGTCATGGACTTCTATACCCCACCCTGGACATGTCCCTATCCCCCAACTAAGAGCCTGATATGTCATGGACTTCTATACCCCACCCTGGACATGTCCCCTATCCCCAACTAAGAAGCCTGATATGCCATGGACTTCTATACCCCACCCTGGACATGTCCCCTATCCCCCAACTAAGAGCCTGATATATCATGGACTTCTATACCCCACCCTGGACATGTCCCTATCCCCCAACTAAGAGCCTGATATGCCATGGACTTCTATACCCACACCTGGACATGTCCCTATCCCCAACTAAGAGCCTGATATGTCATGGACTTCTATACCCCACCTGGACATGTCCTATCCCCAACTAAGAGCCTGATATGTCATGGACTTCTATACCCCACCCTGGACATGTCCCTATCCCCAACTAAGAGCCTGATATAGCCATGGACTTCTATACCCACCCTGGACACGTCCCTATCCCCCAACTAAGAGCCTGATATGCATTGGACTTCTATACCCCACCCTGGACATGTCCCTATCCCCCAACTAAGAGCCTGATATGTCATGGACTTCTTACCCCACCCTGGACATGTCCCTATCCCCCAACTAAGAGCCTGATATGTCATGGACTTCTATACCCCACCCTGGACATGTCCCTATCCCCCAACTAAGAGCCTGATATGCATGGACTTCTATACCCACCCTGGACATGTCCCTATCCCCCAACTAAGAGCCTGATATGTCCATGGACTTCTATACCACCCTGGACACGTCCCTATCCCCAACTAAGAGCCTGATATGTCATGGACTTCTATACCCCCACCTGGACATGTCCCTATCCCCCAACTAAGAGCCTGATATGTCATGGACTTCTATACCCCACCCTGGACATGTCCCTATCCCCAACTAAGAGCCTGATATGCCATGGACTTCTATACCCCACCCTGGACATGTCCCTATCCCCAACTAAGAGCCTGATATGCCATGGACTTCTATACCCACCCTGGACATGTCCCTATCCCCAACTAAGAGCCTGATATGTCATGGACTCTATACCCCACCCTGGACATGTCCCTATCCCCAACTAAGAGCCTGATATGTCATGGACTTCTATACCCACCCTGGACATGTCCCTATCCCCCAACTAAGAGCCTGATATGTCATGGACTTCTATACCCACCCTGGACATGTCCCTATCCCCCAACTAAGAGCCTGATATGCATGGACTTCTATACCCCACCCTGGACACGTCCCTATTCCCCAACTAAGAGCCTGATATGTCATGGACTTCTATACCCCACCCTGGACATGTCCCTATCCCCCAACTAAGAGCCTGATATGTCATGGACTTCTATACCCCACCCTGGACATGTCCCTATCCCCCAACTAAGAGCCTGATATGCCATGGACTTCTATACCCCACCCTGGACACTTCCCTATTCCCCAACTAAGAGCCTGATATGCATGGACTTTCTATACCCCACCCTGGACATGTCCCTATCCCCCAACTAAGAGCCTGATATGCCATGGACTTCTATACCCCACCCTGGACATGCCCTATCCCCCAACTAAGAGCCTGATATGCCATGGACTTCTATACCCACCCTGGACATGCCCTATCCCCCAACTAAGAGCTGATATGTCATGGACTTCTATACCCCACCCTGGACATGTCCCTATCCCCCAACTAAGAGCCTGATATGCCATGGACTTCTATACCCCACCCTGGACACGTCCCTATTCCCCAACTAAGAGCCTGATATGTCATGGACTTCTATACCCCACCCTGGACATGTCCCTATCCCCCAACTAAGAGCCTGATATGCCATGGACTTCTATACCCCACCCTGGACATGTCCCTATCCCCAACTAAGAGCCTGATATGCCATGGACTTCTATACCCCACCCTGGACATGCTCCCTATTCCCCAACTAAGAGCCTGATATGTCATGACTTCTATACCCCACCCTGGACATGTCCCTATCCACCAACTAAGAGCCTGATATGCCATGGACTTCTATACCCCACCCTGGACACATCCCTATTCCCCAACTAAGAGCCTGATATGCCATGGACTTCTATACCCCACCCTGGACATGCCCTATCCCCCAACTAAGAGTCTGATATGTCATGGACTTCTATACCCCACCCTGGACATGTCCCTATTCCCCAACTAAGAGCCTGATATGTCCATGGACTTCTATACCCCACCTGGACACATCCCTATTCCCCAACTAAGAGCCTGATATGTCATGGACTTCTATACCCCACCCTGGACATGTCCCTATCCCCCAACTAAGAGCCTGATATGCCATGGACTTCTATACCCCACCCTGGACACATCCCTATTCCCCAACTAAGAGCCTGATATGTCATGGACTTCTATACCCCACCCTGGACATGCCCCTATCCCCCAACTAAGAGCCTGATATGTCATAGACCTCTATACCCCACCCTGGACATGTCCCTATCCACCAACTAAGAGCCTGATATGCCATGGACTTCTATACCCCACCCTGGACACATCCCTATTCCCCAACTAAGAGCCTGATATGCCATGGACTTCTATACCCCACCCTGGACATGCCCCTATCCCCAACTAAGAGTCTGATATGTCATGGACTTCTATACCCCACCCTGGACATGTCCCTATTCCCCAACTAAGAGCCTGATATGTCAAGGACTTCTATACCCCACCCTGGACATGTCCCTATCCCCCAACTAAGAGCCTGATATGCCATGGACTTCTATACCCCACCCTGGACATGTCCTCATCCCCAGAAGGATCCTGATATATCCTGGACCTCTATATGTCTCCCTACTCCCTGGAGGAGAGAGAGGGGAAGAGTCAGAAGGTAAGAGGGGAGGAGAGAGGATAGAGAGGAGAGAGGAGGAGAAAGAAGAGGACAGAGGAGGAGAGGATAAGAAAGATGGAGAGGACAGGGAGGAGAGAATAGAGGACACAGGAGGAAAGTGTGGAGCCCACTGTGTCGGGGTACTCAGTATTGGAACGGGGTACTGCTGGGGATGTCATGGAGATCCTGGTCCGGACCGTTGTCCCGGGTTCTCACAAGGGTTCTTACAGGGATTAGCTTGTCGTGACGCCACCCATGGGTTGTGGTCAGTGAAGGGACCACCGCTGCAGCGCAGCTCTGCCAGGAGGATGGAGGGATGATGGGCTGCAGCTGGATGGATGACCCCGCCACGGGTCGGGCTGCTCCTGGCAGGGTAAGAAGTAAAGTAACAGTTCTGTATATCTGGAATCAGACACCGACACTGGAGCAGGGTTCACCGGGTTTACTCTCAAGTTTTTCAAAGTCACACAAGTCACGGTACAGTTCTCAACACAGTTCACAGTTCAGTTAACTCCGGGAACACTTAACCCTCTGCAGCCAGGCTGTCACTCTGAGACCCCTCACTGCTTCTATATGTCCTTCCAGGGCTGTTGTTTCTCTCCCTTCTATTCTTTCTGCGGGTTGTATGGTGGCAGCTCGGGCCCTTGTGGGTCCTCGTCGTTGCTGCTGTGCCTCCAACCCTGTTGTGGGTACTCCAACCTGGAGTTTAAGCTCCCTGCCGGTTTGTCTGGGAAGCCGGTATAGAACTTCAGTTCCCCTCAGAGCCGACACTCTGGTGTGTGCCTAGTCTACAGTAGCCCTGTCTTTCATGGTGTTACCAGGCTCCATCTAACCCGTGTGATTCCAGCACAAATCAGGAAAAACTACTCTGCCTGTAGTTGGTAGGTGCTGCCGTGTTCTTCGGACCCAGTACTGCTGGTCCGGTCTCTGTCCTCACACTCCCCTGGGATGCCGGCTATGGACGAGCTTTCTCTCCATGGTTTCTGTGACTCTGTGGATTCTGCGTCTCCATCAAGCCCAACCCCACCGGGATGTGTCACTTTTTTTCTGTTCTTGTCTACTCGACTCACTGTGTCTTGGCTGCTCAGCCTACCTCGGCCTACTGTGTCTTGGCTGCTCAGCCTACCTCGGCCTACTAACTCCTTCCTCCTCTTTTTCCTCTATTTAAGCTCTCTGTCACCTGATCTACATTCTTTCCCACCCACTTTCCTCTAAACCCACCACCCTTGCCCGCCTAGAGTCCAGGACACCGGTTGGGTGCTGTGCTCTAGTGGGTGTGTGTGTGCTGTGAGGGTGTTTGGTGAACAAACCATCTATCTTTCTGCCTGGCTGCAGTTCCCTATGTGGCCACCCTGGTCGCAGGGGCGCTACAAAAGGACAGTGGGGGAGAGAAGGAGAGGAGAGAGGGACTGGGAGAGGACAGAGGAGGGAGAGAGGGCAAAGGAGAGGACAGAGGAGGAGAGGAGGACAGAGGAGAGACGGGGAGAGGAGGGAGAGAGGACAGAGAAGGAAAGGAGGACAGGAGGAAAGGAGAGAGGGCGAGTGATTGGGAGAGGAGAGACAAAGAGGGACAGGGAGAGAAGTGGAGAGGAGAGGAGGGACGAGGAGAGAGGAGGGATGGGGAGAGGAGAAAGGAGAGACCGAGAAAGGACGGATGGGGAGAGGAGTGAGGAGGGGCGGGGAGAGGAGAGGAGAGAGGACAGAGGAGGAAAGATGAGAAGAGGAGAGAGGTGGGGCGGAGAGAGGAGCGACGAAGAGATACAGGGAGACCTCAGGAAAAAGAGGAGAGAAGAGAAAGTGAGGAAAACAAGAGAGGAGTGAGGGCAAAAGGGGAAAGGAGAAGAGTAGGAAAAAGCATAAAGAGAGCAGTGAGAAAAGAGAGGAAGAAAAAGGAGAGGAGTGAGAAAAGAGGAGAGAAGAGAAGAGCGAGGAAAAAGAGAGAAGGAAAAAGAGAAGAAGTAGTGGAAAAGAGGAGAGAGAAGGGAGGAAAAAGGAGAGGGAAGATGAGGAAAAAGAGAGAAAGAAGACAGAACAAGATGCGAGGAAAAAGAGGATAGGGAAGAGAAGGGAGGAAAAAGGAGAGAAGCGAGAGAAGGAGAGGAAGAGGAGGCGAGGAAAACAGGAGAGGAGCGAAGGAAAACAGGAGAGGGCGAGGAAAACAGGAGGAGCGAGAAGAGACAGGAGAGTCAGGAAAACAGGAGAGGAGGAGGAAAAGAGAGAGAAGAGATGAGGCGAGGAAAACAGGAGAGGAGGAGGAAAAGGAAAGAAGAGAGCTGAGGAAAACAGGAGAGGAAGCGAGGAAAAGAGGAAGAGAGAGCGAAGGAAAACAGAGAGGGAGCGAGGAAAACAGGAGAGGAGTGAGGAAAAGGAAGAGAGAGGAGAGGAGGGAAAACAGGAGAGGAGGAGGAGGAAAAGAGAGGAGAGGAGCGAGGAAAAGAGGAGAGGAGCGAGGAAAACAGGAGAGGGAGCGAGGAAAAGAAGAAAAGGAGCGAGGAAAAAGAGGAGAGGAGCGAGGAAAACAGGAGAGGACGAGGAAAAGGAGAGGAGCGAGGAAAACAGGAGAGAGGGAGAGAGGAAGGAAAACAGGAGAGGAGTGAGGAAAAGAGGAGAGGAGGAGGAAAACAGGAGAGTGAGGAAAAAGGAGGAGAGGAGTGGAAAAAGGAGAGGAGTGAGGGAAAAGAGGAGAGGAGCGAGGAAAACAGGAGAGGAGGAGGAAAAGAGGAGAGAAACAGGAGAGGAGTGAGGAAAACAGGAGAGGAGGAGGAAAAAGAGAGAGAGCAGGAAAAAGGAGAGGAGTGAGGAAAAGAGGAGAGGAGCAGGAAAAAGGAGAGGAGAGAAAGAGAGAGGATGAGGAAGAGAGGAAGGAGAGAGAGGAGGAAAAGGAGAGAGGGGAACGAGGGGAGAAAACAGGAGAGGAGTGAGGAAAACAGGAGAGGAGCGAGGAAAAAAGGAGAGGAGTGAGGAAAAAGAGAGAGTGAGGAAAGAGAGAGAAGCGAAGGAGGAAAACAGGAGAGGAGGAGGAAAAAGGAGAGGAGCAGGAAAACAGGAGAGGAGTGAGGAAAACAGGAGAGGAGTAGGAAAGGGAGAGAAGAGGAAAGAGAGGATGGAAGAGGAGGCGAAAACAGGAGAGGAGGTGAGGAAAACAGGAAGAGGAGCGAGGAAAACAGGAGAGGAGCGAGGAAAACAGGAGAGGAGCGAGGAAAAAGAGGGCAGGAAAGAGAAGGAGCGAGGAAAACAGGAGAGGAGGAGGAAAAAGAAGAGTGAGGAAAGAGAGGGAGCGAGGAAAAACAGGAGAGAAGAGAAGAGCGAGGAAAACAGGAGAGGAGCGAGGAAAAGAGGAGAAAGAGAGAGAAGAGCGAGGAAAACAGGAGAGGAGTGAGGAAAAGAGAAAGGAAGAGAGAGTGCGAAGAAAAGAGGAGGAAGAGAGAAGAGTGAGGAAAACAGGAGAGGAGCGAGGGAAAAAAGAAGAAAGGAAGAGAAGTGCGAGGCAGAAAACAGAGGAGAGGAGCGAGGGACAAGAGGAGAGAAAAGCAGGAAAAGAACAGGAAAGAAAGAAGACAGGAAAAGAGAAGAGTTATTAAAAGTGGAGAGGAGTGAAGAAAAGAGAGGAAGAGTGAGGAAAAAATAGCATGAAAAATGAGAAGACTGAGAAAAAGAAAGATCAAGAAGTGGGGGAGAGCGAGTAAAAGAGGAGAGAAAAGCAAGGAAAACCGGAGAGGAGTGAGGAAAAGAGAAAGGAAGAGAAGAGTGAGGAAAACAGGAGAGGAGCAAGGAAAAGAGAAAGGAAGAGAAGTGCGAGGAAAAGAGGAGAGAAGAGAAGAGCAGGAAAACAGGAGAGGAGGTATAGAGGACACTAGCAGTGATCTGGTGTGGCGCAGTCACCTGACATCTCCAGGTATAGAGGACATTGGCAATGATCTGGAGTGGCGCGGTCACCTGACATCTCCAGGTATAGAGGACACTGGCAGTGATCTGGTGTGGCGCGGTCACCTCACATCTCCAGGTATAGAGGGCACTGGCAGTGATCTGGTGTGGCGCGGTCACCTCACATCTCCAGGTATAGAGGACACTGGCAGTGATCTGGTGTGGCGCGGTCACATCACATCTCCAGGTATAGAGGGCACTGGCAGTGATCTGGTGTGGCGCGGTCACCTGACATCTCCAGGTATAGAGGACACTAGCAGTGATCTGGTGTGTGCACGGTCACCTGACATCTTCAGGTACAGAGGACACTGGCAGTGATCTGGTGTGGCGCAGTCACCTCACATCTCCAGGTATAGAGGACACTGGCAGTGATCTGGTGTGGCGCGGTCTCCTCACATCTCCAGGTATAGAGGACACTGGCAGTGATCTGGTGTGGCGCGGTCACCTGACATCTTCAGGTATAGAGGACACTGGTAATGATCTGGTGTGGCGCGGTCACCTGACATCTTCAGGTATAGAGGACACTGGTAATGATCTGGTGTGGCGCAGTCACCTGACATCTTCAGGTATAGAGGACACTGGCAGTGATCTGGTGTGGCGCGGTCACCTGACATCTCCAGGTATAGAGGACACTGGAAATGATCTGGTGTGGCGCAGTCACCTGACATCTCCAGGTATAGAGGACACTGGCAGTGATCTGGTGTGGCGCAGCCACCTGAGGTCTCCAGGTATAGAGGACACTGGTAATGATCTGGTGTGGCGTGGTCACCTGACATCTCCAGGTATAGAAGACACTAGCAGTGATCTGGTGTGGCGTGGTCACCTGACATCTTCAGGTATAGAGGACACTGGTAATGATCTGGGGTGGCGCAGTCACCTCACATCTTCAGGTATAGAGGACACTGGCAGTGATCTGGTGTGGCGCGGTCACCTGACATCTCCAGGTATAGAGGACACTGGCAGTGATCTGGTGTGGCGCGGTCAGCTGAGGTCTCCTGGTATAGAGGACACTGGCAGTGATCTGGTGTGGCGCGGTCAGCTGACATCTCCAGGTATAGAGGACACTGGCAGTGATCTGGTGTGGCGCGGTCACCTGACATCTCCAGGTATAGAGTGACACTGGTTACGAGCACAGAGCTGACGCTCATTAGCTGTGGTTACGGCTGTTTTGATCCTCACATCCTGGCTCAGGTGTGTCCTCCTCCCCAGGGGCCTCTGCCTCTGCTCCGTTTCCAGGGATCAGTATCACTGTATCTCCGGCTGCAGATTAATAACCACAGGGACAGTAATGGTGGCGGAGCCGTCAGCTGCCGCCATGAACTCCCTGACCCAGATGATGTCCCACCGGGCCGAGAGGATGAAGGAAGAGGTCAAGACGGAGAAAGAAGAGATCAAAGCCTGGACCAAACCCATGGTGAACACCGAGAACCCCAGGTACGAGGAGGTGATAATACGTGGGGGGGAGTGCTGTACTATATAGAGATGGGGCTCCGTTACAATGTATCACTGACACGGACATGTACCGGTAAAGGCAATCGTATGTAAGCGCCAGCCAAGTGGATACTGAAACATTGTAACAAATCCCACAGGAAAAATGCAGTGAAACTGATTGTAGAGTGCAAAGGTAGTACATCCCCCCACACACAGTATAATTCCTCACAGTACATTCCCCCACACACAGTATGATGTCCTCACAGTACATTCCCCCACACACAGTATGATGTCCTCACAGTACATTCCCCACACACAGTATGATGTCCTCACAGTACATTCCCCCACACACACAGTATGATGTCCTCACAGTACATTCCCCACACAACGTATAATGTCCTCACAGTACATTCCCCACACACAGTATGATGTCCTCACAGTACATTCCCCAACACAGTAAGATGTCCTCACAGTACATTCCCCCACACACAGTATGATGTCCTCACAGTACATTCCCCCACACACAGTATGATGTCCTCACAGTACATTCCCCCCACACACAGTATGATGTCCTCACAGTACATTCCCCCTCTCACAGTATGATGTCCTCACAGTACATTCCCCCCACACACAGTATGATGTCCTCACAGTACATTCCCCCACACACAGTATGATGTCCTCACAGAAAATTCCCCCACACACTGTATGATGTCCTCACAGTACATCCCCCACACACAGTATAATGCCCTCACAGTACATTCCCCCCACACACAGTATGATGCCTCACAGAACATTCCCCCCACACACAGTATGATGTCCTCACAGTACATTCCCCCACACACAGTATATGTCCTCACAGTACATCCCCCCACACACAGTATGATGTCCTCACAGTACATACCCCCACACACAGTATGATGTCCTCACAGTACATTCCCCCACACACAGCATGATGTCCTCACAGTACATACCCCCACACACAGTATGATGTCCTCACAGTGCATTCCCCACACACAGTATAATGCCCTCACAGTACATTCCCCCCACACAGTACTATGTCCTCACAGTACATTCCCCCACACACAGTATGATGTCCTCACAGTACATTCCCCCACACACAGTATGATGTCCTCACAGTACATTCCCCCACACACAGTATAATGTCCTCAAAGTACATTCCCCCACACACAGTATAATGTCCTCACAGTACATCCCCCACACACAGTATGATGTCCTCACAGTACATCCCCCCACACACAGTATGATGTCCTCACAGTACATTCCCCCCACACACAGTATGATGTCCTCACAGTACATTCCCCCTCTCACAGTATGATGTCCTCACAGTACATTCCCCACCACACAGTATGATGTCCTCACAGTACATTCCCCCACACACAGTATGATGTCCTCACAGTACATTCCCCCCACACACAGTATGATGTCCTCACAGTACATTCCCCCACACACAGTATGATGTCCTCACAGAACATACCCCCACACACTGTATGATGTCCTCACAGTACATCCCCCCACACACAGTATAATGCCCTCACAGTACATTCTCCCCCACACACAGTATGATGCCCTCACAGAACATTCCCCCCACACACAGTATGATGTCCTCACAGTACATTCCCCCACACACAGTATAATGTCCTCACAGTACATCCCCCCACACACAGTATGATGTCCTCACAGTACATTCCCCACACACAGTATGATGTCCTCACAGTACATTCTCCCACACACAGTATGATGTCCTCACAGTACATTCCCCACACACAGTATGATGTCCTCACAGTACATTCTCCCCACACACAGTATAATGCCCTCACAGTACATTCCCCCCCACACAGTATAATGTCCTCACAGTGCATTCTCCCACACACAGTATAATGCCCTCACAGTACATTCCCCCCACACAGTATAATGTCCTCACAGTACATCCCCCCCACACAGTATAATGTCCTCACAGTACATTCCCCCACACACAGTATAATGTCCTCACAGTACATTCCCCCACACACAGTATAATGTCCTCACAATACATTCCCCCACACACAGTATAATGTCCTCACAGTACATTCCCCCACACACAGTATGATGTCCTCACAGTACATTCCCCCCCCACACAGTATGATGTCCTCACAGTACATTCCCCCCACACACAGTATAATGTCCTCACAGTACATTCCCCCAACACACAGTATAATGTCCTCACAGTACATTCCCCCAACACACAGTATAATGTCCTCACAGTACATTCCCCCACACACAGTATAATGTCCTCACAGTACATTCCCCCCACACACAGTATAATGTCCTCACAGTACATTCCCCCACACACAGTATAATGTCCTCACAGTACATTCCCCCACACACAGTATGATGTCCTCCAGTACATTCCCCCACACACAGTATAATGTCCTCACAGTACATTCCCCACACACAGTATGATGTCCTCACAGTACATTCCCCCACACACAGTATGATGTCCTCACAGTACATCCCCCACACACAGTATGATGTCCTCACAGTACATTCCCCCACACACAGTATGATGTCCTCACAGTACATTCCCCCACACACAGTATGATGTCCTCACAGTACATTCCCCCCTCTCACAGTATGATGTCCTCACAGTACATTCCCCCCACACACAGTATGATGTCCTCACAGTACATTCCCCCCTCTCACAGTATGATGTCCTCACAGTACATTCCCTCCACACACAGTATGATGTCCTCACAGTACATTCCCCCCACACACAGTATAATGTCCTCACAGTACATCCCCCACACACAGTATGATGTCCTCACAGTACATTCCCCCACACACAGTATGAATGTCCTCACAGTACATTCCCCCCACACACAGTATAATGTCCTCACAGTACATTCCCCCACACACAGTACTATGTCCTCACAGTACATTCCCCCACACACAGTATGATGTCCTCACAGTACAGTGATTTACAGGAGGTCTCTGGTTATCTTTGCAGCACCCAGAAGCGGGCGTGGATTCTGGACCCATCAGGAAGCTGGTACTACGCCTGGCTCAACATCATGGTTATACCCATCACATACAACTGGGTGGTCATCATCTGCAGGTAGAGCGAAGCCTGCCATAGAGAAAAACATAGAGCAGCCCCTATTAACCAATCACATCACAGCTCTCATCTCACTAGCACAGGGAAGCAAATGAAAGCTGGGCTGCAATTGGTCAATAGCGATGTCTCACCGATTCTCTGCCTCAGACCTTGTATACAGACAAAACCAGGAGTCAGAGATATAGGATGAAGGAGGAGCCAGAAACATGAGGGAGGAGCCGGAGACACAGAATGAGGGAGGAGCCGGAGACACAGGATGAGGGAGGAGCCAGAGACACAGATGAGGGAGGAGCCAGAGACACATTGAGGGAGGAGCCAGAGACACAGGATGAGGGAGGAGCCAGAGACACAGGATGAGGGAGGAGCCAGAGACACAGGATGAGGGAGGAGCCAGAGACACAGGATGAGGGAGGAGCCAGAGACACAGGATGAGGGAGGAGCCAGAGACACAGGTGAGGGAGGAGCCAGAGACACAGGATGAGGGAGAGCCAGAGCACAGGATGAGGGAGGAGCCAGAGACACAGGATGAGGAGGAGCCAGAGACACAGGATGAGGGAGAGCCAGAGACACAGGATGAGGAGGAGCCAGAGACACAGGATGAGGGAGGAGCCAGAGCACAGGATGAGGAGGAGCCAGAGACACAGGATGAGGGAGGAGCCAGAGACACAGATGAGGGAGGAGCCAGAGACACAGGATGAGGGAGGAGCCAGAGACACAGGATGAGGGAGGAGCCAAGACAAGATGAGGGAGGAGCCAAGGACCAGGATGAGGAGGAAGCCAGAGGCAAAGAGAGGAGGAGCCAGAGCACAGGTGAGGAGGAGCAGAGGACAGGATGAAGGAGAGCCAGAGACACAGGATGAGGGAGGAGCCAGAGACACAGGATGAGGGAGGAGCCAGAGACACAGGATGAGGGAGGAGCCAGAGACACAGGATGAGGAGGAGCCAGGACACAGGATGAGGGAGGAGCCAGAGACACAGGATGAGGGAGGAGCCAGAGACACAAGATGAGGGAGGAGCCAGAGACACAGGATGAGGGAGGAGCCAGAGACACAGATGAGGGAGGAGCCAGAGACACAGGATGAGGGAGGAGCCAAGAACAGAGAGTGAGGGAGGAGCCAGAGACACAGATGAGGGAGGAGCCAGAGACACAGGATGAGGGAGGAGCCAGAGACACAGGATGAGGGAGAGCCAAGAGCACAGGATGAGGGAGGAGCCAGAGACACAGGATGAGGGAGGAGCCAGAGACACAGGATGAGGAGGAGCCAGAGACACAGGATGAGGGAGGAATAGAGACACAGGATGAGGGAGGAGCCAGAGACACAGTGAGGAGGAGCCAGAGACAAGGATGAGGGAGGAGCCAGAGACATAGATGAGGGAGGAGCCAGAGACAAGAGAGAGAGGACGATGGAGCCAGAGACACAGGATGAGGGAGGAGCCAGAGACACAGGATGAGGAGGAGCCAGAAACATAAGGGAGGAGCCAAAAGACAGGATGAGGGAGGAGCCAAGTATAGGATGAGGGAGGAGCCAGAAACAGTGAACGAGGAAGCCAGAGACAGGATTGAGGGAGGAGCCACAGATAAGGATGAGGGAGACCAGAAACAATGAGGAGCAGACACAGGATGAGGGAGGAGCCAGAAACAGGATGAGGGAGGAGCCAAAGACACAGAATGAGGGACAGAGACCAGATGAGGAGCCAAGACACAGGATGAGGGAGGAGCCAGAGACACAGGATGAGGGAGAGCAAGACACAGATGAGGAGGCCAGAGACACAGGATGAGAGAGAGATAGGATAGGAGGAGCCAGAGACACAGGATGAGGGAGGAGCCAGAGACAAATAGGAGACAGAGACAGAGAGGAGGCCAGAGACACAGGATGAGGGAGGAGCCAGAGACACAGGATGAGTAGGAGCCAGAGACACAGGATGAGGAGGAGCCAGAGACACAGGATGAGGGAGGAGCCAGAGACATAGATAGAGGAGGAGCCAGAGACACAGGATGAGGAGGAGCCAGAGACACAGATGAGGGAGGAGCCAGAGACACAGATAAGGAGGAGCCAAGACAAGGATGAAGGAGGAGCCAAGACACAGGATGAGGGAGGAGCCAGAGACACAGGATGAGGGAGGAGCCAGAGACACAGGATGGAGGAGCCAGAGACACAGATGAGGAGGAGCAGAGACACATGATGAGGGAGGAGCCAGAGACACAGGATGAGGAGGAGCCAGAGACACAGTGAGGAAAGCCGAGACAGAGATGAGGAGGAGCCGAGACACAGGATGAGGGAGGAGCCAGAGACACAGGATGAGGGAGGAGCCAGAGAAACAGGATGAGGGAGGAGCCAGAGGAGCCACAGACAGGATGAGGGAGGAGCCAGAGACACATGATGAGGGAGGAGCCAAGACACAGGATGAGGGAGGAGCCAGAGATATAGGATGAGGGAGGAGCCAGAGGCACAGGATGAGGGAGGAGCCAGAGGCACAGGGTGAGGAAGGAGCCAGAGACACAGGATGAGGGAGGAGCCAGAGACACAGGATGAGGGAGGAGCCAGAGACACAGGATGAGGGAGGAGCCAGAGACACAGGATGAGGGAGGAGCCAGAGGCACAGGATGAGAGAGGAGCCAGAGACACAGGATGAGGGAGGAGCCAGAGACACAGGATGAGGGAGGAGCCAGAGACACAGGATGAGGGAGGAGCCGTAGACACAGGATGAGGGAGGAGCCAGAGACACAATGAGGGAGGAGCCGGAGACACAGGATGAGGGAGGAGCCAGAGACACAATGAGGGAGGAGCCGGAGACACAGGATGAAGGAGGAGCCCATGCTATAGAATGAGGGAGGAGCCAGAGAGACAGGATGAGGGAGGAGCCAGAGACACAATGAGGGAGGAGCCAGAGACATAGGATGAGGGAGAAGCCAGATACACAGGATGAGGGAGGAGCCAGAGACACATTGAGGGAGGAGCCAGAGACACAGAATGTAGGAGGAGCAAGAGGCAAAGGATGAGGGAGGAGCCAGAGACACAGGATGAGGGAGGAGCCAGAGACACAGGATGAGGGAGGAGCAAGAGACACAGGATGAGGGAGGAGCCAGAGACACAGGATGAGGGAGGAGACAGAGACACAGGATGAGGGAGGAGCCAGAGATATAGGATGAGGGAGGAGCCAGAGACACAGGTTGAGGGAGGAGCAAGAGGCAAAGGATGAGGGAGGAGCCAGAGACACAGGATGAGGGAGGAGCCAGAGACACAGGTTGAGGGAGGAGCAAGAGGCAAAGGATGAGGGAGGAGCCAGAGACACAGGATGAGGGAGGAGCCAGAGACACAGGATGAGGGAGGAGCCAGAGACACAGGATGAGGGAGGAGCCAGAGACACAGGATGAGGGAGGAGCCAGAGGCATAGGATGAGGGAGGAGCCTATGATATAGGATGAGGGAGGAGCCAGACACAGGATGAGGGAGGAGCCAGAGACACAGGATGAGGGAGGAGCCTATGATATAGGATGAGGGAGGAGCCAGAGGCACAGGATGAGGGAGGAGCCAGAGACACAGGATGAGGGAGGAGCCAAAGACACAGGATGAGGGAGGAGCCAGAGACACAGGATGAGGGAGGAGCCAGAGACACATTGAGGGAGGAGACAGAGACACAGGATGAGGGAGGAGCTAGAGACACAGGATGAGGGAGGAGCCAGAGACACAGGATGAGGGAGGAGCCGGAGACACAGGATGAGGGAGGAGCCAGAGACACAGGATGAGGGAGGAGCCAGAGACACAGGATGAGGGAGGAGCCAGAAACAAAGGATGAGGGAGGAGCCATTGACACAGGATGAGGGAGGAGCCAGAGACACAGGTTGAGGGAGGAGCCAGAGACACAGGATGAGGGAGGAGCCAGATACACGGGATGAGGGAGGAGCCAGATACACAGGATGAGGGAGGAGCCTATGATATAGGATGAGGGAGGAGCCAGAGGCACAGGATGAGGGAGTGACTCACCGTAGCCGGGGGTACACGTAGCGGGCGTTGCTTCTCCTCCAGTCACGGAACCGCGCCTGCCGGTAGTGTAGGCCCGGTGGTCCAGATCAATAGGGGAATGGCGGAACAGTGGGGTGATTTGTCTTCGTGACGCCACCTGCGGGTGTTCTGGTAACTTTACCAGCACTGCGGGTTCTCCGGGGGATGTTAAGCAGCGAGATGAGACGCTCCCCACAGGATGAGCAGGAGTCCCCGGAGCCGGGAGCTGCGCAAGATGTTGTGAGGCAGCTGCAGGATGCTGCGTGCTGAATCCTGGAATAATGCACAACCACACAAAGTCTCTTTTAGGTACCTTTACTGGATGGTAGGCAGGTACACTCGGACCGGGATAGTGAAGTTGGTACTTATGGAGTTTCACAGCAAGCAGTGTTAGGCTTCCTTTCTCTACTTCTGGTGCTAAGGTCGGGTGGATGTGGAATCCAGCCGGACCGGGCAGTTTGTTCAATAGAACGGATTTCACCTGGTTGTCAGCACTGAGGGCACTGTAAAAGGGTCTGAGCAGGATCAGTACTCTTCCCTGGGCTCTCGCTGGTAGGTGCGACAGGTGAACAGGGGGCTAGACTCCCTGTGAAGTATGCTGGTTCTTCTGTGATGGCTTTGTAGCTTCCACAGCTTCGGTTCCAGTAACCGGTTCTTAAGGAAAGAGTTAGGACAACTCTGTGTTCCTGAGAGGTGATCTCCTTCTTCCTATTATCCCAGTTGCAGGGATTCCCACTTGCTAACAGGCTGGAGGGGCCTAGTGTGTTCCTCATAGGGTGGAGGTTTCACACAGGCAGGCAGCTCTTGTAGCGTCTACCACACTCTGAAGTTTCTCCCTCCAAGACTCTTTTTATAGGGGGAACTGGTTAGAAGTCACCAGTGGTAGCTCCCCCTAGAGGCTCGGGGTGAAACCAGGTGTTCTAAGTGTTGTTTGTGTTGTGTGGGTTTTGCTGTGCTGTTACTTACTCCATTGTACCTAAGGATTTCTGTGGTGCCCAACAGGTGCCAGGGTGCCACATTCCCCCTTAGTTAAACTCAGTTCTCCCGGCTGAGCAAAAAGGTTATTTTTACAACTTAACATCTATGCATTTCAATAACATTCAATTTACAAAGTCTTAAAGAAAAAGCACAAAAATCACTGAAAAGAAAGTGAAAAATGTGAAAAGCAGTCCGTACGGCACTAGTCCATCTGCCGCAGGCTGGAAAAAGGTAAAGTTAGTGGTCACACAAGTCCTGTGACTATTGTTCAAAGTTTGTGAAAAGGGAAAAAGGTAAAGTCCAGGGATACACGGTAACTTTATACATTCCCTACGGGTGTCTCTGCTTGGGAGGCCGGTACTAACCTTTTCTATACCTTACCAGGCGCTTTCTGTCCCCAACTTAGTATACTTGGGACAGAGCCCAGTTCCTCCACCCTTCTGTACACTACTTTTTACAGGTTTTGAAAACTGGTTAATATTTACAACACTTACAGGTTACATTTTCCACTACATTTTAAACCCATTCTCCAAGTTTGGTTGGGGCTTGGCCTAATGTACTACGTGTGGATCTGCGTAGTGTGGGTGTTTCCAAAGCTGTTGGTGTAGTGTACGAAGTGGTTGGTACTTCTCTATGTCTGCTTTGTGTAAGACCATAGTAAGTGCGGAGTCTATCAACTGGACTGACCTCTGTAGGTAGTTGATTAGGAATGGCTTCTCTTACTGTGGGACTAGCAGGCTGACCGATTACAGGAATCTCTGGTTCCATGATAACAGGTTGCAATTCTTGCACTTGGACTTCTTCTTGTTGTTGGACTTGTTGGATTGGATTTGGTTTTGGCTGATCTTCTGTAGGCTGGTAGAAGTGCATAACTGGTATGAGGAATGCATCACCTATTTGGGGCCAATCAGCTGGTAAGTATCCAATTTCTGTAAGGACGAGATTTTCTTTTGTTTCTTCATCTGTAGTTACAGTAGGGTAACTGGTTGCTTGTGGGATTAACTGTGGCGGACATTTCTTCAAATGATCCCTTGAAACAGTCGCAATAGTATTCCCATTGTCTTTACTGATAACACAAGTTTTTGAGTTATCAAAGTGTGACGGCATAACGGTGTAGGGTACGGATTCCCAACTGTTATCCAATTTGTTGGTTTTTCTTTTTCTTTTCAGCACTAAGTCACCTATAGCTAGGGGTTCAGCTGAGGCGTGCTTGTTAAAGTCTTTCTCTTGCTTGGCTCTACTGATTTCAAGGTTCCTTTCCACGCTTTCCTGTACTTTCCTGTACTGTTCTTGGCGTTGGCTGACCCAGTCTTCATCAGAAGAGTCTTCTGTGGGTTCAACGGTTCCCATCTGCAAATCAATAGGCAGTTTACCTGGTCTTGCTCTCATCAAGTAAGCAGGTGTGTAGTTTGTCGAACTGACGGGTATGTGGTTGTAGATGTCCACGAGATCTGGAAGTTTCTCTGGCCATTGATTTCTCTCTTCAACTGGTAAGGTTTTGAGCATATCAATGACTATGTGGTTCATCTTCTCACATAAACCGTTCGTCTGGGGATGATAAGGTGTTGTGCGGATCTTCTTACACCCATACAGCCCTAAGAATTCTTGGAACAGAGCTGATTCGAAGGCTGGCCCTTGGTCAGTTAAGACTTGGTCTGGATACCCATGGGGGCGACAGAAGTAACTCTGGAATGCTTTGGCTGCTACCTCTGCAGTTAAATCCTTAACTGGAACGACTACCAGGAATCTTGAGTAGTGATCGACGATGGTGAGAGCGTAGGTATACCCGGTTCGACTTGGGGTAAGCTTCACGTGGTCGAGAGCAACTATTTCAAGAGGTTTGGTGGTAACAATTGGCTGCAACGGAGCTTTCTGAGTTAGATGGTCTTTTCTTCGAAGGTGACATGGTCCACAGTTTTTACACCATTTATCAATGGAACCTCTCATACCGACCCAATAGAACCGATCCTTCAGGAGTCTCTCCAGCTTCTTCCATCCAAAGTGTCCGGCATCGTCATGGTATGCTTCAAGGATCATTTGGACTTCAGTCTTGGGAACTACAATCTGCCAGATGAGTTCATGGGTTCTCGGATTGAGGTATCTTCTGCATAGTTTACCTTGGTAGACGAACAACCTTCCTTTCTCCTTCCACAGGCGTTTAGCAGATGGTGAGGCATCAGAGTCCATATTGGCGTGTTCTTGAGTGATGAGATCCCTTATCAGGCTGACATCTGGGTCGTTGGCTTGAGCCTCCTTCCAGTCATGGTGAGGTAACGGGTTCACGGTCCTCTCTACACGTGTCTGGTTTCTCTGATGACATGTTGCTGTACCGGAACGGTGGAAAGCAGGTAGTTCAATCTCTTCTAGGTCATCTATGTCTTCTCCATCTTCGGGAAGATGGGGCATTCGGGACAGGGCATCAGCATTGCCGTTCTTGTGACCTGCCCGGTACTTTACAGTGAAGTTGTAGTTAGCGAGTCTTGCTACCCAACGCTGTTCTAGGGCTCCCAGCTTTGCAGTCTCTAAATGGGTTAGAGGATTGTTGTCTGTGAAAGCTGTGAACGGGGCGGATGCCAGGTAATGCTTGAAACGCTCTGTGATTGCCCAGACCAGGGCCAGGAACTCCAGCTTGAAGGAGCTGTAGTTTTCCGGGTTCCTTTCGGTGGGACGAAGCTTTCTGCTTGCGTAGGCTATCACCTTCTCCTTGCCCTGCTGACGTTGAGATAGGACTGCTCCTAAACCTTCATTACTTGCGTCAGTGTACAACAGAAACGGTAGATTGTAGTCAGGGTAGGCCAGGATCTCTTCACCAGTTAAAGCATCTTTTAACGTTTGGAAGGATTTGTCCTGTTCTGGGCCCCAGTGGAACGGGGGTCCCCTGATCTTGCCGTTTTTAGATTGACCTACTAAGAGATCTTGCATGGGGGCGGCTATCTTGGTATAGCCTTTGATGAATTGTCGGTAGTACCCGACCAGTCCTAGGAATTGACGTACCT
Source organism: Allobates femoralis (assembly GCA_033576535.1). Taxonomy (NCBI): domain Eukaryota; kingdom Metazoa; phylum Chordata; class Amphibia; order Anura; family Aromobatidae; genus Allobates; species Allobates femoralis. The sequence continues at coordinate 750,505,502 of JARQOC010000002.1, forward strand.
CTTTGTGGTTGATGGGTGCTGGCCAGTCCTTGATGACGGTGACCTTATCCGGATCCGGTGCTACGCCTTAGGCACTGACCACATGTCCTAGGTATTGGACCTTGGGTTTCAGCAGGTGGCACTTGGACGGTTTCAGTTTCATCCCGTACTTGGACAGTGACTCGAACACTTCACTCAGGTGTTGGAGGTGATCTTCATAGGTCTGAGAGTAGACAATGACATCATCAAGGTATAACAAGACAGTCTCAAAGTTCTTGTGGCCCAAACAACATTCCATAAGTCTCTGAAATGTTCCTGGGGCATTGCACAAACCGAATGGCATACTGTTGAATTCGCATAAGCCCATGGGAGTCGTGAAGGCTGTCTTCTCACGATCCTCCTCTGCAACGGCAACCTGCCAGTACCCACTAGTAAGATCTAATGTGGAGAAATAGTTGGCAGACTTGAGTGCAGCTAGTGACTCTTCTATGCGGGGTAACGGGTATGCATCTTTGTGTGTGACTTTGTTAATTTGCCTATAGTCTACGCACATCCTCATACTACCATCCTTCTTTTTAACCAGGACTAGTGGTGCGGCCCAGGGACTACAGCTATCCCTAATGACTCCTGCATTTTTCATGTCCTGAAGCATCTCTTTTGCTTTCTGGTAGTGAGTGGGTGGTATAGGCCTGTACCTTTCTTTGATAGGTGCATGGTTGTTTGTGGGGATATGGTGTTGTACCCCTTTAATCCTCCCAAAGTCAAGTGGGTGTTTGCTGAACACTTGCTCATACTCCCGAACTACCCGGTATACTCCATTTTTCTGGTGAGAGGGTGTATTGTCAGTTCCTACACTGAGCTCTTGACACCATTTCTCTAACTGATCTTTGGAGTGAGGGGGTTCATCAGTGACTGTTTGGTTTGAGGATTTTACATCAATCACAGCATCATCTTTTACTTGGTACAATTTAGCTACAGTTGCATATCTAGGTAATCTGACTTCGTCATCACCATAATTCAATATGCGTACGGGGACTCTCCCCTTTCTTACATCGACTAACCCTCTGGCTGTCAAGAGCATAGGACTACTGTCAGACATTACAGGTTCTACTACAGCTTGGTAGTCCTGCCCTCTGAGGCCTATGGCTGCTCGACACCAGATCATCATTTCACTTCTGGGTGGTACCACAATTGGATTGGGATCTGTGACTCTTACTCTGCCAATTTCACCATTTGACAAGGTTACCTGTTGTTGATACACCAGAGCCCTGATCTGCTTTTGGATGGCCCTCTTTTCTCTGGGTTTACCGGCTTCAGCACTCTGTTGGAGTAAAAACAACACTTCATCGAGGCATTTGATCATGACATTGGTACCCAATATGACATACGGATCCTTGTGGTTAGGCTTATCCTGGACCACTAAGATACCCTGGTTTTTCAACTGCACCCTCCCCACCTTTACTGTAGCTTCCCACTGTCCCTTTTGGTAACCGGTATACCATTAGTGGCTTCAAGGTTCATCTCGGGGTTAGGAGGTTCTAGCTTAACATCTGGCCAGAACTGCTTGTAAAGGGTACTGGGGATGGATGTCACCTGGGATCCAGTGTCTATCAAGGCGGAGATAGCGATGCCATCAATGACGATTGGTAAGTATGGACAGTCTCCCACATACTTGTGTTCCCAGCTGGACGTAGGGCCTGCACAGTCTACTCCTGGGGTTGGCCCTTCTCGCCCAGGGGTCGCTCGTTTAAAGGACGGGATTGCAGATTGCGTCCTCCTAAGTCGTTCTGCTGACTGTTGCGGCGTCTGTCAGGACTGCGGCGGTCTGCAGGTTTTCCTCGCGACGGCTGTGTCTTTCTCTTCATCCACGGAACGTCGTCAGGACTGTCGGCGAGTAGAATCTTGTCCGATGGCCTTGCATCTGTCTTGGGTCTTCTCCCAGCTTGTAGCTTGGCCACGTCCTTCATCAGCTGCTCGACATTAGCACACAGTTGATCAAACGCGTCAGGTGTTACAGTCTGTGCACTGGACTGAATCGCAGGGATTGGAGATGCTGCTGCCGGCACGGAAGGGGTGTCAGCGTACTGCTGCTGCTGCGAAGCGGGATCAGGTACTTCAGCGAGTCGCTGTCCCCAAACTGTTAAGTCTCTCAAGGTATCAAACTCTGCGCCTGGGTTCTGTATGGACCACCAGCTTGCTTGCTTTCTATCCTCAGATAGTTTAAGGCCCACAATAAATTGTCCAATTAACGCTTTGTTCTCATCTCGAGCACTGTCAGGATCGACTTGTTTTAACAGTCTGTATGCTTCTTGCAAGCGCAGTGAATAATCAAGGACAGTTTCTTGTGCCCCTTGGTTACAACGATAGAATGACAGTCTTAATCCAGCTTCGGTATGGCACTCAAAGACCCGAGTTAATCTAGCGAATATCTGCTCCACAGATTCCTGAACTTCTACAGGCCAGCTGCGGCTCTGCAGTTCGGCTGCACCGGTTAACTGTCCCATAATAACTGAAGCTCTTTGCTTACCGGTCATCGGGTACATGTCCAGGGCTTGGCATATCTTCCTCTGGAAGTTTTCCAAGGTGCTGGGTACGCCGCTGTACTTGGGTAACCAGGTCGCACTAGGAACGTAGGGTAGAGACATCGGCATAATCGGAGCGGGTTGCGGTAGCATACCGCCGACTTGTTGCTGTCCATCAAGAGGTATGTTTTGAGGTGCCGCTTGGTCTAGCGGGGGCACCGCGTGATCGGGAGCCGGGTTACTCATGGTCGCTCCCCCTTAGTTAAGCGTAGCCTTTCCCTCGGTTGCAAACGGAAGTGTCGGCCTCGCGGTGAGGAGTGAGGCACCACGGGAGTTTCCGGTTCCTGCTGCGTACGGAGGAAGTCGTCAGAGCGTGGGGGTGGGGCCAATCTTCGCGCCCTCTGCACAGTCACGCCCCTTCTTTTCCCGCCTTTTCGCGCAGCAATGGCGGACCAAATGTACAGTTCGATATTTACAGTCAATAAATAGCACACAATACCCGTGATAACGGGCCTGCTCGTATCCTGTTCGTGACGCCAAATTCTGACTCACCGTAGCCGGGGGGGGTACACGTAGCGGGCGTTGTTTCTCCTCCAGTCACGGAACCGCGCCTGCGGTGGTGTAGGCCCGGTGGTCCAGATCAATAGGGGAATGGCGGAACAGTGGGGTGATTTGTCTTCGTGACGCCACCTGCGGGTGTTCTGGTAACGGTACCAGCGCTGTTCGGGTCTCCGGGGGATGGTACACAGCGAGATGGAACGCTCCCCACAGGATGAGCGGGAATCCCCGGAGCCGGGAGCTGCGCAAGATGTTGTGAGGCAGCTGCGGGACGCTGCGCGCTGAATTCTGCAGTAATGCTCAACCACACAAAGTCTCTTTTAGGTACCTTTACTGGATGGTAGTCAGGTACACTCGGACCGGGATAGTGAAGTTGGCACTTATGGAGTTTCACAGCAAGCAGTGTTAGGCTTCCTTTCTCTACTTCTGGTGCTAAGGTCGGGTGGACGTGGAATCCAGCCGGACCGGACAGGGTGTTCAATGGAACTTGCTTCACCTGGTTAGCAGCACTGAGGGCACTGTAAAAGGGTCTGAGCAGGATCAGTACTCTTCCCTGGGCTCTCGTGGATGGGTGCATCAGGTGGAACAGGTGGCTAAACCTCCTGTTGGATGTAGCTGGTTCTCTGTGAGGGCTTTGTAGCTTCCACAGCTTCGGTTCCAGTAACCGGATGATTTGGAAAGAGTTGGATTAACTCTGTATTCCTGAGAGGTGATCTCCTTCTTCCTATTATCCCAATTGCAGGGATCTCCACTGGCTAACAGGCTAGCAGGGCCTAGTGTGTTCCTCATAGGGTGGAGGTTTCACACAGGCAGGCAGCTCTTGTAGCGTCTACCACACTCTGAAGTTTCTCCCTCCAAGACTCTTTTTATAGGGGGAACTGGTTAGAAGTCACCAGTGTTAGCTCCCCCTAGAGGCTCGGGGTTGAAACCAGGTGTTCTAAGTGTTGTTTGTGTTGTGGTTTTGCTGTGCTGTTACTTACTCCATTTGTACCTAAGGATTTCTGTGGTGCCCAACAGGTGCCAGGGTGCCACAATTGTATCTGTAGTCCATGCACAGAGATGACGTCTGTGTACATGAACATTTTGGCCAAAAGTGGTCCATGCTGCTGCAAAAAAACCAGACAGGTCTCCAGGTGGAGCACAGACACACGGTCCATGCAGAAACACAGACATGTGACTGGGGCCATAGGGGAACATGTGTCCCCGTATGTCCGTGTCTCCAGCATGTGTCAGCACAGACCACATAGATGCCGATGGCACAGATGTGTGAAAGAAGCCTAAGGGTGTGTTCACACAGGAGAATAGTTTGTGCAGTCTGCACCGCACACACATGGCTGCATACTGCAGAGCTGCTGCTGGAGATTGCCACTTTCCTATGTGTTTCTGTGGTCAGATCTGCAGTGGATCAGCATGAAGAATTAATGCTGCAGATTTTTCTGCACTAAAACAGAATATCTACAGCATTAAACAAGGCACCATGCAGACAGGACAAGACAGGACAAGACAACATGCAGACAGGACAGGACAGGACAAGACACCATGCAGACAGGACAGGACGGCTCACATCCCATACACTTTGCTTAGAAAAGTCACTGCTGCAGATTTAGTGCAGATCTTCTGCTATAAGCATCACACACACAGCCCCTGAGTGGTGAAGAGAAGGTGACAGAGCCCAGCAGACATGACTACAGCCTGCACAATGATGAGCGCCATCGTCCTCTCCACCCTCCCACACACTCACCTCTGTGGCTGCAGTCTGAGCTCAGGCCGGTGAGCAGCCACTTTATAGGAGACTAACGAGCCCCAGCCGTGGACAGACGGGCGGGGGCCCCGGATAGAGAGACTATGGAGCAGCTTCTCCAATGTTATCCATTTTACCACCGCCCAAATAGAAAGATGGACAAGTCATGCGGTAGGCCTGGTTCACATATCCGTGTCTCCAGCACGTGTACAGTGCATGTAAGCACGGACATATGGAAACTCATTAAGGTCTATGTGTGGCGCCCCTCTGGCTCGGCGCCACAGGGAGGTATTGCAGTATGACAACCAAGTGTGATATCTCTGTAAGGCCGGTTTCACACATCCGTGTCACCACGGAATTGTGAAACATGGCCATTTGGGGGCAGGGCGTGACACGTGTGTGCAGTCCGTGTGCTATCTGTGTGCTATCCGTGGGGCTGTGGATAGCACACGGACAGCCTGTCACCCGCATACTCACCTCGCTCCAGCGCCACTGCTCCTCTCTCTTCTGGGCCGCTCTTGGGCTCAGTGAAGTGAATATTCATGAGCCTAATGAGCGGCACCGGAAGAGAGAGGAGCAGACACCGCTGGACTGAGGGGAGGCAGAAATTCTTTATTTTCAGGTTTTTCACTTTTGTCTGCAGTCCGTGCACACGGATATCACACTGTGAACATCCGTGTGCAGGACGTTTGGACGTAAATGCGGTCCGTAGCTCCGCATAAAAATGGACAAGTCGCTGTGTGTAGCACACAGACACGCATGTGCTCCATACGGAGACACAGTCCGTGCGGAAACACGGAAGTCTGCATGGGTCCACAGGGGATCGTGTGTCCCCGTATGTCCGTGCCTCTGGCATGTGTCCGCACAGACCGCACACAGGCCGGAGGCACGGATGTGTGAAACTGCACACACTTAGGACTAGGCCACTTAGAGTAGGGGGCACCGGTAATTTAGTAGGTCCCAAAAGGGTGTGGAGCCTAGGGTAGAGGTAGTGAGAGGGTGACAGTTTACAGACAGTGCTATGAAGGCAGTCAGGAAGGACAGGCCTGACAGTACCGCTGACAGGAGGGAGCCCCATCTTTAAGTGGCAACGGACCAGGACTGGTTGGATCCGGCTGGTCACGTTGAGGGAAAAAACACCGGCAACGCGGGAAGCCGAGGCGGTCAGAAGTTTAACTCTGACCACAGACCGACGAGCTGCGGGCCCATAGAAACCGGGTTGCCATATGCACCACAAGGACATCTCACCCCTCAGAACATAAACCGGTTGAGGGCACTAGAGGTCGTGGACTGAATTCCGGTGGCGGGAGAAATAGAGCGCTCCTGCTGCTCCTGTCTGTTCCGGTAAGGGACCGACTTAGAAGACTAGTGACAGACCGTAGGACTGGCGGGAGAGCGCTGTGAAGGTGGGAGAATCAGGAAGAATAAGACAGACCCCAAAAGACAAAGAGAGTAATCATCCAGAGACTCCATGAAGGTACCGTCACACAGGGACATATCGCCGGCGATGTTGCCGGCAACTGAGGGGCGTGGTCAGGTTGCGGCGACATCGCCGGCGAGTTGCCTCGTGTGACAGGGCGATAATCAGGCGATGAATCGCCTGAGTCACATCGCCAGGTTTCCCAACAATGTTGGGAAACCTGGCGATGTTGCTCAGGCGATCCTGCCTGATCGCCCTGTGTAACGCGGCAACCTGCAATGTTGGGGGCGATTCCGCCTATATCCAACATTGCGAGTGATCGCTTGCTGGGTTGCTGGGCAACCCAGCGAGCGATAGCCGCGGCAACTAGCCGGCTACATCGCCGGTAAGTTGCTCAGTGTGACATCTCACCGGCGATGTTGTCAGGGATGCGCGCTCCCGCGATCCCCGGCAACATCGCCGGCGATATGTCCGGCGATATGTCCCTGTGTGACGGTACCTTTAGGGGGACCCTGAACCGGCAACATCCTCCCGGTAAACCAAACTATACAGTGTATCATTTACCATCTGCCGGTACCCAGTAAAGTGGAGTCAGGCTTGAACTGGTCTCTGTTGTTCTTCCCGCCGGTGCCCGGAGGACTCTAACACCATCGCCAGCAGCTCAGCAGAGGGGTAAGAACTATCACTACGACTCCCCTCATCCTCATCCATCACTGCTGCCCTGAGGTAATAGCTCCACCTGTGCGGATCTGAAACACTCTCTGCTGCACCCACCATCACCTCAGCGGCCGGCCTGCAGCGCCGGTACCTGTATTACCGGGAACTACAGGTGGCGTCACGTTCCCCTGTAAATATTCCCTTCTCCCCTCACCATCCAACAAATGATAACCAGGGCACGGAACCGGGATCCCATCCACCCGTTATCCCCCATCCAAGCCACTGACTCACCGTGGCTGTGACTCCGGTTTAGACAGACGTTTCCTTCCTCCTTGTCACGGGGTGCTGCGCCTGCCGGTAGTGGGGCTCGGTTGAGTGCAGATCAAAAAGAAGAGACATCTTGTGGGAACAGATTAAGGGGTTAATTTGTCGTGACGCCACCTATGAGAGATTCGGTAAGTCTTACCGATGCTGCGGAGCCTCCGGGGGATGGAATGCAGCAAGATGGAATGCTCCCCACAGGCTGAGCGATGATCCCCGGAGCCAAAAGCTGCACAAGATGTTGTGAGGCAGCTGCGGTTACCTTAGCATGCGGATGAACAGTTCATAAGAAGGCACGGACACTGTAAGTCTCTGTAACGGGTCTTTACTGTAACCAGCAGATGGTACATGGTATACAGTTTGTAGGTAGTGGACCGGGTGGACTCAGCAATGTCCAGTGTGTTCTCAGAGATCCGCGGTGTTCCTCCATTCTATCTAAGTACTGTGCCATTGTCGCCCAGGAATACCAGATCGGGTACAGGGAGGCTGCTTGAATGCCCTATCCTGGGTTCCGGTTGCTTTGGGGAGCCTTGGGTCCCTTGGTGGGTACACCGCTGGCTAGACAACTGAGTATGGCGGTGGTGGGGTGCTCCTGTAAAGCGGTCCCTCCACTCCTCTGGTTCGCATAGCAGAGCTGGACTACTGCTAGCTTCGGTACCAGCAAACCGGCTGTAGATGGGCACGGGATGATTTTGAGCCCACATTTTGATGCCCGTAGATTGGTTGGTAATGCACCGGGAGTAATGGTGCTCAACCGTGGTGACGTTAGGGAGATGGCCGGTGAGAGGTGGCCAGGGGGCCGCACAAGACTGCAACCCCCTCTCCTAGGTTGCAGAGCTGAGAATCTGCAGAGGTCTTCTAGGTTACTGTTCCAGACCCTCTAGCTGGACTCTACTCTTCCATTCTTGCAGACTGTTCTGCACTAAACTTAAACTTCCACTACACACTACCCTTGCACTCCGCCCACCAGGACCTGATTGGCCCTCTATGCTAGGTGATGCATGCAGGGTATGGATCTCTGAGTTAACTGTGTGATCGCTGGGTCAAAGAATATTGCTGCTGCATTTATGGCTGCAATACCCTCCTGTGACGCACTCAGTGCGGGGCGCCACACCACCATCAGCCCCGGTGTCCAAGTACCCCAAGCCCTGACCGCATCATATGGCCCCTTCTCACGTCTGTTATTCCACACAGAGATATGTCCATTTTTCAGCAGTAGCACGGATGCATGAACCCATTCAAGTGAATGTGACCATTCCACAAACATCCTGCACACGGGTGTCATGCGTGTGACATCCATGTGTATGGACCCGAGTCAAGAGATTAAAGTGTAAAAACACAGAATGTTCTACCCCTGTCTCCAGCGATGTCCTGTTCTCTCTCCTCTGGAGCTCGTTAGTCTCATGAATATTCACTGCTCTTCTGTCCGGGTTAAGGGCTCGTTCCACGCTACGATATCGTTGGTACGTCACGGCTTTTGGGGCGGTGCAATGACGTCGTTGTGTGTGACACGTAGATACGACCAGCGATAAGTCGGCTGATCATTGATCGCAGGTTTATGATCCGGACCATAAATCAGTCGTTGGTCGTCGGTTCATCCTGCAGCATCGTTGTGTGTGACACCGTGATAACGATCTCGTTTATGACTTCACCTATTCAGAACTGGAGGACGTTGGCGACCAAACAACCGCAAGTATCGTTCCCCTGTCGCTGAATCGTTGCTGCGTCGTTCACGATATCTGTATGTGCGACACCTCAGCAGCGACCATTAAACGATGTCCCAGTGATCTCAGCCAAGTCGGATCGTTGGTCGGATCGCTGGGACATTGAAGTGAGTAACGGGCCCTTTACATGCAACGATATCGCTAACAATATCATCGCAACGTCACTGGTTTTGTGAGGTTGCAGCGACCTCGTAGCGAAGCCGCTGCATGTGACATGTACCAACAATCAGCAATCAGTGAGCTGATCCCTGATCATTGGTAAATGGCCAGGACCATTTCTTTTGGTCGGGAGCAGGAGACCAGCGATCAACGACCTCCCAGCGCCGCACAGCAGACACTGGGACATGGTAACCAGGGTAAACATCAGGTAACTAAGCGCAGCGCTCTGCTTAGTTACCCGATGTGTTCCCTGGTTACCAGCGTTCTCGCTGGTCGTGATCACTGGTGAGTCTGCCTGTGTGACAGCTCACCAGCGATCAGATAACGATGTCTCAGCATTCCCGATCGTTAGTCAGGTCTCTGGAACATCGCAGCGTGTAACGAGGCCTTTAGAGCTGAAGCCCCAGAAGAGAGATGGACAGCAGCACTGGAGGCAGGTGAGTATGAAATGACAGGAGGGCCGTGTACTATCCACAGATATCACACACACAGCACATTAATGTGTCACATGTGACACACGGATACATGCCCCCCAAAAATGGCCTCTCTCACACATCTGTGTTTTGCATGGATGTATGAAACAGGCCTTAGAGGAGATGTCAGAGGGGACATTGAGGGACATTCAGCAGATGCCCGGACTGCAGGGTGTAGACCGGCAGCTGGACAGAAGGGCGTGATTCTCTCACCTTCCGGTGTCCCCGGTGACTGGACAGGAGGCCACGAATCTCTCAGCTTCCGGTGTCCCTGGTGACTGGACGGGAGGCTGTGAATCTCTCACCTTCCGGTGTCCCCGGTGACTGGACAGGAGGCCACGAATCTCTCATCTTCCGGTGTCCCCGGTGACTGGACAGGAGGCCATGAATCTCTCATCTTCCGGTGTCCCCGGTGACTGGACGGGAGGCCGTGAATCTCTCATCTTCCGGTGTCCCCGGTGACTGGACAGGAGGTTGTGAATCTCTCACCTTCCAGTTTCATTGGTGACTGGACAGGAGGCCACGAATCTCTCACCTTCAGGTGTCCCTGGTGACTGGACAGGAGGCCACGAATCTCTCACCTTCCGGTGTCCCCGGTGACTGGACAGGAGGCTGTGAATCTCTCATCTTCCGGTGTCCCCGGTGACTGGACAGGAGGTTGTGAATCTCTCACCTTCCAGTTTCACTGGTGACTGGACAGGAGGCCACGAATCTCTCACCTTCAGGTGTCCCTGGTGACTGGACAGGAGGCCACGAATCTCTCACCTTCCGGTGTCCCCGGTGACTGGACAGGAGGCTGTGAATCTCTCACCTTCCGGTGTCCCTGGTGACTGGACAGGAGGCTGTGAATCTCTCACCTTCCGGTTTCCCTGGTGATTGGACAGGAGGCCACGAATCTCTCACCTTCAGGTGTCCCTGGTGACTGGACAGGAGGCTGTGAATCTCTCACCTTCCGGTGTCCCTGGTGACTGGACGGGAGGCCGTGAATCTCTCACCTTCCGGTGTCCCTGGTGACTGGACAGGAGGTTGTGAATCTCTCACCTTCCGGTGTCCCCGGTGACTGGACGGGAGGCCGTGAATCTCTCACCTTCCGGTGTCCCTGGTGACTGGACAGGAGGTTGTGAATCTCTCACCTTCCGGTGTCCCTGGTGACTGGACAGGAGGCTGTGAATCTCTCACCTTCCGGTGTTCCTGGTGACTGGACGGAAGGTCGTGAATCTCTCACCTTCCGGTGTCCCTCCAGGGTGATCCTCCAGGGCTGGAGTGACGTCATCTCTAGTTCGGGATTTCTTTTTTGTTCATCATTCACAGTCGGAGAAGCAGAACCTTCTCCTCATTATGAAGCTTCACTATAGGACATGTGGCTGTTTTGTGTCTGTTCGGTCGTGTTCACACGATGCAGAAATCCTGATCTGCACCAAACAATCACATCCAATTTCCTTGGACAATTAAACATCAGAATTGTGTGCAAAAAAAAGGCAGCAGAAAAAAAGCAGCATTTCTGTATCTCTATGTACCCGTATAATCTGTCTGTGGGGTCAGAGGCTGCTCTGTACAATGTATCTCTAAGTACCTGTGTAGTGAGGTGAGCAATTCAGACTGTATCATAGAAATGGATATGGAAATGAACTGTGCACAGTCCGCTACTGCCCCCTTGTGGACAAGTGCTGAAACAAACGCAGGGAGGTGGGAAATTCCCTTTTCAGCAAAAGTGTTTACCCAGGAAGAGAGAGAGCAGGAAGTCAGTGTAGATCCAGAGCTGAGCCAGGGAAGACCTGCGTGTGGATGTCTGTTGAAAGTGGACTACTTTGCTACATCTTGCCGGAAAAATCATCCCGGACGAGCCCCAGTGACTGATCCTGGGCCACTGGACTTTGGTGCTGTGACTCTGGCCGCTCTGCAAAACCTTGCCCGCCGAGCACCCGGAGTGCATGTGCAGGGGCCGTGACTGACATAAGGGAGCCATTTGTAATGCCGTGATCTCCCTCCTGCTGCTCGGGGTGCCCCCGAGACTGAGAGAGACTTCTGTGCTGCTGTGATCTCCCTTCTGCTGCTCGGTGTGCCCTGAGACTGGGAGAGACTAACAAAGAAAAATCCCGTTACCTGCGGAAGGAGACCAAAGAAGAAGACTGAGGAGTTTCCCCCTTCAGCGCTGCACCGGGACCCGTCCTCGTGAGATCCCCAGGCCTGCGACGTGGGAGCGACATCTTCTTGTGTGATAGACTGGTACGTGATTTTAGGGAAAGTTAGGGAAAGATACCTTCATTGTTGTGTTTTTTTCTTTTCTTGCTGCGTACCCGGAAGAAGTGAAGATCCAGAGACTCTAATATATACAAGTGCACATATAGTTTGGTTGACTGTGATATAAACATGTTTGACAGTAAAGAAACGTTATTACCGGTTAAATCTGAGTATGGGGATTCTGTTGAGAAAGATCATACACACACACCCGCGGCCTTGCCACCGGTTGCTACACCTGTATAATCTGTCTGTCAGGTCAGAGGCTGCTCTGTACAATGTATCTCTATGTACCTGTATAATCTGCATGTGGAGTCAGAGGCTGCTCTGTACAATGTATCTCTATGTATCTGTATAACCTGTCTATGGAGTCAGAGGCTGCTCTGTACAATGTATCTCTATGTACCTGTATTACTATTATATAAATGAATATCACCATTAATTCCATGGTGCTGTACATGAGAGGTGGTTACATACAAAATTATAGATATAGTTTGCTTTAAACAAATTAACAATGACAGACTTTTACAGAGGGGAGAGGACCCTTTCCTTGCAGGCTTACATTTTACAGGAGTACGGGAAGGAGACAGAAGGTCGGGCGTGCAGCAACTCTGGTGGTGGAGGGGCGGTGGGCTCCAGTGGTGGTGGTGAGGCAGTGGGCTCCAGTGGTGGTGGTGAGGCGGCGGCTCTGGTGGTGGAGGGGCGGTGGGCTCCAGTGGTGGTGGTGAGGCGGCGGCTCTGGAGGTGGAGGGGCGGTGGACTCCAGTGGTGGTGGTGAGGCGGCGGCTCTGGTGGTGGAGGGGCGATGGGCTCCGGTGGTGGTGAGGCAGTGGGCTCCAGTAGTGGTGGTGGTGAGGCGGCGGCTCTGGTGGTGGAGGGGCGGTGGGCTCCAGTGGTGGTGAGGCGGCGGCTCTGGTGGTGGAGGGGCGGTGGGCTCCAGTGGTGGTGGTGAGGTGGTGGCTCTGGTGGTGGAGGGGCGGTGGCCTCCAGTGGTGGTGGTAAGGCGGCGGCTCTGGTGGTGGAGGGGCGGTGGGCTCCAGTGGTGGCGGTGAGGCGGCGGCTCTGGTGGTGGAGGGGCGGTGGCCTCCAGTGGTGGTGGAGAGGCGGTGGGCTCCAGTGGTGGTGAGGTGACAGAATGGTCATTGCAGGCTGTAAGCTTTCCTGAAGAGAGGAGTTTTCAGGTTTCTTCTAAAGGATCTGGGGCGCCCCACCGGTCTGGACGCCACGAGGGCTACTGCACCCAAGCCTGGGTGTGGTTCTCCTGTAGTCAGGAGATGGGGGATAGTAGATCTGAGATTCTCAGCAAACACCCAACACACAGACCCTAGATACGGACATGGGTGGACCCGCTGTAGGGAAGCCCCAGTACAAGGGAGGAGGATAGGGTAGAGAAGTGTATAGAGCCAGGAGACCTGCGGAGATCAGATCTGTGGGATTCACAGCGGATGGTTTTACCGATTGCTCCAAAATTACAGGAACCGGCGCTGTGCAAAATATAAATCACAAGGAAACCTGAGGCCAAGGAGGAGCGGTCACAAATTCTGATCACACAATATAAAGGTAGGGTTACACGTTTCAATATCGTTGCGATATTGCAATTCAATGGCGCGGGAGCGCGCATTTAGTGCACGTTTCTCCCGCATCGCATCGGAGGTTTACACGTTGTGATTTCTGATACTTCTAGCCATTGCCTCGCCCGTATGACGACCAAAGGCTGGACAACACAGAGCCACGCCAGGACACCCACACTCCAGAGCACCGCACTATGGACAGCAAAATAAAAGAAACGAAGGGTCCAGGTGAAGGACAAAGCAGTCATCCAGGACAGACAGCGACGGGTCCTGGCCAGAGAAAGCCTGAAGCCCCCCCAACACATCGTCCAGAAGCAATCGCCAGCAGAAACGCCAACCCGTTAGACAACAATGGATATCACAGGAGGACAGAGGTCCAAAGGAAGGGTGAGAAAGCCCAGTCAGGCCAACAATGAGGACCCAGGAGGGCGGAAGAAGCGGAGTCCAGGAACAAACACAACAAGCAGACCCCAAGCATCGCCAAACCAGCGAAGAATTGCCACCTATGTAGCAAACCTAGAATCGACCGTCAAACCCAGCACGTACAAAGTGCCGGATCAAAGATGCCGGCCCCAACCACATGTAGGAGGAAGAAAAAAAAAAAAAAAAGTGTATGCTGTAGCTTGCCGGCCACCACAGCATAGGAGAAAGAAAAAACCTCTCCATGCCCCATGGGGACAGGAAAGACACTGGCTAGTGGGAGGGGGGAGTGTCCTTTTAACCTCTTCTGCTTCCTGTCCCAATTAGGGCGTGGCGAGGCTACCTCTTATGCTGTCGTGGAAGGTGACTAGAGAAAACCGCAGTGTGAAACCAGCCTTAGATTGTATTTAGTGAACAACGTGCTGACTGAGACCGATAATAACCAATGTCTTGATCACAGCTCGCCTCTCCATTGCCTCACACTGGCGATCGCCTACCCCCCCCCCTCCCACCTTGTAGCGAGACTGAAACAACATTTCTCGTATGAGATCCTGCTAGCGCACGATTAAGGCTGCCTTCAGACTTGCAGATACCTCCGCAGTGTTTTACAGAGGCATCTGCATGCAGACGGCGGCCCCTATGTTTATAATGGAGCGCACGGCGGTCTGCAGATGCTTGCAGACCACCGTGCGCACCCATTCACTCCTATGTGATGTGTGCGCAGGTGGATGCCCGCGTACAGATCACACTCTCGTCCGCACCAGGGACACAACATGTTGCGTCCCTGGTGCGGACAAGAGTGTGTGATCTGTATGCGGGCATCCACCTGCGCACACATCACATAGGAGTGAATGGGTGCGCACGGTGGTCTGCAAGCATTTGCAGACCGCCGTGCGCTCCATTATAAACATAGGGGCCGCCGTCTGCATGCAGATGCCTCTGCATAACACTGCGGAGGCATCTGCAAATCTGAAGGCAGCCTTAGTTGCAGAAATAAAGTTCTGAATTGGTGGATTCCTTGGGTATTAACCCTTTACAACACAGTGACCTTGTCACCTTGAGATGACCGATAACTATACCAAGATGGGTTCTTGATAAATTTTTATTTTGCCGAATATATACTAATTTTGTATGCCTTGCCAATGCTCTTTTGTAAAGCTTTGTTTGGATGGTCTGTGTACCCCCCCCCCCCCCCACACACACCCCTCTCCACCCTCTTTGCCCCCTGTTAAAGTCACAAACTTATTATTGTTTCTATTTGCCCTCATGTGGGTGTTCATATTATTGTTACTGCTCCTTTTAAGTCAATAAAAACCAAAATGATTCAAAAAAAAAAAAAAACCCTGAATTCAGATGTCTTCCGCTCCTCACTTGGTAAAAGACTGACAACTCAAGACATCTTGAGAAACCTGATGACACGATCTAGTAGATGAAGAGTCACATCTCCACTCACCATTAGGATCAGTGACTCCTTACAGTGCAGACTCCTGATCCTGGGGCATTGTAATTAGAGTGTAAGCTCCTGTGATCAGGTCTGCAGTAAGATGCCAAGCTGACGAGGGAGGGGGATCCTGATTAATGGCACAGACAGCGCATTGGTTATAAATATTGTTTATTTATTTTAGTACAAGTTTCCTTTTGCTTCACCACACAAGGACCAGGCCGGATGCCCGGCTACAATGGAGGAAGCCGGAGCCGCCATGTTAGATGGAGACGCTGTTCTCAATCATCTTGGGGTCCAGGTACAGGTAGGACACGCGCCGGCTCTGGTCTCGCTCATGGATGATCTTGGAGATCTCGGACAGTTTCTCCTGGAATTCTTTAATGAGTTTCTTCGGAGTCTCCTCAATAAAATGCTCATCGGGGAAACTCCCGAGAGGTCTCTACAAGAGGAGGAAGATGATGAGCAAGAACAGAAGAGGAATAAGATGGAGAAGAGCATGTGTCTCAGAATTCACCTTCTAAGAACCCCGAGGATGACGCCACCCCAAGTGATGATGGCAGGGGAAGGGGAAATAAAGTTGCAATTTGGAGAGAGGCCATATCACCAGCCAGGAATCATCAGCTCTGGGAGTTTCCAGGCTACAAAGGATGGACTTATCCTTCTAAGGAACCTTTCCTCAGACAAGGAGCCTCCATAGCCTCCACCCTCTTCTGCTAACATTAGTCATATTTAGAGATTACATGTTTTGCCATTCCTCACTGGTCAGGACCTTTCCTAGGTAACCCCGCCATGCCCTTTAGGGGACATGTAGAACTGTGGGTAGAGGAGTCATTGACTGTCATCAGGGTGTTACCGCCACCTCCAGGTGTCCCATCATGTAGGGTGGCTTGTACTCACCCGGTCCTGGGGCTCCTTGCTCAGCTGCCACACAGCAACTAATCCAATAGCTGTTGTATTGACATCAGGCAGAGAATCCAGGATGGTCTGTAGTGTGGTGACCCCTTTGGCGGAGGGTGGGGGGCTCTTCATAGAGGTTGGTCCATTGGGCATCCAGGAATAGAAGTCAAACTGCAGAGGAAACAGAACAAAGCCGAGGTCAAATAACGTGCAAACATTAATCATCTGTGGCTTTAGTCACCCAAATCATTGTCTGCAGTCAGAAAAAGAAAATAAAAAAAAGTTCCTTTCCCCAAGAGCTGACAATCTATTCCTCCTTTTGGAGTCTGTGGAACACTCCCTCCCCCTCCTTCAGGTATTTACTAGGCCGAGGTATGCGGTTTACATTATAGGAGAACGCAGTTTATAGCGCTGAACTCCAGCAAAGATGAATTTACTTGTTTCCTCAGAATCCCTGTTTGCTGAGTATAAACACTAAGGCAGAAGCGGCATCTTACATTAATATGGTGATTTCCAGGATCACACCTGGGGGAACGCACAGCATTATTGTGCATCACTGAGGGATGCCAGAAACCTGGGAAATTACTGCCCATCACAACTAGATCATGCCTGGTCTCCATCAAGAGGAATTCACAGCTGATAACGTGTGATGAAGGCTGAGATACGGCAGAGAAGGAACGTGGATTGTCTCTAAGGGCCAAAACTCCTTCATAACCCGCCCTGAGATCACTGGGGAGGAGGGAGAGGCGCTAATAAAAGCTGGACACCCCATGTGAGTTCACATCCATGGAGAGACAGCGGAGACCCACAGGAACCTTCATCTGCACCACAGCCAATGGGGTATACTTCATTATATGTATTACATGTACAAGGGAAGGGGGTCTATATGTAGGGGAGACAAGACTAAAGCTTACAACAAATCCTCAGACAATGAATGATATCCGGATCTCCCTGTGGCAGAGCGTTTTAGTAGCTCTGATCACAGGATGATCCACATGAAGCTGCTCATATTAGAAAGGTCATTTCAAGTCAGTGACAAGAATCCGGAAACCAACTGATGACCTTCTACACATTCAGAGCAGGAATCACATGGATTTGTGTCTTTCTACATCAATTCTCTGAACAGACCCCAATCAGTGGACAATAATGGATTTAGATGTTCGGCTACGACATGATGTGCCAAGCACCTAGCACAGATTATCCAAGTCCAAGCTACTTTAACTGAAGAAAAGGCAGGGTTAATGTCCCTCATAGGTGAAGGATTCTCCTCCACTCACCTGAGCACTATTGACGGCTGCGTGCTGAGCAGAACATCTGAAGATCACCATGGTCAGGTATGTCACCAGCGAGGACACAGTCTCCAGGGAGGACGGGATTCCTGGAGGAGCAGATGGGCGAGAAGTCAGTACTAGAGCAGGTGATGTGTGGACGCCATATATCAGGCCGACTGGGGTCTGTTATGGGTACAGAACCTTAATAGGATGGGCCAGGATAAATCCCATAGTGTCAGGTTGGACTGTGGCTCACCCCCTGCAGGACATCATCACCCCTCACTAGTGATGTCCTCTGTACAGTAACTGCTTGTCTGGAGTCTGTAACATCAGAACTTCATCCTCTCCCATGTGGCTGAACCTGGGTCACCTCTGACAAGTAAAGGTCATCTGTTTCCTTATGATGAAGGAGCCTCCCGACTGTTACCCTCCACTACTAACACCATGGGGGACACCACTCACCACCATAAGAGCGAGCAGTAACCTGCAGCGTTACCCCCCACATGTCCACACCAGCACCCCCTTACCACTGTCCCCAGAACCTGAGCATGGCCACCACCATGAGGGACAGGATCTGACCGCTGCTCAGTGACGGAGGACCCGGCCTGGTGTATGACAGCCATACCTGAGGACTGATGTTGGAGGAAGCCCTTCTGGTAGATCTCGGCCACCCAGGCCTGCAGTTCTGGATCTGTCCGCACAGACTCGTCCCCCTTATAATAATACTGCACAATGCCGGATACAAAGCTGGAAGGAGGAGATGAGATTAGATCAGGGCCTCCTATATATTGTAGGGTTATCTCCAGCCCCCGGTCATTGGAAGGACATTATGTGCCAGTCATCTGGACACAGTGTGGGTGATATCAATACCATTATGTTGGTACAGTATTGGCCCCATTAATATCAAGCTTTCCTGTAGTCCCAGCTACAGGGGCCGAGAACGACCAAGTGGGTAGAGATTGTCCTCCTGCATGTGGGGATGTGATCTGCACATTTACTACCAGGCCCATTATTCTGAGCTGTACTATACCAGCCCCTCATGTCCTCCCCATCTAGAGCGGTCATGTATACGCCACCTCTCCATCGCCTCCCAGATCATCTTCCCATCATCTCTGTAGTAGTAATTAGGAATGGTCTCCAATCCCCGGGCCTGGATGTCGTCAGGCAGGCAGAGGCCGCTGTATGTCACCTCCCGCATCGCCTTCTCCAGTAACACATGGATGGAGTTTGCACAGAGAGCCGTGTTCTACATAGGAAAGGGGGAATATAAATACCAGAGTGAGGACAACATGGCTGACATCATACAGGGCGGCCATCAGGGATTGGACAATCCAGGTCTTACACTTCTGCTGCCAAACAAAGGCCTAAACCTGGGACTGAGAGCAGAGAACAAGAGGAGCAATAATTAGATGCCCCTGAGGGTCATCATAGAAGACAAGTAACCATGAGCTTGTAGGACACCGGGATGGAGACAGAAGTATGGAGGATCCTCATATTCCCGTTACAGATCAGACCAGGGGAGAAGGTACAGGCCGCCTGAATGTCCACCACACACAGGACCATCACTGAATTGTAGGGCTGGAGAAGACCTCACCAATCATAGGCCGACCCCGGGGGTGACCGCAAGAAGTGGATGACAAGGCAAACCCCCCCTACACCTTCCGGGCCTTTCCCACCTGTCACATGGCATCTCTAGCCCAGTGCTGACTCCAGGCGGGATGTGACCCATCTATGGAGACCAAGCATGACCCGGGGCCTACTGACCCCTGGAAGGAGCACCGGGCTGGAGAGGAGCCAGGAGACTATTGGGAGCAAGAAGAGGAAGGATCTTATATATTACAGTAGATCACAGATAATAAGGGGCAATAAACTCATGGAGAGTAATCAAGTGTGGAGAGATCAAGTCATCATCACTAATGTGTATGGGGCCAATATGACCAACCATGTAATGGCCGATTACTCCAGATCTTATCCTACATTACAGCTGAGATCCAATGATCCCGACATTAAAGCTCTAAGTGACCTGATGGATTCTGTTATGTAACGTTCTTCCCTCATCCTCCAAGATGGAGTTCATGTAACTAGTGATGATTGTGAAGGTGCTGGATGGGGGAAGTAATGAGACATTTATCACATTCTCCACTGAGATACATTGTAACAAGAAAACCTTCCAGACCCAAAACTCAGTTCATGTCTATGGCCCAAGAGGTCCAAACCGCTATGAGGCGTCTTCCAGAAGGACGGACCACCCTACACCATCACTAGAGTCTGCACAGACTCCTCCATCTTCACTACAGGCATTTGGGAAAGAAGGTGGCGTTAACCCTTCCAAAGCCGCTTGGCAATGGGTTCATGGCTTCTATCCCTAGTGCAGAATGTTCTATAAGAGGACCGGTCTGGTGGCTCAGCCCTGCAGACTGGTCTAGGCTGACAATACAGGAGCCCTGTCCTCACCAACCCTTGATGTCACTATGGGGGTTTAGGCAGGTGACTCCTCTGAAGGGGGACATTGCTCCTTCTACTTGGCATTGACTGACAATAGAACAAACCAAGAACTAAAGATCAAACAAGACACAAATCCAAGCTGCTGCACAGCTCCACATCCTCAGGGACAATAGAAAGTCCCTCCTGGAGTCCATTATTTAAGGGTTAAATTACTCCGGTCTACAAGATGCTTATTAACCAGATAATGGAGACATTCCCTTCATCCAGTAGCCTCCAGTCCAGCTTCATGGACCCTCGTCTACCAAACTCCAATAACCCTTACTGCAACAATGGAGCTTCTTTGTTCAGTGCAGATCGTGTCTGGGATCAGTTTATGGCACATTCACTTCTATAGTAACCGCTATTACTAGTGACAACCTGCTTAATATCCAGCAAGTTTTCACAGCCCCTCCCCCATGTGACCAGTTGTATGGGATCATTGACTCACTTGATCAAAGACGCCTCCAGGAGCAATGAGGACACTTCTGGCGAGAGTATTGATGCTCAGTGTGTAGCGGACATGAGGGATAACAAGCTGCAGGAGACAAGAAATAATGAGGGTTTCAGAGGGTCAGTACCTTGGTTGAGCCGAGCTTCATCATAGCGCTTTACATGTGGAAAGGGGCATACATAGACAAGTACAATAATCATGAATACAAGGCACCGAGAGGTACAGGAGGAGAGAGGACCCTGCCCACGAGGGCTCAGTCTACAAGGGATGGGTGAGGAGAGAGGACCCTGCCCACGAGGGCTCACAGTCTACAAGGGATGGGTGAGGAGAGAGGACCCTGCCCATGAGGGCTCAGTCTACAAGGGATGGGTGAGGAGAGAGGACCCTGCCCACGAGGGCTCAGTCTACAAGGGATGGGTAAGGAGAGAGGACCCTGTCCACAAGGGCTCAGTCTACAAGGGATGGGTGAGGAGAGAGGACCCTGCCCACGAGGGCTCAGTCTACAAGGGATGAGTGAGGAGTGAGGACCCTGCCCACGAGGGCTCAGTCTACAAGGGATGGGGGAGGATACAGTAGGAGAGGAGAGAGCCAGTCATGTGACAGTATAGTGGAGCAAGGGTTACTACAGTGTGTAGCTTGTCAGGTCTTAATGGTCCTTGTGAAGGTTTCCACGGTGGGTGAGAGTCTGATGTGTTGTGGGGGGGGGGGGGGGGGGGGGGGGGGGTTTAGAGAGTTCCAGAGTATGGGGGAAACATGAGAGAAATCTTGTAACGGGGACAGATAGATTAATCAGGCAGCAGAGTTTAGGATAGATTGGAGTGGTGCAAGACTGCTAGAAGGGAGGCCAGAGAGTAGGAGGTTGCATTAGTCCAGGCAGGAGGTGATGAGGGTGTGCATGAGTGTTTTTGGTCAAGGAATGTACAGATTCATGAAATACCTTTGGAGTTGGAGAGGACTTGGATATGTGGCTTGAATGAAAGGACAGAGTCGCGGATCACCCAGAGCCACTGGTAGTTAATAGGTCATTGGTGACTTTAGTTGGGGCAGTTTTGGTTCAATAATCGAGGAGGTTAGAAGCCAGATTGTAACAGGTCAAAAAGAGGGAAAAGAGGAGGAGGAGGACAGATCTACATGGACATGCGGTTCCAGTAGTTCTGAGGGATGAGGAAGAAGTGATGTATGGTGATGGCTCAGCAGGGGAGGTGTTGGCAGCTTTGAGGATGGGCGTGATTGAGGCATGTTTGAAGGAAGACGAGGGGAAGACACCAGTTGGGTCATTCCATGGTAACCTACGTTCCATTCAAATAAAATGACTACAGACGGTTCTTTAAAGGCAGAGACAGAAATGAGTATTGAATAGTTTAATGTACAATCTACATTCACTCACTTTTGTTCCTGCCTTCAAAGAACAGTCTGTAGTCATTATTGCCTCAGTTTTTGGCTTCTGAATGTAATGTAAGTTACCATGGAATGACCCAGTTAATGATCAGTTGAGGAGTTGGGTTAGGATTGGATGAAGACCGGTGAGGTTGGGGTATGAGATGGGGCAGGTCAAGCACTCGGGTGCTGAGGTTTGATCTTGACAGGAGCAGATCTGTCATGGCGGAGGAGCTGGCTTTGGAGGAGGGCGGGTTAGTTATGAGGAGCGGCTGAGGACAAAGCTTTCCCTGATGTGATCGATCTTCTGCTGGAAGAAAGAGGCAAAGTCTCCAGCACCGGAGAGTGAGGAGGACAGAACAATCCACATACTGAACCCATTAAGTCTTGGATATTGGAGCCAGAGATCAGGTCTGTGGATCTATCAGATCTGGCTGTAATAAGGAGCAGAACGTCTAGTAGAGAAGATGTAGCGATGGGGCGGCCTCACCTTGTACACCGGATGGTTATGAGGCAGCTGCCGGTGTGTGGCCACATTAAACACTTCAGGGAAGAGATGTGTGTGGAGCAGATGATAGACCATCTGGTGGACCTGGAAGTCACAACTGCGGACCCAGATCTTGGCCAAGGTCCAGTCCCACTCATTGTCAC
This sequence comes from Allobates femoralis, assembly GCA_033576535.1. Lineage (NCBI taxonomy): Eukaryota > Metazoa > Chordata > Amphibia > Anura > Aromobatidae > Allobates > Allobates femoralis. Next base: position 750,527,860 of record JARQOC010000002.1, read on the forward strand.
TGGGCAAGAAGATCGGCGTCTGCTCTCCTGGAGTCTGACCCAACTGGAATGGAAACAGAAGAGACGAAATACATCCAGAAAGCTCAAAACATGGAGCCAATAAATCATACAATGCTGCCAATACATGGCCAACCCTCCTGCCCAGAGCGTCCATGGTCTCCAGGCCTAGGTGACCCGGCTCTACCCTCTTCTGATCATTTATCTGCAGGTCATTCTAGGCTCATCTTCCACATTATGGTACTAACATGTAATCGTGAGGCCATCAGAACCGCACCGGTGACAATCACCATTAGAGCTGGGCTCAACCGAGAGTCAAGATCCAGAACCAGAACAGAACTGGATAAGTCCGGGCCATCAACCATTTCTCCTACTCCAGTAACAGGAGAATTACTCTAGATGGAAATATACGAGGTCTAAACTGATTGATCTCTGCAGATGTGTGTAATTCTCTTTATAGCTTCACGGTTTATATATTAGATTTAAAACCTGAATGTTTTGGTCTTGTATATCCTGAGGAATCCATAGCCTCCGGACAGTATGTATTTTGGGGACTCATCACCCCATGTGTTTGATGAGTAGCTGTCACAAAAGAGCAAGGAGATGCCCAGCACTAGGGTATGAGCGAGTCCTAAATTACTCGGAATCGCTAGACCCGCACGAGTCCGAGCCCAGGACTCGGTACTCGTGGCGAGTCTAGCGAGTCAAATGTTAAAGAATAGGGAATATGGATTCGCGAGTCCCGAATAGATAATACAGGACTCGGAATCGCAGACTCGCTAGGATTCGGAGCATTGGACTCAGGGGCTGGCTGGAGCCTCTTCCCCTGGGTGGCAGTTAGGTATCCCCGGCCCTGGTTGAGAAGCGGGGGGAGTGGGGGGGGGGGGTGCTGTCGGGTCCAGGCAGCCTTGAGAACCGGGGGGGGGGGGGGGGGGTGCTGTCGGGTCCAGGCAGCCTTGAGAACCGGGGGGGGGGGGGCCTTGAAAAGCGGGGGGGGGCTATCAAAGCTGACCTTACCTCCTCCAGCCGCGAAGCAGCCCGCCTGCCGCAAACCGACTCGCCGGCCGCAAAGCGACGCCCGATTTGGACTCGTTACTGAGCGAGTATTCGCTAAAAGACTCGCCGATTCCCGAGTCCAGCGAGTCCCTTAAGAATCGCCGAGTAACGAGTCCTAGCGAGTAGACTCGCTCATCCCTACCCAGCACCAAATAAAGGGGGAGATCAGGGACAGGGGAAAGAGGACTCTGACTAGGGAGATTTGGACACTGACCTGTCCCTAACTCCCTAGATGTGTCCCTTCTCCTGGTGTGTGATCTCAGGCCCTGGGCCATCACTGGCTGCTGACTCAGGCAGTGAGATGACACTAATCTCACTACTGTGATAAGTTACAGGAAAATACAAACAGCCGGTGTATAACAAAGAGCAATTCCAAGGCTGTAACAGGAGCAAAGTCTCCATGGGGGTGGGGTCAGCATAGAAGAACTATAACTGGCACATGGAAGAGCCAGGAGTGAGATTAAATAACAAGAGGGAGTGGCAGTAAGGAGCAGCAGCTGAGTATAGAGCAAAAGGAATTGCAGCAGTAATGAAATATTCATTCCTAACCCCTTCTGCACCAAAAGAAACCAAAACCAGCAGACTCAGATTATGCCATCAACTCCTCGCTTTGACCTTCTGATCACAGAGGCCACAAAGGCTCTAGCTGGATGTGACATGATGGTGGTGGCAATGTGTTGTGTATCCAGTGTGTGCACTGTTGGGAGTGATTTATAGCCTGTAATTAGAGGTTCAGTATGAAGAGATGCATTAACCCTTCCAGGTGGATGAAGAGTGTACAGGACAGGTGAGGCATTAGATCTTCTGCACACCTCTGCCATTCTTCACCCACTAATACAGATCAGGTTATAGCCTTCATGCAGGAGACGTATAGCAGGAGTCTTGGTAGGATTCTGCATTACTACCTCAATACTCATCAGCACAATATCAGCTCCGGTCGTCCTCAGTGAGGATTTCCCAGTCATTACTGAGTTACCAATGTCACCTGGTGGAGCAGAACAGAGATCACTAGTGGAGAGGTGAGCAGAGATACAAGGACAGAGGATGAGAATAACCCTAGGACTGAAGTATGATGTGACTGGACAATACCTGGATAGCGATGGGGCGCAGCTGGTCCTGGGGGTCCTTCCACAGCAGACACATGGGGGCAGTCAGGTATTGGGGCTTCCCATTGATGGACTTATTAGGAGGAACTCCCTGGAGGATCTTGTAGTTGGCCAGGAAGACATTTCCTTCTGTAAGATCAGAGGACACGATGGAGATGTTCACACACTGGGGAGGGATCATACGTTACCTGGGCATCAATCCCTCACCTGCAGCTCCTTATCCAGGTGTGTGGAGGACCCCAGAGAGGAGGCCACCATGCTGCTGCTGACCGGGAAGGTCTCCGGTAACTTCATGCATTTCTTTATCATCATTGGGTTAACTCCATTCAGATACTGGTAACCAAAGAAGGAGTCCTCGTTCCAGATCCGGGAGACCTCATCTGGGAAACACAAGACTGGTCAACAATAACCAGGAGGACGGCATCTCCCTACCAGGACCATCAAGTATGAAGAACAACAGGGCAAGGATAAAGATGCCAGAAGAGACCAATCACCTATGAGATCCCTCATTACTGCTGTCCTCCCACCGCTCTTTGCTTACTGGAGCCTGAACCTTTCCAGAATGTTCTAAGAACCTTTCAATGTATCTACAGAAGAGACGTGAAGTGACCAAAAGCAGGAGGCAGTCAGCGCCCCATACCGCTGAAGAACCGCTACTAGGCCTTCACATCGGACAACTAGAAGGGCTTTACCCACATAGACCACCTCAGTAGGCAATTAATATTATGGATGACTGGCATCTAACCTCTAAGTGCAAGCAGAAAAAAATACATACTAATGAAAATAGGAGATATCTGCTGCAACACTAACACTAAACATGCACAATTCATGAGGTCAATGAGCGGCCGAGCTGCACAGCTAACACAAGAAACATGATAAAATGTATTATGTCACACTGCCCTAGAATATATTGCAAGTTGGAAGACTTAGCATCAGCAGTGGCCACTGCGGAGCGCCCGGTGACCAACGACAAGGTGCTTCCATCTCACGGGTCCTATCACTATGACTAACAGAGTTGTGCAATGTGGATGGGTTGATATGCCCTTATTTTTAATTGAAAAAGGAAAAGTGTGTGCTGGACTCCAACAAGATGGAGACCCAAGCCGGCCTCAGAGGGGAAGGGGTAGGGAGCTCGTGTCCTTGTGGATAGGTCCCGCTCCAGCAGGGATAAACCCTAGATCTAGGCTGCACTCCGGATAAAAGCCAACAAGGGACGTAATCCAGCGAGAGGAGTCAGGAGAGGCTTCAGGTGTAAAGGCTTGTGTATTCAGCCCATTTATAATCCCTACATGGATTGATCAGGCACGCCATTACATCTGAAGCCTCTGCTGACTCCTCACTGGAGTATCTCCCTTGTTGGAGTCCATTACAGAACAAGGGAGAGTGAACAGGACTCTACCAGTAACCGGCTACAGCAATGGGGTCACCAATGTTCTGGGTTCCTTGACCATGGAGTGGATTACCTGTATGGACTCCTTGCTAGAGATGGGTTAAATCCTCTGAATAAGGTTTGGTAGACATCTTGCTACACTCATCAGGAGAGTTCACCAATCCTTCATGACCAAGGGTGTAATAGTGCACCATCAGCCATGTCCCTCCCTGTGACGTGGGCTCACGCTCAGCTTACATCAGTCCCTGCACAGGTCAGATGATCCGATCAGTGATGATGAATCATTGTCAGTCACTGACTGTTCTCCAAAGCCCCATGGTGGGATGGGGGAGCGGGATGGGATGGGGGAGCGGGATGGGATGGGGGAGCGGGATGGCGCCTTCCCTGCCATCACCACAAAGCATTTCATGATCAATAATGATAGTTGTGGCTCCTATAACTGATCAGGACAGAAGGGCGGTGACACCTGAAGTCTTGGTTCTGTTGAAGTAGAACACGGTCTTGATGTCTTCTAGACGTCTCCAGGAGTCGGTGCATTGGGTGAAGCCTTTTACTCCGACTTCCAGTCCTCTGTAGGGAAACACAGAAGGTCAACTGGTTTCCAGTGTGGAGAACCCAACAAATGGGAACATAAAGGCCAAGACAACATGAGAGTGAGAAATACCAGATCGTCCATCTACTAGAACCAACTGGTGATCTATGGCCGGGACGTGGTCCAGGCTTTACTAGACTCCGCACATAATCCTGTATGTGATCATCAGTGGAGGCCACCATGGGTCATATGTAAGGAGAAGCCACCGATACCACAGCAGTGACATGTGCTCCTGATGGGTGAAGCCTGGAGCCTCCACCAATACGAGATCTAGATGGAGCTCATGTTATACAATTACACCAGTGATGGAAGGTTACGTGCTCTGGACATTCCCAATACAACACACTGGAGAAGGTGGAGAAAGTGGTGGAGCCATTACTGAATACCTACGCCATGAGCTGGGTGATCTGGAAGCTGCTCTCCTTCTGTGTGGAGTATTGCTCATTCAGAGGTAGGTCTGTGGCCCTATCTGCGTCCATGCAGTACGGGGTCCCGGGAGTGTACAGCTTCCACCTGTATATAAACACAGTTACACATGATCTTGGGGACCCCATCGTCCACATCTTGTGGCCGTCCTGCTGTGAGGACTATGTGGGGTCACTCACTTGTAGATGTCTCTATTCCTCTCCAGCTCTTCTGTCCTATGATCCATGCAGACATGGCTGGAGGGTAATATACTGCCTGAAACAAGGACAGGTCACAGTAAGTAGCGCCCCCTGCAGGGACTGACCAAGCTCCATCCTTACATGCATGAACCCTGCCCAATGCAGACAATGGCAGAGAAGCCATCCCCCTCAGATTACACCCCCTCTTACCTATGCCATGAGGGATCACCATATTGGTCTGACCAGAGACCCACAAGTACACAGGGAAACAGTGAAGCTTCCCATCGGGGGAGGTGACGTGGATATAGCGGCCGTACCAGGCGTCCTCAACCGGGAAGACATGGGTCTCTTTGTGGAGTCGCACCGACAGCAGATCCCCAACATCCTTCTCAATGGTCACATCAAAGGTCCGCTCCTGACAAGGGAAGAACATGGACACCGGTGAAGATCAATACCCCAAGGCACTCACTGTAGACAACCGTCCATATGTACAGAGCGTCCACCCTCCTGTGCACATTACATGACCCCGATATTGAGGGTCTCCATCAGTCTGGAGCAGCACGGACAGTCAGCCATCAAGAAACCCAACAGACTAGATCCCCAACCCTGAACCCTAGAGACCCAGGGGGGACAGATAAACCCTTCTTAACCTCCTTGTATTGAATTGTAAAGGCGGCTGCCCACATACTATCAGCATTAAGTCATTGTATTCTTCATGACCATCTCCCATTCACCAAGACGAGGGTCATCCTGGAGGCCCCAACTAAGGTCACCCTACAGGTGGTGTAATAAAGACCCTCACCGATCCGGGCAGCCACAGGTGGGACAGCTTCTTCTTGGCGCTCTCTCCCTTCTTCCCAATAAGACTGATGGAGATGGAGTCAATGGTCCCAGAGAGCAGATCCTGTCCAGTGGCCACCGTCACCTTGTAGGGCCCCATGTCTTCAGTGGAGGCTCTGACAACACTGGGGGTCACCAGAGGAGAGGCTATAGGTTAGATGGGCCGTGTCCTCTAGATCCCAGCACTAGTAGTATGTAGAGTTGTGAGGTTCATGGACACCGGGGCTCAGTTATGTCTACACAAGAGACACAAGTGGAGCCATTCTGCTTATAAGAGATTTATATAGAGATTGATACAAAAGAATAAGTAACATAGTAATTAGTGTGAGGCGGCTTCACATCTAGAGGTGTCTGTGTGGGGATCCTGGTTTATGCAGGATTACATGGACATGACTGGATCACAGGACACTTGTGTCCAATCAGATTGTGACAGATCTGATTTTAGCCTCTTTGAAACCGGAAATAACATTCTGCGCATGCGCGGTGCACTAGATCAGATCAGAGAAAATACGATTTTTTACCGGATCCGAAGACCATAGATCCCCATGTTATTTACTGCAGACAGCATTGGATCTGTGCCTGTCCGATTTGACCAAGATCACAGCAGAGTCCAATCATGGGAGCAGGAAAAAAATAAAAATTAAAAATTAAATTAAACAAAAAAATCTGATACAATCACATCACAAAACTGCCAATCGGAGGCCATTTACAGACCAATCCGATCCCATCCGTGCCCATAGAGATACATGGAGGCCAAAACGGATCCGTGGTGATCTGTTCTACAATGGACAGACATGGAGGCCAAAAAATACTGATGTGAAACCTGCGCAAGATTAAAATGGTGACACAGAAGCTGCAGGTGTTACAAGAGATCCACAGGGCAAAGGATTACCACAAACATAGCGTGTATGGTAATCTATAGATCTGAATGAGATTGTGCCGATCATTCACCCTGTGGATCTCTTGTCACCTCTGCAGCCTCGGTGTCACCATCTTAATATCACACTAATACTAGGTTACAATTCTTTAGCTTCTGTATATGAATCCTTAGTTAGCCGGATACCTTCACCTGTTTCTCCTTTATGTACATGCTGAGCGGTCTGAGCTGCTGTAGCCATAATCCGGTACAAGCTGTATATGACATAAGGATCCTATGGATTGGTCGTCTCAATTATGTAGGAGGGGGGTATTAGAGAAAAAGCAAACAAAAAATAAAAAATGTCCGTACTTAGTCTGGTGTTCGGATTAGTGTCTCCTATAAGTGTCACCACGGACGGGTGAAACAAGGCCGGTTGCGGGCAGAGCATACATCCATGTGTTACAGACTTGACACAATGGATCCACAGATTGCACATGGACAGCGGTCACTACATACTCACCTCCCTCCAGCACTGCTGCTCCTCTCACTTCCGGGCCGCTCTTTGGGTCATTGAAGATTCAGGAGCCTAATGAGCAGCAGCAGAAGTGAGAGGAGCTGTCAGCGCTGGAGCGAGGGGAGTATGAAGTGATTTATTTTTAGGATTGTATCTGTAGTCTGTGCACAGAGATGACATCTGTCTACATGGACATTTTGACCAAAAGTTGTCCATACTGCTGCAAAAAAAAAACCAGACAGGTCTCCAGGTGGAGCACACAGACACACGGTCCATGCAGAAATACAGACATGTGAATGGGGCCATAGGGGAACATGTGTCCCTGTATGTCTGTGCCTCCAGCATGTGTCAGCACAGACCACATAGATGCCGATGGCACAAGTGTGAAGGAGGCCTAAGGGTGTGTTCACACAGGAGAATAGTGGTGTATAGTTTGTGCAGCCTGCACCGCACACATGGCTGCACACTGCAGAGATAGCGGCTGGACATTGGCGCTTTTTACCACTTTTCTATGGTCAAATCTGCAGTGGATCAGCATGAAGAATTGATGCTGCAGATTTTTCTGCACTAACAGCATTAAACAAGGGACAGGGACAGGGACAGGACGGCTCACATCACATACACTTTGCTTAGAGAAGTCACTGCTGCAGATTTAGTGCAGATCTTCTGCCATAAGCATCACACACAGCCCCTGAGTGGTGAAGAGAAGGTGACAGCGCCCAGCAGACATGACTACAGCCTGCACAATGATGAGAGCCATAGTCCTCTCCACCCTCCCACACACTCACCTCTGTGGCTGCAGTCTGAGCTCAGGCTGGTGAGCAGCCACTTTATAGGAGACTAACGAGCCCCAGCCGTGGACAGACGGGCGGGGGCCCGGATAGAGACACTATGGAGCCGCTTCTCCAATGTTATCCATTTTACCACCGCCCAAATAGAAAGATGGACACGTCATGCGGTAGGCCTGTTTCACATATCCGTGTCTCCAGCACGTGTGTAGTGCATGCAAGCACGGACATATGGAAACTCATTAAGGTCTATGTGTGGTGCCCCTCTGGCTCGGCGCCACAGGGAGGTATTGCAGTATGACAACCAAGTGTGATATCTCTGTAAGGCGGGCGTCACACATCCGTGTCACCACAGAAGAGTGAAACATGGCCGTTTAGGGGCGGGGCGTGCACACATGTGTGCAGTCTGTGTGCTGTGTGCTATCCGTGGGGCTGTGGATAGCACACGGACAGCCTGTCACCCGCATACTCACCTCCCTCCAGCGCCGCCTCTCCTCTCTCTTCCGGGCCGCTCTTGGGCTCAGTGAAGTGAATATTCATGAGCCTAATGAGCGGCACCGGAAGTGAGAGGAGCAGACACCGCTGGAGCGAGGGGAGAGGAGCAGACACCGCTGGAGTGAGGGGAGAGGAGCAGACACCGCTGGAGTGAGGGGAGGAGGAAATTCTTTATTTTCATTTTTTTCACTTTTGTCCGTGGTCTGTGCACACGGATATCACACTGTGAACATCCGTGTGCAGGGCGTTTGGACATAAATGCGTTCCGTGGCTCCGCAGAAAAACAGACAAGTCGCCGGAAACATGGACGTCTGCATGGGTTCATAGAGATCGTGTGTCCCGTATGTCCGTGCCTCCGGCATGTGTCTGCACAAACCGCCCACGTGCCAGAGGCAGGGATGAGTGAAACCGGCCTAAGTTGTCAGTTCAGGGTGTAACCTATGGAGTCTGTTCTTGCACACACTTAGGACTAGGCCATTTAGAATAGGGGGGACCGGTAATTTAGTAGGTCCCAAAAGGGGGTAGAGTTAGTGAGAGAGAGACAGTTTACCTCAGACAGTGCTGGGAAGGCAGTCAGGAAGGACAGGCTTGATAGCACAGCCGACAGGAGGGATCCCCATCTTGAAGTGGGGGCCCAGGACAGAGGACAACGTACCAGGACGGGTTGGATCCGGCTGGTCACGTAGGGGGAAGACACTGGCAACGCGGGAAGCCGAGGCGGCCAGAAGTGCACCACAGACCGACGAGCTGCGGGCCCACAGTAACCGGGTTGCCGACAGCACCACAAGGACATCTCACCCCTCAGAATAGAAACCGGTTGAGGGCACGAGAGGTCGTGGACTGAATTCCGGTGGCGGGAGAAATCGTGCGCTCCTGCTGCTCCTGTCTGTTCCGGTAAGGGACTGACTTAGAAGACTAGTGACAGACCGAAGGACTGGCGGGAGAGCGCTGTGAAGGTGGAAGAATCAGGAAGAATAGGACAGACCCCAAAAGACAAAGAGAGTAAACATCCAGAGACTCCATAAGGGGGACCCTGAACCGGCAACATCCTCCCGGTAAACCAAACTGTACCGTGTATTGTTTACCATCTGCCGATACTCAGTAAAGTGGAGTTAAACTTGAACTGGTTTCCAGTTGTTCTTCCCGTCAGTGCCCGGAGGGCTCAGCATTACTTGCGGCTCAGCAAAGGGGTAAGAACTGCAACAGCAGCACCTACAATTACTCCCCTCACCCTCAACCATCACTGCTGCCCTGAGGTAATAGCTCCACCTGTGAGGAGCTGGACCACTCTCTGCTGCACCCACCATCACCTCAGCGGCCGGCCTGCAGCGCCGGTACCTGTATTACCGGGAACTACAGGTGGCGTCACATTTCCCCTGTAAATATTCCCTTCTCCCCTCACCATCCAACAAATGATAACCAGGGCACGGAACCGGGATCCCATCCACCCGTGATCCCCCATCCAAGCCACCATCAGCCCCGATGTCCAAGTACCCCAAGCCCTGACCGCATCATATGGCCCCTTCTCACGTCTGTTATTCCACACAGATATGTCCATTTTTCAGCAGCAGCACGGATGCATGAACCCATTCAAGTGAATGTGACCATTCCACAAACATCCTGCACACGGGTGTCATGCGTGTGACATCCATGTGTATGGACCTGAGTCAAGAGTTTAAAGTGTAAAAACACAGAATGTTCTACCCCTGTCTCCAGCGATGTCCTGTTCTCTCTCCTCTGGAGCTCGTTAGTCTCATGAATATTCACTGCTCTTCTGTCCGGGTTAAGGGCCCGTTCCATGCTACGATATCGTTGGTATGTCACGGCTTTTGGGGCGGTGCAACGACGTCGTTGTGTGTGACACGTAGATACGACCAGCGATAAGTCGGCTGATCATTGATCGCAGGTTTATGAACCGGACCATAAATCAGTCGTCGGTTCATCCTGCAGCATCGTTGTGTGTGACACCGTGATAACGATCTCGTTTATGACTTCACCTATTCAGAACTGGAGGACGTTGGCGACCAAACAACCGCAAGTATCGTTCCCTTGTCCCTGAATCGTTGCTGCGTCGTTCATGATATCTGTACGTGCGACACCTCAGCAGCGACCATTAAACGATGTCCCAGTGATCTCAGCCAAGTCGGATCGTTGGTCGGATCGCAGAGACATTGAAGTGAGCAACGGGCCCTTTACATGCAACGATATCGCTAATGATATCATCGCAACGTCACTGGTTTTGTGACATTGCAGTGACCTCGTAGCGAAGCCGCTGCATGTGATATGTACCAACAATCAGCGATCAGTTGGTAAATGGTCAGAACCATCATTGGTCGGGAGTGGTAACCAGGGTAAACATCAGGTATCTAAGCGCAGCGCTCTGCTTAGTTACACGATGTGTTAGCTGGTTACCAGCGTTTTCGCTGGTCGTGATCACTGGTGAGTCTGCCTGTGTGACAGCTCACCAGCGATCAGATAACGATGTCTCAGCATTCCCGATCGTTAGTCAGGTCGCTGGAACATCACAGCGTGTAACGAGGCCTTTAGAGCTGTAGCCTCAGTAGAGAGAGGGACAGCAGCACTGGAGGCAGGCGAGTATGAAATGACAGGCGGGCCGTGTCCTATCCACAGATATCACACACACAGCACACTAATGTGTCACGTGTGACACACAGATACATGCCCCCCAAAAATGGCCTCTTCACACATCTGTGTTTTGCACGGATGTATGAAACAGGCCTTAGAGGAGATGTCAGAGGGGCAGTGACAGTGAGGGACATTCAGCAGATGCTCGGGACTGCAGGGTGTAGACCGGCAGCTGGACAGACGTCCATGAATCTCTCACCTTCCGGTGTCCCCGGTGACTGGATCGGAGGCCATGAATCTCTCACCTTCCGGTGTCCCCGGTGACTGGACAGGAGGCCACAAATCTCTCACCTTCCGGTGTCCCCGGTGACTGGACAGGAGGCCACAAATCTCTCCCCTTCCGCTGTCCCCGGTGACTGGACAGACGGCCATGAATCTCTCACCTTCCGGTGTCCCCGGTGACTGGACGGGAGGCCGTGAATCTCTCACCTTCTGGTGTCCCTGGTGACTGGACAGGAGGTTGTGAATCTCTCACCTTCCGGTGTCCCCGGTGACTGGACGGGAGGCCGTGAATCTCTCACCTTCCGGTGTCCCTGGTGACTGGACAGGAGGTTGTGAATCTCTCACCTTCTGGTGTCCCCAGTGACTGGACAGAAGACCGTGAATCTCTCACCTTCCGGTGTCCCCGGTGACTGGACAGGAGGTTGTGAATCTCTCACCTTCCGGTTTCCCTGGTGACTGGACAGGAGGTTGTGAATCTCTCACCTTCCGGTTTCCCTGGTGACTGGACAGAAGACCGTGAATCTCTCACCTTCCGGTGTCCCCGGTGACGGGACAGGAGGTTGTGAATCTCTCACCTTCCGGTTTCCCTGGTGACTGGACAGGAGGTTGTGAATCTCTCACCTTCCGGTTTCCCTGGTGACTGGACAGGAGGCCACGAATCTCTCACCTTCCGGTGTCCCCGGTGACTGGACGGGAGGTTGTGAATCTCTCACCTTCCGGTGTCCCTGGTGACTGGACAGGAGGCCACGAATCTCTCACCTTCAGGTGTCCCTGGTGACTGGACAGGAGGCCGTGAATCTCTCACCTTCCGGTGTCCCTGGTGACTGGACGGGAGGTCGTGAATCTCTCACCTTCCGGTGTCCCTGGTGACTGGACGGGAGGTCGTGAATCTCTCACCTTCCGATGTCCCTCCAGGGTGATCCTCCTGGGCTGCAGTGACGTCATCTGTGCGTCCTGCTCATCTCTAGTTCGGGATTTCTTTTTTGTTCATCATTCACAGTCAGAGAAGCAGAACCTTCTCCTCATTATGAAGCTTCACTATAGGACATGTGGCTGTTTTGTGTCTGTTCGGTCGTGTTCATACGATGCAGAAATCCTGATCTGCACCAAATAATCACATCCAATTTCCTTGGACAATTAAACAGCAGAAATGTGTGCAAAAAAAGGCAGCAGAAAAAAAAGCAGCATTTCTGTATCTCTATGTACCTGTATAATCTGTCTGTGGGGTCAGAGGCTGCTCTGTACAATGTATCTCTAAGTACCTGTGTAGTGAGGTGAGCAATTCAGATTGTATCATAGAAATGGATATGGAAATGAACTGTGCACAGTCCGCTACTGCCCCCTTGTGGACAAGTGCTGAAACAAACGCAGGGACGTGGGAAATTCCCTTTTCAGCAAAAGTGTTTACCCAGGAAGAGAGAGAGCAGGAAGTCAGTGTAGATCCAGAGCTGAGCCAGGGGAGACCTGTGTGTGGATGTCTGTTGAAAAAGGGCTACTTTGCTACACCTTGCCGAAAAAATCATCCCGGACGAGCCCCCGTGACTGATCCTGGGCCACTGGACTTTGGTGCTGTGACTCTGGCTGCTCTGCAAAACCTTGCCCGCCGAGCACCCGGAGTGCATGTGCAGGGGCCGTGACCGACATAAGGGAGCCATTTGTACTGCCGTGATCTCCCTCCTGCTGCTCGGGGTGCCCCCGAGACTGAGAGAGACTTCTGTGCTGCTGTGATCTCCCTCCTGCTGCTCAGTGTGCCCTGAGACTGAGAGACTAACAAAGAAAAATCCCGTTACCTGCGGAAGGAGACCAAAGAAGAAGACTGAGGAGTTTCCCCCTTCAGCGCTGCACCGGGACCCGTCATCGTGAGATCCCCAGGCCTGCTACGTGGGAGCGACATCTTCTTGTGTGATAGACTGGTACGTGATTTTAGGGAAAGTTAGGGAAAGATATCTCCATTGTTGTGTTTTTTTCTTTTCTTGCTGCGTACCCGGCAGAAGTGAAGATCCAGAGACTCTAATATATACAAGTGCACATATAGTTCGGTTGACTGTGATATAAACATGTTTGACAGTAAAGAAACGTTATTACCGGTTAAACCTGAGTATGGGGATTCTGTTGAGAAAGATCATACACACACACCCGCGGCCTTGCCACCGGTCGCTACACCTGTATAATCTGTCTGTCAGGTCAGAGGCTGCTCTGTACAATGTATCTCTATGTACCTGTATAATCTGTCTGTGGTGTCATAGGCTGCTCTGTACAATGTATCTCTATGTACCTGTATAGTCTGTCTGTGGCGTCAGAGGCTGCTCTGTACAATGTATCTCTATGTACCTGAATAATCTGTCTGTGGGGTCAGAGGCTGCTCTGTACAATGTATCTCTATGTACCTGTATAATCTGTCTGTGGGGTCAGAGGCTGCTCTGCACAATGTATCTCTATGTACCTGTATAGTCTGTCTGTGGCGTCAGATGCTGCTCTGTACAATGTATCTCTATGTACCTGTATAGTCTGTCTGTGGCGTCAGATGCTGCTCTGTACAATGTATCTCTATGTACCTGTATAGTCTGCATGTGGAGTCAGAGGCTGCTCTGAACAATGTATCTCTATGTACCTGTATAATCTGTCTGTGGAGTCAGAGGCTGCTCTGTACAATGTATCTCTATGTACCTGTATAGTCTGTCTGTGGGGTCAGAGTCTGCTCTGTACAATGTATCTCTATGTACCTGTATAATCTGTCTGCGGTGTCGGAAACTGCTATGTACAATGTATCTCTATGTATCTGTATAATCTGCATGTGGAGTCAGAGGCTGCTCTGAACAATGTATCTCTATGTACCTGTATAATCTGCCTGTGGTGTCAGAAACTGCTATGTACAATATATCTCTATGTACCTGTATAATCTGTCTGTGGAGTCAGAGGCTGCTCTGTACAATGTATCTCCATGTACCTGTATAGTTTGTCTGTGGGGTCAGAGGCTGTTCTGTACAATGTATCTCTATGTACCTGTATAGTCTGTCTGTGGAGTCAGAGGCTGCTCTGTACAATGTATCTCTATGTACCTGTATAGTCTGTCTGTGGAGTCAGAGGCTGCTCTGGACATTGTATCTCTATGTACCTGTATAGTTTGTCTGTGGGGTCAGAGGCTGCTCTGTACAATGTATCTCTATGTACCTGTATTACTATTATATAAATGAATATCACCATTAATTCCTTGGTGCTGTACAGGAGAAGGGGTTACATACAAAATTATAGATATAGTTTGCTGTAAACAAATTAACAATGGCAGACTGGTACAGAGGGGAGAGGACCCTTTCCTTGCAGGCTTACATTTTACAGGAGTACGGGAAGGAGACAGAAGGTCGGGGGGGTGCAGCAACTCTGGTGGTGGAGGGGCGGTGGGCTCCAGTGGTGGTGGTTAGGCGGTGGCTCTGGTGGTGGAGGGGCGGTGGGCTCCAGTGGTGGTGGTGGTGAGGCGGCGGCTCTGGTGGTGGAGGGGCGGTGGCCTCCAGTGGTGGTGGAGAGGCGGTGGGCTCTAGTGGTGGTGGTGAGGCGGTGGACTCCAGTGGTGGTGAGGCGGTGGCTCTGGTGGTGGAGGGGCAGTGGCCTCCAGTGGTGCTGGTGAGGCGACAGAATGGTCATTGCAGGCTGTAAGCTTCCCTGAAGAGATGAGTTTTCAGGTTTCTTCTAAAGGATCTGGGCGCCCCACCGGTCTGGATGCCATGTGGGGTACTGCACCCAAGCCTGGGTGTGGTTCTTCTGTAGTCAAGATATGGGGGAATAGTAGATCTGGGATCCTCAGCAAACACCCAACACACAGACCCTAGATACGGACGTGGGTGGACCCGCTGTAGGGAAGCCCCAGTACAAGGGAGGAGGATAGGGTAGAGAAGTGTATTGAGCCAGGAGACCCCTGTAGATCAGATCTGTGGGATTCACAGCGGATGGTTTTACCGACCACCAAAAATACAGGAACCGGCGCTGTGCAAAATATAAATCACAAGGAAACCTGAGACCAAGGAGGAGCGGTCACAAATCCTGATCACATCGATATAACATCATACTGGATCCAATGTGAAGGGAAACAATGCTGCCATATTACAGACACCTGTGAAGGGGCCGAGTCCCAGCATTGTTCTAACATGTGCCGTCCAGTGCCCGCTCTCCTGCTGCTGAGTGACAGCTGTCGTGTGGCAGGAGATCTGTTCCAGTGTGTCAGGATGACTGCACTGTGAATTAGGACACATAATGCATTGTGATGTCCATACAGTGAGGACTGATAACTAGGGATGGCCTGTACTAAACCTGCATTCATGTGACTGACACCTTCTGAAGTTATATATGGGAGACATCATTACCCCAACTATAACCCTAGAAGAAATGTTCCTCCACTCCAGGTCTAAGGACCCACCAGGTCGGGTTTTCCAGATTCCTGTAATTTTGCACAGATGTTTGGTTAATCACCTGTGCAAAACCAAGGAAACCCCGAAAATATGACCTGTTGGTTGGTCCCAATGACTGGAGTTGAGGGACACCGCTACAGACAATAGATGAGGAGCTGATGGTACATTAGCAGAACAGAGGTCTCAGATACCAACTCACAACCTGCTCCATGTAATGCAGGAGCCAAAACCTCCATGTGAGATAAACTCCTTGACTTAATGTTGGATTATTGTCCGGTCACTGATATTGATCTCTGGAAATTGCAGCAATTATCTTTAGTTTCTGGTGCTGTGTGATACCATGTATCAGAGGAGTCGCTCAAAGACCAAAGTCACTGTATCTACAAAGACCTGGAAACTCAATGATAGCGAGTCTGGATATTAGGGTCTCCCCGATTATCATCAATACCCTGGAGGACTGGAACATTTCTTTTCTTAGATAATAGAAGGGAAGTGAGAATAACACTTTTTTGAAGTTCACATTTTTCTGTTCTAGAAGCTTCTATCACTTTGTCTTTACATAGAATTGATGACCGGAGCTTTAAGTAACAAAATTACTGAAACCTTTTTGCTGTTGGAACAAAACGGCTTTTTCTATGTAGAAAAACCAAGAACTAAATTGTGGTCAAACATTAAGTGAGAAATAAAAGATCTTTTATTAATTCCTACAAACTGGAATTGACACTTTTCTAGTAGAATACGTTTGCTTAGAATGTATTTAGTGAAGAACCCGCTGACTTCTCCCTCCGGCTAAGTGAGAAATACAAAAAGGAATAAGATCTTTATTATTTCCTATAAACTATTGGACACTTTTGTAAGTCCAATGTATTTAGTGAACAACGTGCTGAGACCGATAATAACCAATGTCTTGATCGCAGTTCGCCTCTCCATTGCCTCACACTGGCTATTGCCTTCCTCTCCCACCTTCAGTGAGGTTGTAGCGAGACTGAACCAACATTTCTCGTATGAGATGCTGCTAGCGCACGACTTACATCACAGAAATAAAGTTCTGAATTGGTGGGATCCTTGGGTATCATCCCTTTACAACACAGTGACCGTGCCACCTTGAGATGACCGATAATTATCAAGAACCCATCTGGGTATAGTTTTTTTTTTATTTTGCCGAATATATACCGTACTAATTTTGTTGTCCAAATATCTTTATTGAAATTTCAAGGGAGGGGGGAGGGGAGGGAATTAGATACATAAATAAAGAGGGAGGGGGAGGGGGGAGGGGAAGGGTAATAAACGTAACAAGTAAACAAACCAACAAATAACATGAACGGTACAAGTCGTAAGTACATATGCAAATTCAAATACAGCGCTCGTACAAAAAGAGAGAAAATTGGAAAGGTACAAATGAATATCCGAATACTGAATAGTCCAAACACACTCTGTGCATTTTGTCGCAAATCGTAATGCAAGCTTGAAAGCATTGTGGGGAAGAAACAGTCAAATCATCAATTTTTACGTCAGCGGCCTATTGCAGGAGGGATGGGGAAAAAATTGTCAACCATGTCTCCCAACACCCTATGAATTTTGGGAACCTGTTTGCGCGTATAGCGAAGTTGTACTCGAAAGTACAGTGAGTCGACACTCTTTCAATCAGGTCATCCACTGTGGGGGGTTCTGGTTTGTTCCACCTCGAGGCTATCAGGACTCTAGCAGTCAAAATAATGTGGGATGTTAAGAAGCGTATGTGGTGAGGGAGGTCCTCTGTGCCAATCAGTAGTAATATTAATTCTGGGGTGAAGTTTATTTGAATCCCAGTGACGTTTGTAATTAGAGATTTGACATCTCTCCAATAATTGGTCAGGACAGGACAGTGCCAGAAAATATGTGAGAGGGTTCCCAGGTTTCCACAGCCCCTCCAGCAAGATGGGTCGTGATTGGGGTTCATATGATATAGTTTGATAGGGGTATAGTACCATCGTGAGAGGACCTTATAGTAAGACTCGTGGAGGGTGGCACAAGATGAGCTGGAATACACTGTCTTAATAGTTTTAGCCATTTTCCCCAGGTCCACATGGATACCCGACTCCTCCCAAGCTCCAAAGAATGAGAGGTTTAGTAATTCGACTTCTTCATTGAAGATTCTATAGAGAGTCGTTCCCCAAAGGGAGGCTTTCCGCGGGGAGTTTATAAGTTCGTCAATTACTTGCGGAGCTGTGAGTTTGAGATTGTGAGTGCTGAGGTAATTGGCTATGACTCTCCAGTTAGTTCGGTCATCCCTAGTGAGGGGGAATTTGTCTTGGAGGATGTGGAAGGGGATGATAGAGTTTCCTGAAAGCAGATCATTAACATAAAGAATCTCCTTATCCCTCCAGAGAGAGAGGTCCAGGTTCGGCATCAGAATTTCAAGAGTTTCTAGAGGGATTTTGTTGAGAATGGAAGAAGTATAGTATTTGGCTGCCTTTTTGACAAGGTCTCTCCAGGCTAGAATAGTTGCTCTAGTAATTGGGTGAGTAGGAGGAGGTTTGGAGGGATTTACTAAATAAGCCATGATTAGAGCTTTTTGATTATTGTTATTGATCGTTCCTTCTAAAGAGATCCAGGGCGAATCGTTCGGGCCTATAAGCCATTTTTACTAATTTTGTATGCCTTGCCAATGCTCTTTTGTAAAGCTTTGTTTGGATGGTCTGTGTACCCCCCACCCCTCTCCACCCTCTTTGCCCCCTGTTAAGTTTGTGAATTTATTATCGTTTCTATTTGCCCTCATGTGGGTGTTCATGTTATTGCTCCTTTTAAGTCAATAAAAACCAAAATGATTCATAAATAAAAACACAAAAGAAAAACCCCGCTGCCTCCTCCCTCCGGCCACATTACAGGACACCTGAATTCAGATGTCTTCCGCTCCTCACTTGGTAACTGACAATTCCTCAGGACGTCTTGAGAAGCCGCTCACACCTGGGGACACGATGTAAATGTTACAAGACAGGAATGGACTGCGGCCCTGACTCCTGATAGATGATGTATAGTTAATGCTGGTGGTCAGGGGACCTCTCATATGTGATTCATAGTCACAAATCAGATAGACTTCCTAGGCCTCAGAACAAGCAGATTGTGAGGTCTCTCATGTCTAGTAGATGAAGAGTCACATCTCCACTCACCATTAGGATCAGTGACTCCTTACAGTGCAGACTCCTGATCCTGGGGCATTGTAATTAGAGTGTAAGCTCCTGTGATCAGGTCTGTCAGTAAGAGCCAAGCTGACGAGGGAGGGGGATCCTGATTAATGGCACAGACAGCGCATTGGTTATAAATATTGTTTATTTTAGTACAAGTTTCCTTTTCCTTCACCACACAAGGACCAGGCCGGATGCCCGGCTACAATGGAGGAAGCCGGAGCCGCCATGTTAGATGGAGACGCTGTTCTCAATCATCTTGGGGTCCAGGTACAGGTAGGACACGCGCCGGCTCTGGTCTCGCTCATGGATGATCTTGGAGATCTCGGACAGTTTCTCCTGGAATTCTTTAATGAGTTTCTTCGGAGTCTCCTCAATAAAATGCTCATCGGGGAAACTCCCCAGAGGTCTCTACAAGAGGAGGAAATGATGAGCAAGAACAAAAGAGGAGCAAGATGGAGAAGAGCATGTGTCTCAGAATTCACCTTCTAAGAAACCCTGTTCAGGAGGATGATGACCCCCGATGGAGGGGGGGGGGGGGGGGGGGGGGGGGGGTGATAAAGTTGCAATTTGGAGAGAGGCCATTTCACCAGCCATCATCAGCTCTGGGAGTTTCCAGGCTACAAAGGATGGACTTATCCTTCTAAGGAACCTTTCCTCAGACAAGGAGCCTCCATAGCCTCCACCCTCTTCTGCTAACATTAGTCATATTTAGAGATGACATTTTTTGCCATTCCTCACTGGTCAGGACCTTTCCTAGGTAACCCCGCCATGCCCTTTATGGGACATGTAGAACGGTGGGTAGAGGAGTCATTGACCGTCATCAGGGTGTTACCGCCACCACCAGGTGTCCCATCATGTAGGGTGACTTGTACTCACCCGATCCTGGGGCTCCTTGCTCAGCTGCCACACAGCAACTAATCCAATAGCTGTTGTATTGACATCAGGCAGAGAATCCAGGATGGTCTGTAGTGTGGTGACCCCTTTGGCGGAGGGTGGGGGGCTCTTCATAGACGTTGGTCCATTGGGCATCCAGGAATAGAAGTCAAACTGCAGAGGAAACAGAACAAAGCTGAGGTCAAATAATGTGCAAACATTAATTATCTGTGGCTTTAGTCACCCAAATCATTGTCAGCAGTCAGGAAAAAAAAAAAAGTTCCTTTCCCCAAGAGCTGACAATCTATTCCTCCCTTTGGAGTCTGTGGATCACTCCCTCCCCCTCCTTCAGGTATTTACTAGGCCAAGGTATGCGGTTTACATTATAGGAGAACGCAGTTTATAGCGCTGAACTCCAGCAGAGATGAATTTCCTTGTTTCCTCAGAATCCCTGTTTGCTGAGTATAAACACTAAGGCAGAAGCGGCATCTTACATTAATATGGGGATTTCCAGGATCACACCTGGGGGAACGCACAGCATTATTGTGCATCACTGAGGGATGCCAGAAACCTGGGAAATCACTGCCCATCACAACTAGATCATGCCTGGTCTCCATCAAGAGGAATTCACAGCTGAGAACACGTGATGAAGGCTGAGATACGGCAGAGAAGGAACTTGGATTGTCTAAGGGCTGAAACTCCTTCATAACCAGCGCTATGAGGTCACTGGGGAGGAGGGAGAGGCGCTAATAAAAGCTGAATGCACCGAGTTCGGGGGTCTATATGTAGGGGAGACAGGACTAAAGCTTACAACAAAGAATCCTCAGACAATGAATGATGTCCGGATCTTCCTGTGGCAGAACCTTTTTGTAGCTCTGATCACAGGATGATCCACATGAAGCTGCTCATATTAGAAAGGTCATTTCAAGTCAGTGACAAGAATCTGGAAACAGACTGATGATGACCTTTGACCCATTCAGAGCAGGAATGAACATTTCACATGGATTCATGTCTTTCTACATCAATTCTCTGAACAGACCCCAAGCAGTGGACAATAATGGATTTAGATGTTCGGCTACAACATGATGTGTCAAGCACCTGGACTCTGGTTAGACAATCTGTGCCAAGTCCCTTTACCTCTGCCTTTTCTTCAATTGATGTCCCTCATATGTGAAGGATTCTCCTCCACTCACCTGAGCACTATTGACGGCTGCGTGCTGAGCAGAACATCTGAAGATCACCATGGTCAGGTATGTCACCAGCGAGGACACAGTCTCCAGGGAGGACGGGATTCCTGGAGGAGCAGATGGGCGAGAAGTCAGTACTAGAGCAGGTGATGTGTGGACGCCATATATCAGGGTGATTATAGGAAGGGGGTCCACACCAGCACCCCCTTACCACTGTCCCCAGAACCTGAGCATGGCCACCACCATGAGGGACAGGATCTGACCGCTGCTCAGTGACTGAGGACCCGGCCTGGTGTATGACAGCCATACCTGAGGACTGATGTTGGAGGAAGCCCTTCTGGTAGATCTCGGCCACCCAGGCCTGCAGTTCTGGATCTGTCCGCACAGACTCGTCCCCCTTATAATAATACTGCACAATGCCGGATACAAAGCTGGAAGGAGGAGATGAGATTAGATCAGGGCCTCCTATATATTGTAGGGTTATCTCCAGCCCCCGGTCATTGGAGGGACATTATGTGCCAGTCATCTGGACACAGTGTGGGTGATATCAATACCATTATGTTGGTACAGTATTGGCCCATTAATATCAAGCTTTCCTGTAGTCCCAGCTACAGGGGCCGAGAACGACCAAGTGGGTAGAGATTGTCCTCCTGCATGTGGGGATGTGATCTGCACATTTACTACCAGGCCCATTATTCTGAGCTGTACTATACCAGCCCCTCATGTCCTCCCCATCTAGAGCGGTCATGTATACGCCACCTCTCCATCGCCTCCCAGATCATCTTCCCATCATCTCTGTAGTAGTAATTAGGAATGGTCTCCAATCCCCGGGCCTGGATGTCGTCAGGCAGGCAGAGGCCGCTGTACGTCACCTCCCGCATCGCCTTCTCCAGTAACACATGGATGGAGTTTGCACAGAGAGCCGTGTTCTACATAGGAAAGGGGGAAATATAAATACCAGAGTGAGGACAACATGGCGGACATCATACAGGGCGGCCATCAGGGATGGGACAATCCAGGTCTTACACTTCTGCTACCAAACAAAGGCCTAAACCTAGGACTGAGAGCAGAGAACAAGAGGAGCAATAATTAGATGCCCCTGAGGGTCATCATAGAAGACAAGTAACCATGAGCTTGTAGGACACCGGGATGGAGACAGAAGTATGGAGGATCCTCATATTCCCGTTACAGATCAGACCAGGGGAGAAGGTACAGGCCGCTGAATGTCCACCACACACAGGACCATCACTGAATTGTAGGGCTGGAGAAGACCTCACCAATCATAGGCCGACCCCGGGGGTGACCGCAAGAAGTGGATGACAAGACAAACCCCCCTACACCTTCCGGGCCTTTCCCACCTGTCACATGGCATCTCTAGCCCAGTGCTGACTCCAGGCGGGATGTGACCCATCTATGCAGACCAAGCATGACCCGGGGCCTACTGACCACTGGAGGGGACACCGGGCTGGAGAGGAGCCAGAAGACCATTGGGAGCAAGAAGAGGAAGGATCTTATATATTACAGTAGATCACAGATAATAAGGGGCAATAAACTCATGGAGAGTAATCAAGTGTGGAGAGATCAAGTCATCATCACTAATGTGTATGGGGCCAATATGACCAACCATGTAATGGCCGATTACTCCAGATCTTATCCTACATTACAGCTGAGATCCAATGATCCCGACATTAAAGCTCTAAGTGACCTGATGGATTCTGTTATGTAACGTTCTTCCCTCATCCTCCAAGATGGAGTTCATGTAACTAGTGATGATTGTGAAGGTGCTGGATGGGGGAAGTAATGAGACATTTATCACATTCTCCACTGAGATACATTGTAACAAGAAAACCTTCCAGACCCAAAACTCAGCTCATGTCTATGGCCCAAGAGGTCCAAACTGCTATGAGGCGTCTTCCAGAAGGACGGACCACCCTACACCATCACTAGAGTCTGCACAGACTCCTCCATCTTCACTACAGGCATTTGGGAAAGAAGGTGGCGTTAACCCTTCCAAAGCCGCTTGGCAATGGGTTCATGGCTTCTATCCCTAGTGCAGAATGTTCTATAAAGGAGCGGTCTGGTGGCTCAGCCCTGCAGACTGGTCTAGGCTGACAATACAGGAGCCCTGTCCTCACCAACCCTTGATGTCACTATGGGGGTTTAGGCAGGTGACTCCTCTGAAGGGGGACATTGCTCCTTCTACTTGGCATTGACTGACAATAGAACAAACCAAGAACTAAAGATCAAACAAGACAAATCCAAGCTGCTGCACAGCTCCACATCCTCAGGGCAATAGAAAGTCCCTCCTGGAGTCCATTATTTAAGGGTTAAATTACTGCAGTCTACAAGATGCTTAATAACCAGATAATGGAGACATTCCCTTCTTCATCCAGCAGCTTCCAGTCCAGCTTCATGGACCCTCATCTACCAAACTCCAATAACCCTTACTGCAACAATGGAGCTTCTTTGTTCAGTGCAGATCGTGTCTGGGATCAGTTTATGGCACATTCACTTCTATAGTAACCGCTATTACTAGTGACAACCTGCTTAATATCCAGCAAGTTTTCACAGCCCCTCCCCATGTGACCAGTTGTATGGGATCATTGACTCACTTGATCAAAGACGCCTCCAGGAGCAATGAGGACATTTCTGGCGAGAGTATTGATGCTCAGTGTGTAGCGGACATGAGGGATAACAAGCTGCAGGAGACAAGAAATAATGAGGGTTTCAGAGGGTCAGTACCTTGGTTGAGCCAAGATTGTAGCAGAAGAATAAAGCAGACATTTCTCACCATTACACATAATACATTGCACAGAATGGGCCCAGCAAGAGCGGTGTCTATGGGATGCTTCATTATAGCGCCATTTATACCATGGCTCTTCACATGCAAAAAGAGGCATACATAGACAGGTACAATAATCATGAACAATACAAGGCACTGACAGGTACAGGAGGAGAGAGGACCCTGCCCACGAGGGCTCAGTCTACAAGGGATGGGGGAGGGTACAGTAGGAGAGGGTAGAGCCAGTCATGTGACTATAGTGGAGCAAGGGTTACTACGATTTACAATGGAGGTGCACGGAACTGAAACTCAGTTTCTGGATGTGTATTTAGTGGGTAATGTAAGAACAGGAAAAATTACATCTAGATTGTATCGCAAACCCATTAGTGGGAACTCGGTCCTTAGAGCAGAAAGTAACCATCCTAAGCATGTGATTAACAATCTGCCGGTAGGGGAATTAATAAGAGCAAGACGCAACTGCACCACACATGTGGATTTCATGAATGAAGCTGATGTTATGACCAAAAGGTTACGATCAAGAGGATACAAAAAAATGGATGTTAGATAGAGCAGTGAATATTGCAGAATCAAGGAGTAGGGAATCCCTCCTGGCACAGAAAGAACGAGAAGCCCCTCCGGGACCAATAATACCGACCTTCTCAACACCCTTTAGCAACCAGTACTACGACATCAAACGCATCTGTCTGAAGAATCTCCCCATATTATATCAAGATAGTAAATTATCAGCTATTTTAGATTCAGGATGTAGGGTGGTCCCTAGGAAAGGGAAAGATTTGGGGAATTACTTGTCTCCTAGTATTTATCTGGAAAAAAGAACCCAAAGGAAGACTTGGTTGAATTATAGGGGGATGTTTAAATGTGGTGAGAATAGGTGCACCATGTGTAAATACGTGGATATGGGTGAAACCTTTTGCAATAATCGAACTGGGAAGCAATATAGAATATCTACCTATATCAATTGTAACACGTCCCACGTAGTATATATGGCTACGTGTAGTAGGTGTATAGGTTGCACTATCAGATCCCTTAAGGTAAGGATGTCGGAGCACATTACAGGGGCAAATCCCAATTCAAAGGCCAATAGAACGGGCTTATCAGGTTTATCGTGCCATTTTAGGGATTTCCATGCAGGGGACCTTAAAACTTTAAAGATCAGAGGCATAGAGAGGATACCCCGTCCATATAGGGGGGGGGGGGGGGGGGGGGGGGGGAATTGGGAGAAAACACTACATAACCAGGAAAAATGATGGATCCTGCGGCTTGATGCCCGGATTCCACAGGGTCTGAACTATAGATCTGATTTGTTATACTTTTATTGATCCTGCACCCTATGTCTCTTTTATGTTGTTATTTGCTCCTTTGTATAATGTATATTGAGTGCACTTGCAATACGATGGCTATACATAATGTATGTATAATCCATTGGGAAAGGAGGTATATGTTTATGTATTCTGTGGATGTAATCTTAGTGGGACCCCCCTCCTGTTATGTGGTTGGAGGATTATACCTTTTCTCTTGGAATATACTATTTCTAAAATGTAATAGCCTTGTAGTTGGTGACTTACAATAAGAAAGAAAGATCTTTGTTGTGGTTATCTTTAGATTTCTACACCTGTAATGTTTACCATGTAATTGCATTACTAATATATCAGCTCTTTGCTCTGTTCTTCTCCCTCTCCTCCCTTCCCCCCCCCCCTCTTTTTTTTCTTGTTTTGTGTTTTTCTCTTTTACTTTCTGTTATCACCTGTTTTTCCCTCCCTTTCATTCCTTCTCTATTTTTTTTTTCCTCTCTTTTACTTTCTGTTATCAGCTCTTTTCCTCTCTTTCCCCCCTCCTTTTCTTCCCTTTTTTTTTTTTTTTTTTTTTTTCTCTTTTACTTTGTTATCAGCTCTTTTCTTTTTTCCTCCCTCCCCCTCTTCTTCCCCATATTTTTCCTTTTAACTCTTTTAGAACTGCAGGTATGTGATTGGTTAGAAATAATTGATGTATATTTGTCACACGTGCGAGAGGGGGCTGTTTTTTGCTTTTAAATTGTATATATTCTTTTTGTCTGTATTGCCATTGTACTGACGATTAAGTGGGCTAGACCCACGAAACGCGTCCAGGAGCTCCTCTGGAGCATGTGTGATTTTTAAAACTTTTGAAAATAAAAAGGAATTTTGTGGCACCGGATTCTACACCTTTTTCTATTACTACAGTGTGTAGCTTCTCAGGTCTTAATGGTCCTTGTGAAGGTTTCCACAGTGGGTGAGAGTCTGATGTGCTGAAGGGAAGATGGGGGGGGGGGGGGGGGGGTTTAGAGAGTTCCAGAGTATAGGGGAAGCATGAGAGAAATCTTGTAACGGGGACAGATAGATTAATCGGGCAGCAGAGTTTAGGAAAGATTGGCCTCCCCTCTAGTAGTCTTGCACCACTCCAGAGAGTAGGAGGTTGCATTAGTCCAGGCAGGAGGTGATGAGGGTATGCATGAGTGTTTTTGGTCAAGGAATGTACAGATTCATGAAATACCTTTGGAGTTGGAGAGGACTTGGATATGTGGCTTGAATGAAAAGGACAGTCACGGATCACCCAGAGGCACTGGTGGTTAGTAGGTCATTGGTGGCTTTAGTTGGGGCAGTTTTGGTTCAATAATGGAGGAGGTTAGAAGCCAGATTGTAACAGGTCAAAAAGAGGGAAAGGAGGAGGAGAGGTGGGAGGAGGAGGAAAAGGAGGAGGAGAGGTGGGAGGAGGAGGAAAAGGAGGAGGAGAGGTGGGAGGAGGAGGAAAAGGAGGAGGAGAGGTGGGAGGAGGAGGAAAAGGAGGAGGAGGAGGAGGTGGGAGGAGGAGGAAAAGGAGGAGGAGAGGTGGGAGGAGGAGGAAAAGGAGGAGGAGAGGTGGGAGGAGGAGAGGTGGGAGGAGGAGGAAAAGGAGGAGGAGAGGTAGGAGAGGGAGGAGGAGAGGTGGGAGGAGGAGGAAAAGGAGGAGGAGAGGTAGGAGGAGAGGTAGGAGGAGAGGGTGGAGGAGGAAAGGATGGTTCTACATGGACATGCGGTTCCTGTAGTTCTGAGGGATGATGAAGTGATATATGGTGATGGCTCAGCAGGGGAGGTGTTGGCAGCTTTGAGGATGAGTGTGATTGAGGCATGCTTGAAGGAAGACGAGGGGAAGACACCAGTTGGGTCATTTCATGGTAACCTACGTTCCATTTAAAAGCCAAAAACTGAGTTAATAATGACTACAGACTGTTCTTTAAAGGCAGGGACAAAAATGAGTGTTGAATAGATTAATGTACAATCTACATTCACTCACTTTTGTTCCTGCCTTCAAAGAACCGTCTGTAGTCATTATTGCCTCAGTTTTTGGCTTCTGAATGTAATGTAAGTTACCATGGAATGACCCAGTCAATGATCAGTTGAAGAGATGGGTTAGGGTTGGGATGAAGACCGGTGAGGTTGGGGTATGAGATGGGGCAGGTCAAGCACTCAGGTGCTGAGGTTTGATCTTGACAGGAGCAGATCTGCCATGGCGGAGGAGCTGGCTTTGGAGGAGGGCCGGTTAGTTATGAGGAGCGGCTGAGGACAAAGCTTTCCCTGATGTGATCGATCTTCTGCTGGAAGAAAGAGGCAAAGTCTCCAGCACCGGAGAGTGAGGAGGACAGAACAATCCACATACTGAAGACCATTAAGTCTTGGATATTGGAGCCAGAGATCAGGTCTGTGGATCCATCAGATCTGGCTGTAATAAGGAGCAGAACGTCTAGTAGAGAAGATGTAGGGATGGGGCGGCCTCACCTTGTACACCGGATGGTTATGGGGCAGCTGCCGGTGTGTGGCCACATTAAACACTTCAGGGAAGAGATGTGTGTGGAGCAGATGATAGACCATCTGGTGGACCTGGAAGTCACAACTGCGGACCCAGATCTTGGCCAAGGTCCAGTCCCACTCATTGTCACTGGGCAAGAAGATCGGCGTCTGCTCTCCTGGAGTCTGACCCAACTGGAATGGAAACAGAAGAGACGAAATACATCCAGAAAGCTCAAAACATGGAGCCAATAAATCATACAATGCTGCCAATACATGGCCAACCCTCCTGCCCAGAGCGTCCATGGTCTCCAGGCCTAGGTGACCCGGCTCTACCTCTTCTGATCATTTATCTGCAGGTCATTCTAGGCTCATCTTCCACATTATGGTACTAACATGTAATCGTGAGGCCATCAGAACCGCACCGGTGACAATCACCATTAGAGCTGGGCTCAGCCGAGAGTCAAGATCCAGAACCAGAACAGAACTGGATAAGTCCGGGCCATCAACCATTTCTCCTACTCAAGTAACAGGAGAATTACTCTAGATGGAAATATACGAGGTCTAAACTGATTGATCTCTGCAGATTTGTGTGCAATTCTCTTTATAGCTTCACGGTTTATATATTAGGTTTAAAACCTGAATGTTTTGGTCTTGTATATCCTGAGGAATCCATAGCCTCCGGACAGTATGTATTTTGGGGACTCATCACCCCATGTGTTTGATGAGTAGCTGTCACAAAAGAGCAAGGAGATGCCCAGCACCAAATAAAGTGGGAGATCAGGGACAGGGTAAAGGAGGACTCCGACTAGGGAGATTTGGACACTCACCTGTCCCCAACTCCCTAGATGTGTCCCTTCTCCTGGTGTGTGATCTCAGGCCCGGGGCCATCACTGGCTGCTGACTTGGGCAGTGAGATGACACCAGTCTCACTACTGCGATAAGTTACAGGAAAATACAAACAGCCGGTGTATAACAAAGAGCAATTTTAAGGGTATAACAGGAGCAACTTCTCCATGGGGTTGGGGAGGGGGGGGGGGGGAAATTCAGCATAGAAGAACTATAACTGGCACATGGAAGAGCCAGGAGGGAGTTTAAATAACAGGAGGGAGTGGCAGTAAGGAGCAGCAGCTGAGTATAGAGCAAAAGGAATTGCAGCAGTAATGAAATTCCTAAGGTTCAGTATGAAGAGATGCATTAACCCTTCCAGGTGGCTGAAGAGTGTACAGGACAGGTGAGGCATTAGATCTTCTGCACACCCTCTGCCATTCTTCACCCACTAATACAGATCAGGTTATAGCCTTCATGCAGGAGACGTATAGCCGGAGTCTCGGTAGGATTCTGCATTACTACCTCAATACTCAGCACAATATCAGCTCCGGTCGTCCTCAGTGAGGATTTCCCAGTCATAACTGAGTTACCAATGTCACTGGTGGAGCAGAACAGAGATCACTAGTGGAGAGGTGAGCAGAGATACAAGGACATCGAGGATGAGAATAACCCTAGGACAGAAGTATGAAGTGACTGGACAATACCTGGATAGCGATGGGGCGCAGCTGGTCCTGGGGGTCCTTCCACAGCAGACACATGGGGGCAGTCAGGTATTGGGGCTTCCCATTGATGGACTTATTAGGAGGAACTCCCTGGAGGATCTTGTAGTCGGCCAGGAAGACATTTCCTTTCTGTAAGATCAGAGGACACGATGGAGATGTTCACACACTGGGGAGGGATCATACGTTACCTGGGCATCAATCCCTCACCTGCAGCTCCTTATCCAGGTGTGTGGAGGTCCCCAGAGAGGAGGCCACCATGCTGCTGCTGACCGGGAAGGTCTCCGGTAACTTCATGCATTTCTTTATCATCATTGGGTTAACTCCATTCAGATACTGGTAACCAAAGAAGGAGTCCTCGTTCCAGATCCGGGAGACCTCATCTGGTAAACATAAGACTGGTCAACAATAACCAGATCAGGAGGACGGCATCTCCCTACCAGGACCATCAAGTATGAAGAACAACAGGGCAAGGATGAAGATGGCAGAAGAGACCAATCACATATGAGATCCCTCATTACTGCTCTCCTCCCACCGCTCTTTCCTTACTGGAGCCTGAACCTTTCCAGAATGTTCCAAGAACCTTTCAATGTATCTACAGAAGAGACGTGAAGTGACCAAGAGCAGGAGGCAGTCAGCGCCCACTGAAGAACCGCTACTAGGCCTTCACATCGGACAACTAGGAGTGCTTTACCCACAGACCACCTCAGTAGGCAATTAATATTATGGATGACGCATCTAACCTCTAAGTGCAGGTGCAAATACATACTAATGAAAATAGGAGATATCTGCTGCAACACTACCACTAAATGTGGTGTACAATTCATGAGTGCAATGAGCGGCCGAGCTGCACAGCTAATATAAGAAACATGATAAAATGTATTATGACAATCACTGTCCTAGAATATATTGCAAGTTGGAAGACTTAGCATCAGCAGTGGCCACTGCGGAGTGCCCGGTGACCAACGACAAGGTGCTTCCATCTCACCAGGTCCTATCACTATGACTAACAGTTGTGCAATGTGAATGGGTTGATATGCCCTTATTTTTAATAGAAAAAGGAAAAGTGTGTGCTGGACTCCAACAAGATGGAGACCCAAGCTGGCCTCAGAGGGGAAGGGGCAGGGAGCTTGTGTCCTTGTGGATAGGTCCCGCTCCAGCAGGGATAAACCCTAGATCTAGGCTGTACTCCAGGTGAAAGCCAACAAGGGACGTAATCCAGCGAGAGGAGTCAGAAGAGGCTTCAGATGTAAAGGCTTGTGTATTCAGCCCATGTATAATCCCCTACATGCATTGATCAGGCACGCCATTACATCTGAAGCCTCTGCTGACTCCTCTCACTGGAGTATCTCCCTTGTTGGAGTCCATTACAGAACAAGGGAGAGTGAACAGGACTCTACCAGTAACCGGCTACGGCAATGGTGTCACCAATGTTCTGGGTTCCTTGACCATGGAGTGGATTACCTGTATGGACTCCTTGCTAGAGATGGGTTAAATCCTCTGAATAATGTTTGGTAGACATCTTGCTACACTCATCAGGAGAGTTCACCAATCCTTCATGACAAGGGTGTAATAGTGCACCATCAGCCATGTCCCTCCCTGTGACGTGGGCTCACGCTCAGCTTACATCAGTCCCTGCACAGGTCAGATGATCCGATCAGTGATGTACAATCACTGTCACTCACTGACTGTTCTCCAAAGCCCCATGGTGGATGGGGGAGCGGGATGGCGCCTTCCCTGCCATCACCACAAAGCATTTCATGATCAATAATGATAGTTGGGGCTCCTATAACTGATCAGGACAGAAGGGCGGTGACACCTGAAGTCTTGGTTCTGTTGAAGTAGAACACGGTCTTGATGTCTTCTAGACGTCTCCAGGAGTCGGTGCATTGGGTGAAGCCTTTTACTCCGACTTCCAGTCCTCTGTAGGGAAACACAGAAGGTCAACTGGTTTCCAGTGTGGAGAACCCAACAAATGGGAACATAAAGGCCAAGACAACATGAGAGTGAGAAATACCAGATCTCTCCAGAGCGTCCATCTACTAGAACCAACTGGTGATCTATGGCCGGGACGTGGTCCAGGCTTTACTAGACTCCGCACATAATCCTGTATGTGATCATCAGTGGAGGCCACCATGGGTCATATGTAAGGAGAAGCCACCGATACCACAGCAGTGACATGTGCTCCCTGATGGGTGAAGCCTGGAGCCTCCACCAATACGAGATCTAGATGGAGCTCATGTTATACAATTACACCAGTGATGGAAGGTTACGTGCTCTGGACATTCCCAATACAACACACTGGAGAAGGTGGAGAAAGTGGTGGAGCCATTACTGAATACCTACGCCATGAGCTGGGTGATCTGGAAGCTGCTCTCCTTCTGTGTGGAGTATTGCTCATTCAGAGGTAGGTCTGTGGCCCTATCTGCGTCCATGCAGTACGGGGTCCCGGGAGTGTACAGCTTCCACCTGTATATAAACACAGTTACACATGATCTTGGGGACCCCATCGTCCACATCTTGTGGCCGTCCTGCTGTGAGGACTATGTGGGGGTCACTCACTTGTAGATGTCTCTATTCCTCTCCAGCTCTTCTGTCCTATGATCCATGCAGACATGGCTGGAGGGTAATATACTGCCTGAAACAAGGACAGGTCACAGTAAGTAGCGCCCCCTGCAGGGACTGACCAAGCTCCATCCTTACATGCATGAACCCTGCCCAATGCAGACAATGGCAGAGAAGCCATCCCCCTCAGATTACACCCCCTCTTACCTATGCCATGAGGGATCACCATATTGGTCTGACCAGAGACCCACAAGTACACAGGGAAACAGTGAAGCTTCCCATCGGGGGAGGTGACGTGGATATAGCGGCCGTACCAGGCGTCCTCAACCGGGAAGACATGGGTCTCTTTGTGGAGTCGCACCGACAGCAGATCCCCAACATCCTTCTCAATGGTCACATCAAAGGTCCGCTCCTGACAAGGGAAGAACATGGACACCGGTGAAGATCAATACCCCAAGGCACTCACTGTAGACAACCGTCCATATGTACAGAGCGTCCACCCTCCTGTGCACATTACATGACCCCGATATTGAGGGTCTCCATCAGTCTGGAGCAGCATGGACAGTCAGCCATCAAGAAACCCAACAGACTAGATCCCCAACCCTGAACCCTAGAGACCCAGGGGGGGGACAGATAAACCCTTCTTAACCTCCTTGTATTGAATTGTAAAGGCGGCTGCCCACATACTATCAGCATTAAGTCATTGTATTCTTCATGACCATCTCCCCATTCACCAAGACGAGGGTCATCCTGGAGGCCCCAACTAAGGTCACCCTACAGGTGGTGTAATAAAGACCCTCACCGATCCGGGCAGCCACAGGTGGGACAGCTTCTTCTTGGCGCTCTCTCCCTTCTTCCCAATAAGACTGATGGAGATGGAGTCAATGGTCCCAGAGAGCAGATCCTGTCCAGTGGCCACCGTCACCTTGTAGGGCCCCATGTCTTCAGTGGAGGCTCTGACAACACTGGGGTCACCAGAGGAGAGGCTATAGGTTAGATGGGCCGTGTCCTCTAGATCCAGCACTAGTAGTATGTAGAGTTGGGAGGTTCATGGAGACCGGGGCTCAGTTATGTCTACACAAGAGACACAAGTGGAGCCATTCTGCTTATAAGAGATTTATATAGAGTTTGATACAAAACCCAAAGATAAGTAACATAGGAATTAGTATGAGGCGGCTTCACATCAAGAGGTGTCTGTGTGGGGATCCTGGTTTATGCAGGATTACATGGACATGACTGGATCACAGGACACTTGTGTCCAATCAGATTGTGACAGATCTGATTTTAGCCTCTTTGAAACCGGAAATATCATTCTGCGCATGCGCGGTGCACTAGATCAGAGAAACAATACGATTTTTACCGGATCCGAAGACTATAAATTCCCATGTTATTTACTGCAGACAGCATTGGATCCGTGCCTGTCCGATTTGACCAAGATCACAACAGAGTCCGATTATAGGGGCAGAAAAAAATAATAAATTAAACTAAACAAAAAATCTGATACAATCAGATCCATCACAAAACTGACACAATCGGAGGCCATTTACGGACCAACCCAATCACATCCGTGCCCATAGGGATACATGGAGGCCAAATCGGATCCGTGGTGATCTGTTCTACAATGGACAGACATGGACGCCAAAAAATACTGATGTGAAACCTGCGCAAGATTAAAATGGTGACACAGAAGCTGCAGAGGTTACAAGAGATCCACAGGGCAAAGGATTACCACAAACATGGAGTGTATGGCAATCTATAGATCTGAATGAGATTGTGCCGATCATTCACCCTGTGGATCTCTTGTCACCTCTGCAGCCTCTGTGTCACCATCTTAATATTACACTAATACTAGGTTACAATTCTTTATCTTCTGTATATGAATCCTTAGTTAGCGGATACCTTCCCCTGTTTCTCCTTTATGTACATGCTGAGCGGTCTGAGCTGCTGTAGCCGTACTCAGGTACAAGCCGCCTATGACATAAGTGCTACCATCCTATGGATTGGTTTTCTCAATTATGTAGGGGGGGGTGGAGATAAGGAGAAAAAAAAAAAAAAAAAAAAAGTCAGTACTTAGTCTGATGTTTGGATTGTGTCTCTAAGTGTCACCACGGACGGGTGAAACAAGGCCATTTGCAGGCAGGACATACATCCATGTGTCACAGACTTGTGATATAATGGGTCCACGGATAGCACATGGACAGCCGGTCACTACATACTCACCTCCCTCCAGCACCGCTGCTCCTCTCACTTCCGGGCCGCTCTTTGGGTCAGTGAAGATTCAGGAGCCTAATGAGCAGCAGCAGAAGTGAGAGGAGCTGTCAGCGCTGGAGCGAGGGGAGTATGAAGTTATTTATTTTTAGGATTGTATCTGTAGTCTGTGCACAGAGATGACGTCTGTGTACATGGACATTTTGGCCAAAAGTGGTCTATGCCGCCGCAAAAAAAACCAGACATGTCTCCAGGTGGAGCACAGACACATGGTCCATGCAGAAATACAGACATGTGAATGGGGCAATCAGGGAACATGTGTCCCCGTATGTCAGTGTCTCCAGCATGTGTCAGCACAGACCACATAGATGCTGGTGACACAGATGTGTGAAAGAGGCCTAAGGGTGTGTTCACACAGGAGAATAGTGGTGTATAGTTTGTACAATCTGCACCGCACACATGGCTGCACACTGCAGAGATAGCGGCTGGACATTGGTGCTTTTTAACCACTTTTCTATGGTCAAATCTGCAGTGGATCAGCATGAAGAATTGATGCTGCAGATTTTTCTGCACTAAAACAGAATATCTACAGCATTAAACAAGGCACCGTGCAGACAGGACAGGACAGGACAGGACACCATGCAGACAGGACAAGACAGGACGGCTCACATCCCATAGACTTTACTTAGCAAAGTCACTGCTGCAGATTTAGTGCAGATCTTCTGCCATAAGCATCACACAAACAGCCCCTGAGTGGTGAAGAGAAGGTGACAGCGCCCAGCAGACATGACTACAGCCTGCACAATGATGAGCGCCATAGTCCTCTCCACCTCCCACACACTCACCTCTGTGGCTGCAGTCTGAGCTCAGGCCGGTGAGCAGCCACTTTATAGGAGACTAACAAGCCCCAGCCGTGGACAGACGGGCGGGGACCCTGGATAGAGACACTATGGAGCAACTTCTCCAATGTTATCCATTCTACCACCGCCCAAATAGAAAGATGGACAAGTCATGCGGTAGGCCTGTTTCACATATCCGTGTCTCCAGCACGTGTGTAGTGCATGCAAGCACGGACATATGGAAACTCATTAAGGTCTATGTGTGGCGCCCCTCTGGCTAGGCGCCACAGGGAGGTATTGCAGTATGACAACCAAGTGTGATATCTCTGTAAGGCGGCCGTCACACGCTTCAATATCGATAGCGCTATTGTTAGCGATCACGTGCATGCGCGATCGCTAACAATATCGCTCACATCGTTGGTGAGCTGTCACACAGACAGACTCACCAGCGATGTGGAGCCGCGATCTCGCTGGTAACTATGGTACACATCGGGTTACTAGGAGCGGCGCGTCGCTTAGTAACCCGACGTTTACTATAGATACCATCTCCCAGCATAGGCTCTGCCGCTGGGAGATGGATCATGGTGGTGTCACACACCACGATGAGGCAGATTGATAAAGCGATGATCGCTTGATATGAGCTCCGGCTCACCAATCTGCGATGTCACAATCAAGCGATTTTACATTGTAAAATCACCTGATTACACGAAGCGAAGCACAAACGATATCGCTTAAGCGATCAAAACGCAGATTGCTTAAACGATATCGTTCGCAATATTGTAGCGTGTGACGGCCGCCTAAGGCCGATTTCACACATCTGTGTCACCACGGAAGTGTGAAACATGGCCGTTTAGGGGCGGGGCGTGCACACATGTGTCACAGACGTGTGACACATGTGTGCAGTCCG
Source organism: Allobates femoralis (assembly GCA_033576535.1). Taxonomy (NCBI): domain Eukaryota; kingdom Metazoa; phylum Chordata; class Amphibia; order Anura; family Aromobatidae; genus Allobates; species Allobates femoralis. Next base: position 750,563,248 of record JARQOC010000002.1, read on the forward strand.
CGTGCTATCCGTGGGGCCGGCGTCACCCCCATACTCACCTCCCTCCTGCGCCGCTGCTCCTCTCTCTTCTGGGCCGCTCTTGGGCTCAGTGAAGTGAATATTCATGAGCCTAATGAGCGGCACCGGCAGAGAGAGGAGCAGACACCGCTGGAGCGAGGGGAGTATGAAATTATTTATTTTCAGGTTTTTCACTTTTGTCCGTGGTCCGTGCACACGGATATCACACTGTGAACATCCGTGTGCAGGGCGTTTGTAAATGCGGTCCGTGGTTCCACATAAAAGCGGACAAGTCGCCGTGTGGAGGACACAGACACGCATGTGCTCCACACAGAGACACGGAAGTCTGCATGGGTCCATAGGGGATCGTGTGTCCCCGTATGTTCGTGCCTCCGGCATGTGTCTGCACGGACCGCACACGTACCGGAGGCACGGATGAGTGAAACCGGCCTAAATTGTCAGTTCAGGGTTTACCCTATGGAGTCTGTTCTTGCACACACTTAGGACTAGGCCACTTAGAGTAGGGGGGACCGGTAATTTAGTAGGTCCTTAGTAGGTCTGCTCCTTATTACGGCCAAATCTGATGGATCCATAGACCTGATCTCTGGCTCCAATATCCAAGACTTAATGGGTTTTAGTATGTGGATTGTTCTGTCCTCCTCACTCTCCGGTGCTGAAGACTTTGCCTCTTTCTTCCAGCAGAAGATCGATCACATCAGGGAAAGCTTTGTCCTCAGCCGCTCCTCATAACTAACCGGCCCTCCTCCAAAGCCAGCTCCTCCGCCATGACAGATCTGCTCCTGTCAAGATCAAACCTCAGCACCTGAGTGCTTGACCTGCCCCTGTCTGTGGGGTCAGAGGCTGCTCTGTACAATGTATCTCTATGTACCTGTATAGTCTGTCTGTGGGGTCAGAGGCTGCTCTGTACAATGTATCTCTATGTACCTGTATAATCTGTCTGTGGGGTCAGAGGCTGCTCTGTACAATGTATATCTATATACCAGTATAATCTGTCTGTGGGGACAGAGGCTGCTCTGTACAATGTATCTCTATGTACCTGTATAATCTGTCTGTGGGGTCAGAGGCTGCTCTGTACAATGTATCTCTATGTACCTGTATAATCTGTCTGTGGGGTCAGAGGCTGCTCTGTACAATGTATCTCTATGTACCTGTATAATCTGTCTGTGGGGTCAGAGGCTGCTCTGTACAATGTATCTCTATGTACCTTTATAATCTGTCTGTGGGGTCAGAGGCTGCTCTGTACAATGTATCTCTATGTACCTGTATAATCTGTCTGTGGGGTCAGAGGCTGTTCTGTACAATGTATCTCTATGTACCTGTATAATCTGTCTGTGGGGTCAGAGGCTGCTCTGTACAATGTATCTCTATGTACCTGTATAATCTGTCTGTGGGGTCAGAGGCTGCTCTGTACAATGTATCTCTATGTACCTATATAATCTGTCTGTGGGGTCAGAGGCTGCTCTGTACAATGTATCTCTATGTACCTGTATAATCTGTCTGTGGGGTCAGAGGCTGCTCTGCACAATGTATCTCTATGTACCTATATAATCTGTCTGAGGGTTAGAGGCTGCCCTGTATATTGTATCTCTATGTACCTGTATAATCTGTCTGAGGGGTTAGAGGCTGCCCTGTACATTGTATCTCTATGTACCTGTATAATCTGTATGAGGGGTTAGAGGCTGCTCTGTACATTGTATCTCCATGTACCTGTGTAGTCTACCTGTCGGGTCAGAGGCTGCTCTGTACAATGTATCTCTATGTACCTGTGTAGTCTGTGGGGTCAGAGGCTGCTCTGTACAATGTATCTCTATGTACCTATATAATCTGTCTGAGGGGTCAGAGGCTGCTCTGTACATTATATCTCTATGTACCTGTGTAGTCTGTCTGTGGGATCAGAGGCTGCTCTGTACAATGTATCTCTATGTACCTGTATAATATGTCTGTGGGGTCAGAGGCTGCTCTGTACAATAAATCTGTATGTACCTGTATAGTCTGTCTGTGGGGTCAGAGGCTGCTCTGTACAATGTATCTCTATGTACATGTATAAACTGTCTGTGGTGTCAGAGGCTGCTCTGTACAATGTATCTCTATGTACCTGTATAATATGTCTGTGGGGTCAGAGGCTGCTCTGTACAATAAATCTCTATGTACCTGTGTGGCACCCCATGGGTTAATGTGCCACAATAACATCACATGGGTTCTCTCCCCCACTACACACTGACAAACACTACCACCTCTGGGCAATAGGGGGAGCACCAGCTGCTCCCTTATATACTCTTGCCCATGAGGGAGAGCTCAGACCGTACAGCACGGTGTAGTGCTGTGAAGAGCACACTGAGAGCAGAGTTAGCTCAGTGCAGACCTAGCAAGGGTCAGAGGAACAGGAGAACTACAGAGGAACGCTTCTGGGAGCTGGAGTGACACCATCACTTGCCCCAGAAGAACGCACAGAAACGGACACCGGATCCGGTACTGTGTCTGGCACCCACAGCACAGCGAATCCAGGAACAGTGGGATCTCTAGATGCCCCCTAGTACCAGAGTGAAGCAACACGGAGGGGTCAGCACAGCATAGAGGACTCAAGTTGCCTAGCCAAGTGGTACCAGCAGCAAACAGAGAGAGACGTGAGGAATCCCAGCAGCTCAGCTAATAGCAGCAGCTCAGGACACACACACAGTGCAGCATAAAGACGCTGACGACCCCGGACAGGGTTGGGAGAGAGCTTAGTCCCATTACAGACTCCGTGGACTATAATCTGCAATAACATCTGCAGTAAAGCTTTGGAAAACAGCAAAACTGTGAGTCTGTGTAGTGATTGCGACCTTTGCTCCACATCCAGCACAGAGACAATTCCTCCCTGCAGATCCAGCCTGTCAGCTCTGCAGCATCAGGACAAGAAGGGAATTACAGTATCAACTAAACGTGAGTGTGTGTCCTCCAACTCTTCTCCACCATCTATAACCCCAATAGACTCTAACCTTTACTGCCCCGGGGGATACAGTTCTCCCCACTAGAACTATACCATCCCCGCTGCCATCACATCACCCCCGGAGGTTCTGCAGCAGCGGCGGCCCTATCACTGGCCGCACCAAGTGGGTGGCGTCACCCGTGACATTTCCCTTGTAAATATTCCCCTTTATTTGCCGAGCCAGGGACACGGTCCGGACCAAGCCACCCGTGACATTCCCACTACCGTCCGGTCCGGTACCGAGTACCCCGGTCCCGTGGGGCCCGACACCTGTATAATCTGTCTGTGGTGTCAGAGTCTGCTCTGTACAATATATCTCTATGTACCTGTATAGTCTGTCTGTGGAGTCAGAGGCTGCTCTGTACAATATATCTCTATGTACCTGTATAATCTGTCTGTGGAGTCAGAGGCTGCTCTGTACAATGTATCTCTATGTACCTGTATAATCTGTGTGTGGGGTTTGAGGCTGCTCTGTACAATGTATCTCTATGTACCTGTATAATCTGTCTGTGGAGTCAGAGGCTGCTCTGTACAATATATCTCTATGTACCTGTATAGTCTGTCTGTGGAGTCAGAGGCTGCTCTGTACAATGTATCTCTATGTACCTGTATAGTCTGTCTGTGGAGTCAGAGGCTGCTCTGTACAATATATCTCTATGTACCTGTATAATCTGTCTGTGGAGTCAGAGGCTGCTCTGTACAATGTATCTCTATGTACCTGTATAGTCTGTCTGTGGAGTCAGAGGCTGCTCTGTACAATATATCTCTATGTACCTGTATAGTCTGTCTGTGGAGTCAGAGGCTGCTCTGTACAATGTATCTCTATGTACCTGTATAATATGTCTGTGGTGTCATAGCCTGCTCTGTACAATATATCTCTATGTACCTGTATAGTCTGTCTGTGGAGTCAGAGGCTGCTCTGTACAATATATCTCTATGTACCTGTATAATCTGTCTGTGGAGTCAGAGGCTGCTCTGTACAATGTATCTCTATGTACCTGTATAATCTGTCTGTGGAGTCAGAGGCTGCTCTGTACAATGTATCTCTATGTACCTATATAATCTGTCTGTGGGGTCAGAGGCTGCTCTGTACAATGTATCTCTATGTACCTGTATAATCTGTCTGTGGAGTCAGAGGCTGCTCTGTACAATGTATCTCTATGTACCTATATAATCTGTCTGTGGGGTCAGAGGCTGCTCTGTACAATGTATCTCTATGTACCTGTATAATCTGTCTGTGGAGTCAGAGGCTGCTCTGTACATTGTATCTCTATGTACCTGTATAATCTGTGTGTGGGGTCAGAGGCTGCTCTGTACATTGTATCTCTATGTACCTGTATAATCTGTCTGTGGGTCAGAGGCTGCTGTGTACAATGTATCTCTATGTACCTGTATAATCTGTCTGTGGAGTCAGAGGCTGCTCTGTACATTGTATCTCTATGTACCTGTATAATCTGTCTGTGGAGTCAGAGGCTGCTCTGTACATTGTATCTCTATGTACCTGTATAATCTGTGTGTGGGGTCAGAGGCTGCTCTGTACATTGTATCTCTATGTACCTGTATAATCTGTCTGTGGGTCAGAGGCTGCTGTGTACAATGTATCTGTACAGTGCTGTGCAAATTAATTGGGACAAAGCATTTTATAAGTAAAATCGTTAGTTTTTGTTACCAGTCAGTGATTCCAACCAGTTTTTAACTGCTTTGAACAGGTGAGTGTACAACCTTGAGTAACCATATCTGGTTTGACTAATTTTAGTCAGAAAATAACTGCTAGCTGCTGTGACGGGGTGTGCGACAGAGCAGGAAGGGACACCAGGCCGATCATCAATACAACAAGATTTATTGAACAAGGTAAAGGGAACAGCACAAATGAGGGTAATTCTGCCGAGTCTGTAAGAAGTCCACAACCAAGGAGTGTGGCGCCCCGCAACGAGTGCGTCACAGGAGGGTATTGCAGCCAAAACAGCAGCAATATTCTCTGACTCAGCGGTCACACGGTTAACTCAAGGATCCATACCCTACATGCATCACCTAGCATAGAGGGCCAATCAGGTCCTGGTGGGCGGAGTGTAGTGGTAGTGTGTAGTGGAAGTTCAGTTCAATTAGTGAGGAGTCTAGTCTGGGAGTGTAACAGCAACCTAGAAGACCTCTACAGATTCCCAGCTCTGCAACCTAGGAGAGGGGGTTGCACAGTTCCGTGCGGCCCCCTGGCCACCCTCCCTGGCCGTCTCTCTACCATCACCCGGGCATCAACATGCAGGTCCAAAATCATCCCGTGCCCATCTACAGCCGGTTTGCTGGTACCGAAGCTAGCAGTAGTCCAGCTCTGCTATGCGAACCAGAAGAGTCTGCCATACTCAGTCGTCTAACCAGCGGTGTACCCACCAAGGGACCCAAGGCTCCCCAAAGCATCCGGAACGTATACCCCGGATAGGGCATTCAAGCAGCCTCCCTGTACCCGATCTGGTATTCCTGGGCGACAACGGCACAGTACTTAGTTAGAATGGAGGAACACCGCGGATCTCTGAGAACACACTGGTCATTGCTGAGTCCACCCGGTCCACTACCTACAAACTGTATACCATGTACTGCCTGCTGGTTACAGTAAAGAACCCATTACAGAGACTTACAGTGCCGTGCCTTCTTATGAACTGTTCATCCGCATGCTAAGGTAACCGCAGCTGCCGCACAACATCTTGTGCAGCTTCTGGCTCCGGGGATCACCGCTCAGCCTGTGGGGAGCGTTCCATCTTGCTGCATTCCATCTCCCGGAGGCTCCGCAGCGTCGGTAAGACTTACCGAATCTCTCATAGGTGGCGTCACGACAAATTAACCCCTTAATCTGTTCCCACAAGACGTCTCTTCTTTTTGATCTGCACTCAACCGGGCCCCAGTACTGGCAGGCGCGGTCCACCCGTGACAAGGAGGAAGGAAACGTCTGTCTAAACCGGAGTCCCGGCCACGGTGAGTCAGTGGCTTGGATGGGGGATTACGGGTGGACGGGATCCCGGTTCCGTGCCCTGGTTATCATTTGTTGGATGGTGAGGGGAGAAGGGAATATTTACAGGGAATCATGACGCCACCTGTAGTTCCCGGTAATACAGGTACCGGCGCTGCAGGCCGGCCGCTGAGGTGATGGTGGGTGCAGCAGAGAGTGGTTCAGCTCCTCACAGGTGGAGCTATTACCTCAGGGCAGCAGTGATGGGTGAGGATGAGGTGAGTTGTAGTGATAGTTCTTACCCCTCTGATGAGCTGCTGGTGATGGTGTTGAAGTCCTCCGGGCACCGGCGGGAAGAACAACGGAGACCAGTCCAAGCCTGACTCCACTTTACTGGGTACCGGCAGATGGTAAACGATACACGGTACAGTTTGGTTTACCGGGAGGATGTTGCCGGTTCAGGGTCCCCCTTATGGAGTCTCTAGATGTTTTCTTTCGTTGTCTTTCGGAGTCGTCTCTATTCTTTCCAGTCTCTACCACCTTTACAGCGCTCTCCCGCCAGTCCTACGGTCTGTCACTAGTCATCCAGGTTGGTCCCTTACCGGTATGGACAGGAGCAGCAGGAGCGCACGATTTCTCCCGCCACCGGAATTCAGTCCACGACCACTAGTGCCCTCAACCGGTTTCTGTTCTGAGGGGTGAGACGTCCTTGTGGTGCATATGGCAACCCGGTTACTGTGGGCCCGCAGCTCGTCGGTCAGAGGTGCACTTCTGGCCCCCTCGGCTTCCCTCGTTGCCGGTGTTTCTTCCCCTCAACGTGACCAGCCGGATCCAACCAGTCCTGGCCCGTTGCCTGCTGTCCTGGGCCCCCACTTAAAGATGGGGCTCCCTCCTGTCAGCGGTACTGTCAGGTCCTGTCCTTCCTGACTGACTTCCCAGCACTGTCTCTCCTCCACTGTCACCCTCTCACTACCTCTACCCTAGGCTCCACCCCCTTTTGGGACCTACTAAATTACCGGCACCCCCTACTCTAAGTGGCCTAGTCCTAAGTGTGTGCAGTTTCACACATCCGTGCCTCCGGCCTCGTGTGCGGTCTGTGCAGACACATGCTGGAGGCACGGACATACGGGGACACACGATCCCCTGTGGACCCATGCAGACTTCCGTGTTTCTGCATGAACTGTGTCTCCGTATGGAGCACATGCGTGTCTGTGTGCTACACACGGCGACTTGTCCGTTTTTATGCGGAGCCACGGACAGCATTTACGTCCAAACGTCCTGCACACGGATGTTCACAGTGTGACATCCGTGTGCACGGACTGCAGACAAAAGTGAAACGCCTGAATATAAAGAATGTTATACTCCCCTGCTGCTACTCTCACTTCCGATGCCGCTCATTAGGCTCATGAATATTCACTTCACTGAGCCCAAGAGCGGCCGAAGAGAGAGGAGCATCGGCGCTGGAGGAGGTGAGTACGCGGTGACAGGCTGTCCATGTGCTATCCACGGCCCCACGGATAGCACACAGATAGCACACGGACTGCACACATGTGTCACATGTCTGTGACATGTGTGCACGCCCTGCCCCCAAATGGCCATGTTTCACAATTCCGTGGTGACACGGATGTGTGACGCCCGCCTTACAGAGATATCACACTTGGTTGTCATACTGCAATACCTCCTGTGGCGCCGAGCCAGAGGGGCGCCACACATAGACCTTAATGAGTTTTCATATGTCCGTGCTTGCATGCACTACACACGTGCTGGAAACACGGATATGTGAAACAGGCCTACCCCATGACTTGTCCATCTTCCTATTTGGGGGTGGTAAAATGGTTACATTGGAGAAGCTGCTCCATAGTGTCTCTATCCGGGGCGCCCCGCCCGTCTGTCCACGGCTGGGGCTCGTTAGTCTCCTATAAAGTGGCTGCTCACCGGCCTAAGCTCAGACTGCAGCCACAGAGGTGAGTGTGTGGGAGGGTGGAGAGGCCGATGGTGCTTATCATTGTGCAGGCTGTAGTCATGTCTGCTGGGCGCTGTCACCTTCTCTTCACCACTCAGGGGCTGTGTATGTGATGCTTATGGCAGAAGATCTGCACTAAATCTGCAGCAGTGACTTTTCTAAGCAAAGTGTATGGGATGTGGGCGGTCCTGTCTGCATGGTGTCTTGCCGTGTCCTGTCTGCATGGTGCCTTGTTTAATGCTGTAGATATTCTGTTTTAGTGCAGAAAAATCTGCAGCATCAATTCTTCATGCTGATCCACTGCAGATTTGACCATAGAAAAGTGGCAAAAAGTGCCAATGTCCAGCAGCAGCTCTGCAGTGTGCAGCCATGTGTGCGGTGCAGATTGCACAAACTATACACCACTATTCTCCTGTGTGAACACACCCTTAGGCCTCTTTCACACATATGTACTACTGGCATGTATGTGGTCTGTGCTGACACATGCTGGAGGCACGGACATATGGGGACACATGTTCCCCCTATGGCCCCATTTACATGTCTGTATTTCTGCATGGACTGTGGAGCACATGTGTGGAGCAATGCGTGTCTGTGTGCTCCACCTGGAGACCTGTCTGGTTTTTTTTTTTGCGGCAGCATGGACCACTTTTGGCCAAAAAATGTCCATGCACACAGATGTCATCTCCGTGCACAGACTAAAGATACAATCGTAAAGACAAATAACTTCATACTCCCCTCGCTCCAGCGCTGACGGCTCCTCTCACTTCTGCTGCTGCTCATTAGGCTCCTGAATCTTCACTGACCCAAAGAGCGGCCCGGAAGTGAGAGGAGCAGCGGTGCTGGAGGGAGGTGAGTATGTAGTGACCGGCTGTCCATGTGGTATCGGTGGATCCATCGTGTCAAGTCTGTGACACATGGATGTATGCTCTGCCTGCAACCGGCCTTGTTTCACCCGTCCGTGGTGACACTTAGCGGAGACACTATCCAAACATCAGATTAAGTACTGATAATTTTTATTTTTTTCCTTTTATTTTCCCCCCCCCCGTCCTATATAATTGAGAAGCTGAGAGAACCAATCCATAGGATACTTATGTCATGGGCGGCTTGCACCTGAGTACGGCTACAGCAGCTCAGACCGCTCAGCATGTACATAAAGGAGAAACAGGGGAAGGTATCCGGCTAACTAAGGATTCATATACAGAAGATAAAGAATTGTAACCTAGTATTAGTGTAATATTAAGATGGTGACACAGAGGCTGCAGAGGTGACAAGAGATCCACAGGGTGAATGATCGGCACAATCTCATTCAGATCTATACATTGCCATACACTCCATGTTTGTGGTAATCCTTTGCCCTGTGGATCTCTTGTAACATCGGCAGCTTCTGTGTCACCATTTTAATCTTGCGCAGGTTTCACATCAGTATTTTTGGCCTCCATGTCTGTCCATTGTAGAACAGATCGCCACGGATCCGATTTGGCCTCCATGTATCCCTATGGGCACGGATGTGATTGGGTTGGTCTGTAAATGGCCTCCGATTGGCAGTTTTGTGATGGATCTGATTGTATCAGATTTTTTTTGTTTAATTTAATTTTTTATTTTTTCTGCCCCCATAATCGGACTCTGTTGTGATCTTGGTCAAATCGGACAGGCACAGATCCAATGTTGTCTGCAGTAAATAACATGGGGATCTATGGTCTTTGGAACCGGTAAAAAATCGTATTGTTTCTCTGATCTGATTCAGTGCACTGCGCATGCGCAGAATGATATTTCCGGTTTCAAAGAGGCTAAAATCAGATCTGTCACAATCTGATTGGACACAAGTGTCTTGTGATAGTCATGTCCATGTAATCCTGCATAATCCAGGATCCACACACAGACACCTCTTGATGTGACGCCGCCTCACACTAATTCCTATGTTACTAATCTTTGTCTTTTGTATCAATCTCTATATAAATCTCTTATAAGCAGAATGGCTCCACTTGTCTCTTGTGTAGACATAACTGAGCCCCGGTGTCCATGAACCTCACAACTCTACATACTACTAGTGCTGGGATCTGGAGGACACGGCCCATCTAACCTATAGCCTCTCCTCTGGTGACCCCCAGTGTTGTCAGAGCCTCCACTGAAGACATGGGGCCCTACAAGGTGACGGTGGCCACTGGACAGGATCTGCTCTCCGGGACCATTGACTCCATCTCCATCAGTCTTATTGGGAAGAAGGGAGAGAGCGCCAAGAAGAAGCTGTCCCACCTGTGGCTGCCCGGATCGGTGAGGGTCTCTATTACATCACCTGTAGGGTGACCTTAGTTGGGGCCTCCAGGATGACTCTCGTCTTGGTGAATGGGGAGATGGTCATGAAGAATACAATGACTTAATGCTGATAGTATGTGGGCAGCCGCCTTTACAATTCAATACAAGGAGGATAAGAAGGGCTTTATCTGCCCCCCCTGGGTCTCTAGGGTTCAGGGTTGGGGATCTAGTCTGTTGGGTTTCTTGATGGCTGACTGTCCGTGCTGCTCCAGACTGATGGAGACCCTCAATATCGGGGTCATGTAATGTGCACAGGAGGGTGGACGCTCTGTACATATGGACGGTTGTCTACAGTGAGTGCCTTGGGGTATTGATCTTCACCGGTGTCCATGTTCTTCCCTTGTCAGGAGCGGACCTTTGATGTGACCATTGAGAAGGATGTTGGGGATCTGCTGTCGGTGCGACTCCACAAAGAGACCCATGTCTTCCCGGTTGAGGACGCCTGGTACGGCCGCTATATCCACGTCACCTCCCCCGATGGGAAGCTTCACTGTTTCCCTGTGTACTTGTGGGTCTCTGGTCAGACCAATATGGTGATCCCTCATGGCATAGGTAAGAGGGGGTGTAATCTGAGGGGGATGGCTTCTCTGCCATTGTCTGCATTGGGCAGGGTTCATGCATGTAAGGATGGAGCTTGGTCAGTCCCTGCAGGGGGCGCTACTTACTGTGACCGGTCCTTGTTTCAGGCAGTATATTACCCTCCAGCCATGTCTGCATGGATCATAGGACAGAAGAGCTGGAGAGGAATAGAGACCTCTACAAGTGAGTGACCCCACATAGTCCTCACAGCAGGACGGCCACAAGATGTGGACGATGGGGTCCCCAAGATCATGTGTAACTGTGTTTATATACAGGTGGAAGCTGTACACTCCCGGGACCCCGTACTGCATGGACGCAGATAGGGCCACAGACCTACCTCTGAATGAGCAATACTCCACACAGAAGGAGAGCAGCTTCCAGATCACCCAGCTCATGGCGTAGGTATTCAGTAATGGCTCCACCACTTTCTCCACCTTCTCCAGTGTGTTGTATTGGGAATGTCCAGAGCACGTAACCTTCCATCACTGGTGTAATTGTATAACATGAGCTCCATCTAGATCTCGTATTGGTGGAGGCTCCAGGCTTCACCCATCAGGGAGCACATGTCACTGCTGTGGTATCGGTGGCTTCTCCTTACATATGACCCATGGTGGCCTCCACTGATGATCACATACAGGATTATGTGCGGAGTCTAGTAAAGCCTGGACCACGTCCCGGCTATAGATCACCAGTTGGATCTAGTAGATGGACGATCTGGAGAGATCTGGTATTTCTCACTCTCATGTTGTCTTGGCCTTTGTTCCCATTTGTTGGGTTCTCCACACTGGAAACCAGTTGACCTTCTGTGTTTCCCTACAGAGGACTGGAAGTCGGAGTAAAAGGCTTCACCCAATGCACCGACTCCTGGAGACGTCTAGAAGACATCAAGACCGTGTTCTACTTCAACAGAACCAAGACTTCAGGTGTCACCGCCCTTCTGTCCTGATCAGTTATAGGAGCCCCAACTATCATTATTGATCATGAAATGCTTTGTGGTGATGGCTGGGAAGGCGCCATCCCGCTCCCCCATCCCATCCCGCTCCCCCATCCCATCCCGCTCCCCCCATCCCGCCCCCATCCCAACCGTCCCCATCCCAACCCGCTCCCCATCCCATCCCCCCAATCCATCCGCTCCCCATCCCATCCGTCCCCATCCATCCGCTCCCCCATCCCATCCCGCTCCCCCATCCCATCCCGCTCCCCCATCCCACCATGGGGCTTTGGAGAACAGTCAGTGACTGACAGTGTGATTCATCATCACTGATCGGATCATCTGACCTGTGCAGGGACTGATGTAAGCTGACCGTGAGCCCACGTCACAGGGAGGGACATGGCTGATGGTGCACCATTACACCCTTGGTCATGAAGGATTGGTGAACTCTCCTGATGAGTGTAGCAAGATGTCTACCAAACCTTATTCAGAGGATTTAACCCATCTCTAGCAAGGAGTCCATACAGATAATCCACTCCATGGTCAAGGAGCCCAGAACATTGGTGACGCCATTGCCGGTTACTGGTAGAGTCCTGCTCACTCTCCCTTGTTCTGTAATGTCCTCCAACAAGGGAAATACTCCAGTGAGAGGAGTCAGCAGAGGCTTCAGATGTAATGGCGTGCCTGATCAATCCATGTAGGGGATTATACATGGGCTGAATACACAAGCCTTTACACCTGAAGCCTCTTCTGACTCCTCTCGCTGGATTGTTTCCCTTGTTGGCTTTTATCCGGAGTGCAGCCTAGATCTAGGGTTTATCCCTGCTGCAGTGGGACCTATACACAAGGACATAAGCTCCCTACCCCTTCCCCCTCTGAGGCCAGCTTGGGTCTCCATCTTGTTGGAGTCCAGCACACTCTTCCTTTTTGTATTAAAAATAAGGGCATATCAACCCATTCACATTGCACAACTGTTAGTCATAGTGATGGGACCCGGTGAGATGGAAGCACCTTGTCGTTGGTCACCGGGCACTCCGCAGTGGCCACTGCTGAAGCTAAGTCTTCCAACTTGCAATATATTCTAGGGCAGTGTTTGCCATAATACATGTTATCATGTCTCTCTTATATTAGCTGTGCAGCTCGGCCGCTCATTGCACTCATGAATTGTGCACATTTAGTGTTAGTGTTGCAGCAGATATCTCCTATTTTCATTAGTATGTATTTTCTGCTTGCACCTGCACTTAGAGGTTAGATGCCAGTCATCCATAATAATTGCCTACTGAGGTGGTCTTTGCGGGCAAAGCACTGTTAGTTGTCTGATGTGAAGGACCTCCTGCTCCTGTGCCTCCTGTTTTTGGTCACTTCACGTCTCTTCTGTAGATACATTGAAAGGTTCTTAGAACGTTCTGGAAAGGTTCAGGCTCCAGTAAGGAAAGAGCGGTGGGAGAACAGCAGTAATGAGGGATCTCATAGGTGATTGGTCTCTTCTGGCATCTTCATACTTGATGGTCCTGGTAGGGAGATGCCGTCCTCCTGATCTGGTTGTTGTTGACCAGTCTTATGTTTACCAGATGAGGTCTCCCGGATCTGGAACGAGGACTCCTTCTTTGGTTACCAGTATCTGAATGGAGTTAACCCAATGATGATAAAGAAATGCATGAAGTTACCGGAGACCTTCCCGGTCAGCAGCAGCATGGTGGCCTCCTCTCTGGGGACCTCCACACACCTGGATAAGGAGCTGCAGGTGAGGGATTGATGCCCAGGTAACTTATGATCCCTCCCCAGTGTGTGAACATCTCCATCGTGTCCTCTGATCTTACAGAAAGGAAATGTCTTCCTGGCCGACTACAAGATCCTCCAGGGAGTTCCTCCTAATAAGTCCATCAATGGGAAGCCCCAATACCTGACTGCCCCCATGTGTCTGCTGTGGAAGGACCCCCAGGACCAGCTGCGCCCCATCGCTATCCAGGTATTGTCCAGTCACATCATACTTCAGTCCTAGGGTTATTCTCATCCTCTGTCCTTGTATCTCTGCTCACCTCCACTAGTGATCTCTGTTCTGCTCCACCAGGTGACATTGGTAACTCAGTAATGACTGGGAAATCCTCACTGAGGACGACCGGAGCTGATATTGTGCTGATGAGTATTGAGGTAGTAATGCAGAATCCTACCGAGACTCTGCTATACGTCTCCTGCATGAAGGCTATAACCTGATCTGTATTAGTGGGTGAAGAATGGCAGAGGGTGTGCAGAAGATCTAGTGCCTCACCTGTCCTGTACACTCTTCAGCCACCTGGAAGGGTTAATGCATCTCTTCATACTGAACCTCTAATTACAGGCTATAAATCACTCCCAACAGTGCACACACTGGATACACACACATTGTCCACCACCATCATGTCACATCCAGCTAGAGCCTTTGTGGCCTCTGTGATCAGAAGGTCAAAGCGAGGAGTTGATGGCATAATCTGAGTCTGCTGGTTTTTGTTTCTTTTGGTGCAGAAGGGGTTAGGAATGAATATTTCATTACTGCTGCAATTCCTTTTGCTCTATACTCAGCTGCTGCTCCTTACTACCACTCCCTCTTGTTATTTAAACTCCCTCCTGGCTCTTCCATGTGCCAGTTAGTTCTTCAGCTCTAATGGTGGTTGTCACCGGTGCGGTTCTGATGGCCTCACGATTACATGTTAGTACCATAATGTGGAAGATGAGCCTAGAATGACCTGCAGATAAATGATCAGAAGAGGGTAGAGCCGGGTCACCTAGGCCTGGAGACCATGGACGCTCTGGGCAGGAGGGTTGGCCATGTATTGGCAGCATTGTATGATTTATTGGCTCCATGTTTTGAGCTTTCTGGATGTATTTCGTCTCTTCTGTTTCCATTCCAGTTGGGTCAGACTCCAGGGGAGCAGACGCCGATCTTCTTGCCCAGTGACAATGAGTGGGACTGGACCTTGGCCAAGATCTGGGTCCGCAGTTGTGACTTCCAGGTCCACCAGATGGTCTATCATCTGCTCCACACACATCTCTTCCCTGAAGTGTTTAATGTGGCCACACACCGGCAGCTGCCTCATAACCATCCGGTGTACAAGGTGAGGCCGCCCCATCCCTACATCTTCTCTACTAGACGTTCTGCTCCTTATTACAGCCAGATCTGATGGATCCACAGACCTGATCTCTGGCTCCAATATCCAAGACTTAATGGGTTTCAGTATGTGGATTGTTCTGTCCTCCTCACTCTCCGGTGCTGAAGACTTTGCCTCTTTCTTCCAGCAGAAGATCGATCACATCAGGGAAAGCTTTGTCCTCAGCCGCTCCTCATAACTAACCCGCCCTCCTCCAAAGCCAGCTCCTCCGCCATGACAGATCTGCTCCTGTCAAGATCAAACCTCAGCACCTGAGTGCTTGACCTGCCCCATCTCATACCCCAACCTCACTGGTCTTCATCCCAACCCTAACCCAACTCCTCAACTGATCATTGAGTGTCTTCCCCTCATCTTCCTATATGCCTCAATCACACTCATCCTCAAAGCCCTCCCTCAACTCCTCTGCTGAGCCATCGCCATATATCACTTCTTCCTCGTGCCCCAGAACTACTGGAACCGCATGTCCATGTAGATCTGTCCTCCCTCCTCCTCCTCCCACCTCTCCTCCTCCTCCTCCTTTCCCTCTTTTTGACCTGTTACAATCTGGCTTCTAACCTCCTGCATTATTCAACCAAAACTGCCCCTACTAAAGCCACCAATTACCTACTAACCACCAGGAGCAAGTAACGTTCCTGTCCTCCTCCTGGACCCGTCCTTTCCCTTCAGCACTGGCCCATTCCCTCCCGCCACAGATTCTCATCACTCCAGTATTGGACTCTGCTGTATCCTGGATCCCTTCATATCTAACACACCGGACATTCAGCCTCTCCCTCTCCTCCCACCACCTACCTCCTCACCCTTCCCCCCCCCCCCCCCCCCCCCCCCCCCTTCCCAGGCTCAGTTCTAGGACCCCCTATTCTTCTCCATCTACACCCTTGGCCTGAGGGAGCTCATAGACTCCCATGGCTTTCAGTATTATCTCTATGCTGATGACGCGCAGATCTACCGCTCAGGACCTGACATCACCTCCTTACTGACCACAATCCCACAATCTGTCTACTGTTTCATCCTTTTTCTCTTCAATTTGTAAAACTGAACATGGACAAAACAGAAATAATTATCTTTCCCCCATCTCTCTCCTTCCCGTCCCCAACCCCCATCCCCCCCCCCCCCCTCCACCCTCCACCAGACCAATCTATCAAAGTCAATGGCTGCTCAGTCCTACATGCCCAGTGCCTCCTGGGTGATCCTTGACTTTGTCCTTTCTTTCAAGCCACATATCCAAGTCCTCTCCAACTGACAGGATTTCATGAATCTGTACATTCCTTGACCAACAAACTTCAAAAACACTTGTATGTGCCCTCATCATCTCCTGCCTGGACTAATGCAACCTCCTACTCTATGGCGTGGTGCAAGAATGTAAGAAGGGAGACCAATCTATTGTAAACTCTGCTGCCCGACTAATCCACCTGTCTCCCCATTATTCCCCAACCTCTCCTCTATGCCAATCCCTTCATTGGCTTTCTATTGTCCTGAGGCTCCAGGTCAAAACCCCCTAACCATGACCTACAAAGCCACCCACAATCGGTCCCCTCCATACAATTGTGACATGGTCTCCCAGTACTTGGTTAACACACCTGCAATCCTCACAAGATCTCCTGTCCTCCCCCTCATCTCCTCTTCCCACCCAGATACAAGATTTGAAATACTCTGAAACGCTCTACCCCAACACATCAGACTCTCACCCACTGTGGAAACCTTCACAGGGAACATTGAGACCTGACCAGCTACAAACTGTAGTAACCCTTGCTCCACTATACTGTCACATGACTGGCTCTACCCTCTCCTACTGTATCCTCCCCCATCCCTTGTAGACTGAGCCCTCGTGGCAGGGTCTCTCTCCTCCCCATCCTTGTAGACTGAGCCTCGTGGGCAGGGTCCTCTCTCCTCCCCCATCCCTTGTAGACTGAGCCCTCGTGGGCAGGGTCCTCTCTCCTCCCCCATCCCTTGTAGACTGAGCCCTCGTGGGCAGGGTCCTCTCTCCTCCCCCATCCCTTGTAGACTGAGCCCTCGTGGGCAGGGTCCTCTCTCCACACCCATCCCTTGTAGACTGAGCCCTCGTGGGCAGGGTCCTCTCTCCTCCCCCATCCCTTGCAGACTGAGCCCTCGTGGGCAGGGTCCTCTCTCCTCACCCCATCCCTTGTAGACTGAGCCCTCGTGGGCAGGGTCCTCTCTCCTCACCCCATCCCTTGTAGACTGAGCCCTCGTGGGCAGGGTCCTCTCTCCTCACCCCATCCCTTGTAGACTGAGCCCTCGTGGGCAGGGTCCTCTCTCCTCCCCATCCCTTGTAGACTGAGCCCTCGTGGGCAGGGTCCTCTCCTCCCCCATCCCTTGTAGACTGAGCCCTTGTGGGCAGGGTCCTCTCTCCTCCAGTACCTGTCGGTGCCTTGTATTCATGATTATTGTACTTGTCTATGTATGCCCCTTTTCACATGTAAAGCGCTATGATGAAGCTTGGCTCCACCAAGGTACTGACCCTCTGAAACCCTCATTATTTCTTGTCTCCTGCAGCTTGTTATCCCTCATGTCCGCTACACACTGAGCATCAATACTCTCGCCAGAAATGTCCTCATTGCTCCTGGAGGCGTCTTTGATCAAGTGAGTCAATGATCCCATACAACTGGTCACATGGGGGAGGGGCTGTGAAAACTTGCTGGATATTAAGCAGGTTGTCACTAGTAATAGCGGTTACTATAGAAGTGAATGTGTCATAAACTGATCCCAGACACGATCTGCACTGAACAAAGAAGCTCCATTGTTGCAGTAAGGGTTATTGGAGTTTGGTAGACGAGGGTCCATGAAGCTGGACTGGAAGCTACTGGATGAAGGGAATGTCTCCATTATTTGGTTATTAAGCATCTTGTAGACCGGAGTAATTTAACCCTTAAATAATGGACTCCAGAAGGGACTTTCTATTGTCCCTGAGGATGTGGAGCTGTGCAGCAGCTTGGATTTGTGTCTTTGGTTTGATCTTTAGTTCTTGGTTTGTTCTATTGTCAGTCAATGCCAAGTAGAAGGAAGCAATGTCCCCCTTCAGAGGAGTCACCTGCCTAAACCCCCATAGTGACATCAAGGGTTGGTGAGGACAGGGCTCCTGTATTGTCAGCCTAGACCAGTCTGCAGGGCTGAGCCACCAGACCGGTCCTCTTTTATAGAACATTCTGCACCAGGGATAGAAGCCATGAACCCATTGCCAAGCGGCTTTGGAAGGGTTAACGCCACCTTCTTTCCCAAATGCCTGTAGTGAAGATGGAGGAGTCTGTGCAGACTCTAGTGATGGTGTAGGGTGGTCCGTCCTTCTGGAAGACGCCTCATAGCGGTTTGGACCTCTTGGGCCATAGACATGAACTGAGTTTTGGGTCTGGAAGGTTTTCTTGTTACAATGTATCTCAGTGGAGAATGTGATAAATGTCTCATTCCTTCCCCCATCCAGCACCTTCACAATCATCACTAGTTACATGAACTCCATCTTGGAGGATGAGGGAAGAACGTTACATAACAGAATCCATGAGGTCACTTAGAGCTTTAATGTCGGGATCATTGGATCTCAGCTGTAATGTAGGATAAGGACTGGAGTAATCGGCCATTACATGGTTGGTCATATTGGCCCCATACACATTAGTGATGATGACTTGATCTCTCCACACTTGATTACTCTCCATGAGTTTATTGCCCCTTATTATCTGGGATCTACTGTAATATATAAGAATCCTTCCTCTTCTTGCTCCCAATAGTCTTCTGGCTCCTCTCCAGCCCTGTGCTCCTTCCAGTGGTCAGTAGGCCCCGGGTCATGCTTGGTCTCCATAGATGGGTCACATCCCGCCTGGAGTCAGCACTGGGCTAGAGATGCCATGTGACAGGTGGGAAAGGCCCGGAAGGTGTAGGGGGGTTTGTCTTGTCCTCCACTTCTTGCGGTCACCCCCGGGGTCGGCCTATGATTGGTGAGGTCTTCTCCAGCCCTACAATTCAGTGATGGTCCTGTGTGTGGTGGACATTCAGGCGGCCTGTACCTTCTCCCCTGGTCTGATCTGTAACGGGAATATGAGGATCCTCCATACTTCCGTCTCCATCCCGGTGTCCTACAAGCTCATGGTTACTTGTCTTCTATGATGACCCTCAGGGGCATCTAATTATTGCTCCTCTTGTTCTCTGCTCTCAGTCCCAGGTTTAGGCCTTTGTTTGGCAGCAGAAGTGTAAGACCTGGATTGTCCCATCCCTGATGGCCGCCCTGTATGATGTCGGCCATGTTGTCCTCACTCTGGTATTTATATTTCCCCCTTTCCTATGTAGAACACGGCTCTCTGTGCAAACTCCATCCATGTGTTACTGGAGAAGGCGATGCGGGAGGTGACGTACAGCGGCCTCTGCCTGCCTGACGACATCCAGGCCCGGGGATTGGAGACCATTCCTAATTACTACTACAGAGATGACGGGAAGATGATCTGGGAGGCGATGGAGAGGTGGCGTATACATGACCGCTCTAGATGGGGAGGACATGAGGGGCTGGTATAGTACAGCTCAGAATAATGGGCCTGGTAGTAAATGTGCAGATCACATGCAGGAGGACAATCTCTACCCACTTGGTCGTTCTCGGCCCCTGTAGCTGGGACTACAGGAAAGCTTGATATTAATGGGGCCAATACTGTGCCAACATAATGGTATTGATATCATCCACACTGTGTCCAGATGACTGGCACATAATGTCCCTCCAATGACCGGGGGGCTGGAGATAACCCTACAATATATAGGAGGCCCTGATCTAATCTCATCTCCTCCTTCCAGCTTTGTATCCGGCATTGTGCAGTATTATTATAAGGGGGACGAGTCTGTGCGGACAGATCCAGAACTGCAGGCCTGGGTGGCCGAGATCTACCAGAAGGGCTTCCTCCAACATCAGTCCTCAGGTATGGCTGTCATACACCAGGCCGGGTCCTCAGTCACTGAGCAGCGGTCAGGTCCTGTCCCTCATGGTGGTGGCCATGCTCAGGTTCTGGGGACAGTGGTAAGGGGGTGCTGGTGTGGACCCCCCTTCCTATAATCACCCTGATATATGGCGTCCACCCATCACCTGCTCTAGTACTGACTTCTCACCCATCTGCTCCTCCAGGAATCCCGTCCTCCCTGGAGACTGTGTCCTCGCTGGTGACATACCTGACCATGGTGATCTTCAGATGTTCTGCTCAGCACGCAGCCGTCAATAGTGCTCAGGTGAGTGGAGGAGAATCATTCACATATGAGGGACGTTAATTGGAGAAAAGGCAGAGGTAAAGGGACTTGGCACACATTGTCTAACCAGAGTCCAGGTGCTTGGCAAATCATGTCGAAGCCAAACCTCTAAATCCATTGTCCACTGAATGGGGTCTGTTCAGAGAATTGATGTAGAAAGACATGAATCCATGTGAAATGTTCATTCCTGCTCTGAATGTGTAGAAGGTCATCCGTCTGTTTCTGGATTCTTGTCACTGACTTGAAATGACCTTTCTAATATGAGCAGCTTCATGTGGATCATCCTGTGATCAGAGCTACTAAAACGCTCTGCCACAGGGAGATCCGGATATCATTCATTGTCTGAGGATTCATTGTAAGCCTTAGTCCTGTCTCCCCTACATATAGACCCCTGAACTCACATGGTGTCCAGCTTTTATTAGCGCCTCTCCCTCCTCCCCGGTGACCTTATAGCGCTGGTTATGAAGGAGTTTTGGTCCTTAGACAATCCAGGTTCCTGCTCTGCCGTATCTCAGCCTTCATCACATGTCATCAGCTGTGAATTCCTCTTGACGGAGACCAGGCATGATCTAGCTGTGATGGGCAGTAATTTCCCAGGTTTCTGGCATCCCTCAGTGATGCACAATAATGCTGTGCGTTCCCCCAGGTGATCCTGGAAATCACCATATTAATGTAAGATGCCGCTTCTGCCTTAGTGTTTATACTCCGCAAACAGGGATTCTGAGGACACAAGGAAATTCATCTTTGCTGGAGTTCAGCGCTATAAACTGCGTTCTCCTATAATGTAAACCACATACCTCGGCCTAGTAAATACCTGAAGGAGGGGGAGGGAGTGTTCCACAGACTCCAAAAGGTGGAATAGATTGTCAGCTCTTGGAAAAGTAACCTTTTTTTTTTTTTTTTTTTTTTTCATTCTTTTTCCTCTGCAGTTTGACTTCTATTCCTGGATGCCCAATGGACCAACATCTATGAAGAGCCCCCCACCCTCCGCCAAAGGGGTCACCACACTACAGACCATCCTGGATTCTCTGCCTGATGTCAATACAACAGCTATTGGATTAGTTGCTGTGTGGCAGCTGAGCAAGGAGCCCCAGGACCAGGTGAGTACAAGATGCCCTACATGATGGGACACCTGGAGGTGGCGGTAACACCCTGACGTTAAATGACTCCTCTACCCACAGTTCTACATGTCCCCTAAAGGGCATGGCGGGGTTACCTAGGAAAGGTCCTGACCAGTGAGGAATGGCAAAAAATGTAATCTCTAAATATGACTAATGTTAGCAGAAGAGGGTGGAGGCTATGGAGGCTCCTTGTCTGAGGAAAGGTTCCTTAGAAGGAGAAGTCCATCATTTGTAGCCTGGAAACTCCCAGAGCTGATTCCTGGCTGGTGAAATGGCCTCTCCCCAAATTGCAACTTTATTACCCCCTCCATCATCATCACTTGGGGTGGCGTCATCCTCGGGGTTCTTAGAAGGTGAATTCTGAGACACATGCTCTTCTCCATCTTGCTCCTCTTTTGTTCTTGCTCATCATTTTCCTCCTCTTGTAGAGACCTCTGGGGAGTTTCCCCGATGAGCATTTTATTGAGGAGACGCCGAAGAAACTCATTAAAGAATTCCAGGAGAAACTGTCCGAGATCTCCAAGATCATCCATGAGCGAGACCAGAGCCGGCGCGTGTCCTACCTGTACCTGGACCCCAAGATGATTGAGAACAGCGTCTCCATCTAACATGGCGGCTCCGGCTTCCTCCATTGTAGCCGGGCATCCGGCCTGGTCCTTGTGTGGTGAAGCAAAAGGAAACTTGTACTAAAATAAAAAATAAAAATAAATAATATCACAGACAGCGCATTGGTTTTAATTAATTATCCGGATCCCCCTCCCTCGTCAGCTTGGCATCTTACTGCAGACCTGATCACAGGAGCTTACACTCTAATTACAATGCCCCAGGATCAGGAGTCTGCACTGTAAGGAGTCACTGACCCTAATGGTGAGTGGAGATGTGACTCTTCATCTACTAGACATGAGAGACCTCACAATCTGCTTGTTCTGAGGCCTAGGAAGTCTATCTGCTTGTGACTATGAATCACATATGAGGTCACCTGACCACCAGCATTAACTATCCATCATCTATCAGGAGTCAGGGCCAGCAGCCATTCCTGTCTTGTAACATTTACATCGTGTCCCCAGGTGTGAGCGGCTTCTCAAGACGTCCTGAGGAATTGTCAGTTACCAAGTGAGGAGCGGAAGACATCTGAATTCAGGTGTGATGTAATGTGGCCGGAGGGAGGAGGCAGCAGGTTCTTCACTAAATACATTCCACACATTGGACTTACAGAAGTGTCAATTCCAGTTTGTAGGAATTAATAAAAGATCTTTTATTTCTCACTTAATGTTTGACCACAATTTAGTTCTTGGTTTTTCTACATGGAAAAAGCCGTTTTGTTCCAACAGCAAAAAGGTTTGAGTAGTTTTGTTACTTAAAGCTCCGTCATCAATTCTATGTAAAGACAAAGTGATAGAAGCTTCTAGAACAGAAAAATGTGAACTTCAAAAAGTGTTATTCTCGCTTCCCTTCTATTATCTAAGAAAAGAAATGTTCCAGTCCTCCAGAGTATTGATGATGATCAGGGAGAGCCTAATATCCAGACTCGCTATCATTGAGTTTCCAGGTCTTTGTAGATACAGTGACTTTGGTCTTTGAGCGACTCCTCTGACACACGGTATCACACAGCACCAGAAACTAAAGATAATTGCTGCAATTTCCAGAGATCAATGTCAGTGGCCGGGGAATTATCCAACATTAAGTCAAGGAGTTTCTCACATGGAGGTTTTGGCTCCTGCATTACATGGAGCAGGTTGTGAGTTGGTATCTGAGACCTCTGTTCTGCTAATGTACCATCGGCTTCTCATCTATTGTCTGTAGCGGTGTCCCTCAACTCCAGTCATTGGGACCAACCAACAGGTCATATTTTCGGGGTTTCCTTGGTATTGCACAGGTGATGTAATTCTTCCCTATGCAGGTGATTAACCAAACATCTGCAAAACTACAGGAATCCTGAACCCGACCTGGTGGGTCCTTAGGCCTGGAGTAGAGAGACATTCTTCTAGGGTTATAGTTGGGGTAGCGATGCCTCCCATATATAAACTATATCAGTCCTCACTGTATGGACATCACAATGCATTATGTTTCCTAATTCACAGTGCACAGTCATCCTGACACACTGGAACAGATCTCCTGCCACACGACAGCTGTCACTGAGCAGCAGGAGAGCGGGCACTGGACAGCACATGCAGTTAGGAGAACAATGCTGGGACTCGGCCCCTTCACAGGTGTCAGTAATATGGCAGCGTTGTTTTCCGTCACATTGAATCCAGTATGGTGTTATATCGATGTGATCAGGATTTGTGACCGCTCCTCCTTGGTCTCAGGTTTCCTTGTGATTTATAGTTTGCACAGCGCCGGTTCCTGTAATTTTTGGAGCGGTCGGTAAAACCATCCGCTGTGAATCCCACAGATCTGATCTCCAGGGGTCTCCTGGCTCTATACACTTCTCTACCCTATCCTCCTCCCTTGTACTGGGGCTTCCCTACAGCGGGTCCACCCACGTCCGTATCTAGGGTCTGTGTGTTGGGTGTTTGCTGAGAATCCCAGATCTACTATCCCCCATCTCCCGACTACAGGAGAACAACAGCCAGGCTTGGGTGCAATACCCCTCGTGGTGTCCAGACCGGTGGGGCACCCCAGATCCTTTAGATGGAACCTGAAAACCCATCTCTTCAGAAAAGCTTACAGTCTGCAATGACCATTCTGCCGCCTCTCCACCACCACTGGAGCCCACCGCCCCTTCACCTCCAGAATTGCTGCACCCCCCCGAACTTCTGTCTCCTTCCCGTACTCCTGTAAAATGTAAGCCTGCAAGAAAAGAGTCCTCTCCCCTCTGTACCAGTCTGTCATTGTTAATTTGTTTAAAGCAAACTATATCTATAATTTTGTATGTAACCACCTCTCATGTACAGCACCATGGAATTAATGGTGATATTCATTTATATAATAGTAATACAGGTACATAGAGATATATTGTACAGAGCAGCCTCTGATGCCACAGAGATTATACAGGTACATAGAGATACATTGTACAGAGCAGCCTCTGACTCCACAGACAGATTATACAGGTACATAGAGATACATTGTACAGAGCAGCCTCTGATGCCACAGGCAGACTATACAGATACATTGTACAGAGCAGCCTCTGAGCCCACAGGCAGACTATACAGATACATAGAGATACATTGTACAGAGCAGCCTCTGACGCCACAGGCAGACTATACAGGTACATAGAGATACAGTGTACAGAGCAGCCTCTGACCCCACAGACAGTTTATACAGGTGCATACAGATTTATTGTACAGAGCAGCCTCTGACCCCACAGACATATTATACAGGTACATAGAGATACATTGTACTGAGCAGCCTCTGACCCCTCAGACAGATTATACAGGTACATAGAGATACATTGTACAGAGCAGCCTCTGACCCCACAGACAGATTATACAGGTACATAGAGATACATTGTACAGAGCAGCCTCTGACCCACAGACAGATTATACAGGTACATAGAGATACATTGTACAGAGCAGCCTTGACCCACAGACAGATTATACAGGTACATAGAGATACATTGTACAGAGCAGCCTCTGATCCACAGGACAGATATACAGGTACATAGAGATACATTGTACAGAGCAGCCTCTGACGCCACAGGCAGACTATACAGGTACATAGAGATACATTGTACAGAGCAGCCTCTGACGCCACAGGCAGACTATACAGAGTACATAGAGATACATTGTACAGAGCAGCCTCTGACCCCACAGACAGATTTATACAGGTCATACGATTATTGTACAGAGCAGCCTCTGACCCCACAGACATATTATACAGTGATACATGAGATAATTGTACTGAGCAGCCTCTGACCCCCAGACAGATTATACAGGTACATAGAGATACATTGTACAGAGCAGCCTCTGACCCCACAGACAGATTATACAGGTACATAGAGATACATTGTACAGAGCAGCCTCTGACCCACAGACAGATTATACAGGTACATAGAGATACATTGTACAGAGCAGCCTCTGACCCCACAGACAGATTATACAGGTACATAAGAGATATATTGTACAGAGCAGCCTCTGACCCCACAGACAGATTATACAGGTACATAGAGATACATTGTACAGAGCAGCCTCTGACCCACAGCAGATATACAGGTACATAGAGATACATTGTACAGAGCAGCCTCTGACCCACAGGCAGATTATACAGTACATAGAGATACATTGTACAGAGCAGCCTCTGACCCACAGCAGATTATACAGATACATAGAGATACATGTACAGAGCAGCCTCTGACCCCACAGACAGATTTATACAGGTACATACAGATTATTGTACAGAGCAGCCTCTGACCCACAGACAGATTATACAGGTACATAGAGATACATTGTACAGAGCAGCCTCTGACCCCCAACAGCAGATTATACAGGTACATAGAGATACATTGTACAGAGCAGCCTCTGACCCACACAGAAGTATATACCAGAGTACCAAGCGATTCAGTTGTACAGAGCAGCCTCTGACCCCACAGACAGTTTATACAGGTGCATACAGATTTATTGTACAGAGCAGCCTCTGACCCCACAGACAGATTATACAGGTACATAGAGATACATTGTACAGAGCAGCCTCTGACCCCTCAGACAGATTATACAGGTACATAGAGATACATTGTACAGAGCAGCCTCTGACCCCACAGACAGATTATACAGATACATTGTACAGAGCAGCCTCTGACCCACAGACAGTTTATACAGGTGCATACAGATATATTGTACAGAGCAGCCTCTGACCCCACAGGCAGATATACAGGTACATAGAAATACATTGTACAGAGCAGCCTCTGACCCCACAGACAGATTATACAGGTACATAGAGATACATTGTACAGAGCAGCCTCTGACTCTACAGACAGATTATACAGGTACATAGAGATATATTGTACAGAGCAGCCTCTGACTCCACAGACAGATTATACAGGTACATAGAGATACATTTGTACAGAGCAGCCTCTGACTCCACAGACAGATTATACAGGTACATAGAGATACATTGTACAGAGCAGCCTCTGACTCCACAGACAGATTATACAGGTACATAGAGATACATTGTACAGAGCAGCCTCTGACCCCACAGACAGATTATACAGGTACATAGAGATACATTGTACAGAGCAGCCTCTGACCCCACAGACAGATTATACAGGTACATAGAGATATATTGTACAGAGCAGCCTCTGACCCCACAGACAGATTATACAGGTACATAGAGATACATTGTACAGAGCAGCCTCTGATCCCCCAGACAGATTATACAGGTACATAGAGATACATTGTACAGAGCAGCCTCTGACTCCACAGACAGATTATACAGGTACATAGAGATACATTGTACAGAGCAGCCTCTGACCCCACAGACAGATTATACAGGTACATAGAGATACATTGTACAGAGCAGCCTCTGACTCACAGACAATTATAAGTACATAGAGATAATTGTACAGAGCAGCCTTTGACCCACAGACAGATTATACAGGTACATAGATGATACATTGTACAGAGCAGCCTCTGACCCCACAACAGATTATAAGGTACATAGAGATACATTGTACAGAGCAGCCTCTGACCCCACAGACAGATTATACAGGTACATAGAGATATATTGTACAGAGCAGCCTCTGACCCCACAGACAGATTATACAGGTACATAGAGATACATTGTACAGAGCATGCCTCTGACTCCCACAGACAGATTATACAGGTACATAGAGATACATTGTACAGAGCAGCCTCTGACCCCACAGACAGATTATACAGGTACATAGAGATACATTGTACAGAGCAGCCTCTGACCCCACAGACAGATTATACAGGTACATAGAGATAATTGTACAGAGCAGCCTCTGACCCACAGCAGATTATACAGGTACATAGAGATACTATTGTACAGAGCAGCCTCTGACCCCACAGACAGATATACAGGTACATAGAGATACATTGTACAGAGCAGCCTCTGACCCACAGACAGATTACACAGGTACATAGAGATACATTGTACAGAGCAGCCTCTGACCCCACAGACAGATATACAGGTACATAGAGATACATTGTACAGCAGCAGCCTCTGACCCCACAGACAGATTATACAGGTACATAGAGATATATTGTACAGAGCAGCCTCTGATCCCACAGACAGATTATACAGGTACATAGAGATACATTGTACAGAGCAGCCTCTGACGCCACAGGCAGACTATACAGGTACATAGAGATACATTGTACAGAGCAGCCTCTGACGCCACAGGCAGTTTATACAGATACATAGAGATACATTGTACAGAGCAGCCTCTGACGCCACAGGCAGACTATACAGATACATAGAGATACAGTGTACAGAGCAGCCTCTGACCCCACAGACAGTTTATACAGGTGCATACAGATTTATTGTACAGAGCAGCCTCTGACCCCACAGACATATTATACAGGTAC
This sequence comes from Allobates femoralis, assembly GCA_033576535.1. Classification (NCBI taxonomy): domain Eukaryota; kingdom Metazoa; phylum Chordata; class Amphibia; order Anura; family Aromobatidae; genus Allobates; species Allobates femoralis. Next base: position 750,590,939 of record JARQOC010000002.1, read on the forward strand.
ATAGAGATACATTGTACTGAGCAGCCTCTGACCCCCTCAGACAGATTATACAGGTACATAGAGATACATTGTACAGAGCAGCCTCTGACCCCACAGACAGATTATACAGATACATTGTACAGAGCAGCCTCTGACCCCACAGACAGTTTATACAGGTGCATACAGATTTATTGTACAGAGCAGCCTCTGACCCCACAGACAGATTATACAGGTACATAGAGATACATTGTACAGAGCAGCCTCTGACCCCTCAGACAGATTATACAGGTACATAGAGATACATTGTACAGAGCAGCCTCTGACCCCACAGACAGATTATACAGATACATTGTACAGAGCAGCCTCTGACCCCACAGACAGTTTATACAGGTGCATACAGATATATTGTACAGAGCAGCCTCTGACCCCACAGGCAGACTATACAGGTACATAGAAATACATTGTACAGAGCAGCCTCTGACCCCACAGACAGATTATACAGGTACATAGAGATACATTGTACAGAGCAGCCTCTGACTCTACAGACAGATTATACAGGTACATAGAGATATATTGTACAGAGCAGCCTCTGACTCCACAGACAGATTATACAGGTACATAGAGATACATTGTACAGAGCAGCCTCTGACTCCACAGACAGATTATACAGGTACATAGAGATACATTGTACAGAGCAGCCTCTGACTCCACAGACAGATTATACAGGTACATAGAGATACATTGTACAAAGCAGCCTCTGACCCCACAGACAGATTATACAGGTACATAGAGATATATTGTAAAGAGCAGCCTCTGATTTCACAGACATAGTAAATAGATATATATTGTACAGAGCAGCCTTTGACACCACAGACAGATTATATAGGTACATAGTGATACATTGTACAGAGCAGCCTCTGACCCCACAGACAGATTATATTGGTACATAGAGATACATTGTACAGAGCAGCCTCTGACCCCACAGACAGATTATACAGGTACATAGAGATATATTGTACAGAGCAGCCTCTGACCCCACAGACAGATTATACAGGTACATAGAGATACATTGTACATAGCAGCCTCTGATCCCACAGACAGATTATACAGGTACATAGAGATACATTGTACAGAGCAGCCTCTGACCCCACAGACAGATTATACAGGTACATAGAGATACATTGTACAGAGCAGCCTCTGACCCCACAGACAGATTATACAGGTACATAGAGATATATTGTACAGAGCAGCCTCTGACCCCACAGGCAGATTATACAGGTACATAGAGATATATTGTACAGAGCAGTCTCTGACCCCACAGACAGATTATACAGGTACATAGAGATACATTGTACAGAGCAGCCTCTGACCCCACAGACAGACTATACAGGTACATAGAGATACATTGTACAGAGCAGCCTCTGACCCCACAGACAGATTATACAGGTACATAGAGATATATTGTACAGAGCAGCCTCTGACCCCACAGACAGACTATACAGGTACATAGAGATATATTGTACAGAGCAGCCTCTGACTCCACAGGCAGATTATACAGGTACATAGAGATACATTGTACAGAGCAGCCTCTGACCCCACAGACAGACTATACAGGTACATAGAGATACATTGTACAGAGCAGCCTCTGACTCCACAGATTACACAGGTACATAGAGATACATTGTACAGAGCAGCCTCTGACCCCACAGACAGACTATACAGGTACATAGAGATACATTGTACAGAGCAGCCTCTGACTCCACAGACAGACTATACAGGTACATAGAGATACATTGTACAGAGCAGCCTCTGACTCCACAGATTACACAGGTACATAGAGATACATTGTACAGAGCAGCCTCTGACCCCACAGATTATACAGGTACATAGAGATACATTGTGCAGAGCAGCCTCTGACTCCACAGATTATACAGGTACATAGAGATACATTGTGCAGAGCAGCCTCTGGTTACCATTACCCAGCATCTATTGGGCGGCGCTGGGAGGTCGTTGATCGTTGGTCTCTCGCTCCCGACCAAGAGAAATGGTCCTGGCCATTTACCAGTGATCAGTGAGCAGCTTACTGACTGCTGGTCGTTGGTACATGTCACATGCAGCGACTTCGCTATGAGGTCACTGCAACGTCACAAAACCAGTGACGTTGCGATGATATTGTTAGCGATATCGTTGCATGTAAAGGGCTCGTTACACACTTCAATGTCCCTGCGATCCGACCAATGATACGACTTGGCTGAGATCACTGGGACATCGTTTAATGGTCGCTGCTGAGGTGTCGCATATACAGATATCATGAACGACGCAGCAACGATTCAGCGACAGGGGAACGATACTTGCGGTTCTTTGGTCGCCAACGTCCTCCAGTTCTGAATAGGTGAAGTCATAAACGAGATCGTTATCACGGTGTCACACACAACGATGCTGCAGGATGAACGGACGACCAACGACTGATTTATGGTCCGGATCATAAACCTGCGATCAATGATCAGCCGACTTATCGCTGGTTGTATCTACGTGTCACACACAACGACGTCGTTGCACAGCCACAAAAGCCGTGACGTAACAACGATATCGTAGCGTGGAACGGGCCCTTAACCCGGACTGAAGAGCAGTGAATATTCATGAGACTAACGAGCTCCAGAGGAGAGAGAACAGGACATCGCTGGAGACAGGGGTAGAACATTCTGTGTTTTTACACTTTAAACTCTTGACTCGGGTCCATACACATGGATGTCACACGCATGACACCCGTGTGCAGGATGTTTGTGGAATGGTCACATTCACTTGAATGGGTTCATGCATCCGTGCTGCTGCTGAAAAATGGACATATCTCTGTGTGGAATAACAAACGGGAGAAGGGGGCCATAGACCTGAATGAGTTTCCATATGTCCGTGCTTGCATGCACTGTACATGTGCTGGAGACACGGATATGTGAAACAGGCCTACCGCATGATTTGTCCATCTTTCTATTTGGGCGGTGGTAAAATGGATAACATTGGAGAAGCTGCTCCATAGTGTCTCTATCCGGGGCCCCCGCCCGTCTGTCCACGGCTGGGGCTCGTTAGTCTCCTATAAAGTGGCTGCTCACCGGCCTGAGCTCAGACTGCAGCCACAGAGGTGAGTGTGTGGTGGAGAGGACTATGGCGCTCATCATTGTGCAGGCTGTAGTCATGTCTGCTGGGTGCTGTCACCTTCTCTTCACCACTCAGGGGCTGTGTGTGATGCATATGGCAGAAGATCTGCACTAAATCTGCAGCAGTGACTTCTCTAAGCAAAGTGTATGGGGTGTGCGCAGTCCTGTCCTGTCCGGTCTGCATGGTGTCCTTGTCCTTGTCTTGTTCTCTGCTGTTTGTTGGTGCAGAAAAATCTGCAGCTTCAATTCTTCATGCTGATCCGCTGCAGATCTGACCACAGACTCACATGGAAAAGTGGCAATGTCCAGCCGCTATCTCTGCAGTGTGCAGCCATGTGTGTGCGGTGCAGACTGCACAAACTATACACCACTATTCTCCTGTGTGAACACACCCTTAGGCCTCTTTCACACACATGTACCACCGGCATGTATGACGTCTGTGCTGACACATGCTGGAGGCACGGACATACGGGGACACATGCTCCCCTATGGCCCCATTCGTGTTCATGTACACAGACGTGATCTCTGTGCACGGACTACAGATACAATCCTAAAGACAAATAACTTCATACTCCCCTCGCTCCAGCGCTGACAGCTCCTCTCACTTCTGCTGCTGCTCATTAGGCTCCTGAATCTTCACTGACCCAAAGAGCAGCCCGGAAGTGAGAGGAGCAGCGGTGCTGGAGGGAGGAGAGTATGTAGTGACCGGCTGTCCATGTGCTATCTGTGGACCCATTATGTCACAAGTCTGTGACACATGGATGTATGCTCTGCCTGCAACTGGCCTTGTTTCCGTGGTGACACTTAGAGGAGACACTATCCAAACATCAGACTAAGTGTGTGTGGTGTTGTGTGTGTGTGTGTGTGTGTGTGTGTGTGTGTGTCTTTAATTTCCCCCAATAACCCCCCCCCCCCAGTCCTACATAATTGAGAAGCTGAGAAAACCAATCCATAGGATACTTGTGTCATGTACAGCTTGTACCGGATTATGGCTACAGCAGCTCAGACCGCTCAGCATGTACATAAAGGAGAAACAGGTGAAGGTATCCGGATAACTAAGGATTCATATACAGAAGATAAAGAATTGTAACCTAGTATTAGTGTAATATTAAGATGTGACACTGAGGCTGCAGAGGTGACAAGAGATCCACAGGGTGAATGATCGGCACAATCTCATTCAGATCTATAGATTACCATACACGCCATGTTTGTGGTAATCCTTTGCCCTGTGGATCTCTTGTAACATCTGCAGCTTCTGTGTCACCATTTTAATCTTGCGCAGGTTTCACATCAGTATTTTTGGCCTCCATGTCTGTCCATTGTAGAACAGATCACCACAGATCCGTTTTGGCCTCCATGTATCCCTATGGGCACGGATGGGATCGGGTTGGTCTGTAAATGGCCTCCGATTGGCAGTTTTGTGATAGATCCAATTGTATCAGATTTTTTCCTGTCCCCAAAATCGGACTCTGTTGTGATCTTGGTCAAATCGCACAGGCAGAGATCCAATGCTGTCTGCAGTAAATAACATGGGGATCTATGGTCTTCGGATTCGGTAAAAATCGTATTGTTTCTCTGATCTGATTCAGTGCACCGCGCATGCGCAGAATGATATTTCCAGTTTCAAAGAGGCTAAAATCAGATCTGTCATAAAATCTGATTGGACACAAGTGTCCTCTGATCCAGTCATTTCCATGTAATCCTGCATAAACCAGGATCCACACAGACACCTCTAGATGTGAAGCCGCCTCACACTAATTACTATGTTACTAATCTTTGTCTTTTGTATCAATCTCTATATAAATCTCTTATAAGCAGAATGGCTCCACTTGTGTCTCTTGTGTAGACATAACTGAGCCCCGGTGTCCATGAACCTCACAACTCTACATACTACTAGTGCTGGGATCTAGAGGACACGGCCCATCTAACCTATAGCCTCTCCTCTGGTGACCCCCAGTGTTGTCAGAGCCTCCACTGAAGACATGGGGCCCTACAAGGTGACGGTGGCCACTGGACAGGATCTGCTCTCTGGGACCATTGACTCCATCTCCATCAGTCTTATTGGGAAGAAGGGAGAGAGCGCCAAGAAGAAGCTGTCCCACCTGTGGCTGCCCAGATCGGTGAGGGTCTCTATTACACCACCTGTAGGGTGACCTTCGTTGGGGTCTCCAGGATGACTCTCGTCTTGGTGAATGGGGAGATGGTCATGAAGAATACAATGACTTAATGCTGATAGTATGTGGGCAGCCGCCTTTACAATTCAATACAAGGAGGTGCAGGGATTTATCTGTCCCCCCTGGGTCTCTAGGGTTCAGGGTTGGGGATCTAGTCTGTTGGGTTTCTTGATGGCTGACTGTCCGTGCTGCTCCAGACTGATGGAGACCCTCAATATCGGGGTCATGTAATGTGCACAGGAGGGTGGACGCTCTGTACATATGGACGGTTGTCTACAGTGAGTGCCTTGGGGTATTGATCTTCACCGGTGTCCATGTTCTTCCCTTGTCAGGAGCGGACCTTTGATGTGACCATTGAGAAGGATGTTGGGGATCTGCTGTCGGTGCGACTCCACAAAGAGACCCATGTCTTCCCGGTTGAGGACGCCTGGTACGGCCGCTATATCCACGTCACCTCCCCCGATGGGAAGCTTCACTGTTTCCCTGTGTACTTGTGGGTCTCTGGTCAGACCAATATGGTGATCCCTCATGGCATAGGTAAGAGGGGGTGTAATCTGAGGGGGATGGCTTCTCTGCCATTGTCTGCATTGGGCAGGGTTCATGCATGTAATGATGGAGCTTGGTCAGTCCCTGCAGGGGGCGCTACTTACTGTGACCTGTCCTTGTTTCAGGCAGTATATTACCCTCCAGCCATGTCTGCATGGATCATAGGACAGAAGAGCTGGAGAGGAATAGAGACATCTACAAGTGAGTGACCCCACATAGTCCTCACAGCAGGACGGCCACAAGATGTGGACGATGGGGTCCCCAAGATCATGTGTAACTGTGTTTATATACAGGTGGAAGCTGTACACTCCCGGGACCCCGTACTGCATGGACGCAGATAGGGCCACAGACCTACCTCTGAATGAGCAATACTCCACACAGAAGGAGAGCAGCTTCCAGATCACCCAGCTCATGGCGTAGGTATTCAGTAATGGCTCCACCACTTTCTCCACCTCTCCAGTGTGTTGTATTGGGAATGTCCAGAGCACGTAACCTTCCATCACTGGTGTAATTGTATAACATGAGCTCCATCTAGATCTCGTATTGGTGGAGGCTCCAGGCTTCACCCATCAGGGAGCACATGTCACTGCTGTGGTATCGGTGGCTTCTCCTTACATATGACCCATGGTGGCCTCCACTGATGATCACATACAGGATTATGTGCGGAGTCTAGTAAAGCCTGGACCACGTCCCAGCCACAGATCACCAGTTGGTTCTAGTAGATGGACGATCTGGAGAGATCTGATATTTCTCACTCTCATGTGGTCTTGGCCTTTATGTTCCCATTTGTTGGGTTCTCCACACTGGAAACCAGTTGACCTTCTGTGTTTCCCTACAGAGGACTGGAAGTCGGAGTAAAAGGCTTCACCCAATGCACCGACTCCTGGAGACGTCTAGAAGACATCAAGACCGTGTTCTACTTCAACAGAACCAAGACTTCAGGTGTCACCGCCCTTCTGTCCTGATCAGTTATAGGAGCCCCAACTATCATTATTGATCATGAAATGCTTTGTGGTGATGGCAGGGAAGGCGCCATCCCGCTCCCCCATCCCATCCCGCTCCCCCATCCCACCATGGGGCTTTGGTCAACAGTCAGTGAGTGACAGTGATTCTACATCACTGATCGGATCATCTGACATGTGCAGGGGATGATGTAAGCTGAGCGTGAGCCAACGTCACAGGGAGGGACATGGCTGATGGTGCACTATTACACCCTTGTCATGAAGGATTGGTGAACTCTCCTGATGAGTGTAGCAAGATGTCTACCAAACCTTATTCAGAGGATTTAACCCATCTCTAGCAAGGAGTCCATACAGGTAATCCACTCCATGGTCAAGGAACCCAGAACATTGGTGACACCATTGCCGTAGCCGGTTACTGGTAGAGTCCTGTTCACTCTCCCTTGTTCTGTAATACTCCAACAAGGGAGATACTCCAGTGAGAGGAGTCAGCAGAGGCTTCAGATGTAATGGCGTGCCTGATCAATCCATGTAGGGATTATACATGGTACATGGGCTGAATACACAAGCCTTTACATCTGAAGCCTCTTCTGACTCCTCTCGCTGGATTACGTCCCTTGTTGGCTTTTATCCGGAGTGCAGCCTAGATCTAGGGTTTATCCCTGCTGGGGCGGGACCTATCCACAAGGACATGGGGTGCTAAATACCCCTTCCCCTCTGAGGCCAGCTTGGGTCTCCATCTTGTTGGAGTCCAGCACACACTTTACCTTATTCAATTAAAAATAAGGGCATATCAACCCATTCACATTGCACAACTGTTAGTCATAGTGATAGGACCCGGTGAGATGGAAGCACCTTGTCATTGGTGACCGGGCACTCCGCAGTGGCCACTGCTGAAGCCAAGTCTTCCAACTTGCAATATATTCTAGGGCAGTGTTTGCCATAATACATTTTATCATGTTTCTTATATTAGCTGTGCAGCTCGGCCGCTCATTGCACTCATGAATTGTACACATTTAGTGTTAGTGTTGCAGCAGATAGCTCCTATTTTCATTAGTATGTATTTTTTTTTTTTCTGCTTGCACCTGCACTTCGAGGTTAGATGCCAGTCATCCATAATATTAATTGCCTCCTGAGGTGGTCTATGTGTGGTAAAGCACTTCTAGTTGTCCGATGTGAAGGCCTAGTAGCGGTTCTTCAGCGGTATGGGGCGCTGACTGCCTCCTGCTTTTGGTCACTTCACGTCTCTTCTGTAGATACATTGAAAGGTTCTTGGAACATTCTGGAAAGGTTCAGGCTCCAGTAAGGAAAGAGCGGTGGGAGGACAGCAGTAATGAGGGATCTCATAGGTGATTGGTCTCTTCTGGCATCTTCATCCTTGCCCTGTTTCTTCATATTTGATGGTCCTGGTAGGGAGATGCCGTCCTCCTGATCTGGTTATTGTTGACCAGTCTTATGTTTCCCAGATGAGGTCTCCCGGATCTGGAACGAGGACTCCTTCTTTGGTTACCAGTATCTGAATGGAGTTAACCCAATGATGATAAAGAAATGCATGAAGTTACCGGAGACCTTCCCGGTCAGCAGCAGCATGGTGGCCTCCTCTCTGGGGACCTCCACACACCTGGATAAGGAGCTGCAGGTGAGGGATTGATGCCCAGGTAACGTATGATCCCTCCCCAGTGTGTGAACATCTCCATCGTGTCCTCTGATCTTACAGAAAGGAAATGTCTTCCTGGCCGACTACAAGATCCTCCAGGGAGTTCCTCCTAATGAGTCCATCAATGGGAAGCCCCAATACCTGACTGCCCCCATGTGTCTGCTGTGGAAGGACCCACAGGACCAGCTGCTCCCCATCGCTATCCAGGTATTGTGCAGTCACATCATACTTCTGTCCTAGGGTTATTCTCATCCTCGATGTCCTTGTATCTCTGCTCACCTCTCCACTAGTGATCTCTGTTCTGCTCCACCAGGTGACATTGGTAACTCAGTAATGACTGGGAAATCCTCACTGAGGACGACCGGAGCTGATATTGTGCTGATGAGTATTGAGGTAGTAATGCAGAATCCTACCGAGACTCCGGCTATACGTCTCCTGCATGAAGGCTATAACCTGATCTGTATTAGTGGGTGAAGAATGGCAGAGGGTGTGCAGAAGATCTAATGCCTCACCTGTCCTGTACACGCTTCATCCACCTGGAAGGGTTAATGCATCTCTTCAGACTGAACCTCTAATTACAGGCTATAAATCACTCCCAACAGTGCACACACTGGATACACAGCACATTGCCACCACCATCATGTCACATCCAGCTAGAGCCTTTGTGGCCTCTGATCAGAAGGTCAAAGCGAGGAGTTGATGGCATAATCTGAGTCTGCTGGTGTTTGTTTCTTTTGGTGCAGAAGGGGTTAGGAATGAATATTTCATTACTGCTGCAATTCCTTTTGCTCTATACTCAGCTGCTGCTCCTTACTGCCACTCCCTCTTGTTATTTAAACTCCCTCCTGGCTCTTCCATGTGCCAGTTATAGTTCTTCTATGCTGACCCCCCCCCCCCCCCCCTGGCCTGGAGACCATGGACGCTCTGGGCAGGAGGGTTGGCCATGTATTGGCAGCATTGTATGATTTATTGGCTCCATGTTTTGAGCTTTCTGGATGTATTTCGTCTCTTCTGTTTCCATTCCAGTTGGGTCAGACTCCAGGAGAGCAGACGCCGATCTTCTTGCCCAGTGACAATGAGTGGGACTGGACCTTGGCCAAGATCTGGGTCCGCAGTTGTGACTTCCAGGTCCACCAGATGGTCTATCATCTGCTCCACACACATCTCTTCCCTGAAGTGTTTAATGTGGCCACACACCGGCAGCTGCCTCATAACCATCCGGTGTACAAGGTGAGGCCGCCCCATCGCTACATCTTCTCTACTAGACGTTCTGCTCCTTATTACAGCCAGATCTGATGGATCCATAGACCTGATCTCTGGCTGGAGTTGGGGGGTCAGGCTCCGTCAACTTGAGAAGCGGGGGGGGGGAAGGGTTGGGGGTGCCTTAAGGCTTCGGCTGCTTGAGGAGTAAGGGGGGAGGGGTATCTGCATGGACATTTTCCAGTACATACCAAGACCTCCCCCCCCCATATGTGTATTTGTGGTTTTTTTTTTTTTTTTTCTCCAATTTCTAAAACTGAACATCGGGGGGATAAACAGAATCCATACTCTCTCACCCATCTCTCCTCCTCCTCCCCCTTCCCACCCATCAAATTCAATGGCTGCTCACTTGCCCCTGTTCCGCATGCCCAGTGCCTCCTGGGTGATCCTTGACTCTGTCCTTTCTTTCAAGCCACACAGCCAAGTCCTCTCTAACTCCAAAGGTATTTTCTGAATCTGTACATTCCTTGACCAAGAAACTACAATAAACACTCATGCACGCCCTCATCATCTCCTGCCTGGACTAATGCAACCTCCTACTCTCTGGCCTCCCTTCTAGCACTCTTGCACCACTCCAATCCATCCTAAACTGCTGTCCAACTAATCCATCTGCCCCTGTTATTCCCCGGCCTCTCCTCTCTGCCAATCCCTTCACTTTCTTCCTATTGTCTTAAGGCTCCAGTTCAAAACCCCCTAACCATGACTTAAGGCATCCAGTCGGTCTCCTCCTTACAATTGCGACATGATCTCCCGGTACTTTCCTAAACACAACCTGCAATCCTCTTCCCACACCCAGATAAGATCCTCCCCAAAATCCCCCCCCCCCCCCCCCGTGCCTTATATTCATGATTATTGTACCGGTCTATGTATGCCTCTTTTTGCATGTGAAGAGCCATGGAATAAATGGCGCTATAATGGAGCAGCCCATAGACACCGCTCTTGCTGACTATTGGCCCATTCTGTGCAATGTATTATGTCTAATGGTGAGAAATATCTGCTTTATTCTTCTGCTACAATCTTGGCTCAACCAAGGTACTGACCCTCTGAAACCCTCATTATTTCTTGTCTCCTGCAGCTTGTGATCCCTCATGTCCGCTACACACTGAGCATCAATACTCTCGCCAGAAATGTCCTCATTGCTCCCGGAGGCGTCTTTGATCAAGTGAGTCAATGATCCCATACAACTGGTCACATGGGGGAGGGGCTGTGAAAACTTGCTGGATATTAAGCAGGTTGTCACTAGTAATAGCGGTTACTATAGAAGTGAATGTGCCATAAACTGATCCCAGACACGATCTGCACTGAACAAAGAAGCTCCATTGTTGCAGTAAGGGTTATTGGAGTTTGGTAGACGAGGGTCCATGAAGCTGGACTGGAAGCTACTGGATGAAGAAGGGAATGTCTCCATTATCTGGTTAATAAGCATCTTGTAGACCAGAGTAATTTAACCCTTAAATAATGGACTCCAGGAGGGACTTTCTATTGTCCCTGAGGATGTGGAGCTGTGCAGCAGCTTGGATTTGTCTTGTTTGATCTTTAGTTCTTGGTTTGTTCTATTGTCAGTCAATGCCAAGTAGAAGGAGCAATGTCCCCCTTCAGAGGAGTCACCTGCCTAAACCCCCATAGTGACATCAAGGGTTGGTGAGGACAGGGCTCCTGTATTGTCAGCCTAGACCAGTCTGCAGGGCTGAGCCACCAGACCGCTCCTTTATAGAACATTCTGCACTAGGGATAGAAGCCATGAACCCATTGCCAAGCGGCTTTGGAAGGGTTAACGCCACCTTCTTTCCCAAATGCCTGTAGTGAAGATGGAGGAGTCTGTGCAGACTCTAGTGATGGTGTAGGATGAGCTATTGTCGAGCCCACTGGGACGAGGGTACTCAGGATCGGACGGTGCCGGGGAAGTCACGGGTGGCTTGGTCCAGACCGTGTCCCTGGCTCGGCAAATAAAGGGGAATATTTACAGGGGATGTCACTCGTGACGCCACCCACTTGGGGCGGCCAGTGATGGAGCCGCCGCTGCTGCAGAGCCTCCGGGGGTGATGTGATGGCAGCGGAGATGGTGTAGTTCCAGTGGGAAGAACTGTATCCCCCGGGGCAGTAAAGGGTTAAGTCTAGTGTGTGTAGTTGTAGCACACTTACTTGCAGGCACTGCAGGAATCTCTCCTCCTGGCTGGTGCTGACAGGCTGGATCCTGTATGAGGGAGAATAGTCTGCAGATAGAGACTGACAAGAGAGGCAATTCAGGGTTTTCCGTGTCTTTTACTCTCAGTTCTTTCCAAGCAGTTACAAGTCATTTGCAGTTCTTACAGCACAGTTACAGTTCTTAACACACGGGTGCATTCTCCCTCTCCGGGTTCCCTTTGCTCTGCAGCCAGTGCTCTCTCTCCCTGTGACCCCTCACACAGTCTTTAGTGTCCTTTCCGGGCTTTTACGGTCTCCGTCTGTACGGGTGGTGCGTGCTATGCTGGACAGTATGGCGGTGACTCGGGCTTCTGTAAGTCCTAGTGCGTCACTGAGCTGCCTGTCCTTTAGGGTAGGGATCCTAACATGAAGCTGTGATCCCCCGTCGGTGTTTGGGGATCCCGGGTAAACTGCGGTCCCCTCTAGAGCCGACACTCTACTCAGCCCAGCCTCCAGCAGTCCTCAGCACGAGGCTCTACCAGGCTCCCTCCTTTCTGTTCCTTTCAGTATTATAGGAGGGACTTCTCTGCCTGCAGTCAGTGGCTTCAGCTGCTGTCTAGGGCCCGGGCTACACCGTCCCTCTCTGTTCTCTCACACTCCTGGTGGCATCAGCATCGGACGGGCTTTCTCTCCCCTCTGGCTCGCACTGGCTCAGTACGGATTCTGCGCTCCTAGCCTTGCACTCGCAGGACGTGTGATTGTCTTTCTGTCTCCGCTTAGCTCAGCTTCTCCTCTTTGCTTCTCAGCACCATGGCCTACCAACTTCCTTCACTCCTCCCCCTCACTATATACTGTCAGTCACCTGACCTCTGGTGTGCCCAACCCACTCCTCCTCTGAATCCACCACCCCTCGATCTCAGCATCTAATCTCCGGGCTGGATGTAAACCTCTTCCTGACACATGGGTTGTGTGGGCTGTGAGGGTGTTGTTGTGCAACAATGTCCTACCTGCCTGGCTGCAGTTCCCTTTTGTGGCCTCCTGGTTGCAGGGGCGCCACACTATCCTTCTGGAAGACGCCTCATAGCGGTTTGGACCTCTTGGGCCATAGACATGAGCTGAGTTTTGGGTCTGGAAGGTTTTCTTGTTACAATGTATCTCAGTGGAGAATGTGATAAATGTCTCATTACTTCCCCATCCAGCACCTTCACAATCATCACTAGTTACATGAACTCCATCTTGGAGGATGAGGGAAGAACGTTACATAACAGAATCCATCAGGTCACTTAGAGCTTTAATGTCGGGATCATTGGATCTCAGCTGTAATGTAGGATAATCAATTGTAAATCATCCCTGGCACACTAAAAAATGGTCCGTTGTTTCTTTCTAGATTTTATTTATTTGTGATGCTTATGAAAAAAATCAGACGTTTCGGCTCTCACACAAGCCTTCATCAAGTGATACTGTGAAAATACAAATTAATAAAACAAAGTACATATATGTCCATGTGTAAATGACATTCAAGCTGTACAATCCGAGTGGTATAGGTCTGTGAGTGATTGTGACAGTGACTGCGCAATATAACTATAGGTGGTATACGTGATGAGTATGAGTGATATGAGAAAATGAGTATTGATGAGAGAAGTGAAAAAAAACAAAGAAAATAAAATAAGAGATGATTAACAAAGATTATGATAAAGATCTATATAGACTATAAAGTTGTATAGAGTGTTGATTAGAAGATTATATAGACAAAGGTATGTACCTTATAGGCTAAGGATAGTTGCTTACTGAGGGTACAGGTATGTCCCTTTAGTGGCTGTATCATATGCAGACCATAGAATAGAAATGTACACATATGTGTGAGACCTACATGTACAGCTATAGTAGTCATGGAGAGATGGATACGCTTGAAATCAGAAAATATGCTAGGGAATATAACCTCAGGTTATGACTACATGGTAAACCTTTAATATAGGTGACTATGTGTAGATGGCTCTAAGATTCTGCTCATGAACCAGGGATCTGCCTGTTAGAGTATAGGGAAATTGGGCTAAGATAAAAGGATTTGATATAGTGAAAGCACATACCAAAGGTATTGGTCCTATGTGTCCTGTGAAGGAAAGGATGTTGATATAAGTATAGGGAAACCATAAAGGCTTATACTGCTCAAATGAGGTTATATTCCTTAGCATATTTTCTGATTTCAAGCGTATCCATCTCTCCATGACTACTATAGCTGTACATGTAGGTCTCACACATATGTGTACATTTCTATTCTATGGTCTGCATATGATACAGCCACTAAAGGGACATACCTGTACCCTCAGTAAGCAACTATCCTTAGCCTATAAGGTACATACCTTTGTCTATATAATCTTCTAATCAACACTCTATACAACCCTATAGTCTATATAGATCTTTATCATAATCTTTGTTCATCATCTCTTTTATTTTCTTTTCTCTTTCTGTTTTTTTCACTTCTCTCATCAATACTCATTTTCTCATATCACTCTTATACTCATCACGTATACCACCTTTAGTTATATTGCGCAGTCACTGTCACAATCACTCACAGACCTATACCACTCGGATTGTACAGCTTGAATGTCATTTACACATGGACATATATGTACTTTGTTTTATTAATTTGTATTTTCACAGTATCACTTGATGAAGGCTCGTGTGAGAGCCGAAACGTCTGATTTTTTTTCATAAGCATCACAAATAAATAAAATCTAGAAAGAAACAACGGACCATTTTTTTAGTGTGCCAGGGATGATTTACAATTGATTATCTTCCCTTTTTCCCTTGAGCACCTTTTTAAGCAGTTGAGCCAACCTCTATCCTTAAGTAATGTAGGATAAGACCTGGAGTAATCGGCCATTACATGGTTGGTCATATTGGCCCCATACACATTAGTGATGATGACTTGATCTCTCCACACTTGATTACTCTCCATGAGTTTATTGCCCCTTATTATCTGGGATCTACTGTAATATATAAGATCCTTCCTCTTCTTGCTCCCAATAGTCTCCTGGCTCCTCTCCAGCCCGGTGCTCCTTCCAGGGGTCAGTAGGCCCCGGGTCATGCTTGGTCTCCATAGATGGGTCACATCCCGCCTGGAGTCAGCACTGGCCTAGAGATGCCATGTGACAGGTGGGAAAGGCCCGGAAGGTGTAGGGGGGTTTGTCTTGTCATCCACTTCTTGCAGTCACCCCCGGGGTCGGCCTATGATTGGTGAGGTCTTCTCCAGCCCTACAATTCAGTGATGGTCCTGTGTGTGGTGGACATTCAGGCGGCTGTACCTTCTCCCCTGGTCTGATCTGTAACGGGAATATGGGGATCCTCCATACTTCCGTCTCCATCCCGGTGTCCTACAAGCTCATGGTTATTTGTCTTCTATGATGACCCTCAGGGGCATCTAATTATTGCTCCTCTTGTTCTCTGCTCTCAGTCCCAGGTTTAGGCCTTTGTTTGGTAGCAGAAGTGTAAGACCTGGATTGTCCCATCCCTGATGGCCGCCCTGTATGATGTCAGCCATGTTGTCCTCACTCTGGTATTTATATTTCCCCCTTTCCTATGTAGAACACGGCTCTCTGTGCAAACTCCATCCATGTGTTACTGGAGAAGGCGATGCGGGAGGTGACGTACAGCGGCCTCTGCCTGCCTGACGACATCCAGGCCCGGGGATTGGAGACCATTCCTAATTACTACTACAGAGATGATGGGAAGATGATCTGGGAGGCGATGGAGAGGTGGCGTATACATGAGCGCTCTAGATGGGGAGGACATGAGGGGCTGGTATAGTACAGCTCAGAATAATGGGCCTGGTAGTAAATGTGCAGATCACATCCCCACATGCAGGAGGACAATCTCTACCCACTTGGTCATTCTCGGCCCCTGTAGCTGGGACTACAGGAAAGCTTGATATTAATGGGGCCAATACTGTGCCAACATAATGGTATTGATATCACCCACACTGTGTCCAGATGACTGGCACATAATGTCCTTCCAATGACCGGGGGGCTGGAGATAACCCTACAGTATATAGGAGGCCCTGATCTAATCTCATCTCCTCCTTCCAGCTTTGTATCCGGCATTGTGCAGTATTATTATAAGGGGGACGAGTCTGTGCGGACAGATCCAGAACTGCAGGCCTGGGTGGCCGAGATCTACCAGAAGGGCTTCCTCCAACATCAGTCCTCAGGTATGGCTGTCATACACCAGGCCGGTCCTCAGTCACTGAGCAGAGGTCAGATCCGGACACTCATGGTGGTGGCCATGCTCAGGTTCTGGGGACAGTGGTAAGGGGGTGCTGGTGTGGACCCCCTTCCTATAATCACCCTGATATATGGCGTCCACACATCACCTGCTCTAGTACTGACTTCTCGCCCATCTGCTCCTCCAGGAATCCCGTCCTCCCTGGAGACTGTGTCCTCGCTGGTGACATACCTGACCATGGTGATCTTCAGATGTTCTGCTCAGCACGCAGCCGTCAATAGTGCTCAGGTGAGTGGAGGAGAATCATTCATATATGAAGTGACTTGGATAGACAATCTGTGCTAGGTGCTTGGCACATCATGTCGTAGCCGAACATCTAAATCCATTATTGTCCACTGATTGGGGTCTGTTCAGAGAATTGATGTAGAAAGACACACATCCATGTGATTCCTGCTCTGAATGTGTAGAAGGTCATCAGTTGGTTTCCGGATTCTTGTCACTGACTTGCAATGAATGACCTTTCTAATATGAGCAGCTTCATGTGGATCATCCTGTGATCAGAGCTACTAAAACGCTCTGCCACAGGGAGATCCGGATATCATTCATTGTCTGAGGATTCATTGTAAGCCTTAGTCCTGTCTCCCCTACATATAGACCCCCTTCCCTTGTACATGTAATACATATAATGAAGTATACCCCATTGGTTGTGGTGCAGATGACTGTTCCTGTGAGCTGGGATCTTCATCTTGTCCACTGTTCCTCCGTGGGTCTCCACTGTCTCTCCATGGATCTGAACTCACATGGTGTCCAGCTTTTATTAGCGCCTCTCCCTCCTCCCCAGTGACCTCATAGCGCTGGTTATGAAGGAGTTTCAGCCGTTAGACAATCCACGTTCCTTCTCTGCCGTATCTCAGCCTTCATCACATGTTATCAGCTGTGACTTTCTCTTGATGGAGACCAGGCATGATCTAGCTGTGATGGGCAGTAATTTCCCAGGTTTCTGGCATCCCTCAGTGATGCACAATAATGCTGTGCGCTCCCCCAGGTGATCCTGGAAATCACCATATTAATGTAAGATGCCGCTTCTGCCTTAGTGTTTTATACTCAGCAAACAGGGATCGAGTCTGAGGACACAAGTA
Organism: Allobates femoralis; assembly: GCA_033576535.1. Lineage (NCBI taxonomy): Eukaryota > Metazoa > Chordata > Amphibia > Anura > Aromobatidae > Allobates > Allobates femoralis. The sequence goes on from JARQOC010000002.1 coordinate 750,608,150, forward strand.
AATTCATCTTTGCTGGAGTTCAGCGCTATAAACTGCGTTCTCCTATAATGTAAACCACATACCTCGGCCTAGTAAATACCTGAAGGAGGGGGAGGGAGTGTTCCACAGACTCCAAAAGGAGGAGTAGATTGTCAGCTCTTGGGAAAGTAACTCTTTATTTTCTTTTTCTGACTGCAGACAATGATTTGGGTGACTAAAGCCACAGATAATTAATGTTTGCACATTATTTGACCTCAGCTTTGTTCTTTCCTCTGCAGTTTGACTTCTATTCCTGGATGCCCAATGGACCAACCTCTATGAAGAGCCCCCCACCCTCCGCCAAAGGGGTCACCACACTACAGACCATCCTGGATTCTCTGCCTGATGTCAATACAACAGCTATTGGATTAGTTGCTGTGTGGCAGCTGAGCAAGGAGCCCCAGGACCGGGTGAGTACAAGCCACCCTACATGATGGGACACCTGGAGGAGGCGGTAACACCCTAATGACGGTCAATGACTCCTCTACCCACAGTTCTACATGTCCCCTAAAGGGCATGGCGGGGTTACCTAGGAAAGGTCCTGACCAGTGAGGAATGGCAAAACATGTAATCTCTAAATATGACTAATGTTAGCAGAAGAGGGTGGAGGCTATGGAGGCTCCTTGTCTGAGGAAAGGTTCCTTAGAAGGATAAGTCCATCCTTTGTAGCCTGGAGATTCCCAGAGCTGATGATGCCTAGCTGGTGAGAGCCTCTCTCCAAATTGCAACTATATTCACCCTCCAACCATCATCACTTGGGGTAGCGTCATCCTCGGGGTTCTTAGAAGGTGAATTCTGAGACACATGCTATTCTCCATCTTGCTCCTCTTTTGTACTCTCTCATCATCTTCCTTCTCTTGTAGAGACCTCTGGGGAGTTTCCCCGATGAGCATTTTATTGAGGAGACTCCGAAGAAACTCATTAAAGAATTCCAGGAGAAACTGTCCGAGATCTCCAAGATCATCCATGAGCGAGACCAGAGCCGGCGCGTGTCCTACCTGTACCTGGACCCCAAGATGATTGAGAACAGCGTCTCCATCTAACATGGCGGCTCCGGCTTCCTCCATTGTAGCCGGGCATCCGGCCTGGTCCTTGTGTGGTGAAGCAAAAGGAAACTTGTACTAAAATAAATAAACAATATTTATAACCAATGCGCTGTCTGTGCCATTAATCAGGATCCCCCTCCCTCGTCAGCTTGGCATCTTACTGCAGACCTGATCACAGGAGCTTACACTCTAATTCCAATGCCCCAGGATCAGGAGTCTGCACTGTAAGGAGTCACTGATCCTAATGGTGAGTGGAGATGTGACTCTTCATCTACTAGACATGAGAGACCTCACAATCTGCTTGTTCTGAGGCCTAGGAAGTCTATCTGACTTGTGACTATGAATCACATATGAGGTCACCTGACCACCAGCATTAACTGTGCATCATCTATCAGGGGTCAGGGCCAGCAGTCATTCCTGTCTTGTAAAATCTACATCGTGTCCCCAGGTGTGAGCGGCTTCTCAAGACGTCCTGAGGAATTGTCAGTTACCAAGTGAGGAGCGGAAGACATCTGAATTCAGGTGTGATGTAATGTGGCCGGAGGGAGAAGGCAGCGGGTTCTTCACTAAATACATTCCAAGCAAACGTATCTACTAGAGAAGTGTCAATTCCAGTTTGTAGGAATTAATAAAAGATCTTTTATTTCTCACTTAATGTTTGACCACAATTTAGTTCTTGGCTTTTCTACATAGAAAAATCCGTTTTGTTCCAACAGCAAAAAGGTTTCAGTAGTTTTTGTTACTTAAATCTCCATCATCAATTCTATGTAAAGACAAAGTGATAGAAGCTTCTAGAACAGAAAAATGTGAACTTCAAAAAAGTGTTATTCTCACTTCCCTCATATCTAAGAAAAGAAATGTTCCAGTCCTCCAGAGTATTGATGATGATCGGGGAGAGCCTAATATCCAGACTCGCTATCATTGAGTTTCCAGGTCTTTGTAGATAGAGGAGCTGCTCAAAGACAAAGTCACTGTAACACACAGTATCACACAGCTTCCATAAACTAAAGATAATTGCTGCAATTTCCAGAGATCAATGTCAGTGGCCGGGGAATTATCCAACATGAAGTCAAGGAGTTTGTGTCTCACATGGAGGTTTTGGCTCCTGCATTACATGGAGCAGGTTGTGAGTTGGTATCGGAGACCTCTGTTCTGCTAATGTACCATCGGCTTCTCATCTATTGTCTGTAGCGGTGTCCCTCAACTCCAGTCATTGGGACCAACCAACAGGTCATATTTTCGGGGTTTCCTTGGTTTTGCACAGGTGATGTCATTCTCCTCTATGCAGGTGATTAACCAAACATCTGCAAAACTACAGGAATCCTGAAAACCCGACCTGGTGGGTCCTTAGGCCTGGAGTGGAGAAACATTCTTCTAGGGTTATAGGTGGGGTAACAATGTCTCCCATATATAACTATCAGTCCTCACTGTATGGACATCACAATGCATTATGTTTCCTAATTCACAGTGCACAGTCATCCTGACACACTGGAACAGATCTCCAGCCACACGACAGCTGTCACTCAGCAGCAGGAGAGCGGGCACTGGACGGCACATGCAGTTAGGAGAACAATGCTGGGACTCGGCCCCTTCACAGGTGTCTGTAATATGGCAGCATTGTTTTCCGTCACATTGAATCCAGTATGGTGTTATATCGATGTGATCAGGATTTGTGACCGCTCCTCCTTGGTCTCAGGTTTCCTTGTGATTTATAGTTTGCACAGCGCCGGTTCCTGTAATTTTTGGAGCGGTCGGTAAAACCATCCGCTGTGAATCCCACAGATCTGATCTCCGCAGGTCTCCTGGCTCAATACGCTTCTCTACCCTATCCTCCTCCCTTGTACTGGGGCTTCCCTACAGCGGGTCCACCCACGTCCGTATCTAGGGTCTGTGTGTTGGGTGTTTAGTGAGGATCCCAGATCTACTATCCCCCATCTCCGGACTACAGGAGAACCACACCCAGGCTTAGGTGCAGTACCCCTCGTGGCATCCAGACCGGTGGGGCGCCCCAGATCCTTTTAGATGGAACCTGAAAACCCATCTCTTCAGGAAAGCTTACAGCCTGCAATGACCATTCTGTCACCTCACCACCATCAGAGCCGCCGCCACCCACGCCCACCACCACATGGAGCCCACCGCCCCTTCACCACCAGAGCCGCCGCCTCACCACCACTACTAGAGGCCACCGCCCCTCCACCACCAGAGCTGCCGCCTCACCACCACCACTGGAGCCCACCGCCCCTTCACCACCAGAGTTGCTGCACCCCCGACCTTCTGTCTCCTTCCCTTACTCCTGTAAAATGTAAGCCTGCAAGGAAAGGGTCCTCTCTCCTCTGTACCTGTCTGTCATTGTTAATTTGTTTACATACAAAATTATAGATATAGTTTGCTGTAAACACCTCTCATGTACAGCACCATGGAATTAATGGTGATATTCATTTATATAATAGTAATACAGGTACATAGAGATACATTGTACAGAGCAGCCTCTGACGCCACAGACAGATTATACAGGTACATAGAGATACATTGTACAGAGCAGCCTCTGACCCCACAGACAGACTATACAGGTACATAGAGATACATTGTACAGAGCAGCCTCTGACCCCACAGACAGATTATACAGGTACATAGAGATACATTGTACAGAGCAGCCTCTGACCCCACAGACAGACTATACAGGTACATAGAGATACATTGTACAGAGCAGACTCTGACCCCACAGACAGACTATACAGGTACATAGAGATACATTGTACAGAGCAGACTCTGACCCCACAGACAGATTATATAGGTACATAGAGATACATTGTACAGAGCAGCCTCTGACCCCACAGACAGATTATACAGGTACATAGAGATACATTGTACAGAGCAGACTCTGACCCCACAGACAGATTATACAGGTACATAGAGATACATTGTACAGAGCAGACTCTGGCCCCACAGACATATTATACAGGCACATAGAGATGCATTGTACAGAGCAGCCTCTGACCCCACAGACAGATTATACAGGTACATAGAGATACATTGTACAGAGCAGCCTCTGACCCCACAGACAGATTATACAGGTACATAGAGATACATTGTACAGAGCAGACTCTGACCCCACAGACAGATTATACAGGTACATAGAGATACATTGTACAGAGCAGACTCTGACCCCACAGACATATTATACAGGCACATAGAGATGCATTGTACAGAGCAGCCTCTGACCCCACAGACAGACTATACAGGTACATAGAGATACACTGTGCAGAGCAGCCTCTGACCCCACAGACAGATTATACAGGTACATAGAGATACATTGTACAGAGCAGCCTCTGACCCCACAGACAGATTATATAGGTACATAGAGATACATTGTACAGAGCAGCCTCTGACCCCACAGGCAGATTATACTGGTATATAGAGATACATTGTACAGAGCAGCCTCTGACCCCACAGACAGATTATACTGGTATATAGAGATACATTGTACAGAGCAGCCTCTGACCCCACAGACAGACTCTACAGGTACATAGAGATACATTGTAGAGAGCAGCCTCTGACTCCACAGACAGATTATATAGGTACATAGAGATACATTGTACAGAGCAGCCTCTGACCCCACAGGCAGATTATACTGGTATATAGAGATACATTGTACAGAGCAGCCTCTGACCCCACAGGCAGATTATACATGTGCATACAGTGCTGTGCAAATTAATTGGGACAAAGCAAGTGTTTACTTGTTTTCCTTGCATTAGTGTTGGGGCCACTTTATCTGTCCAACTTACTGGTTGCAGTGAAATCATGGACACATAGTTACATTTGTAAACAGCCACAAAATGGAGCAATGTGTCCATGATTTCACTGCAACCAGTAAGTTGGACAGATAAGTTGGTGTGTGTAAAGTGGCCATTACTATTGCTGATAAGTGTTTATCAGTTCTTGGTGTCGTTTCCCTTTTCATTTTGGAGAAAACGATGCAGTTTCATTGTGTGCAGTGAATTATTCTCTTACAGTCTGACTTGTATGTTCATTAAGGGTAATAATTCTAGACTCTTCCGGGTAGTAACATCCATTATTACAGGCAGGAATCACACTGAGAGAAATAGTAACTAAACCACTCCTCCCAGAAACAAGCTCTCACCTGAAGCTGAGGGGGCGGTTGTAACGGTGAATACCTTTCTATGTCATTGTTCCTCTCAGCAGGAGGTGACTCCAATAAACAAACCTGTAAGAGACACAATGGAGCCAGGAGGTTTCTAGAATCTTCTCCATGTAGCCACATACTCAAATGTGGGTGTGAACCCTTCCCCCTCCAGAGGGGCTGATCCCAGGAGCCCGGACAATACATTCATGTTTTGGGATCAGTTAGTTGAGTGCTGAGGTGCAAGCGGCAGAGATCTTAGGTGAGGCGAGATCTTGGAGCCTGTGGGATTGTGCGGTGTCCCTCATTCTATCCGGACTATTTCTTCAGTTAACCTGGCGTCCGGATTGCCGGGTGATGCCCCGGATCTGCTCCTTGATTATGGACGTCTTACAGACTCGGCAGAATTACCCTCATTTGTGCTGTTCCCTTTACCTTGTTCAATAAATCTTGTTGTATTGATGATCGGCCTGGTGTCCCTTCCTGCTCTGTCGCACACCCCGTCACAGCAGCTAGCTTATATTCTGACTAAAATCAGTCAAACTAGATATTGTTACTCAAGGTTGTACTCACACCTGTTCAAAGTAGTTAAATCTGGTTTAAATCACTGACTGGTAACCCCAACTAACTATTTTACTTATAAAATGCTTTGTCCCAATTAATTTGCACAGCACTGTAGAGATACATTGCACACAGCAGCCTCTGACGCACAGGCAGACTATACAGGTACATAGAGATACATTGTACAGAGCAGCCTCTGACTCCACAGACAGACTATACAGGTACATAGAGATACATTGTACAGAGCAGCCTCTGACACCACAGATCAGGTGCAGATCAGGATTTCTGCATCGTGTGAACACGACCGAACAGACACAAAACAGCCACATGTCCTATAGTGAAGCTTCATACTGAGGAGAAGGTTCTGCTTCTCCGACTGTGAATGATGAACAAAAAAGAAATCCCGAACTAGAGATGAGCAGGACGCACAGATGACGTCACTGCAGCCCTGGAGGACACCGGAAGGTGAGAGATTCACAACCTTCCGTCCAGTCACCAGGGACACCGGAAGGTGAGAGATTCACGGCCTCCTGTCCAGTCACCGGGGACAGCGGAAGGTGAGAAATTCACGCTCTTCTGTCCAGTCACCGGGGACCACTGACCATCATTGGAGTCCTGTGAATCGATCCGCTTATCTCTAGTCCCAGTCATCCTGAATACAGCGGACAGTTCTGGATTTGGGTCTACACCCTGCAGTCCCGAGCATCTGCTGAATGTCCCTCACTGTCACCGCCCCTCTGACATCTCCTCTAAGGCCTGTTTCATACATCTGTACAAAACACAGATGTGTGAGAGAGGCCATTTTTGGGGGGCATGTATCCGTGTGTCACATGTGACACATTAGTGTGCTGTGTGTGTGATATCTGTGGATAGTACACGGCCCTCCTGTCATTTCATACTCGCCTGCCTCCAGTGCTGCTGTCCCTCTCTCTTCTGGGGCTGCAGCTCTAAAGGCCTCGTTACACGCTGCGATGTTCCAGAGACCTGACTAACGATCGGGAATGCTGAGACATCGTTATCTGATCGCTGGTGAGCTGTCACACAGGCAGACTCACCAGTGATCCCGACCAGCGAAAACGCTGGTAACCAGGGAACACATCGGGTAACTAAGCAGAGTTCTGCGCTTAGTTACCTGATGTTTACCCTGGTTACCATGTCCCAGCGTGTACTGTGCGGCGCTGGGAGGTCGTTGATCGCTGGTCTCCTGCTCCCGACCAAGAGAAATGGTCCTGGCCATTTACCAATGATCAGTGATCAGCTCACTGATTGCTGATTGTTGGTACATGTCACATGCAGCGGCTTCGCTACGAGGTCGCTGCAACGTCACAAAACCAGTGATGTTGCGATATTGTTAGCGATATCGTTGCATGTAAAGGGCCCGTTACACACTTCACTGTCCCTGCGATCCGACCAACGATACGACTTGGCTGAGATCACTGGGACATCGTTTAATGGTCGCTGCTGAGGTGTCACATACAGATATCATGAACGACGCAGCAACGATTCAGCGACAGGGGAACGATACTTGCGGTTGTTTGGTCGCCAACGTCCTCCAGTTCTGAATAGGTGAAGTCATAAACGAGATCGTTATCACGGTGTCACACACAACGATGCTGCAGGGTGAACGACGACCACGACTGATTTATGGTCCGGATCATAAACCTGCGATCAATGATCAGCCGACTTATCGCTGGTCGTATCTACGTGTCACACACAACGACGTCGCTGCACCGCCCCAAAAGCCGTGACGTACCAACGATATCGTAGCGTGGAACGGGCCCTTAACCCGGACAGAAGAGCGGTGAATATTCATGAGACTAACGAGCTCCAGAGGAGAGAGAACAGGACATCGCTGGAGACAGGGGTAGAACATTCTGTGTTTTTACACTTTAAACTCTTGACTCGGGTCCATACACATGGATGTCACACGCATGACACCCGTGTGCAGGATGTTTGTGGAATGGTCCCATTCACTTGAATGGGTTCATGCATCCGTGCTGCTGCTGAAAAATGGACATATCTCTGTGTGGAATAACAGACGTGAGAAGGGGCCATACGATGCGGTCAGGGCTAGGGGTACTTGGACACCGGGGCTGATGGTGGCTTGGATGGGGGATCACGGGTGGATGGGATCCCGGTTCCGTGCCCTGGTTATCATTTGTTGGATGGTGAGGGGAGAAGGGAATATTTACAGGGGAACGTGACGCCACCTGTAGATCCCGGTAATACAGGTACCGGCGCTGCAGGCCGGCCGCTGAGGTGATGGTGGGTGCAGCAGAGAGTGGTTCAGCTCCTCACAGGTGGAGCTATTACCTCAGGGCAGCGGTGATGGATGAGGATGAGGTGAGTTGTAGTGATGGTTCTTACCCCTCTGCTGAGCTGCTGGCGATGGTGTTAGAGTCCTCCGGGCACCGGCGGGGAGAACAACAGAGACCAGTTCACGCCTGACTCCACTTTACTGGGTACTGGCAGATGGTAAACAATACACGGTACAGTTTGGTTTACCGGGAGGATGTTGCCGGCTCAGGGTCCCCCTTATGGAGTCTCTGGATGTTTACTCTCTTTGTCTTTTGGGGTCTGTTCTATTCTTCCTGTTCCTTCCACCTTCACAGCGCTCTCCCGCCAGTCCTACGGTCTGTCACTAGTCTTCTAAGTCAGTCCCTTACCGGTACAGACGGGAGCAGCAGGAGCGCACGATTTCTCCCGCCACCGGAATTCAGTCCACGACCTCTAGTGCCCTCAACCGGTTTCTATTCTGAGGGGTGAGACGTCCTTGTGGTGCATATGGCACCCGGTTACTATGACCCTGCAGCTCGTCGGTCAGAGGTGCACTTCTGGCCCCCTCGGCTTCCCGCGTTGCCGGTGTTTCTTCCCCTCAACGTGACCAGCCGGATCGAACCCATCCTGGCCCGTTGCCTGCTGTCCTGGGCCCCCCCCACTTAAAGATGGGGCTCCCTCCTGTCAGCGGTACTGTCAGGCCTGTCCTTCCTGACTGCCTTCCCAGCACTGTCTCTCCTCCACTGTCACCCTCTCACTACCTCTACCCTAGGCTCCACACCCTTTTGGGACCTACTAAATTACCGGTGCCCCCTACTCTAAGTGGCCTAGTCCTAAGTGTGTGCAGTTTCACACATCCGTGCCTCCGGCCCGTGTGCGGTCTGTGCAGACAAACGCTGGAGGCACGGACATACGGGGACACACGATCCCCTGTGGACCCATGCAGACTTCCGTGTTTCCGCCCGGACTGTGTCTCCGTATGGAGCACATGCGTGTCTGTGTGCTCCACACGGCGACTTATCCGTTTATATGCGGAGCCACGGACCGCATTTACGTCCAAACGTCCTGCACATGGATGTTCACAGTGTAACATCCGTGTGCACGGACTGCAGACAAAAGTGAAACGCCTGAGTATAAAGAATGTTATACTCCCCTCGCTCCAGCGGTGTCTGCTCCTCTCACTTCCGGTGCCGCTCATTAGGCTCATGAATATTCACTTCACTGAGCCCAAGAGCGGACCGGAAGAGAGAGGAGCAGCGGCGCTGGAGCGAGGTGAGTACGCAGGTGACAGGCTGTCCATGTGCTATCCACGGCCCCACGGATAGCACACAGATAGCACACGGACTGCACACATGTGTCACATGTCTGTGACACGTGTGCACGCCCTGCCCCCAAATGGCCATGTTTCACAATTCCGTGGTGACACGGATGTGTGAAACCGGCCTTACAGAGATATCACACTTGGTTGTCATACTGCAATACCTCCCTGTGGCGCCTAGCCAGAGGGGCGCCACACATAGACCTTAATGAGTTTCCGTATGTCCGTGCTTGCATGCACTACACACGTGCTGGAGACACGGATATGTGAACCAGGCCTACCGCATGACTTGTCCATCTTTCTATTTGGGCGGTGGTAAAATGGATAACATTGGAGAAGCTGCTCCATAGTCTCTCTATCCGGGGCCCCCGCCCGTCTGTCCACGGCTGGGGCTCGTTAGTCTTCTATAAAGTGGCTGCTCACCAGCCTGAGCTCAGACTGCAGCCACAGAGGTGAGTGTGTGGGAGGGTGGAGAGGACTATGGCCTCATCATTGTGCAGGCTATAGTCATGTCTGCTGGGCGCTGTCACCTTCTCTTCACCCCTCAGGGGCTGTGTGTGTGATGCTTATGGCAGAAGATCTGCACTAAATCTGCAGCAGTGACTTTTCTAAGCAAAGTGTATGGAATGTGAGCCGTCCTGTCCTGTCCTGCCCACATGGTGTCTTGTTCTCTGCTGTTTGTTAGTGCAGAAAAATCTGCAGTGTCAATTCTTCATGCTGATCCACTGCAGATCTGACCACAGAAACACATAGAAAAGTGCCAGCGTCCAGCAGCAGCTCTGCAGTGTGCAGCCATGTGTGTGCGGTGCAGACTGCACAAACTATACACCACTATTCTCCTGTGTGAACACACCCTTAGGCCTCTTTCACACATCTGTGCCACCAGCATCTATGTGGTCTGTGCTGACACATGCTGGAGGCACGGACATATGGGGACACATGTTCCCCTATAGCCCCATTCACATGTCTGTATTTTGGCATGGACTGTGGAGCACATGTGTGGTCCGCATGGAGACCTGTCTGTTGTTTTTTTTTCTTTTGTGGAGGCATGGACCACTTTTGGCAAAAATGTCCATGGACATAGACGTCATCTCTGTGCATGGACAAAAGATACAATCCTAAAAATAAGGATTTCATACACTCCTTGCTCCAGTGCTGACAGCTCCTCTCACTTCCGGTGCTGCTCATGAATATTCACTGAGCCCAAGAGCGGCCCTGGAAGTGAGAGGAGCAGCGGTGCTGGAGGGAGGAGAGTATGTAGTGACCGGCTGTATGTGCTATCTGTGGATCCATGGACTGCACCCATTGTGTCACAGGTCCATGGTGACACTGGTGTGGATGAGGCCTTACTCTGGTCTCCTCGTCTGTCGTCACCTGATTGACGCTGTCTGTAGTGTAACTTCCAACAATATTCACACTGTCTGGTGTTTGGATAGTATGTCCTAAGTGCTGTGCGGGGTGGTTTTTTTTTTTTTTTTCCTTTATTTTCCCCACCCTACTTAATTGAAAACCAATCCATAAGATGGTAACACTTATGCCATAGGCGGCTTGTACCTGAGTACGGCTACAGCAGCTCAGACCGCTCAGCATGTACATAAAGGAGAAACAGGTGAAGGTATCCGGATAACTAAGGATTCATATATAGAAGCTAAAGAATTGTAACCTAGTATTAGTGTAATATTAAGATGGTGACACCGAGGCTGCAGAGGTGACAAGAGATCCACAGGGTGAATGATCGGCACAATCTCATTCAGATCTATAGATTACCATACACTCCATGTTTGTGGTAATCCTTTGCCCTGTGGATCTCCTGTAACCTCTGCAGCTTCTGTGTCACCATCTTAATCTTGGGCAGGTTTCACATCAAGATGTTTTGGCCTCCATGTATCCCTATGGGCACGGATGGGATTGGGTTGGTCTGTAAATGGCCTCCGATTGGCAGTTTTGTGATGGATCTGATTGTGTGAGATATATATATATATATATATTAATTTTTTTTATTTATTTTTTTTCCTGCCCCCTTAATCGGACTCTGTTGTGATCTTGGTCAAATCGGACAGGCACGGATCCAATGTTGTCTGTAGTAAATAACATGGGGATCTATGGTCTTCAGATCCAGTAAAAAATTGTATTGTTTCTCTGATCTGATTCAGTGCACCGCGCATGCGCAGAATATTTCCGGCTTCAAAGAGGCTAAAATCAGATCTGTCACAATCTGATTGGACACAAGTGTCCTCTGATTCGTTCATGTCTGTGTCCTGCATAAACCAGGATCCACACACAGACACGTCTTGATGTGAAAGCCGCCTCACACTAATTCCTATGTTACTAATCTTTGTCTTTTGTATCAAACTCTATATAAATCTCTTATAAGCAGAATGGCTCCACTTGTGTCTCTTGTGTAGACATAACTGAGCCCCGGTGTCCATGAACCTCCCAACTCTACATACTACTAGTGCTGGGATCTAGAGGACACGGCCCATCTAACCTATAGCCTCTCCTCTGGTGACCCCCAGTGTTGTCAGAGCCTCCACTGAAGACATGGGGCCCTACAAGGTGACGGTGGCCACTGGACAGGATCTGCTCTCTGGGACCATTGACTCCATCTCCATCAGTCTTATTGGGAAGAAGGGAGAGAGCGCCAAGAAGAAGCTGTCCCACCTGTGGCTGCCCGGATCGGTGAGGGTCTTTATTACACCACCTGTAGGGTGACCTTCGTTGGGGCCTCCAGGATGACTCTCGTCTTGGTGAATGGGGAGATGGTCATGAAGAATACAATGACTTAATGCTGATAGTATGTGGGCAGCCGCCTTTACAATTCAATACAAGGAGGTGAAGGGTTTATCTGCCCCCCCTGGGTCTCTAGGGTTCAGGGTTGGGGATCTAGTCTGTTGGGTTTCTTGATGGCTGACTGTCCGTGCTGCTCCAGACTGATGGAGACCCTCAATATCGGGGTCATGTAATGTGCACAGGAGGGTGGACGCTCTGTACATATGGACGGTTGTCTACAGTGAGTGCCTTGGGGTATTGATCTTCACCGGTGTCAATGTTCTTCCCTTGTCAGGAGCGGACCTTTGATGTGACCATTGAGAAGGATGTTGGGGATCTGCTGTCGGTGCGACTCCACAAAGAGACCCATGTCTTCCCGGTTGAGGACGCCTGGTACGGCCGCTATATCCACGTCACCTCCCCCGATGGGAAGCTTCACTGTTTCCCTGTGTACTTGTGGGTCTCTGGTCAGACCAATATGGTGATCCCTCATGGCATAGGTAAGAGGGGGTGTAATCTGAGGGGGATGGCTTCTCTGCCATTGTCTGCATTGGGCAGGGTTCAGCATGTAAGGATGGAGCTTGGTCACAGTCCCTGCAGGGGGCGCTACTTACTGTGACCTGTCCTTGTTTCAGGCAGTATATTACCCTCCAGCCATGTCTGCATGGATCATAGGACAGAAGAGCTGGAGAGGAATAGAGACATCTACAAGTGAGTGACCCCACATAGTCCTCACAGCAGGACGGCCACAAGATGTGGACGATGGGGTCCCCAAGATCATGTGTAACTGTGTTTATATACAGGTGGAAGCTGTACACTCCCGGGACCCCGTACTGCATGGACGCAGATAGGGCCACAGACCTACCTCTGAATGAGCAATACTCCACACAGAAGGAGAGCAGCTTCCAGATCACCCAGCTCATGGCGTAGGTATTCAGTAATGGCTCCACCACTTTCTCCACCTTCTCCAGTGTGTTGTATTGGGAATGTCCAGAGCACGTAACCTTCCATCACTGGTGTAATTGTATAACATGAGCTCCATCTAGATCTCGTATTGGTGGAGGCTCCAGGCTTCACCCATCAGGGAGCACATGTCACTGCTGTGGTATCGGTGGCTTCTCCTTACATATGACCCATGGTGGCCTCCACTGATGATCACATACAGGATTATGTGCGGAGTCTAGTAAAGCCTGGACCACGTCCCGGCCACAGATCACCAGTTGGTTCTAGTAGATGGACGATCTGGAGAGATCTGATATTTCTCACTCTCATGTTGTCTTGGCCTTTATGTTCCCATTTGTTGGGTTCTCCACACTGGAAACCAGTTGACCTTCTGTGTTTCCCTACAGAGGACTGGAAGTCGGAGTAAAAGGCTTCACCCAATGCACCGACTCCTGGAGACGTCTAGAAGACATCAAGACCGTGTTCTACTTCAACAGAACCAAGACTTCAGGTGTCACCGCCCTTCTGTCCTGATCAGTTATAGGAGCCCCAACTATCATTATTGATCATGAAATGCTTTGTGGTGATGGCAGGGAAGGCGCCATCCCGCTCCCCCATCCCATCCCGCTCCCCCATCCCATCCCGCTCCCCCATCCCATCCCGCTCCCCCATCCCATCCCGCTCCCCCATCCACCATGGGGCTTTGGAGAACAGTCAGTGAGTGACAGTGATTCTACATCACTGATCGGATCATCTGACCTGTGCAGGGACTGATGTAAGCTGAGCGTGAGCCCAGGTCACAGGGAGGGACATGGCTGATGGTGCACTATTACACCCTTGGTCATGAAGGATTGGTGAACTCTCCTGATGAGTGTAGCAAGTTGTCTACCAAACCTTATTCAGAGGATTTAACCCATCTCTAGCAAGGAGTCCATACAGGTAATCCACTCCATGGTCAAGGAACCCAGAACATTGGTGACACCATTGCTGTAGCCGGTTACTGGTAGAGTCCTGTTCACTCTCCGTTGTTCTGTAAATGTGCTCCAACAAGGGAGATACTCCAGTGAGAGGAGTCAGCAGAGGCTTCAGATGTAATGGTGTGGAGCCCCAAGGGACGTGGGGTACTCGGTACTGGACCGATCTGCTGCTGGGGATGTCACTGGTGGCCTGGTCCGGACCGTGTCCCTGGCTCAGCACAATAAAAGGGGATTTATTTACAAGGGATATGTCACGGGTGACGCCACCCACTTGATGCGGCCAGTAATGGGGGCCGCCGCTGCTGCAGAACCTCCGGGGGTGATGGAATGGCAGCGGGGATGGTATAGTTCCAGTGGGGGGAACTGTATCCCCCAGAGCAGTAAAGGGGTTAAAGTCTATTGGGGTTATAGATGGTGGGGAAGAGTTGGAGGACACACACTCACGTTTAGTTGATACTGTAATTTCCTTCTTCTCCCTGATGCTGCAGAGCTGACAGGCTGGGATCTGCAGGGAGGAATTGTCTCTGTGCTGGATCTGGAGCAAAGGTCGCAATCACTACACAGACTCCAAAGCTGTTTTCCAAGGCTTTACTGCTGATATTATTGCAGATTATAGTCCACGGAGTCTGTAATGGAGCTGGGCTCTCTCCCCACACCCTGTCCGGGTCGTTGGCTTCCTTGTGCTGCACTGTGTGTGTGTCCTGAGCTTCTGCTTCAAGCTAAGCTGCTGGGATTCCTCACGTCTCTCTCTGTTTGCTGCTGGTACCACTTGGTTAGGCAACTTGAGTCCTCTATGCTGCACTGACCCCTCCGTGTTGCTTCACTCTGGTACTAGGGGGTATCTAGAGATCCCGCTGTTCCTGGATTCGCTGTGCTGTGGGTGCCAGACACAGTACCGGATCCGGTGTCCGTCTCTCTGTGCTTACTTCTGGGGCAAGTGATGGTGTCACTCCAGCTCCCAGATGTGTTCCTCTGTCTTTCGTTCTCCTTGTTCCTCTGACCCTTGCTAGGTCTGCACTGAGCTAACTCTGCTCTCAATAAGCTCTCAGTTCTCCTCCTGAGCTGTTCACAGCACTACACCGTGCTGTACGGTCTCAGCTCTTCCTCAGTTCTCTGGGAACTGAACTGAGCTCTCCCTCATGGACAAGAGTATATATGGAAGCAGGAGGTGCTCCCTCTATTGCCTAGAGGTGGTAGTGTTTGTCAGTGTGTAGTGGGGGAGAGAACCCATGTGGTGTTATTGTGGCACATTAACCCATGGGGTGCCACATTGGCGTGCCTGATCAATCCATGTAGGGGATTATACATGGGCTGAAGCCTTTACACCTGACGCCTCTTCTGACTCCTCTCGCTGGATTGTTTACCTTGTTGGCTTTTATCCGGAGTGCAGCCTAGATCTAGGGTTTATCCCTGCTGGAGCAGGACCTATCCACAAAGACATGGGGTGCTGAATACCCCTTTCTTGTCCATCTACTTGGCAGATGGATGAGTGACCTGCGCTCCCCTTACTTCACTTTCTAGCCTAGGTCTTATAGTCTCTACATAATATCCCCTGGACCTTTCTTGCAGTCTCCTGTCCCTTTGGGTATTGGCAGGAACAGGAGACACTGGAGAGTCTTGATACCCGATTTTCCTCATCTTTGATTTTTGGTAATTGAAGAGTCGGCAGATGACGTCTTCTGATTCCTCTTCTCCAGCGTCTACTCTTCTTTATCTTGTTCCTTCAAAACCTTCTGACGGCCTCCTGAGGTGATCTATGTGGGTAAAGCACTGTTAGTTGTCCGATGTGAAGGCCTAGTAGCGGATCTTCAGCGGTATGGGGCGCTGACTGCCTCCTGCTCTTGGTCACTTCACGTCTCTTCTGTAGATACATTGAAAGGTTCTTAGAACATTCTGGAAAGGTTCAGGCTCCAGTAAGCAAAGAGCGGTGGGAGGAGAGCAGTAATGAGGGATCTCATAGGTGATTGGTCTCTTCTGGCATCTTCATCCTTGCCCTGTTGTTCTTCATACTTGATGGTCCTGGTAGGGAGATGCGTCCTCCTGATCTGGTTATTGTTGACCAGTCTTATGTTTCCCAGATGAGGTCTCCCGGATCTGGAACGAGGACTCCTTCTTTGGTTACCAGTATCTGAATGGAGTTAACCCAATGATGATAAAGAAATGCATGAAGTTACCGGAGACCTTCCCGGTCAGCAGCAGCATGGTGGCCTCCTCTCTGGGGACCTCCACACACCTGGATAAGGAGCTGCAGGTGAGGGATTGATGCCCAGGTAACTTATGATCCCTCCCCAGTGTGTGAACATCTCCATCGTGTCCTCTGATCTTGCAGAAAGGAAATGTCTTCCTGGCCGACTACAAGATCCTCCAGGGAGTTCCTCCTAATAAGTCCATCAATGGGAAGCCCCAATACCTGACTGCCCCCATGTGTCTGCTGTGGAAGGACCCCCAGGAGCAGCTGCGCCCCATCGCTATCCAGGTATTGTCCAGTCACATCATACTTCTGTCCTAGGGTTATTCTCATCCTCGATGTCCTTGTATCTCTCCTCACCTCTCCACTAGTGATCTCTGTTCTGCTCCACCAGGTGACATTGGTAACTCAGTAATGACTGGGAAATCCTCACTGAGGACGACCGGAGCTGATATTGTGCTGAGTATTGAGGTAGTAATGCAGAATCCTACCGAGACTCCGGCTATACGTCTCCTGCATGAAGGCTATAACCTGATCTGTATTAGTGGGTGAAGAATGGCAGAGGGTGTGCAGAAGATCTAATGCCTCACCTGTCCTGTACACTCTTCAGCCACCTGGAAGGGTTAATGCATCTCTTCATACTGAACCTCTAATTACAGGCTATAAATCACTCCCAACAGTGCACACACTGGATACACAACACATTGCCACCACCATCATGTCACATCCAGCTAGAGCCTTTGTGGCCTCTGTGATCAGAAGGTCAAAGCGAGGAGTTGATGGCATAATCTGAGTCTGCTGGTGTTTGTTTCTTTTGGTGCAGAAGGGGTTAGGAATGAATATTTCATTACTGCCGCACTTCCTTTTGCTCTATACTCAGCTGCTGCTCCTTACTGCCACTCCCTCTTGTTATTTAAACTCCCTCCTGGCTCTTCCATGTGCCAGTTATAGTTCTTCTATGCTGACCCCACCCCCATGGAGATGTTGCTCCTGTTACAGCCTTGGAATTGCTCTTTGTTATACACCGGCTGTTTGTGTTTTCCTGTAACTTATCGCAGTAGTGAGACTGGTGTCATCTCACTGCCCAACTCAGCAGCCAGTGATGGCCCCGGGCCTGAGATCACACACCAGGAGAAGGGACACATCTAGGGAGTTGGGGACAGGTGAGTGTCCAAATCTCCCTAGTCAGAGTCCTCCTTTCCCCTGTCCCTGATCTCCCACTTTATTTGGTGCTGGGCATCTCCTTGCTCTTTTGTGACAGCTACTCATCAAACACATGGGGTGATGAGTCCCCAAAATACATACTGTCCGGAGGCTATGGATTCCTCAGGATATACAAGACCAAAACATTCAGGTTTTAAACCTAATATATAAACCGTGAAGCTATAAAGAGAATTACACACAAATCTGCAGAGATCAATCAGTTTAGACCCTCGTATATTTCCATCTAGAGTAATTGTCCTGTTACTTGAGTAGGAGAAATGGTTGATGGCCCGGACTTATCCAGTTCTGTCCTGGATCTTGACTCTCGGTTGAGCCCAGCTCTAATGGTGATTGTCACCGGGGCGGTTCTGATGGCCTCACGATTACATGTTAGTACCATAATGTGGAAGATGAGCCTAGAATGACCTGCAGATAAATGATCAGAAGAGGGTAGAGCCGGGTCACCTAGGCCTGGAGACCATGGACGCTCTGGGCAGGAGGGTTGGCCATGTATTGGCAGCATTGTATGATTTATTGGCTCCATGTTTTGAGCTTTCTGGATGTATTTCGTCTCTTCTGTTTCCATTCCAGTTGGGTCAGACTCCAGGAGAGCAGACGCCGATCTTCTTGCCCAGTGACAATGAGTGGGACTGGACCTTGGCCAAGATCTGGGTCCGCAGTTGTGACTTCCAGGTCCACCAGATGGTCTATCATCTGCTCCACACACATCTCTTCCCTGAAGTGTTTAATGTGGCCACACACCGGCAGCTGCCTCATAACCATCCAGTGTACAAGGTGAGGCCGCCCCATCGCTACATCTTCTCTACTAGACGTTCTGCTCCTTATTACAGCCAGATCTGATGGATCCACAGACCTGATCTCTGGCTCCAATATCCAAGACTTAATGGGTTCAGTATGTGGATTGTTCTGTCCTCCTCACTCTCCGGTGCTGGAGACTTTGCCTCTTTCTTCCAGCAGAAGATCGATCACATCAGGGAAAGCTTTGTCCTCAGCCGCTCCTCATAACTAACCAGCCCTCCTCCAAAGCCAGCTCCTCCGCCATGACAGATCTGCTCCTGTCAGGATCAAACCTCAGCACCTGAGTGCTTGACCTGCCCCATCTCATACCCCAACCTCACCGGTCTTCATCCAACCCTAACCCAACTCTTCAACTGATCATTAACAAGTGTCTTCCCCTCATCTTCCTTCAAATATGCTTTAGTCACACTCATCCTCAAAGCCCTCCCTCAACACCACCAGACCAATCTATCAAAGTCAATGGCTGCTCAGTCCTACATGCCCAGTGCCTCTGGGTGATCCTTCACTTTGTTCTTTCTTTCAAGCCACATATCCAAGTCCTCTCCAACTGACAGGATTTCCTGAATCTGTACATTCCTTGACCAACAAACTTCAAAAACACTTGTATGTGCCCTCATCATCTCCTGCCTGGACTAATGCAACCTCCTACTCTATGGCGTGGTGCAAGAATGTTAGAAGGGAGGCCAATCTATTGTAAACTCTGCTGCCCGACTAATCCACCTGTCTCCCCATTATTCCCCAGCCTCTCCTCTATGCCAATCCCTTCATTGGCTTTCTATTGTCCTGAGGCTCCAGGTCAAAACCCCCCTAACCATGACCTACAAAGCCATCCACAATCGGTCCCCTCCATACAATTGTGCCATGGTCTCCCAGTACTTGGCTTAACACAACCTGCAATCCTCACAAGATCTCCGGTCATCCCCCTCATCTCCTCTTCCCACCCAGATACAAGATTTGAATTACTCTGGAACGCTCTACCCCTAACACTTCAGACTCTCGCCCACCGTGGAAACCTTCACAAGGAACATTAAGACCTGACAAGCTACAAACTGTAGTAACCCTTGCTCCACTATACTGTCACATGACTGGCTCTACCCTCTCCTACTGTATCCTCACCCATCCCCTGTAGACTGAGCCCTCGTGGGCAGGGTCCTCTCTCCTCACCCATCCCTTGTAGACTGAGCCCTCGTGGGCAGGGTCCTCTCTCCTCACCCATCCCTTGTAGACTGAGCCCTCGTGGGCAGGGTCCTCTCCTCCTGTACCTCTCGGTGCCTTGTATTCATGATTATTGTACTTGTCTATGTATGCCCCTTTCCACATGTAAAGCGCTATGATGAAGCTTGGCTCAACCAAGGTACTGACCCTCTGAAACCCTCATTATTCCTTGTCTCCTGCAGCTTGTTATCCCTCATGTCCGCTACACACTGAGCATCAATACTCTCGCCAGAAATGTCCTCATTGCTCCCGGAGGCGTCTTTGATCAAGTGAGTCAGTGATTATATACAACTGGTCACATGGGGAAGGGGCTGTGAAAACTTGCTGGATATTAAGCAGGTTGTCAGTAGTAATAGCGGTTACTATAGAAGTGAATGTGTCATAAACTGATCCCAAAAATGGATACAAAGTTGCACACTCCTTTAGATGTGTTTGATGTAAGGTTTAGTATGAACAGTTAATGACCACAGATGTCAACGCGTTTCGGCTTTAACCAAAGCCTTGATCACGACAATTGGCTATGAAACAAAACAAATAAAATGGTGTAAGGATTTTCTCTAAATACACAGATAATGGAGCTAGTATGGAATCAGTTGAGGCTACAATTGGTCGCCCCGGTGGATTGGTGAAATTTTTATGAATTTTTTTGGCAGGATATATATATGACTGGAGTGATGGGGTTGGAATTGGTTAGAAAAGTCTTTGTTTTGGCATCTATGGTACCCATAGGAAGATGCTTGGTCAGTGTGGAATCTATTTTCCTCTGAATTGAATATAGTGGGTCTGTTTATTCTATTTATATTGAATTCCTCTCTAACCTATCTATACCTTCCTCCAATCGCTACTGACCAACTCTTTGGCACTCCCTAAACTAACTGCTCAGCTCCCCTATTACCTTCTATGTACTAATAACATCCTCACTGCTCAGCTCCCCTATTACCTTCTATGTACTAATAACATCCTCACTGCTCAGCTCCCCTATTACCTTCTATGTACTAATAACATCCTCACTGCTCAGCTCCCCTATTACCTTCTATGTACTAATAACATCCTCACTGCTCAGCTCCCCTATTACCTTCTATGTACTAATAACATCCTCACTGCTCAGCTCCCCTATTACCTTCTATGTACTAATAACATCCTCACTGCTCAGCTCCCCTATTACCTTCTATGTACTAATAACATCCTCACTGCTCAGCTCCCCTATTACCTTCTATGTACTAATAACATCCTCACTGCTCAGCTCCCCTATTACCTTCTATGTACTAATAACATCCTCACTGCTCAGCTCCCCTATTACCTTCTATGTACTAATAACATCTTCACTGCTCAGCTCCCCTATTACCTTCTATGTACTAATAACATCCTCACTGCTCAGCTCCCCTATTACCTTCTATGTACTAATAACATCCTCACTGCTCAGCTCCCCTATTACCTTCTATGTACTAATAACATCCTCACTCTCAGCTCCCCTATTACCTTCTATGTACTAATAACATCCTCACTGCTCAGCTCCCCTATTACCTTCTATGTACTAATAACATCCTCACTGCTCAGCTCCCCTATTACCTTCTATGTACTAATAACATCCTCACTGCTCAGCTCCCCTATTACCTTCTATGTACTAATAACATCCTCACTGCTCAGCTCCCCTATTACCTTCTATGTACTAATAACATCCTCACTCTCAGCTCCCCTATTACCTTCTATGTACTAATAACATCCTCACTGCTCAGCTCCCCTATTACCTTCTATGTACTAATAACATCCTCACTGCTCAGCTCCCCTATTACCTTCTATGTACTAATAACATCCTCACTGCTCAGCTCCCCTATTACCTTCTATGTACTAATAACATCCTCACTGCTCAGCTCCCCTATTATCCTCTATGTACTAATAACATCCTCACTGCTCAGCTCCCCTATTACCTTCTATGTACTAATAACATCCTCACTGCTCAGCTCCCCTATTACCTTCTATGTACTAATAACATCCTCAGGGACAGTAATACATTCTTTGCTGTCCTCAACAGTATCGTTGACCTATGTAAATATGTAAATTGCCTTTTTCCTGTGCTCCCTACAGCACAGGCGACACCATATGTTTGTAAATATTTATACACTTTTATTTGTTTTGTTTCATAGACAATTGTCGTGATCAGAAACGCATTGACATCTGTGGTCATTAACTGTTCATAATAAACCTTGCATCAAACACATCTAAAGGAGTGTGCAACTTTGTATCCATATTTGTATGTACTGGGATTGAAGAAATCCTGTTAGTTGGCACCTCCACTCACCACCTACATGGTGTGCACACCATTATACCCTATAAACTGATCCCAGACACGATCTGCACTGAACAAAGAAGCTCCATTGTTGCAGTAAGGGTTATTGGAGGTAGACGAGGGTCCATGAAGCTGGACTGGAAGCTGCTGGATGAAGAAGGGAATGTCTCCATTATCTGGTTATTAAGCATCTTGTAGACCGGAGTAATTTAACCCTTAAATAATGGACTCCAGGAGGGACTTTCTATTGTCCCTGAGGATGTGGAGCTGTGCAGCAGCTTGGATTTGTCTTGTTTGATCTTTAGTTCTTGGTTTGTTCTATTGTCAGTCAATGCCAAGTAGAAGGAGCAATGTCCCCCTTCAGAGGAGTCACCTGCCTAAACCCCCATAGTGACATCAAGGGTTGGTGAGGACAGGGCTCCTGTATTGTCAGCCTAGACCAGTCTGCAGGGCTGAGCCACCAGACCGGTCCTCTTATAGAACATTCTGCACTAGGGATAGAAGCCATGAACCCATTGCCAAGCGGCTTTGGAAGGGTTAACGCCACCTTCTTTCCCAAATGCCTGTAGTGAAGATGGAGGAGTCTGTGCAGACTCTAGTGATGGTGTAGGGTGGTCCGTCCTTCTGGAAGACGCCTCATAGTGGTTTGGACCTCTTGGGCCATAGACATGAGCTGAGTTTTGGGTCTGGAAGGTTTTCTTGTTACAATGTATCTCAGTGGAGAATGTGATAAATGTCTCATTACTTCCCCCATCCAGCACCTTCACAATCATCACTAGTTACATGAACTCCATCTTGGAGGATGAGGGAAGAACGTTACATAACAGAATCCATCAGGTCACTTAGAGCTTTAATGTCGGGATCACTGGATCTCAGCTGTAATGTAGGATAAGATCTGGAGTAATCGGCCATTACATGGTTGGTCATATTGGCCCCATACACATTAGTGATGATGACTTGATCTCTCCACACTTGATTACTCTCCATGAGTTTATTGCCCCTTATGATCTGGGATCTACTGTAATATATAAGATCCTTCCTCTTCTTGCCCCCAATAGTCTTCTGGCTCCTCTCCAGCCCGGTGTCCCCTCCAGTGGTCAGTAGGCCCCGGGTCATGCTTGGTCTCCATAGATGGGTCACATCCTGCCTGGAGTCAGCACTGGGCTAGAGATGCTATGTGACAGGTGGGAAAGGCCCGGAAGGTGTAGGGGGGTTTGTCTTGTCATCCACTTCTTGCGGTCACCCCCGGGGTCGGCCTATGATTGGTGAGGTCTTCTCCAGCCCTACAATTCAGTGATGGTCCTGTGTGTGGTGGACATTCAGGCGGCCTGTACCTTCTCCCCTGGTCTGATCTGTAACGGGAATATGAGGATCCTCCATACTTCTGTCTCCATCCCGGTGTCCTACAAGCTCATGGTTACTTGTCTTCTATGATGACCCTCAGGGGCATCTAATTATTGCTCCTCTTGTTCTCTGCTCTCAGTCCCAGGTTTAGGCCTTTGTTTGGCAGCAGAAGTGTAAGACCTGGATTGTCCCATCCCTGATGGCCGCCCTGTATGATGTCAGCCATGTTGTCCTCACTCTGGTATTTATATTCCCCCCCTTTCCTATGTAGAACACGGCTCTCTGTGCAAACTCCATCCATGTGTTACTGGAGAAGGCGATGCGGGAGGTGACATACAGCGGCCTCTGCCTGCCTGACGACATCCAGGCCCGGGGATTGGAGGCCATTCCTAATTACTACTACAGAGATGATGGGAAGATGATCTGGGAGGCGATGGAGAGGTGGCGTATACATGACTGCTCTAGATGGGGAGGACATGAGGGGCTGGTATAGTACAGCTCAGAATAATGGGCCTGGTAGTAAATGTGCAGATCACATCCCCACATGCAGGAGGACAATCTCTACCCACTTGGTCGTTCTCGGCCCCTGTAGCTGGGACTACAGGAAAGCTTGATATTAATGGGGCCAATACTGTACCTACATAATGGTATTGATATCACCCACACTGTGTCCAGATGACTGGCACATAATGTCCCTCCAATGACCGGGGGGCTGGAGATAACCCTACAGTATATAGGAGGCCCTGATCTAATCTCCTCTCCTCCTTCCAGCTTTGTATCCGGCATTGTGCAGTATTATTATAAGGGGGACGAGTCTGTGCGGACAGATCCAGAACTGCAGGCCTGGGTGGCCGAGATCTACCAGAAGGGCTTCCTCCAACATCAGTCCTCAGGTATGGCTGTCATACACCAGGCCGGGTCCTCAGTCACTGAGCAGCGGTCAGATCCGGTCACTCATGGTGGTGGCCATGCTCAGGTTCTGGGGACAGTGGTAAGGGGGTGCTGGTGTGGACCCCCTTCCTATAATCACCCTGATATATGGCGTCCACACATCACCTGCTCTAGTACTGACTTCTCGCCCATCTGCTCCTCCAGGAATCCCGTCCTCCCTGGAGACTGTGTCCTCGCTGGTGACATACCTGACCATGGTGATCTTCAGATGTTCTGCTCAGCACGCAGCCGTCAATAGTGCTCAGGTGAGTGGAGGAGAATCATTCATATGAGGGACATTAACCCGGCCTTTTCAGTTAAAGTAACTAGGACTTGGATAGACAATCTGTACTAGGTGCTTGGCACATCATGTCGTAGCCGAACATGTAAATCAATTATTGTCCACTGATTGGGGTCTGTTCAGAGAATTGATGTAGAAAGACACAAATCCATGTGATTCCTGCTCTGAATGTGTAGAAGGTCATCAGTTGGTTTCCGGATTCTTGTCACTGACTTGAAATTACCTTTTTAATATGAGCAGCTTCATGTGGATCATCCTGTGATCAGAGCTACTAAAACGCTCTGCCACAGTGATCCAGACATCATTCATTGTCTGAGGATTCATTGTAAGCCTTAGTCCTGTCTCCCCTACATATAGACCCCCTTCCCTTGTGCATGTAATACGTATAATGACATATACCCCACTGGTTGTGGTGCAGATGAAGGTTCCTGTGCGCTGGGATCTTCATCTTGTCCACTGTTCCTCCACCCCCCCCCCCCCCCATGGGTCTCCGCTGTCTCTCCATGGATCTGAACTCACATGGTGTCCAGCTTTTATTAGCGCCTCTCCCTCCTCCCCAGTGACCTCATAGGGTGGGTTATGAAGGAGTTTTGGCCCTTAGACAATCCAAGTTCCTTCTCTGCCGTATCTCAGCCTTCATCACATGTTATCAGCTGTGAATTCCTCTTGATGGAGACCAGGCATGATCTAGCTGTGATGGGCAGTGATTTCCCAGGTTTCTGGCATCCCTCAGTGATGCACAATAATGCTGTGCGTTCCCCCAGGTGATCCTGGAAATCACCATATTAATGTAAGATGCCGCTTCTGCCTTAGTGTTTATACTCAGCAAACAGGGATTCTGAGGACACAAGTAAATTCATCTTTGCTGGAGTTCAGCGCTATAAACTGCGTTCTCCTATAATGTAAACCACATACCTCGGCCTAGTAAATACCTGAAGGAGGGGGAGGGAGTGTTCCACAGACTCCAAAAGGAGGAATAGATTGTCAGCTCTTGGGGAAAGTAACTCTTTATTTTCTTTTTCTGACTGCAGACAATGATTTGGGTGACTTAAGCCACAGATAATTAATGTTTGCACATTATTTGACCTCAGCTTTGTTCTGTTTCCTCTGCAGTTTGACTTCTATTCCTGGATGCCCAATGGACCAACCTCTATGAAGAGCCCCCCCACCCTCCGCCAAAGGGGTCACCACACTACAGACCATCCTGGATTCTCTGCCTGATGTCAATACAACAGCTATTGGATTAGTTGCTGTGTGGCAGCTGAGCAAGGAGCCCCAGGACCGGGTGAGTACAAGCCGCCCTACATGATGGGACACCTGGAGGTGGCGGTAACACCCTGATGACGGTCAATGACTCCTCTACCCACAGTTCTACATGTCCCCTAAAGGGCATGGCGGGGTTACCTAGGAAAGGTCCTGACCAGTGTGGAATGGCAAAAAATGTCATCTCTAAATATGACTAATGTTAGCAGAAGAGGGTGGAGGCTACGGAGGCTCCTTGTCTGAGGGAAGGTTCCTTAGAAGGATAAGTCCATCCTTTGTAGCCTGGAAACTCCCAGAGCTGATGATGCCTGGCTGGTGAGAGCCTCTCTCCAAATTGAAAGTTCATCACTTGGGGGGCGTCATCCTCGGGGTTCTTAGAAGGTGAATTCTGAGACACATGCTATTCTCCATCTTGCTCCTCTTTTGTTCTTGCTCATCATCTTCCTCCTCTTGTAGAGACCTCTGGGGAGTTTCCCCGATGAGCATTTTATTGAGGAGACTCCGAAGAAACTCATTAAAGAATTCCAGGAGAAACTGTCCGAGATCTCCAAGATCATCCATGAGCGAGACCAGAGCCGGCGCGTGTCCTACCTGTACCTGGACCCCAAGATGATTGAGAACAGCGTCTCCATCTAACATGGCGGCTCCGGCTTCCTCCATTGTAGCCGGGCATCCGGCCTGGTCCTTGTGTGGTGAAGCAAAAGGAAACTTGTACTAAAATAAATAAACAATATTTATAACCAATGCGCTGTCTGTGCCATTAATCAGGATTCCCCTCCCTCGTCAGCTTGGCATCTTACTGCAGACCTGATCACAGGAGCTTACACTCTAATTACAATGCCCCAGGATCAGGAGTCTGCACTGTAAGGAGTCACTGATCCTAATGGTGAGTGGAGATGTGACTCTTCATCTACTAGACATGAGAGACCTCACAATCTGCTTGTTCTGAGGCCTAGGAAGTCTATCTGGCTTGTGACTATGAATCACATATGAGGTCACCTGACCACCAGCATTAACTATACATCATCTATCAGGAGTCAGGGCCAGCAGCCATTCCTGTCTTGTAACATTGACATCGTGTCCCCAGGTGTGAGCGGCTTCTCAAGACGTCCTGAGGAATTGTCAGTTACCAAGTGAGGAGCGGAAGACATCTGAATTCAGGTGTCCTGTAATGTGGCCGGAGGGAGGAGGCAGCGGGTTCTTCACTAAATACAATCTAAGCAAACGTATTCTACTAGAAAAGTGTCAATTCCAGTTTGTAGGAATTAATGAAAGATCTTTTCCCTTTTTGTATTTCTCACTTAATGTTTGACCACAATTTAGTTCTTGGTTTTTCTACATAGAAAAATCCGTTTTGTTCCAACAGCAAAAAGGTTTCAGTAGTTTTGTTACTTAAAGCTCCGTCATCAATTCTATGTAAAGACAAAGTGATAGAAGCTTCTAGAACAGAAAAATGTGAACTTCAAAAAAGTGTTATTCTCACTTCCCTTCTATTATCTAAGAAAAGAAATGTTCCAGTCCTCCAGAGTATTGATGATAATCAGGGAGAGCCTAATATCCAGACTCGCTATCATTGAGTTTCCAGGTCTTTGTAGATACAGTGACTTTGGTCTTTGAGCGACTCCTCTGACACACGGTATCACACAGCACCAGAAACTAAAGATAATTGCTGCAATTTCCAGAGATCAATGTCAGTGGCCGGGGAATTATCCAACATGAAGTCAAGGAGTTTATCTCACATGGAGGTTTTGGCTCCTGCATTACATGGAGCAGGTTGTGAGTTGGTATCTGAGGCCTCTGTTCTGCTAATGTACCATCAGCTTCTACTCTATTGTCTGTAGTGGTGTCCCTCAACTCCAGTCATTGGGACCTACAGGTCATATTTTTGGGGTTTCCTTGGTTTTGCACAGGTGATGTATTTCTCCCCTATGCAGGTGATTAAACGAAAATCTGTGCAAAACTACAAGAATCCTGAAAACCCGACCTGGTGGGTCCTTAGGACTGGAGTAGAGAAACCTTCTTTTAGGTTATAGTTGGGGTAGCGATGCCTCCCATACATAGCTTCAGACAGTGGTGTAACTAGAGTCTGGTGGACCGGGGCCCCCGCTCACCAGGGCTGGACTGGGACCAAAAAGCAGCCCTGGAAAACAAGCCCCACTAGCCCACACACTATATTACCCATCAGCCCCAATACGTACATTTTGATTTTACCCTGCTGTGGCCCTCACCACTTTCTTAAAGAAGTTATGTGAAGAGCCACATGTGAATGGTGCAGCAGTGGGAATAATCAAACACAGCTCCATTTACATGGTGCTCTTCAAAGCTCCGTTTTACAGGATTGTGGGGTCTCAGTGGTGCCGCAGACAGACGCGCGGCCGGCCAGCCGCAGACAGACGCGCGGCCGGCCAGCCGCAGACAGACGCGCGGCCGGCCAGCCGCAGACAGACGCGCGGCCGGCCAGCCGCAGACAGACGCGCGGCCGGCCAGCCGCAGACAGACGCCGGCCGGCCAGCCGCAGACAGACGCGCGGCCGGCCAGCCGCAGACAGACGCGCGGCCGGCCAGCCGCAGACAGACGCGCGGCCGGCCAGCCGCAGACAGACGCGCGGCCGGCCAGCCGCAGACAGACGCGCGGCCGGCCAGCCGCAGACAGACGGTACCTTTACACGCCACCACTGAAAGGTAGCAACGGCCGGGCACTGGGGATATTTATGCCTGTTGCCATGAAATTGCTACGAAATAGCGGCGTGTAAATAGGGCAGTTCCTCCGGTGTCCTGCAGGTGACTCGGATACATGTTGCTGAGCCGTGCTCAAAAACTGAAGTCAACGGAAAGGCACAATTGCGACTTGTAAACGGGGCACAGGGATGGATGTTGCGTCGCCTAGTGATTTCACAGGGGCATGACACAGCGTGCTGGATACCGCGCCCCATTAGTGATCATTGGTGGAGGCTCATGTGTTACCATTGGCTGTCCCTGCACAGGGCGCCATATTTAAGGAGCTGACCATTCACACTACACAATTGCAATGGCGTCATGTATTAGCCCGCCTTCCTGCGCAGGCTGCCCAATCATAACGCTATTGCGTTGTCATGAGATGTATATGTAATCACCCGCAGTCAAACACCTTTTGTTTGGGTCATTACTGCTTATTGTGGTTGTGTTCCACACTAGATTGTTATACAGGGAGACATACGGGATACTCTCCTCTCTATGCAACGCCTAGTGAGCTGGTTTGCCCATAGCCGTCTATCTAAACTAAGTATGGAAGGAGACAGTTTGGTGGTATGAGGTAATGAGGCCTGCTATATGACCGTGTACCCTATTAGTTACCATAATGACAGGAAGCGCTGGAGAGCCCATGTGACCGATATAAACAAACGGTCACATGATACCAGGGGGCGGGGCCGGCAGCACTGGACGGTATTGTCTGCTGCGTGACTGCGCATCTTGATGACTCCTATATCACCTGACACTGACGTAGTGCCTGCGCGACCGACATAAACAATCGGTCACATGATGTCGTAGAGGGGCCGGACTGGGATGATCATGCTTATACACGGCCGTACTTAGCGATTGTCCTCACTATATGGGATATTAACATGGAACCCTGACGGTCACGTGACAGGAAGGGGGCGGAGATTATGATTATGAGATCCATTGGGAACAGCTGAGGGAATGATCACATGTTTTGAGCACCTTATGTAATTGGTTGGGGCACTCTCTTTATAGCACTACCCCTGATGAAGGAGTGACCGATATGCGCATTGGGGCGCACGGCGAGGGTGTCAGGACCTTGATGCTATGATCTCTCCGCCACCTCCAAAGTAAACAATGATGCTATTAGCACTCTAACCCCTCACACTGGAAACCCCACTGATTTACATATGGGGAGTGAGTAATTCATACCCTAAATATATGGAAGGTTATGAGTTTATGGAAGGTGGTCAATAAATAATAGAGAGTCCGGTACAATCTAGGACTGAGCAAGTCACTGTACTGTGTAACCTCTTTGTATGAAAGATTGTCGCCATATATAAGCTGGTTTATCTCACAGATATGATGATATGGGTTTTACATCTAGATATGTATATAATCATGTGACCTCTGCTGCAGCGGTGTAACTAGGACTGATGGCGCCCGGGGCAAAGATCTATTTTGGCGCCCCCCCCAAAGTAGGTGAGGACCGGGGGGTGCTGTCAGCCCTTAGCCAGCGCCCCCCACTGAGTTGCGCCCGGGGCAAAAGGTCCGGGCTGCACCCCCCTAGATACGCCCCTGCTCTGCTGTATAATTATGAACAGTTCTACTAACCCTGTAAAACCGTGGTTGTAAAGCTCTGTTGCACCTTATCTTGCACTTTAATAAAGCTGAATTTTTATTAATATTCACAAGTTGTGTCGCAAAAGTTTGTTGTTGATGTAGTTATGGGTGTAGCGACTACCAATATGAAAGTCCAAATACACGTTTGGGGACCATATATCCAAGGAATGGTATTATTGCATTAATCCGAACATGTGTATGAGAGTTGGTTGGAGTTTTTTAATAAATGAAAAAGCTGGACCACCCAGTAGTATAGTTTAGGGTCTGGCGGTGCAGCCCCTTCACATCCAGTGTGATGTCAGATCCTGTCTCTACCAAATAGGGCAAATTAAAAAAATAAAGTGTCGAGTCTATTAAACGCATCCTGGTATCTGTAGCGGGAGGTCTAGCACCTGTCTGTATAATAGGTTTAGTTAGGGTACACTTGGCGACGCTCCAGTGACCCCGACAATGATACAACCTGGTAAGGATCGCTGGTGCGTCGCTACGTGTTCACTGGCGAGATGTCAAACAGTCGGACCTCACCAGCGGTGTAGCAACGATATGCGGTCGTTGGACCTGTCACTCTAGGGTAGTATTGAGTGTTGTCCCGTCAACCCCGTGCATGCTGCCGCGGAGCTCGACGACAAAAAAAATAGTCCAGGTCATTCCGACATGACCAGCGATCTCACAGCAGGGACGGGTTCGCTGCTACGTGTCAAGCGTAGCAAGATCACTGATGAGGTGCTGTTGCGTCAAACTTGTGACTCAGCAGCGATCTCGCTAACTAGTCACTTAAGGACCCGTTACACGGCATGACATCGTTAACGATGTCGCCGATACATCACGGTTTGGAGGCGTACCAGCGACATAGTTCAGATGTTTCGCGTGTAACACCGCGATTCAACAACGATAGGTTGAACAATGTTCTCAAACTGACGATCAACGATTCCACCAATCCTGGTACATCGTTGTGCTGTGTGACACATGATAACGATGTCATGGACAACTTCGCCCATTGACACCAATGAGCAGGGATCGTTTGCATGTTGGAACATCCCTGCTCACAACACGATTGCGAGTTGTCCACGATATCTAGACTATGACAACTCACCAACGATATCTGCAACGACCTGCGTGCCCACGAAATCGTTGGACATCTTTCCAACATCGTACCGTGTAACTGTACGTTTATTGTGACGGGGCTTTAGCGATGTGGCCATGAGCAATAATGGCGGCTTCTCCAATCCCTTTATCTTAAAGGTACTGTCACACATGGCAATATGGCTTCCATATCCCCGGCAATTTGTTTATTTCGGCGATGTGGAAACCACTTGGCGTGAGACAGGGAGATTGTACGGCGTCAAATCGCCGTGGAGCTTCGCCTGATCGCCCTGCTGAGAAATCAGGCAATTTCACCAGTGCGATTTCAGCGCATCATGGCGTGTGACTGGGCGATAGCGATGTAGACAGCAAGCTCAGGCCATCTGGAAGCAATTCCAGAGGAGTGCCTGAGCGTTCTATTTGGCGCGCCCCATCTGCCTGATTGGTGGTCGCTCCGTGGCGCCCCACAGAGGGTTACTGCACCCATAAAAGCGGTGCAGATACTCCAGCTGCAAGTAGATTTCAGGCTGATGGGTGGAACCTACACACAAGCGCCCCCACACTAGATCACATGGTGGAGGACCCGGGGGGGAATCAAAACCACCTCCAGGGGAAACTAGAGAGTAGAGGTCAGCCAGCTAGCAGCCAGGCAGTGAGCCTGAGGGAGCAAGGAGGTCTTAGGCTCAGGGACCCGGAAAGGCTAAGACAGATCCCAGGCACAGACAGCCGGCCTGGGGGAAGAGAGGGACTTAGAGAGTCCAACCCCAGCAGCTTACCGAGCACCGGAGCCCGCACCTGTGGTTCCTCCAAGGACCACAGAAAATCTGACGAACTAGCCAGCAGAAGGTAACCCGACGGAGCAAGGAGAGTGGGAGATAGCGGGAGGCCAGATCCGCTTTATGGGGTCAGACTTCACACAAACTATGGGAAGCAGGGAAGAATTGAAAGAGAAAAGGCACACGCTGGGGTTCCATCCTACCACCTGAGATCCGCTTGCTGCCAACCGTTAGCTACTTGCCATTTAACATCTTGCTGCATGAGGACTGTAATAACCTGCTAAAGTCTCCAGTAAAGTACCCGGGTGAAGTGATCTTGACTCTGCTGCATCTTCCTTCCTATGAACTTATTCCTTTCACAGGATCGCAGCCCCGGAGGTCCCAGTCCTGCCTGCGGAGGACTACAACATCTCAGCCGCAATACCACCGACCTCCGGAGGACTGTGGCGGCGCTGGTGCTACTTCACCAGGAACTGCAGGTGGCGTCACGACAACTAACTTTGTAAATTGTCCCTTGTACATAACTCCCCTTTTAAAGAGAATAGTCCCCCGGGACACGGGATCAGGCGTGGCCGCCACTTCCCGTGACACAGTTAACCCTTTTGCCGCCTGATACCCGAGTACCCCACACCCTAGGGCGACACTTCTGCGTTCCCATTGGCTGGTCATGGCTAAAGAGCCATATTTGAATTGTGATATAGTTGAAAGGATACACGAGTCATGTAGTGGGCAGACGTCCAGACAAGGCTGACCAATGGTAACGCAGTTGTATTGGCCAATTGGAGTGGTAGGGGCGCGATGTAACACACTCTGGCACGTCTGTCTCATCGGCGAACTCACTCTACGCCCACATCACTGATGCTGTGGTGGCGTGTGACACGCACATTTGGCGGCAATGTGGGTATGTGAAATTGCTTCTGGTCTGCGGCAGGGGATTTCCAGAACGCAGGATCGCTGAATATCACATGCCTATGTCTATGTATCTTTCAAAACTATATAAAAATATAAGGGGAGACAACAGAGGCGCAATAGTGCCCTATCATTTGGCATAGATTAGGGACTAATCGGTACAAACAGGTCTGCACTAACCTGGTTCAGTTGTGAATCCCACAACTGGAATAAAAGCGTTGGTTTTAGTAATGTAGGCTGCTGCTGGACCTCCACCTCCACGGGGCCGTGGGTGCTTCAAAGGTTCTGGGATCAAAGGTGTATCACAGTCCGCGCTGCCCGATCGTCCAAAGGATCACAAGGGAAAACAATGTTCCAAACGAAATTCTCTTTATTCCTATAAACCGACGCGTTTCGGCGCCCAATCCTGGCACCGTCCTCAGGGTCCCTGAGGACGGTGCCAGGATTGGGCGCCGAAACGCGTCGGTTTATAGGAATAAAGAGAATTTCGTTTGGAACATTGTTTTCCCTTGTGATCCTTTGGCCGATCGGGCAGCGCGGACTGTGATACACCTTTGATCCCAGAACCTATGTCTATGTATGACAGGGTAACGGCGATGTGTAAAAAAATTGCCCGGAACGTGTGGGCTCAGGCAAATTGCCAGCCATGTGGTGGTGATATTGCCACATGTGACGGTACCTTTAGGCTAAATAAATGATAGTGGAAGGATAATTCAGGCTGTAAAGGTACAGCTACACGGCACAACATCGCTGAAAAGTCCTGGCTTCAGCGATGCTGCAGAGACATCGCAGGTGTGTTGTGCCATGTAACCTTGTAAAGCGCTGGTTGAGAGTTGCCAGGTTTACCTGACGATGTCGCACCAGCGATTTGCCTGGATTGTTCCTTGTGACAGTGCGATAGCGATGTTGCTGGAAATGCCGCCTATTCGCAACATTGCTGCTTATTGCTTGCTGGGTTGTGCACAACCCAGCGAGCAATAGCAGCTGCAATTTGCAGTGGCGGTGCTGGCAACATCACTGCATGTGACAATTAGGCAGCGATGTCAGAAGCGAGCGCGCACCTGCAGAATCGCTAACCGATGCAATGTTGTACCGTGTAACGGTGCCTTAAGAGTACAAGGTTCCTGGCGACCTAGATCTCCAGTATTGGATCACAGTGTTTCCCCTCTTTAGTGGCAATAGGGAGATCTGTTTAGAGGTGGTTATAAGCTAATGGGACAAACTACATTTTTCCCAGTTGGAGTTTCTCTTTGCTGTGTACGCAGTAGAAGAGTCTTTTTTGATGTAGTTAGGATGAATATCAGCATCCTGTAGGAAAAAGAAGGATATCTGCATACAGACTAGTGTAGGGATCCTTGAATGAAGTCAGTGATCTTCGGCTTGTAGTGTATAATGGCCGCCAAGGTCTCCATTGCAATCACAACATTGGGAAGCCCTGTTAGCGGTTAGGAAGGAGTGAACTATCACACTCCCCTCACTCCTTCCTATTCGAGGGCATCTGATATGTATGTGCACTGCCATATCAGGCCTTTATAACCAGAGCATGGGGTTGGGGGGGGTCCATGTTGATAGAGTTGGATGTTTGGCTTTTTGACTTCGCAGCCCTGGTTGTAGAGTCAGTGTCCATTTTGGTGGAGTTAAATTCAGGGAAATTGAGGAGGAGTCAGATTTTTGGCTTGTTTTCCTTTACCAACATTAACCAGGACATGGAATCAATTCTACACCTTCAATATGAGAAGGTCGGTCTTCATTTATCTTCACTTCCAAAGATAGAGAAGTTCAGAAGTCTTCTCTGCCCAGATGTTTGCCGGTCATCATTTCTAATGTGGAAGGTCTCCAACCTCCCGATTGTTAGATTCCACCCAAGTTGGATTGCGTGGCATCGTTTCTCACCACATCCCTCTTGATCATAATGGAACAGCTGCTATTTGATCAAGTCAATCAATCATCAAGCTTTGCAGACTAGACAACTCAAACTTTACAAAGTTTTTGGAATGTTCCGTTTGAGCCAAAATTAACTTTTAAATCTTTGCCTAAACATATCGATAGCTGCAGATTGTGTTGGCAGGTCAATTCTGACAAAGTTGCTGAGGTCATTAACAGACGCACTTGTGATACAAGCCTGGTCCATGGCACCAGAACAGACCCAAGTCTCAGACTAAAACAAAGTACAAGAAAGACAAAATTTTATTTTCCAGTTCTCTAAAACAATTCTACAAAAGGTTTATAAAGCAAGTTTATCAAGTCCTTTCAGTGCATCCTGCACAAAGACAGCAGAAGTATTCGATGGAGTCATGGAGATGCTGTGCTCAGACTTCTTGGGGTCCAGGTACAGGTAGGACACGCGCCTCGTCTTGTTCCGCTCA
This sequence comes from Allobates femoralis, assembly GCA_033576535.1. Classification (NCBI taxonomy): domain Eukaryota; kingdom Metazoa; phylum Chordata; class Amphibia; order Anura; family Aromobatidae; genus Allobates; species Allobates femoralis. The sequence continues at coordinate 750,643,202 of JARQOC010000002.1, forward strand.
TTAATTATCCTGGATATCACAGCGAGCTTCTCCTGAAACTCCTGAATGAATTTTTGAGGACGTTTTTCAGTGAAATGCTCCTCTGGATAATTTCCAAAAGGTCTCTGGAAGAAATCCAGACATTGTAACTGAAGTTACATCCACTTTTCCCAAACAGAAGAACCTGTGACGAATACTCACCTGATCCTGGGGCTCCTTACTCAGTTGCCACACACTAACCAGCCCGATAACAGTGGTGTTGACATCAGGCAGGGAGTCCATTATGGTCTGTAGAGTGGTGACCCCTTTAGCGGAGGGTGGGGGGCTCTTCATAGATGAGGGTCCATTGGGCATCCAGGAATAGAAGTCAAACTGCAGAAGACACAGAAGAAAGCTGAGGTCAAATAACATGCAAACATTTATCACCCTGCTCCTAGGACAAGTCATGCTCATTATATAGACAGACTGTTGGAGATATAGGGGGTGTCCATATGCTAATGTGACCTTCAGGAGACCACAAGGCTGTACTGGATGATGGTGCCGACCAATCTCCATTTTCAGCCACCCACCTGAGCACTATTGACGGCTGCGTGCTGAGTAAAACATCTGAAGATCACCATGGTCAAGATTTTCACCAATGAGGGCACAGTCCTCAGGGAGGATGGGACTCCTGGTGGAGGAGCAGAAGAATATGGTTAGTGATATTTTCCTCATTTCCAGTGCTGAGAGATTTAAGATGGATTGGGGGATCAGGTCACAGTTCTTTACTTCTTAAATAGCAGAAGTATGAGTGCAGCTCTTGCTGGAACTCAAGTAATAAAAAAAAACCTCCTTAGGATACCAGCAAGATTCAATCTGTCAGGGCCTCTTTGTTGTGATATTAATGTACCTGTGGATTCAGATTTTAGGAACATCTTTGTATAGATATTAGCCATCCAGGCCTGCAGTTCTTGATCTGTCCGCACAGACTCGTTCTCCTTATAATAATACCGCACCATGCTGGATACAAAGCTGGAAGGAGAGAGGAAGAGATGGAGGATTATATTATGGACTCAGTATCCGCATTTGCATTGTCCATCATGTAGAGTTCTAACAGAGGAGGCAACAAGACAAAAAAGCAGCCATTGCCTGCACCAACCTACTGCACCTACTGGGTCTGTCACTAAGCTCTTGGGCCAACATCTAGCTTTATGTACTGGGATATAGAAAATTTGGTAGAAGGTCTGCAAACCTCGTCCTATGAAGACCGGCTAAAAGTACTAGGAAGGTTTAGTCTTCAGTAGAAAAGGCCGAGTGGAGACTTCATAGCGGTCTACAAATATCTGAAAGGTATGGTCCTGGTCTAGTCCGGAACATGCAGCTCTCTGGCGTCCCCTTATCCTGCAGGCCAACAGGGTATGAAAATGAGTGCAGCTGCTTCAAGTAATGAGGCACTGTATATATTCCACCGATACAAACCTCTGTCCAGGCACCACCAAGCCACGTCACAAGTCTGAAAGGTATGCTGCCATCACCAAACAATTAATGGTGGATCGGACACCTGCTTGGTAACGTGAAGTGTGCACAAGGGACGAGGAAGGGGGGGGGGTGCCTGGCTTTATCCTATTGGGACCCTCACCCTGCTGAGCTCATAGAAATGGGCCGTCACTGGGAGTACAAATATTCTGGAATTTATGAAATTCCAGTTTACCCTCATATCTCAGGCCTGGACCCTCACACTAAAAGAAACATTGTTCTTCTGCTTGTGATTTTATGTTTTGTTTAAGACTAAACAGGATATGGCTGTGACTTGCTGATGGGTAGAAATTTCCTAGGATTCTGATCACCCTCAGTGCAGCAAAATTCTGTCTTGCGCTCCCCCCCAGATGCATGGACTGAAAATCATGTAATTCTGGTACTACTGGCGTGTAGGAAATCTAACTTAATATGATTTGAGTGGAGAGAACAAAGATATTTAGACTTTTGGGGGAGGGAATCTTTAGGCCGGGCAATAAAACAACCATTCTGGGCTTGCTATTGCTTGAAGTGAGGGGAAAAGACTGTGTCCTGCAGAAACACAAAGGAAGAAGCTGGAACTACATAGCCAATATGATTTAGGAGGCCTGAACTCCCAGGGGGTTGGACCAGATGACAATCGTAGAGTTTGAACAGACAAACTAAGCTTCACAAATCTCAGGTTCTGAGTTTCTAGACCACAACCATGTTTTAAACATTTCCATCAGGACGGGTCATGTATACGGCACCTCTCAATCGCCTCCCAGATCATCTTCCCATCATCTCTGTAGTAGTAATTGGGAATGGCCTCCAATCCCCGGGCCTCGATGTCGTCAGGCAGGCAGAGGTCTTTGTAGGTCACCTCCCGCATCGCCTTTGTATTAGACGTTCAATTCCCCCTTTACCAACGACCATAATCTAAGGAGAGGGAAAAAAAAAAAAAAAAGCAAGTTAGCAAGCAAGTTAGCAAGCAACATTACAATCACTCAAGTTATCTTCCGAATTTCCCATGCAATCAGCCATGGGATCCTGACAACCAGCCTCTATTTTATGTCTGATATGTTGTCACAACCCCAACCCCGTCATATATATAAGTGTCTTACTTGATCGAAGACTCCACTAAGACTGATGAGTTCACATTTTGTGAGCTTATTGCTATCCAGAGTGTAGCGTAGATAAGGGCAAAGCAGCTGCAGAAAGAGGATAAGGAGGAATTAAGGTTTCTTGGTGGAGCAAAGATTGTCGCATTAGAGCAAACAAGACAAATGCATCAATTGCTCAGCAATGGTTTATAACAATGAAAGACTTCCACTGGTCACAGCTTATGCACAGACTCCGCACCAGGCCACCATACAGCGGTGTAACTAGGTTTCATGGCACCCGGGGCGAAGATCTATTTTGGCGCCCCCCCCCCCCCCCCCCAGAGTCGGTGAGCCTTAGATGCGGAGCGGGGGGGGAAGTTGGGTGATGTCAGCTTCCAGCCCCGCCCGCCGCTCCTGCAGCCTTGGTTGAAGAGCAAGGGGGGAGGGGTGCCCCCCCCGAGTTGCGCCCAGGGCAAAGGATCCGGCTGCACCCCCCTGAATACGCCCCTGCCACCATAGGTCATGCCCGAAAACCAGCCACGTCTAGGGAAGACTGCAGATTCGGCCTTTGATGGTTCCATTATATTTAGGTGGCGTTAGACACTACATAGCTCTACTACAAGTCTACTCAGGCTTCGATCCAACCATGGATGGCACCTCTCACCTTGTACACCGGATGGGTATGGGAAAGCTGCCAGTGAGTGGCGACGTCAAGTACTTCAGCAAAGAGATGAATGTGGAGCAATGATAGACCGCCTGGTGGACCTGGAAGTCAGCATTGCGCACCCAGATCTTGGCCAAGGTCCAGTCCCACTCATTGTCACTGGGTAAGAAGATCGGAGTCTTTGTTCCTGGAGTCTGACCCAACTGGAAAGAGATTGACAACATCCAGAAACCTCAAATAGCTGAAACATTCTAAATCCATATTCCATCTAGTAATGAACCCATCATATATAAGCTGATAAACCAGTGTGCACCATGAGGATTGAGGCTATAAAGCGCATCACTGTCAGGAAAAATAGGAAATGGATTCACCAAGTAGAAACAAAACCAATGTACTTCAGTCAATCGGATCACATGCAGAGGGTCCAAAGGTTAGCCTGGGGTATTCAGGTGGAATGCAAGATTCCCTCTTGGGATTATTACTTAGCCTTCAGGTAAATTAATAGGTTATTTACAAAATCAAGACCATTAGGGGGTCCTCTAGACGGATGCCTTCACCTTCTAATGCAGGGGTGGGGAACTCCAGGCCTCAAGGGCCACCAACAGGTCATACTTTCAGGATTTCCTTAGCACTGCACAGGGGTTGGAATCACCACAGTGCAGAATATTATATTATCACCTGTACAGTCAAGGAAATCCTGAAAATTCCCCCCTCACTGCTCTAATGACAAGATGTCCCACATTCAGATCCACTTGGTCTTTTAAACAATAAAAACAAAGGCTGGTGGTCTTGAGTTAGGTGTCCAGACTGTCAAGTCCATGACAATGATGTGGAATTAATATAACACGTTGGATGAAAGATATAAAAGTGGCAATACCTGGATAGCGATGGGGAGCAGCTGACTCTGGGGGTCCTTCCACAGCAGACACATGGGGGCAGCGATGTATTGAGGCCGATTATTTATTGAGGGGTTGGCAGTAATTCCCTGGAGAATCTTGTAATCAACCAAGAAGATGTTTCCATTCTGCAAGAGTCAACACTGGTTACTTTACCAATACAGAAGTGTCATTATGAGAAGTCAGTGTCCTATAAGTCCCCCACCTGCAGCTCTTATCAGGTGTGTGGAGGTCCCCAGAGAGGAGGCCACCATGCTGCTGCTGACCGGGAAGTTCTCCGGTAACTTCATGCATTTCCTTATCATCATTGGGTTAACTCCATTCAGATACTGGTAACCAAAGAAGGAGTCCTCGTTCCAGATCCGGGAGACCTTCTCTGGAGAGAAGAAAAGGAAAACTGGTTAATAAAAAGATGGATCATCAACTAGAGCCAGACTGAAGTATCAGCACTGGAGTTTCCTACCAAGTCATCACCCCTGATAGACATCACATAATACCTATGGAAACCAAAGACTGGTGCCTTCAGAATGTGCTGGATGGTCGATCCATTATATATTTACCAAGCAGCGTGTCAACTTCCGTCACTGTCTACAAATCCCACAATGTACTGCAGCCTCCCGGAAGCTGCACCAATATTAGCACACCCAGGGATGGGTGTGCTAATATAGCACCAACCCGCAACTGATGCCAGGAAGAAGCTACGCATACGACACCCTCCCTCTCACATCAACCTGACAGTGCCTGTAGTGATGTCATGAGACCGACACATCACAAAGGCCCTGTAATGCAGCACACCAGGTTCTCCACCTGCTGACGGAAGAACTGTGCCAGTTCCTCATGCCCCATTGCACGAGAGCAAGCACAGGGGTGGGCAGAGAATGAAAAAGGAAAGGGGGGGAAAAAAAAAAAAAAAAAAAAAAAAAAACAAAACACAACACACGGAAGAGCATGTGACCGTTTATTTCCTGTGTCTGTATGAGAGAAGCAGTTGCTGTACAGATGCAGAAATGATTTATTGCTGATCCATTAAGCTTATCGTATATTATTCCTGAACAAGCTCTGTTGTCACATGCTTGAAGAGTATTATGGCGTAATCTGCTGCCCACAGTAATATTGTATCAAGAGGCATCCAGGCCCTTAATGTTTAGTAGTGAATCAGCCATTGCAAAATGCAGCAGCGCATTCCATGTCTCACCGCTCCTTCAGAAAAGACTCACTCCAGTGCAGCACTGAAGACCAAACATGTACACAATATTAAGTGTGGCTACACTAGTACTTGTACAAAAGTATGTTCTTGTTATTAGTAACTCACTTTAAATGCATCCCATTATTTTATTAGCCTTGGCAGCAGCTGCCTGACGCTGGTCACTAAAGTTGAGATTGCCGTCCACCCATACACCCAGGTCTTTTTAAGTGATAGTTTTACCATTTAATACATTATACATTTTATCACCTCTTCCCAAGTGCATAACCTTACATTAATGTTCAGTTGCCATTTCTCAACTAAACCTTCCAGCTTACATAAATCCTTTTGTATTAATCACCCTACAGAATTTAGTATTGGCAAATATTGAAAGTTGACCATTTCATTACAAGGTTATTAATAACCATGTTCAAAATAAGAGGGCCCAATACTGACCCCCTAGGCTACCCAACTCATCTGTGACTGGTTTGAGAGTATTCCATTAACAAAACCAGTTCTTAACCCAGTTACATATAAACACCCCTGCAAAGTCCGATTCTTATTTTATGTACCAACCTTTGGTGGTACCATAAACAGCTTTGAAAAGTCAATATACACATCTACGGCATGACACTGTCCCTTACCTTATCATAGAAGCTTATCAGAGGAGTCTAACGGGAGCGATCTCTCAAAATTCAGGCCTATAGTGTGTCAGGAGATTTATATCCCTGAAATAGTCCAATATGGCGCACTCTTCGGAAACCCTCCAGTATTTTAATCAGTAGAGATTAAATTTACTGGTCTATAGTTTCCAGGTTAACATTTGTCCCCTTTTTGAATTTTGGCCCCACATTTACTCTCCACCAGTCCTGTTGTATAGACCTTGTTATTATGGTCTCTTTGAAAATTCAAAATATTGGTATGACATTACTTCAGTACTTGAAGGCTTAATGTAATTTGGGCCTGAGAGAAGTATAGACAATACACAGCTTGGGTCATCTGGCCTGGGGAGTTTTCTGGGGTTGTAAAAGCGGACAGCTGAAGATGAGCCAGTGCAGAAGGATCAACCCAGCCAAGACCATCACTGGGTCTGGAAGAGCCGGATCCTGCTGGATGCCTTTGATGTGGATTGAAACCCAAAAATAGAGTTGGCTGAATGACTTCAAATTGGGGGGTGGTATATACACACACACTAACCAGCTATATCTAAATGCTAAACGTTAGTCTTTGTAAGGTTTTCCAAGCAAACATTCACCTGCTCAACTTTAGAGTGTAACAACGTTTCTAGGTCATAATGAGCCATTAACATGACTGAATAGTAACCAACAAGTGCAGCAGCCAATGTGGACTGTATCATTAACATTAGGATATGAACAGCGACACCTATGTGAAAAGGCTAGCTAGAATAAAAATCAAGTTAAAGAGTGTTATTCTGCTGCACATTAACACTCTGAAATGTGAAATAACTAAATGGCTGGAGGTGTCATCAGTCGTATCCTAATGTTAATGTGTTTTGTGATTGCGCACCCTCCCCTGCCCTGTAGCCATGCTGAAAATCTCCATCTTATTGTAGCCTAGGTCCTTGACACACCCATATATGCTGGTTTTTAACTGCACTTAGTGGCAGACACCCATACACGCAGTTTACACCACAGTAAGAAACACAAGGTAGGACCGGTAGGATGAGATACCTTGGCGTTGGTTACTGGGCTCAGATGCTTTGGCCATTGCATTTGCCAAGTTCTCATGTTTTTTTCTCTGCATCGCCTTTATGCCACATTCACACTTGAACTACTTCTCATATAGCTTTGCCTTTGCATTCACGAGCCATTTAGCGATTTCACATTTCAGAGTGTTAATATGCAGCAGAATAACCCTAACTTAATGTGGACTGTATCCACCAAGCCATGTTCATTGTATAAAAAATTACAAGTTTTGGTGTGAAAACTTTGGTACTCCAATACACAAGACAAATCTAAGCCATCTGGAGCCTCAGTCAACTGGTGCTTACTCTACCAAATAAATTAGGACACGCACTGGAAGTCTCGGTAATATTGAAGCAAGACACCATCTTGATGCGGTCCAGGTCTTCCCAGGATTCGGTGCAGGTTATGAGATCCTTTATTCCAAAGTCGAGTTCCCTGGAAGAAAGAGGAGATTTAGTGCAAGAGTCCATGATGTCGGGAGACAATATCAGGGTCCATTGTCTTTCTAGAGACTAGTTGCTCATTATATTGTAGAAATTCTCTACAGTGGACACCACTAGAGTCAATCATCACCTATTACTGGGGAACAAAGTTCAGGCTCTGGAGGACTCAAGCTGAACTTGGTGGCCCCCAGAGGTCATGGCCTCAAACAGACCTTTTAAGTGGGTTTAACAGGGAGTAATAGTCCATGACGCCAACTGGAGTTTGCCTATAGGTGGCCAGGGGCTGCAGTGGAGGAGACTTCCAAGAGGAGATAGTAGGCAGCCAGGTGGGTTAAGCCCTCTCCAGTCATGGCTGAGGTCCCTTGGAAGGTGTGAAAGGTGGATGGGATAGTGGAGAGGAGGAGGGTGAGGGTAGTGGTGCAGGGAGATATAGGAAGAATCAGACGACAGTCCTTGCAATTCTTAACCTTTACTTGAAGATCAAGGTTATGACCCAGCCTTGGTATGATGTTCACCAGGACCTGGCCAGCCCAGAGGTATTTGGAGTCCACTTTGCCGAGATACAGGGAATAGAGACTTCCAGCTGCCTTTTCCTGTTCTGACACTTGCTACCCCTTCCACTCCTGAGTGTCCATGGTTGCCATACCCTGCCAGGCAGATAGCTGCAGGTCCTTCGAGTGACAAATCTTTAGTCCGGTGACCCTATATAGCTCCTTGAGCCTTAGGAAGCTCCACAGGAGAAGTCACTGTACTTGAAGCCCAGTGCTCCAGTCTCACGATCGGTCCTGAAGTATCCCTGATAGATTTAGGGGTTGGCATTTCTGCTGCAGTTGGCTCTTCTGCCCAGCTTGAACAGATGGCAGCAGATTCATGTCCTCAGGCCCTCAAGCTAGCACTTCACTCCATGCTGTCTAAAGCTGCCTTGAACTCAACTTGAGCTCTTCTTGCCACCCACCCCTAACCCAATGCCTCCCTCATGCCAGTAGGTGGGGACTGCCCTGAAGGTGGATCTCTTCTTTCCAGCACCATTCTGACATGAAGTTCAGATGTGTTGAGTGTATTTGGGCATCTCAAAGTGTCCCTTACTCCACATCACACATAGAAATACATGTAGTACCATTAGTGGCACTTGGCCGTAAGGGCACCACACATGGATTATAGAAAAAAAAAAAAAAAAAAAAGCTAGGGAAGGAGATTGGATGGAGACGATGCCCTGATGCCCCATCACTGAGCCCTGCCTAACAGAGCTGCTTGTTGGGGCAAATCCCCTCAATTTTGGAGGGTTGATCATTGGATGTCCATATGGAACCTATCCACTTCTGGCAGTAACAGTTGTGTTACCATAGTTGTTAAGTATCCCATAAGTTTTGGGATATCGGTTTTCCCAACCAATTGTTAAGTCTAAGCCATCTCAGGTTATTAGAGAACAAAAAAAAAAAAAAAAAAAAAAAAGGTACTACCCAAATAAATATTATTGTACTAGAAAAGTTGTTGAATTTGCGTCCAATCGACATATTGACTATGGCATTTTAGCACCATCTAGTGTTGGCTATGGACCATTTAAGAAAGCCATCACTCCTCTCCCTTATGAATTTAGGGTTCCCGTCACCACATATTTAGCTGTACAACATAGTATGGTATAGGGTGTATCAGGAGGAGGCTACATGGAGCAGGTGCACCAACTAATATTCCATTTCTCCATAGGGAGTCAACCCCCGCCATTAGACAGGACTCAGCGTTTGGTGCTGGACTGATGTCCTAACATTGAGCCCTGCCTAACAGCCAGGGTTGTTGGCAAACTCCTTCCATTTTGGAGGTGTGATCATTGGACTTTTGTATAGCAACCCATCGCTTCTGGCAGTAACAATTGTGTTACCATAAAATTTGGTATTGGTTTTCACGACACTAGTTGTATAGATTGGGTGGTTGAGTAATACTAGTTGTATAGTCTGGGGTGGTTGAGAAATACTAGTTGTATAGTCTGAGCCTCTTGGGGTGGTTGAGTAATACAATAATATTCATTGCTTTTAAACTATTGCATTTTAGCACCATCTAGTATTGACTACAGACTGTTTAGGAAACCCATCACTTCTCTTGCCTGTTCATTTAGGGTTCCACTCACCATGAATTTACTGCACTATATGGTGTATCAGGGTGAACCTACACCGAGCAGGGGCACCAGCTATATCTTCCATCTCTCCATAGAGCATCAACCTCTGCCTAGTTTTTTTTCTATAATCCATGTGTACATCCTTTGACTTGCCAAATGAGTTACTCATTTCATGAAGTTTGGATTCTGTCACAGCCAAGCTTCTTTAATCATGTAGAAGGCATAAAAATGGCAGCCACATTTGTCACATAAGGACCAGGTCTGGAGTAGCTGAAGACCAGAGGACTAGAAAGGTCGAGTACATAGTAGGAACATTTGGCTTTTTAATCTCTGCATATTCTTAGGAAACCCAAAGCAAACATCTTAGGCTGGTTTCACACTGGAGTTTTCTTTGCCACCAGTGTGTACCCAGCTTCAATTGGGTGCATCCGCATCTATTTTTCAGCCCCATTGACTTTCAATGTGTCCGCAAGCACTTGGATGCAGGTGCATCCAGATTTACACGCTTGTACCTGATCCAGGTGGATACTTCCCTAAACCCACCCCCCAAGGAGACCAAAAATGCAACTTGGTGCATTTTTAATCTGTTCCAAAATTGTGACCACTTGGATCTGGGACAATGCAGATAGAATTAAAAACTGGGCTCTATGTAACCTGGGGGACCTAGATCCGGTGCATAAAGTTGCATTATTGCGGGCACTCTGGGGGAAGGCAGAATTTTCCTGCATGCCCCCGGAGTCAAGGAAAAAACACTAGTATGGAGAACAGGCCTCACATGGGGGCAGAACAAGGGGAATGGAGAGACAGGGGGGGCAGAGAACAATGGAGAGACAGAGGGGGGGCAGAAACAAATGGAGAGACAGGGGGGCAGAACTTCACCACGTTCCTGGTTTGGTGTAACTGGAATTACGTGAATTACGACTCACGACAGAATCTTGGAGATATGGGAGCCATCACTCTTTTGTTCCGAGTATTGCTGATTGACATTACTGGAGGCAGAGGTCAGGGTCCTGGAAGCGTACATCCGCCATCTGCAACACAGTCAGGATTAGACATTAGTGGGGACATGTTCTTGGGTACCACATGAATATCCTTTTCTGGATGTAGGTTACTCACAAGAAATGACATCTTTTTGCCTCCAGCTCTTCTTTAGTCTGCTGTACGGGGGGTTTTGTCTGAGGAGCCACACAGGTGCTAGGAGATCTCACGGTTAATGCAATGCCTGAAAGAAGAACTGACTATAGGAGCCCATCCTGTAGGCATGGCATCTGCTGGAGGCCATAAAGAAAGGGTCCCCCACATACTTTGTTGAGAGCCAATGGAAATAGAGAATCCTAATCTCATGGTTGGAGGTAGGGGTTCTTGAGGTATATTCTCTGTAGACCCCCAACATCTGTCCTACCTCTCCAGGATTACTTACGTGCCAACTCAGGATATACCTGCTGGTCTGACCAAAGATCCACTGGTACACGGGAAATTCGTAGAGCTTCCCATCAGGGGAGGTGACATGGACATATTCACAATACCAGTGGTCCTTGGATGGAAATACATGAGCATCTTTGTAAATTCGCAGAGATTCCACCTCCCCAACATCCTCATTGATGGTCACATCAAAGTCACGCACCTGGACAGGTAGAGAGAACATGGACCTCACATTAGTAGAAACTCAAATATCTACTAAATGTAATTACTTACCCATGTGTTTGTAGAGTGGGTGAAGATGCTTCCCACTGACTACATTATAGTGGCCGGGACCATCAGTTTCACAAGACAACACAGATTTTAGGGCCCATTAATGATCTGAGAAAGTAACCCTTTTTTTCCAATGCAAAGATGGAGCAGACTGGAGACCACTCACCGTATCGGAGGGCAACCTATTGGACACTTCCGTCTTCTCGCTCTCTCCATTTACCCCAATGAGACCGACTGAGATTGTGTCATTGGTCCCAGAACAAGGGAAGCGTCCTGTGGCCACCGTTATCTTGTAGAGCCCCATTTCTTCAGTGAATGCCCTGCACTTACACAAGACTGGGGTCAATGGGTGGAATCAGTTAAACAATCCATGTCCTCCATGAGAAAAGACAAGTCAGAGAGAAACGTGAAACATTAAAGCACTTTACAAGGGACAGCAGACATCCATGTGTCCTACATGCAGGAAAGTCTGATACAAAGTAGATGGTGTCACCTTCCATCACATAGGAGGACAGCAGGATGATGGTCATCCCCCATAGTTGCCAGTACTGGACTATTAATCCAGGGTGGTGGCTGGGTCAGGAGCAGTGGCGTAACTTCAGGCCCTGGGGCCCTGACGCGAAAGCGCCAACGGGGCCCCCCCAATTATTGCAAATCTTTAATAGTATTAGTCTTTTTCTATGGGCCAAAGGGACATTTAGGGCCCCCCTAGGCTGCAGGGCCCGGGTGCGATCGCAACCCCTGCACCTGTTGTAGTTACGCCCCTGGTCAGGAGAACATTGGGGCGCAGTTACATTTATTACACATTGGAGTAGTTGGGACCCTTCATCTTTTCTTCCACATGTCAAACTTATCATCCAGTGCCATTCTTCTAATTTGCACCTAAATAGACAGTTGGGCAGATTACCACAATTGAGAAGATTCCCAACCTGACCCTAGATCTGTATCGGGTGTGGTGACACTTGCAGCTTCTTGGCCTCATGCTGTATTCTCTACCTGGCTGATTATTGAGGAGATGCCAATCACCGGAGGACGGTGCGGGTAAGTAGGGAATACAGCATGAGATAGAAGGAGGTGGAACAATGGCCGTTTCACCCGCTTAAGACACCAATCATGTCAATGCATGATAGAGATGTGTCAAAACACAAGGAACATAGGATTTGTAAGATGTAGCAGTGTTTATACCGGAACATGTAACATTAATCATGTAAGACAGTGTTATGTGGGATGGGATAATGCAGAGTATTAGGAGTGTAAAGAAAATGTAGGGAAAAAGGTTAAGTCTGTCCAGCAGCAGGCTGTAGGGGCAGGGAGTTAATGTTGAGACCAGCCCATAGAAGAGGGGTTAGCACACAGGGATGGGACAGGTTTCCTTCTAGAACTTCAGACAGGGATTAGTTTGACGCTAGAGTAGACACAAGTCTGAGTGTTCATCAAGGCCACATGTCATGTGGTGTCTCTACATCTAAAGGAGTCTGGAGCCAGGGATAGCATGAAATGGGAGGTGGAAGGTGCACAAAGTACACAACCTAGTCAGAGCTGCGGTGACCAGGAGAACAAGCAACTGGGGTTGTCTGTTCCTCATACCGGACACGCAGCATCAGAAGTCCAATCAGTGTACAACCTCAGAAGGTGAAGGGCCTGGTCACACAGCACCTTTCACAGACTCTCAAAGAGTTAGGCCAGGTCCGCATCACGTTTTAGCTTTCTGTCTAGACGGAACATTAAGGGCCGCTTTACACACACCAACGTCTGTGTCCAACTTCTGAACAGATCTCTGGTTGCAGTGAAATCATGGACACATTGTTACATTTGTACACAGCCACAAAATGGAGCAATGTGTCCATGATGTCACTGCAACCAGAGATCTGTTCAGAAGTTGGACACAGATGTTGGTGTGTGGAAAGCGGCCTTAACTGAACAGGTCTGAACAGCAACATTAACATATTGTAGCTTGCCACAGAAATGCATTGCTAAATGCATCCAAACGCAAGCAAAAACATGCTACCATTTGAAAGTACGCATGTTTTAAATGTACAGGTTAACAGCGCAGCATTTGTAAGACCTCGTGCACACATTAAGTATGACGTCACCTCAAAATTTGTTGCCCAAACCAGAAGGGGAACAATCAGGGCATAAGTATGGTAGAAATATAGGCACTACTCATACTCAGCGTGTGCACGAGGCCTTACAGATACTGAGGTAAAAACTCACGAAATACTCAGCGTGTGCACGAGGCCTTACAGATACTGAGGTAAAAACTCAAATACTCAGCGTGTGCACGAGGCCTTACAGATACTGAGGTAACAACTCACCAAATACTCCGCGTGTGCACGAGGCCTTACAGATACTGAGGAAAAAACTCCCCAAATACTCAGCGTGTGCACGAGGCCTTACAGATACTGAGGTAAAAACTCACCAAAGACTCAGCATGTGCAAGAGGCCTTACAAATACTGAGGTAACAACTCACCAAATACTCAGCGTGTGCACGAGGCCTTACAGATACTGAGGTAACAACTCACCAAATACTCAGCGTGTGCAAGAGGCCTTACAGACACTGAGGTAAAAACTCACCAAATACTCAGCGTGTGCACGAGGCCTTACAAATACTGAAGTAATAACTCACCAAATACTCAGCGTGTGCACGAGGCCTTACAGATACTGAGGTAATAACTCACCAAATACTCAGCGTGTGCACGAGGCCTTACAGATACTGAGGTAACAACTCACCAAATACTCAGCTTGTGCACGAGGCCTTACAGATACTGAGGTAACAACTCACCAAATACTCAGCGTGTGCACGAGGCCTTACAGATACTGAGATAACAACTCACCAAATACTCAGTGTGTGCACGAGGCCTTACAGATACTGAGATAACAACTCACCAAATACTCAGCGTGTGCACGAGGCCTTACAGATACTGAGATAACAACTCACCAAATACTCAGTGTGTGCACGAGGCTTACAGATACTGAGACTTAAATAAAATTTTTACAAAACACCAAATACCGAACATGAGCATGTGGCCTCCAGCCAATGGAGCCTCCACACTCACCTCTCTGTGGCTGGGATTAGAAAATAAGCTCAGCTCCCTGAGAAGCCGCTTTATAAGATGTAACGAGCTCCAGCCGTGGTCAGAGGGGTGGAGGCTTGGAGAGGACACACTATGGAGCAGGTTCTTCATCATTAACCTCTTAACCACCATCTATTTTCATCCATCCTCACAGGAGCCGCACCTGTAGATGGCACCATTTTGGATACATATTTTATTTATAAAAAATTTAAATCTTAAATTCTGTATTATCCTTGTAGTTGTTATTTTTTGTGTAGTTTTACAAGCAGCGGCCTGAAGATGCGGCTCAGGTGTTAGGCATGGTTTTCCATCGGTGAGCGTGACTCAGCGGTTTCTTTCATGAACCGAACAAACGTTCACTTTTTAGTCCACACGGTCGTGGAGGTGATTATAATTGAAGTGGGGGTCTGCTTAAGGCCGGATTCACACATCCGTGTCACCACGGACATGTGGAATAAGGCCATTTGGGGGCTGGGCGGTGCACACATGTGTCATGGACGTAGGACACATGTGTGCAGTCCGTGTGCTATCCGTGGGGCCGTGGATAGCACACAGACAGCCTGTCACCCGCATACTTACCTCCCTCCAGCGCTGCTGCTCCTGTCTCTTCCGGTCTCATGAGTATGAGAATATTCATGAGCCCTAATGAGCGGCATCGGAAGTGAGAGGAGCAGACACCGCTGGAGCGAGGTGAGTATGAAATTATTTATTTTCAGGCTTTTTTGGTTTGTCCGTATTCCGTACACACGGATGTCACACTGTGAACATCCGTGTGCAGGACGTTTGGACAAAAATGCGGTCCGTGGTTCCGCAAAGACAAGGTCCGTGTGGAAACACGGATGAGTGAATTTGCCCATAGAGGAACATGTGTCCCCGTATGTCCGTGCCTCCGGCATGTGTCGGCACGTACTGCTTACGTGCTGGAGGCACGGACATGTGAATGAGGCCTAAAATGTATTAGTGGGCGTGGCCAGTTTATTCGGTAGGTGTAGCGGCCGTCTGTGCGCTATAATGGGTCATGCAAGGGGTGGCTTCGCCCTCCACCTGCCCACTCCTGCCTGGAAATCTTACCCCAGACCCCTGTTTGTATTATAATCACCTCCACAACCACGTGGACTTAAAAATGAATCAGTATTGGGTGAGTTGTTACCTCAGTATCTGTAAGGCCTCGGTCACACGCTGAGTATTTGGTGAGTTTTCACCTCAGTATCTGTAATGGTGGGTTTACACACACCAATTTATCTGTTCAATATCTGAACCAATCTCTGGTTGCAGTGAAATCATGGATACATTGCTCCATGTTGTACACAGCCACAAAATGGAGCAATGTATCCATGATTTCACTGCAACCAGAGATTGGTTCAGAGATTGAACAGATAAATTGGTGTGTGTAAACCCACCATAAGGCTATGTGCACATCTGACGTTTGTGCATCTCTGCAGTCCGTCCAAAAACCTGGGTTTTTTTAGCAGAAACTGAGTTTTCTGTGCTCAGCAGTGTGCCTCGTTTTTTGCTCGTTTTCCGCCCGGTTTTACAGCGTTTTTCTCGGCGGTTTTCTCGGCGGTTTTGAAAACTGAGTTTTTTGTGCACTTGATCAGCTGAAACCGCTGGAAAAACGGTGGAAAGAAGTCACTTGCTCTATTTTTGGAAAACCGGTGGAAAAAACTCAGTTTTGACTGAGAAAACTCAGTTTTGACTGAAAACGACCAGAAGAAAACCGTTCTAGTGAAGACAGAGTTTTCTAAAATCCATTGACTAGCATGTTAATCCAACCGGAGGATAGGATTAACATAAATTAACATAAAACTGAGCGAAAAACGCCGACGGAAAACGTCCAAAAGCAGCCCACAAAACGACTGATGTGCACATAGCCTAAGGCCTCGTGCACGTGCTGAGTATTTGGTGAGTTTCTACCTCAGTATCTGTTAGGGCTGCTTTACACACACCAACTTCTGTGTCCAACTTCTGAACAGATC
This sequence comes from Allobates femoralis, assembly GCA_033576535.1. Lineage (NCBI taxonomy): Eukaryota > Metazoa > Chordata > Amphibia > Anura > Aromobatidae > Allobates > Allobates femoralis. The sequence goes on from JARQOC010000002.1 coordinate 750,659,502, forward strand.
TCTGGTTGCAGTGAAATCATGGACACATTGCTCCATTTTGTACACAGCCATAAAATGGAACAATGTGTCCGTGATTTCACTGCAACCAGAGATCTGTTCAGAAGTTGGACACAGAAGTTGGTGTGTGTAAAGCGGCCCTAATGGTGGGTTTACACGTTGCGATATCAGCGTCCAACTCCGACCAAAAGTCACGTGGTTCGGGCGTTGGACCCGATATCGTTCGTGCGTTGTACAGTGTGAACGTACAATGCGATGCAAGAAACGATGGCAAACCGATATCGGGGGTCGAATGAGCGTGCTATTCAACCGCCCGATATCGGATGCCGGTTGGAGCCGGATCGTCCTGTGTGACAGCCCAACTCCGATGTGTACTGCTACATCACCCATTCACTCCCATGTTAAATTGTCGTTCCTGGGTTGGGGGGCGTACACATCGTCGGGACGTTGTATCCCGATATCGGGACGTGTAAACCGGCGATGCGATGCAGGGAAAAGCGTGCTCAAAAAGCGCGCTCCCGCGTCGTTGGATACGATATCGCGACGTGTAAACCCACCATAAGGCCTCGTGGACACGCTGAGTATTTGGTGTGTTTTTACCTCAGTATCTGTAAGGCCTTGTGCACACCCTGAGTATTTGGTGAGTTTTTACCTCAGTATCTGTAAGGCCTCGTGCACACGCTGAGTATTTGGTGAGTTTTTACCTCAGTATCTGTAAGGTCTCGTGCACACGCTGAGTATTTGGTGAGTTATTACCTCAGTATTTGTAAGGCCTCATGCACACGCTGAGTATTTGGTGAGTTGTTACCTCAGGATTTGTAAGGTCTTGTGCACACGCTGAGTATTTGGTGAGTTGTTACCTCAGGATTTGTAAGGTCTTGTGCACACGCTGAGTATTTGGTGAGTTTTTACCTCAGTATCTGTAAGGCCTCGTGCACACGCTGAGTATTTGGTGAGTTTTTACCTCAGTATATGTAAGGTCTCGTGCACACGCTGAGTATTTGGTGAGCTTTTACTCAGTATCTGTAAGGTCTCGTGCACACGCTGAGTATTTGGTGAGTTTTTACCTCAGTATATGTAAGGTCTCGTGCACACGCTGAGTATTTGGTGAGTTTTTACCTCAGTATCTGTAAGGCCTCGTGCACACGCTGAGTATTTGGTGAGTTTTTACCTCAGTATCTGTAAGGTCTCGTGCACATGCTGAGTATTTGGTGAGTTTTTACCTCAGTATATGTAAGGTCTCGTGCACACGCTGAGTATTTGGGGAGTTTTTACCTCAGTATCTGTAAGGTCTCGTGCACACGCTGAGTATTTGGTGAGTTGTTACCTCCGTATCTGTAAGGCCTCGTGCACACGCTGAGTATTTGGTGAGTTGTTACCTCAGTATCTGTAAGGCCTCGTGCACACGGTGAGTATTTGGTGTGTTTTTACCTCAGTATTTGTAAGGTTTCATGCACACGCTGAGTATTTTGTTTGTTTTTACTTCAGTATCTGTAAAGGTACCTTTACACGCCGCCACTGCGTGGTAGCAACTGCCTTTCATTCGGGATTTTTGTGACTGTTGCGTTGAAATTGCTACGAAGTGGCGGCGTGTAATTTGGGAAAGTGATCGGGTGTCTCGCAGTTGCTTCGGGTACCTGTTTCCGAGCCGTGTTCAAAAATCCAAGGCAACACAAAGGGAGAATTGCCATGGTAGTGGCGTGTAAACGGGGGACAGGGATGGAATCAGCGTCACCTAGTGATTTCCCAGGGGCGTGCCACAGCCTCATGGATACCGCGCCCCATCAGCGACACAGACACACTGACGGGGAGGCACAGATTCCAGGTCTGGTCACCCAACACAAGGGCTGGAGAAACAGCAGCACATAGGACCCAGGCTTGCTGCCCATACACCGGGAGCAGAGGTGTACCAAGGTGCGATGGCGCCCGGGGCAAACTTCTATTTTGGCGCCCCCCCCCCCGGCTGTCAGCTTTCCTCACTCCTGGTGCCCCCACCGGACTCCTCGGTCACACTCACCCCATCCCGTCCAGGCCGTCTCTCCTCCGCCGCCAGTTTCCGGGGTCTCCTGAAGTCACCTCGTACCGGACGCGCTGCCGCCAAGTCTTCCAGTGGCCCCCGCGGCCCCAGACTGGCGCGGAAGCGGAAGTGACGTCGGGCGCTTCCTTTCAGGGAAGCGCCGCTAAACCGTGTAATGTGTGTGCGGCCGCCGGTTGTAGCAGGAGGAGAGGAGCGGGAGCGGGAGGGGGTGCCGCCGGCGCCCTCCGCTGAGTTGCGCCCGGAGCAAGAGGTCCGGCTGCACCCCCCTGGATACGCCCCTGACCGGGAGAAGCCACAAACAAGGGACCGAGCTGCCCTCATACAGCCCACGGGGAAAACAGAGGAGAGGAAAGCCTGAAAGGTTTCAGAAAGTGAAGGGTCTTAGGAAGGAAACCTGGCTGCAGAGGTTCAGTGACTGTCCGGAGTTATTTGGTGTAAAAGAACTGCACTGTAATGATCCCTTTACACGCAGCTACAGGTAACAGGTTTTCCACAGGTAACTTACTGGCTGCAGTGAAATCATGGAGACATGGTTCTATCTTGTTGCTGTGTACAAATGGAACTATGTCTCCATGATTTCACTTCAGCCAGTAAGTTACCTGTGGAAAACCTGTTACCTGTAGCTGCGTGTAAAGGAGCCACTACTGTTGTATTGAGAAGGAACTGCAAGTAAAACCTGGTGAACCCTGCTTCAGTCTCCCGTGTGTGATTCCCTGCATACAGAACTTTATTGCACATTTATACCCTGTCAGGAGCAGCCCCGGCCCACGGCGGGCTCATCCATCTTGCTGCAGCACCATCCATCCTCCTGGCAGCGAACAGCAGCAGCGGTGGTCCCTTTACTGACCACAACCCGTGGGTGGCATCACGACAAACCCCTGTAAATATTCCCTTTCACTTGTGGGCTCGGGACATGATCCGGACCAAGACCGCCGTGATCTCCCCGTGATACCCTGGTCCGCTACCAAGTACCCCCGGCCTAGTGGGCTCCACACGCCACTATCCTTATTTTAAGGCTCGTGGAACACGCTGAGTAATTTGATGAGGAGTGGAGCAATTAGAGGAAAAGTTCTAATGGAGAACACACACCTGCACCACTTCTGTATTTAATTATCCACTCCTGGTTTTGGCTACAAATCATGAGTCAGGCCGGTTTCACACATCCGTGCCTCCGGCACGTGTGCGGTCCGTGTGGACATATGCCTAGGCACGGACATACGGGGACACATGATCCCCTAATGACCCATGCACACGTCCGTGTTTCTGCACGGACCATGTCTCCGTGTGGAGCACATGCGTGTTGTCCATTTTTCTGCGGAGCCACGGACCACTTTTTTGTCCAAACGTCCTGCACACGGATGTTCACAGTGTAAGATCCGTGTGCACGGACCACGGTCAAAACCAAAAAGCCTGAATATAAACTAATTTTATACTCCCCTCGCTCCGGCGGTGTCTGCTCCTCTCTCTGCCGGTGCCACTCATTAGGCTCATGAATATTCACTTCACTGAGCCCAAGAGCGGCCCGGAAGAGAGAGGAGCAGCGGCGCTGGAGGGAGGTGAGTATGCGGGTGACAGGCTGTCCGTGTGCTATCCACGGCCCCACGGTTAGCACACATACTGCACACATTGTGTCACACGTCCATGACACCGTGTGCACGCCCCGCCTCCAAACGGCCTTGTTTCACATGTCCGTAGTGACACGGATGTGTGAAAAAGGCCTTAGAAAAACTCATCAAATACTCAACGTGTGCACGTGGCATTAGGGGCCGTATGAACACTAATGCTGAATACCTCTAGTTTTCCCATGCCTTTTTCTAGTTTTTTGGTTTCCTTTTACACAATAATCTATACACAGATGTTCCTCTTGTGTCTCCGCAGGTGAGTCTGAATCTTTCCATGTGGAAGTCGAGCTGCAGGTTTATTGGCGCCATCTTGGATCACAAATCATTTAGATATTAATTTTTAAAATGTGTTTTGGAGGATGTAGAATGTATCAGACGATCATCTTGTTTTGTATGATAGACAGGGTGTTTAGCTTATGGATTGGTTACTATTGGGTACCCTGCCGGTATCTGCGCGGCGCTCCAGCTGCGGCGGTGCACCGGCCATCGGATTGTGGCTATGGATACACCGGTCAGAGGGCAGCACCCATTTGAGACACTCTGATCTGTCATTATGGGGCCAACTATTGAGCTGTCGTCAAAAAGAGCATTCACTAATCCACAAGGGCTACAGCTCCTGCACAAAGTGTGCCGAAAAGATGCCGCGCAGCCGATACATTATAGGGGGACAGCATTATTAGGTGATTGTTATGCCACAGGAGGCGGTAGCGGGAATGTGAACCTACTAAACCACACAGACCTCGGTGGAAGCTGAACCCAAGGAACCACGAACATCAGAGAAATGCAAGAATTTTATTAAAGACAATGGGAGATCCCACAAGAGAGGACCCCCCTGGGCTGAGGCATTGAACTCCTCCAAGGGAGCAATGGTGAGGGAACCCCTATACAGGGGTTAAGCTGGCGCCACGGAGTATCTGACTGCAACGACTCCAAGAGCAGAGGGGCGATGTGGCTCCCCTACGGAACGGGAGGGATTTCCACATCAGGTAAACTTACATACAACACCTTCCACCCCAGACCTGAAGGGGGAGCTCTTCTTGCCGACTTCAGGCAAGGTCCCCTATAAATTCAAGCCCGGGGGGAGGAGTTAGGCAGTGCAGTTCCAGGGAGGACTGTGAAGACACCTGGTGAACGGTGCCGTGCTAGGCTCGTACCAGAGGAAGCCTAGCCAGTGTAAGGAACCCTAGAGTGAGGGTCGGAGGCAAGGCGAGGAACAGAGTGGGGGTAGAGGAACCATGCCGGTTCACCCCAGGAAAACACCAAAGCAACCCGGAGTCCGAGTCTGCATGGGTCAGTTAGCCCAGCAGAGAACACTGGAGGACCAGGGAGACTTCAGTTCCCTGGCAGCACTTGTAGCACAGCCAACAACCAAACTAGGGACTGCAGAGGAGACAGCAGTGCCCAAGCGAAGATTCACCTTGCCTGCTATACAAGTGAGGGACACAAGGGAGGTCTGCTCAGTATTCAGACAGGCCAGGACTAGAGCACACACTCACAGTACAGAGGAGGCCTCATAATGTATCGGGTGTGGAAATCCTGAACTACCACCCGACCACCTGCACTGCACCTTGGATATAACCTTGCTCATCACATCAGTAAAAGGTAAAGAAACAACTTTCAGTGAGTGTGTGTCCATCATTATGGCCCAAATCCTGCCCTCATATAGACTGTGTGCCAGCACATCTACCTGCAGAGCCGCCTCCCTTTGTGAGTTCTTCATTCTTCCATTACTGCCTCGGAGATCCCGTTCCACTTACGGGGAGTGTCACTGACTAGCTGCCTCATCACCATCCTCGGAGGTCTGCAGCAGCGCCGGTATCAATACCGGATACCGTGGGTGGCGTCACAAATATTTACATTTTTTTATTTTTTCCCCTTTTTCAGCGACCACCAGGACCATGGGCCGGGCACAGGGTAAGTGCTGTGGAGTACTCGGAACCGGGCCCTCCTGATGTCATCGGGGGCTGTGGGATGTCACGGTGGCATGACCCGTTCGTGATCCCTCGTCAGGTGATCAGTTAAAAATGGGAAGTTGAAAAAGGGATAAAAGAAAAGAACATAAATAAAAAAAATAAGAGTTTGTTGTGACGCCACCCGTGAGATGCGGGCGGTATAGCCGCTGCTTCAGTCAGGACCTCTGGGGATGATGGGATTAGCAGCGAGGATGGTTCAGCTCTCTGTGGCGCCCTGCTAACCACAGGTACCCACAGACTCACCCGCAGCATGGATGGGTTTCCACAGCGCGTACACAGCTACACGCAACACCTTCCACCCTGGGACAGTAGGGGGAGCTCAACCTGATTCTTTTAGGCAGGATCCCCTATAAATACTGGTGCTGGGGGTGGAGTTAGACAGTGTGTGTGCAGACGCTACAAGAGCTGCAAAGAAGTGCTGGTGTCGCGTTAGGTCCGAGCCAGTCACCCTGACCAGTCTCTGTACCGTAGCCCTGCAAAGCCCAAGAGTGGGATCAAAAGGCAAGGAGAAGAGGCAGAACAGTGGGGGAACCTAGGAGCCAGCATTAGGTTCACCCCTGAGCAACCACCGGACACCGGAGTCCGTGACTACTGGGTGCACCAGGCCCAGTGGAGAACACCGGAAACCGTGGACACTTCAGTCTCCCGGATTCCTGCGCAGTCACATACCAGGGAGCCAGGCACCGCGGGGGAGAGAGTCAGCGGTAGTCAACAGGGGTATCCCAATGACAGCACAAGAGGAGCACGAGAGAGCAGAGGAGGCCAGCCACAGGCGGGGGCTTCACACACACAGGGAAAGCAACAAGAAGGCCTTATACCCACTCGCTGTGGAGACCAGAAGTGCATCCTGAACACCCGGTGGTTCTCTGGATGATTTACCTGCTTCAACAACAGTAATAAGGTAAAAAGCAAACTAGCGTAGTATGTCAGTTCCTTCCCCGCGCCCCTGCCATCCTCAGAGACTGTCCCGTTACTCAACCATCCGGCCGGGTCCCTGCTTATTCAACCAACCATCACCAGCACCCCTATCATCACTGGTGCATCCCTACCCTGGGGGGTTAGCTCCACCTGCAGGGAGCTGTACCATCAAAGCCGCTATACCACCACCCTCCGGAGGACTGAAGCGGCGCTGGTGCTCAATCACCAGAAGCTGCGGGTGGCGTCATGACAAACTTTATAAACTTTTATTATTTCACCCCTATACATATACCCTACATCCCTACTGCAGCAGAGTGCCCAGACATCCCGAGTTCCCCACTGCCCCGGCAACACATCTCCACGGAAAGAGCAGGTCCCTAGGGCAACAGTAAAGTCTATGGATGTGATAAGGGTAATAGTAGGCCAGCGGGGCTGCGCTGCTGGCACGGATCAGGGACACTCTCGGCAGGCTCCTGCTGCCGGCTTGGTGAATCAGTCTACCTCTCCTCAGGTGCTGAAATGACAGTCTCACACAGTGCTGAGCTTCAACACAGTTTACTTCACTTTCTTGGCACATGTTCAGTTTAGAAGACAGTGCTTCGGTAGTCTCTTAGCAGCCGAGATAGCTCATCCAGATCTGCGTTCCTTTCTATGGGCTTCTCTGTCTCTCACTTCCGCACGCAAAGCTACTATCCAGTGGCCACGAGCTTTTGTGGAGACCTGCCTGGTCCCCTAGCCCTAGTACGGCGGCCTTCTCTTCGCTGCGCCAGGGTTGGGTCACAGGACATAAAGACCCCGCGAACCGAGCGGTATTGTGGTTGGAGCGTCATGGTTACCTTAGAGCCCGCAACCTGGTTTACTCCCCAATCCTTCAGCTTTCCCGCTAATTTGAGCGCACAAATGGATTGCTCACTATCTGTGTCCCTAGGACTCCTTGGATCCCTCTATGGTCTGCAGCCCAAGACCCGGACAAGCTTCATGGTGGTACAGGCCACTGGGTCTGTGTCCTTTCAGTCCTGTGTGGTGATGGTGTTCTCTCCTTCTGACTGAGCTTGACTTGACTGACTAAACTTTGTGTACTCTGGTTTTTGTTTCCTCCCCTGACTGTGTCCTGTCCTAACTTCCCACCCTCCACTTGTCTCCTCCAGCCATCCGATGCTGGCCATAGAGTCCCTAGTCTTGGGATCGGAGTGTGTTGGGTGTGTGTTTGGGTGACTGGGAAAGCACAGATCCCACTTGCTACAACTTCTAGTGGTGACTGGACCACAGGGGCACCACACTGACATCATCTACAATCCAAACCTCACACTCCTGTCTCCAGGACTCCTCACGAGCTGCACCAATTCTCTGGAACAGATCACCAAAAACAATTAAATTAATTCCCAATAATAGTTTTAAGAGCCTTAAAAACACATCTCTTTAGACTGGTGGCCAATCATTGGCCTATCATCTCACTTGTCTAACTATTCCATCATCCCTTTTCCAAATCTGTCATCTGTTTACACCCTCCATGCAGTATACAGCACTTTATCTGTACAGATCCCGGCTGGTGATCGGTTCATGCAGTGTTATGCGAGTCCCCCATTTATGATATTGATGGCAGGGCAATATATGACCTCCCAGATCTCCTCATAGATTGTCAGCTCTTGTGATCAGGCCCCTACTCCTCAAAGGTTTTGAATTTTTGTAACTCTGTATTGTCTGCACATGTCCCCTCTGAATTGTAAAGTGGAATATGTTTAGTGCTATATAAATAAAATTATTATAACAGTTATGTTGTTGGGTAAAGACTAATTACATCACATAAAAACCATGTGAACTTAGCCTCCAATTTAAAGCCACCCATCATGGTGACCACTGCTTTAGTCACGTGTGTAGCTGGGAGTCAGGGATGGAGTCCACCCACTCACCCACCCGGTGCACCGATCCCTGACACTATGGGTCGTGGAGATATATTTTGGTGAATCTTTGGCCGGGAATGGGGCACTGGGGTGACAGCGTGGCCCAGATAGTATTTTTATATTCTTTCATCTATACCTCCAGTTGTAGCTTTATTGGAGTAAATATAGGAGTTCACCATAGGAGCACAGTGAGGTTCTCTTCATCCGGATTCTCTAGATCTTTGAGGTTTAGGATTTTATACAAATCATCACAATTGCCCACAGTTTTAATTCATCTTTATTGTGTGTTACTTGGTCTAACGCCGTATTTTCTCATCTGCTCAAATTACTCCTGGATCTTATTGAATTGAGCAAAAAAAATCCAATTCACCGGCCTCCAGTAATTTATTCAGGATCGCTGGATAATAATACACTGGATGTTTGGAACTTTAAAAAGATATGGCGATCAATTGGTCAGTCATATCCATATCAGGTAGAATTGTAGATCTTTTAATATCCTCTGAGCAGAAGCTCAGGCTCAGAGGTTCCCAAAAGGCTGGTGTCATTAATGTAGTGATATTGTAAGGTTTCTTCGGAGCGGTGAGCTGGCCATGCCAAAAAAAAAAAAATATATGCCAATCTCACAGAGAAAGATACCAAAAGTTATTATCATATGTGTTCTGAGATGTAGACTGGAGCTAGCAAGTGGAATAAGGCTAATGCTGCAACTCCGAGAAGTTATTATCCATTTACTGGCCGAATACAGCAGGCCTCAATGATAGAGAGTGCAAAATACTGATGGAAATAGCAATCCATGTAGGTGAGCAGTTGCCTAGTATTAAAAATGCCATACAAAAACTGACCAGCAACACCAGCAAGTGTGAACAGGTGCTAGCTGAAAAAAAACCCAAACAAGCCAATAGCGGCACACTAGACCGCAAGAAAAAGGATAACAAAAGATCCAGCAACACCACTATGAGAGTTACATGAAGCTAATGTAGAATGTAACAGAGGCAATATGACATCGCAAAAATACTTAAGGCCCCGTTACACCAGGCCACGCCCCTACGTCGCCTCATGTAAAAGGGGCGATGTCAGCGCCGCCGGGAGGTCACCTGGTTTCAGAGTAATGCTCTGAAACCAGGCGACCGATCTGGGGCGATGTGCACACATCGCCCCATGTAACCAGCCGCCGGTGACCTGTCAGGCAATGGGAGCCATAGGCTCCCATTGTCCTGCATCGCCGCCAGGGTTTTCAGACACCCCGGCAGCGATTCAGCCTGACTGCTCGCCGGTGCGGGGCAGGTGATGTCGCCCCGTGTAAATGGGGGACAGCGACGCTGGTGGGGTGCCAAAACCGTGCACGCACCTGCCAGTCACCAGCCCCGTCGCACCTTTAGGAATATTTGAAAAATGGAAAAACTTAGCTGATGTTTTGGCCAATACATCAGCTAAGTTTTTCCATTTTTCAAGTATTCCCAAGCCTATTCCTATTGCCTCTGTTCCATTCTACATTAGCTTCATGAATGCCTCCCCTAGTTTTGTACACAGCAGTTTTGCTGGACCAGGTTTCCCTTTTTTCTTGTGTCCTGGAGGGCAACTGTATGCTTTCTTATAGTATTACAAATTCAGACAGATAAGGCTTGTACACAGTCACACAGGTACATACTGTATAGAGCACCATGTCCAACTTGCAGCCTATTGATGACAACCATACTATTAGATCAGGTGGCCACCCAGCACTATGGAAGTGCACCCCATCCAACCCCCTCCCCTTAAGGGCAGACCCCAATTCATCCACCGAAAACTAACAGTGCCTGGCTGCATCCTACATTTGTCGAAGTAAACCCGCATCTTAAATGTAAGGGCACTGTTACACATCGCAACATTTCACTGCAACCAGCAAATTGCATGCAATGTTGCGACGTGTATCAGTACCCTAAGACTGCTGGCAAGTCTTCTCTGCCCCAGTAGTTGAAGCCGGTCATCATCTACTTCCAATATGGAAGCTTTACAACCTCTCCTTTGTTGGAGCCCTCTACAGGATCCACATCTTGGGTGCAATAGAACTACAACCCACAAGACCAGATCTGGACAGCTGCTACATGGTCAACCAGCTTCAAACCTGTGGACCAGACAACTCAACCTTTAGGAAATAAACAGTTGAAGTTAAACCAAATTGGCTAAATTTACCGATTGTTGCATATTTTGGCAACAGGCCAATTCGGTCAAAGTTGCTGAGGCCATTAACAAGACTACCTGTTATTCTAGCCCTGCCTGGCACCAAAATGGATCCAAGTCCCATAGACCAAAACAAAGTACAAGGATTTGACATCAGTGTTTATTTTCCGGTTGTCTCCACAAGGCTACCCAGAGCTTTATGCCAAAAGAGCAAGAGGTTTATAGAGGGCGTCCATAACAATGCGGAAGAAGCCAGGAGGAAGGTAGTATGGAGTCATGGAGATGCTGTTCTCGATCTTCTTGGGGTCCAGGTACAGGTAGGACACGCGCCTCGTCTGGTTCCGCTCGTTAATTATCCTGGATATTTCAGAAAGTCTCTCCTGGAACTCTTGAATGAGCTTTTGAGGAACCTTTTCTGTAAAGTGCACGTCTGGGTAATGGCCGAGAGGCCTCTGAAACAGAAGACACAGCCACTAATTAACAGGCTGGATTCCTCCATCTTTTACAAAATGCCTCTGGCAAATACCCACCCAGTCCTTGGGCTCGGTGGTCACCTGCCACACCGTAATCATTCCAATAATGGTGGTGGTGACATCGGGCAGGGAGTCCAGGATGGTCTGTAGTGTGGTGACCCCTTTGGCGGAGGGTGGGGGGCTCTTCATAGATGAGGGGCCATTGGGCATCCAGGAATAGAAGTCAAACTGCAGAGGAAACAGAACAAAGCTGAGGTCAGACATTGTACAGTCATCACCGAGGACCAGTCATGTTCATGCTACAATAGCCCATTATATAGGACAGACTGTAGTCGATATAGGGGTTGACCTGGAACGACCTTCAGGAGACAGAGGTTCTGCTGGAAGATCACATGTGGAGAATCTTAGTGTGGCGCCTCTGCTTTCAGGAGGCCACAAAAGGGAACTGCAGGCAGGTAGGTAGGACATTGTTGCACAACAACACCCTCACAGCCCACACAACCCACGTGCAGTGGAGGTCAACATCCAGCCCTAAGATTGGAAGACTCTAGGCAATTAAGGGGTGGTGGATTTAGAGGAGTGGGTTGGGCACATACGGAGTCAGGTGACTTGACAGTAGAAATAGTGAGGGGGAGGAGGAAGGAGTTCAGTAGGCCCAGGGTGCCGAGCTGTAAAGACCAAGAGTAGGCCATAGTGAGCTGAACAGCAAAGACCAGAAGCTGAGGAGCACAGGCCAGAGAACAGCAGAAGGCTGAGTGAAGCTGAGCAGACAGACTCACACGTCCTGCGAGTGTAAGGTGTAGGAGCGCCGAATCTGTACCGAGCCAGGGTGAGCCGGAGGAGAGAGAAAGCACGTCCGAAGCCAATACCACCAGGAGTGTGAGGAGACAGAGAGAGGGACGGTGATACCCGGGCCCTAGACAGCAGCTGAAGCAACCGACTGCAGGCGGCGTAGCCCTCCTATGATACCGAGAGACGCAGAGAGAAAGAGCCTGGTAGAGCCTCACATTGCAGGACTGCTGGAGGCTGGGCTGTGTAGAGTGTCGGCTCTAGATGGGGCCGATGATTTACCCGGTACCTCAGACAACCGACGGGGGGGGGGGGGGGTTCTAGATCCAGACTGGGATCCCTACCCCAAAGGACAGGCAGCTCAGTGACGACCAGGAGGACCCACAAGGGGCCCGAGTCACCGCCATACTGTCCGGAGACACCCAACCAGTGTACACAGAACGTTAACAGCCCGGAATGGACACAGACTGTGTGAGGGGTCACAGAGAGAGAGGCCTGGCTGCAGAGTAAAGGGAACCTGGAGAGGGAGAATGTGCCCGTGTACTTGTACTGAACTTTGTAAGAACTGTAACTGACTTGTGAACTGTCTGAAGAACTGAGCGTAAACACGGAAAACCCTGAGATTGCCTCCCTTGTGTCTCTGCATGAAAGCAATTCTCTCCATACAGGATTACAGAAAGCCTCCACCTCCAGAGCCACAGCGCAGCCTGTCAGCACCAACACTGAGGAGAGATCCCTGCAGCGTCTGCACAGTAAGTGTACTGAACATTCCACAATAGGCTTAACCCTTTACTGCCCCGGGGAATACAGTTCTACCCACTGGAACTATTCCATCTAGCTGCTATTCCATCATCCCCGGAGGTTCTGCAGCAGCGGCGGCCCCAACACTGGCCGCATATAGTGGGTGGCGTCACGACTGACAATTCCCTTGTAAATAATTCCCCATTTCAGTGTCGAGCCAGGGACACGGCCCGGACCAGAGCCACCCGTGACTTCCCCAGTACCACCTGGTCCGGTACCGAGTACCCCTGTCCCAGTGGGGCCCGACATTAGCTCAGCAGTAAATTATTAAATTTTAGTGGAGGGCTACAGATTGTATTGTATATGGTCCGCCTCCTCATCAAAATTAGTCTTTTAGGAGGAGACACTGGAGAAGTCCCAGGGGTGGAGTTTAAGGGTGAGGTTCTTCAGGACACCAGGCGTGACACCATGCTGGTTGGGGTAAGATCAGCTGCCTGTGTGGCGCCCCGCAACGAGTGCGTCACAGGAAGGTATTGCATCCCTGACTGAAGATGTAATATCTTCCGTCTCAGTGATGAAATACCGTGTTTCCCCGAAAGTAAGGCCCTGTCTTACATTCTTTTGGGGGCCAAAAGTGGCCCCCGGCCTTACTTTCGGGGGGGGCCTTACATTGGGTGCCCCAGCAGTGTGGCCTACAGGCCCCCTCCTGCTGGGACACTGCGGGAGCGGGTCGCGCGTCACGTGCGCCCGCTCATTACATATGCACTGCATCCCCCTGTCAATCAGCGACAGGGGGAGCAGTGCATTATACAGTATATATGGGCCCCCTATTGCTGGCACACTCCCCCCTGTTATGAGGCCCCCACCGCTGCTGCTGCTGAAGAGATCTTACCCTCCAGGGTCTTCTTGCAGCAGCCAGCGCGTCCATCCGTCCTCTGTACTCGCTCGGCGGTCTCCCGGATCATGTGACCGGCCCGTCGCAGTCGCGATGACGTCATGCGCTGCGACGGGTCACATGATCCGGGAGACCGCCGAGCGAGTACAGAGGACGGATGGACGCGCTGGCTGCTGCAAGAAGACCCTGGAGGGTAAGATCTCTTCAGCAGCAGCAGCGGTGGGGGCCTCATAACAGGGGGAGTGTGCCAGCAATAGGGGGCCCATATATATACTGTATAATGCACTGCTCCCCCTGTCGCTGATTGACAGGGGGATGCAGTGCATATGTAATGAGCGGGCGCACGTGACGTGCGACCCGCTCCCGCTCCCCCCCCCCCTCCGCTAGCGGCCTTATATTGGCCCCCCCGATTGTAAGGCCTTATAATCGGGGGAGGCCTTACATTGGCAGGCCCCCCCTTTACCCCCAGGCGGCCTTACAATCGGGGGGGCCTTACTATCGGGGAAACACGGTAGTTAAACCCAGAGCTCCATGTACCACATGCACCACTCAGAGGTAGAGGGCTGATCAGGTCCTGATAGGAGTGTAAGGTGTAGTGGGGAAAAGAAGAGAGGACGGGAGAGAGGAGAAGGAGCAGGGATCTGCACAGTTCCGTGCAGCCCTGGAAAATCAACCTAGCCGGGAGGGCACCATCAAGCGGTGACCCAGACCGGAAAACGGGCAGTAAAGCGATTATGCGACAGGCTAAACAACACCCATGCATAATCACACCGGACACCGGTTCCGAGGCAAACAGACGTCCACCGCTGTTCTGCAAAACCGGAGTGAAGGAGCAGCTTCTTAGGAGCGCCTCACTGCAGCCACCAACCCAGCCGTCTTACCAGCAGGGTACCCACCAGTGGGTTTCTAGACCCTCTACAGTCCAGACTTGCACCCTGGCTGAGGTGATCCAATAAAGATTCCCAGTGCCTTGAACTGGTGCACTAAGGCGGCAACGGCAACTAAGTCAGACAGTTAGTAAAGGAGGGACACCGTGGAGCTCTGGACTGAGACTGCTCATCACTGGGACCACCCAGTCTGTTACCTGACAAACTGTATACCGTGTACAGCACCAAATTTACAGTAAAAGACCCGTTACAGAGGAACATCGTGTCGGTGCATTTCTTCCTGAACTGTTATTAACCCTTGCACTCAGACTACCAGAGCTGCTGTATTCCATCTAGTGCAGCCCCTGGCCCCGGGGACCACTGCTCATCCTGTGGGGAGCATCCCATCTAGCTGAGGCACATCCCCCGGAGGCCCAAGTAGCGCCGGTGCCATCACCGAAATCCCACAGGTGGCGTCACGACAACCAAGACTTATCCCAATCCCCTTTTCCCTTTTATTTGACCACCAGGCCCCACAGTCTCAGGTGCGGAACCGTGACAAGTGAAGCATCGCCTGGGACGTGAGAACTCGGCAACGGTGAGTCATATGTATAAATAATCCTCCATTTTTATCCACTCACCTGACCACTATTGATGGCTGCGTGCTGAGCAGAACATCTGAAGATCACCATGGTCAGGTATTTCACCAGAGAGGACACAGTCTCCAGGGAGGACGGGATTCCTGGTGGAGGGGTAGAAGAATATGGTCAGTTAAAGGACAAAATAATAATATTTATTAATTTATATAGCACTATTAATTCCATAGCACTTCACATAAATCAGTAATGCGGTCCCTATTGAGACTCACAATCTAAACATCCTATCGGTAGGTCTTTGCAAAATGAGAAAACTGCTTGATGTGACCAAAGATGATTTACTCTTATAGCTGTGGTATGAAGCAACATCATCCCCTTCAGAGCTACAGTCACAGTTCTGCGAGATGTCAGACCTTTACAGCACGGTAATGGGGCTCTGTGTACAGGGGCCATGAACAATGCATTAAAAAGGGAATCTGTCACCAAGTTGTTGTACCTCATCTGAGAGCAGAACAATGTAGGACGTTCCGACAACTCAAAGCCAACCTTGTGCTGCGCCCCAGGACCCACTGTTCTGCTGCGGGAGGCACAGGGGTCGCGACCCGGTCTCGTGGCCCTGGGTGTCGAGCTTAAAAGTTCTGGACTAGTGGCTTAGGGATGGCTGTCGTGACGCCACCCGTGGTATGCGGCCATTAGCAACTGTGGCTTCAGTGCGGGACCTCTGGGAATGATGGGAGTGCAGCGGTGATTGTTTTGCTCCTCACGGGTGGAACGGTGAGTTCTGAAGCCTCCCTGTTGCACTACTCTTGGCGGGTCCTGGCTGCCTGTAGCTAAGCTGTGAGCCGCTCTTCATCCATACAATCTCCCACCTGTATGGCAGGCAGTTCAAGCCCTTCCTGGGTACCACTCCTCTGGCTACTGTCCCTGAGCTCTCTGGTGCTGCTGTGCCTCCTGGGCTTCGTTGTGGCCGGACGACTTGGAATCTCCCGCCCTCCGGTGTTGGCTACTGGGCCTGGAATCCCTCACAACCTCGGACTTCGGTGTCCGCTGCTGGCACTCTGCACGTAAGCAAGCCTGGCAACCGGCTCCACTCCCCAGAGCTGTTTCTCCACTTCCTCAGACCCTCTCCTATGGGTCCCTCACTCTGGCCAGTTTCCATCCCAGGACGAGCCTAAAGGCCCGCATCACACACAGATATTGTAAACTATATTGTTGCAGCGACGTCGAAACGACATCGTTGCGTGTGACACATCAACGACCAACGATAAGTTTGTTTGATCGTGCAAGAATGGCCAGACCATTATTTTATCATTAGTCTTCCGCTGGGCGGCCATCATCGGCATGTGTGACAGCGGGAGACCAACGATCTCCTGGCCGATGCCCAGCGCCACACAGTACACGCTGGGAGGCTGGTAACCAGGGTAATTGTCGGGTAACTAAGCGCAGTTTTCTGCTTAGTTACCCGATGTTTAACCTGGTTACCAGCGTTCTCGCTGGTCCTGATCGCTGGTGAGTCTGCCTGTTTGACAGCTCACCAGCGATCAGCTAACCATGTCCCAGCGACCCCCATCGTTGGTCGGATTGCTGGGACATCGTTCTGTGTAACGGGGCCTTTACTCCACTCCAGCCCACGGGACCTCTTCACAGTCCTCCTAGGAACTGAACTGCCTAACCTCACCCCCAGGCCAGAATTTGTAGGGAACCTCTGTTTTCAGAGCTCCCCCTTCTGGTCTGGAGTTGGGAAGGTGTTGTGTGTGGTGGGCTTACCTGGTGTGGATACCTTCCCTTGCTTCCGAGCACGACATGGACCCCGACCCCCCAGAGAGAGGCAATGTCATCGTGGCAACCAGACTTTGGGGTGCCACATTTGCTCACACTACAATTGTGTACATTGTCTATTGACAGTGAGCTGCTCATCACAGGAGGGGCCACGGTTGCACTAGCTGTTGTGTGAAATCCACACCTGGCAATGAAAACCTTAACTTTAAGCAAACAGCACACAGTGTGATACGTGACACATTGCTGACAGTTGTTCTAACCCACTACAGCATTCAGCAAAAACTTGCCCACATATTCCCTTTACCACCAAACACTAAAATAAGGAAATAAGGAATTACAATCAGGTCACAATTACTGTTCTAATAGCAGAATAGTGAGTGCAGCTCTGAATGTGACTCAGGATTAGTACAGATTCCTTAGGAAACCAATCAGACTTGACTTGTATCAAAGTCTCTTGTTAAAGTACCTGAAGATTCCGATCCTTGGAACCCCCTCGTGTAGATCTCGGCCACCCAGGCCTGCAGCTGTGGATCTGTCCGCACAGACTCGTCCTCCTTATAATAATACTGTACAATGCTGGAAACAAAGCTGGAAAGAGGAAGAGATGGAGAATTAGATAATGGCCTGCTTTATATATGGTGGGGTCACCCCTACTTAGCATCCGCACATTCATTGACCATCATCATGCAGAGTTCTGACCGATGAGAGGCAACCAAAGCCGGCCATTGCCAGAGTCACCCAACTGCACCCTGCAGACGCGGAGGCATCAGCCTGTGGACCCATCACTCAGCACTTAGATTTATTTGCTTTGTGGAGATCTATATATCCAAGAGTTCAGGCCGGTTTACATGTGATGTTGAGACGTTGCAGCGACCTCGTAGCGATGTCGCTATGTGTGACACACTGCAACGTTGGTACAATGGCCAGGGCCATTTTTTGATCATTGGTCTCCCGCTGGGTGGCCATCATCGCCGTGTGCGACAGCGGGAGACCAACGATCATCGACCTCTCAGCGCCGTACAGCACACGCTGGGAGCTGGTAACCAGGTTAAACAGCGGGTAACTAAGTGCAGCGCTCTGCTTAGTTACCCGCTGTTTACCCTGGATACCAGCGTTATCACTGGTCCTGATCGCTGCTCACCAGCGATCAGATAACAATGTCCCGGCGAACCCCATCGTTGGTGGGGGGTCGATGGGACATAGTGATGTGTAAACCGGCCCTTATTCTGTAACAGTGCTGCACTAGGGGAATCTGTGGAGGGAGGAACTTCTATAAAAAGAGCCATTATCAGGATATTAGCCATTGTGTGCCAACATGCAAAAAAGAAATCCACCATTACTGGTCAGAGGAAGGACCTAAGCTGGAGACATTGAGCAGATCCCAAAGTGGAATCTTCAGAGGATCCTGTGGAGAACACTGCAGAGAGACGAGAGATGGTGGTGTGAGGGATAATGCCAGTAGTGAGAGCTGGGTGAGGAGACAATACTGGCTATATACATCTCGTGTGAAATTAGACATGGATAAAGGCTTCATGTTCTGGCTCATACTTACACCCACTTAGTGCTCAAGGTGGTTAGCCATAACACATGATAGAATCACAATGTACCTGGATATTGACCCACATAATAGGTAATCAAAAGGTTTGCCGTGACCGGGAGGCAGCCATCACTGGGACAAGCAGCGAGCCACCAAAGAAACAGCCGTCATGGCCGAGAAGTTTTCTTCCCTTTGTAGCCATTCCTATGGCAGCGACGGTTGAGTTGGTCATTCAGAACTGACCAATATAAAGAGTCTGCTGGGGCCCCAAACAGTGATAGTGCGGGGCCAGAATCCTCAGTGCTGGATGCTGGGATTAGTAATGGTTACATGAACTTAGAAGCTACATCATCACTTCATAGTCAGAACAGCAGCCATCGTCCAGATGGGACCATGGAGTAAAGGATCGGCAATAAACCCTGGGAAGTCAATGTATCCGGCATTCATATGGCTGATCCTCCTGTACGGTTAGTCATTACCGGCTGCTCTAAAGCAGGTTCTGTCCATCCCTGGACTATACACGCCCTTGTGCACAGGCAGCAGCATCCTCTGAAGATTAGTCCATTGGGACTTGATTACCGGTTGCCATTTGTATTAGTGGAGAAAACCATTCGATGTTGGTTAAATCTTTCTAATTTGGTGATAGAATGTGGATTGCCGCAACAGAGGGGTTACTACTTAGCTGAGCTTGTAGCTGGTTAGGGGGGGGGGGGGGGGGGGGGGGGAGTTAGTTTAAGTGCAAAAAGAAAGTTTCAGTAGTTGAGAAGTTTCAGTGGGGCCATTTTATTGGAAAGACACCGGATATTGTTCATGTTTGTTTGCCCGAGTTCATACATCGAGTTCTGGTCAGGTGAGTTCAGCTTCTAGGCTACAGAGAAGGCAGCCAGTACAGTGGAGACCCAAGGATAGCACAGGAGTAAGTACAAAGGCTACATGTAGGCCAGACCTGGAGGAGTTAGAAGACACTGGCTTCTCAGGCTGGAGAACCAATACTACATAAAAAGTAAGCCAAGAAAAGGCAAGAAATTGAGGCTGCTCAGGCTGGCTTCACACCACTGTGTGATCCGGGCCGGGGATGGACAGCCCCGGACCGGATCAGCACACAGAACCGGAGTGCCATATGTGCCCTCCGGACCTGTGTGCAGCCGGATCGCTGTAATTGCAGCCTCAGCTGCTGATTTTTCAAGACCGCGGCTAGCATGGAGCTAGCCATGGTCCTGAAACAACAGCTGCGTTCAGTAGCCAGTGTCCGGCTCCCGGATCCTCCCGGTCCGGGGCAATCCAGCCCCATAGGCTCTCATGTTAGGGAGCGCCGGATTGCCCTGGCTCCGGGAGAATCGGGGAGATTTTTCTACCCCAGACATAAAAATGATGCAAGCATCATTTGTGTCGGAGAGAATAATCCGAATTCTCCCGGATTCCACCGGAGAGATGAAACCAGATGGCAGAGAGTTGCCAATCCGGCTCCATAGGCTACTATGGAGCCAAAAAACGGTCCGGGGCTGTCTGGTTTACACCGAACAGCCCCGGACCGGATCACATCATGGTGTGAAGCCAGCCTTACAAGTGTTCTGGAAAACCAATGTGTCCCACAAGACATGTAACCACAAGGTGTGCACCTGTGTGAAGCAGAAGATGGAAAGAACAGCATTGTCTCCATCATATGGACATTCCATCAAGGCAATAAGGAGAACTCCATTTTTTGTAACATGGGTCTTCTATGGAGAAGTTTCATTCCATGACTAGGGTTGAGCGAGTGTAATTGTTACTATTCGCTACTCACACGGATTAGTGCATTATTCGCGATATTCGTTACTTGGTGAGTATCACTGGTGCCCGTAAGTGATTGGTCCATCGTTATCTGACACATATTGCCGCCTCCCTTTAGTACACAATAGGAGCTGCCCCCCCAATGAGAGTAGATTGAATGTTAGGGTCTGTATGGGGGGCAGCAAGGTTTTCTTTGCAGTAGAATCACAGAAAATCCCATTCTTCCGCCCTGTCCTGGAAATACTCATTTTATGGCGGGATGTGTATGGGCGGAGCCTCTCACTAATGACTACCATTGGACTCGTTCCGAATCTCCCGAAGCCGAGTATTCCACCATCCGCTTATCACTAGCCATGACCACAACCAGGGGCGGACCTACCGTGGTGCAGCTGGTTCAGCTGCACCAGGGCCCCGACCGGCTAGGGGGCCCCTTAAGCCTGCAAGGGGGCCCCCAGTCGACCCGTAACCCGATGTTAGAGGAGAGGAGGGTCAGGCAAGGGATAGCAGGAAGATTCCTGCTTTCCTTGCCTGATCCCGCCCCTCCTCTCCTTTGCCCCTCTGCATGCACTCGGCAGCGAGGCCCCCCCCCCCCCCCCGCTCCTCAACATGGCTGCACCAGGGCCCTCTGGGCTCAAGGTCCGCCACTGACCACAACATCACAGAGGAACTCATTTCATTGGGGTCTAGGTCACAACACCAAGGACAGAGCGCCTTAACACTTGGTAAAACGCTATTTGAATTTCCTCAATAATCAAATTCCCCTATTCCATTCATTGCATTCACTTTCACAGATCTCAGGGCCAGAGTTTCTAGATTGCAAGTGTGTCCTCCCCATCTAGAGCGGTCATGTATACGGCACCTCTCAATCGCCTCCCAGATCATCTTCCCATCATCTCTGTAGTAGTAATTAGGAATGGCCTCCAATCCCCGGGCCTCAATGTCGTCGGGCAGGCAGAGGCTGCTGTACGTCATCTCCCGTGATGCCTTTTGTATTAAACGTTCAATTCCTCCTTCCCAACAGCCAGAATCTAAATGAGAGGAGGAAAATGCAAGTTGGTGGGCGACTTCACAACACTCCAAACACTCAACTTATCTTCATATTTCCTATACAATCAACCATTGGATCATACAAACACGCATTTATGTCCGATAGGTTGTCACAGTCCCATCAGATCATATATAAAACATAAGGATCTCACTTGATCGAAGACGCCCCCAAGATCGAAGAGTTCACGTCTCGTGAGACTATTGATGTCCAGCGTGTATTGTAGATGAGGGCAAAGAAGCTGCTAGAACAATGAGAAAGAGGAATGAGGTTTGGCTGAGCAAACAAGACCATAAACCATCAATGATCAGAGAGATTTCCACTGGTCAAAGTTTAACTTGACCAGGCCACCATAGGTAATGCCTGACAACCAGCCACCGTCTAGGGAAGACTGCAGATTTCACCTTTCATGGTTCCATTCTATTTAGGAGGCGCTAGACACTACTCAGCTCTACTACAAGGTCTATATTCAGAATTGCTCAGGCTTCGATCTAGCCATGGACGGCACCTCTCTCACCTTATACACCGGATGGTTACGAGGCAGCTGCCGGTGAGTGGCGATGTTAAATTTCTCAGCAAACAGATGTGTATGGACCAAATAATAGACCGTCTGGTGGACCTGGAAGTCAGAACTGCGCATCCAGATCTTGGCTAATGGTCCAGTCCCACTCATTGTCACTGGGCAAGAAGATCGGAGTCTTTGATCCTGGAGTTTGACCCAACTGGAACGAAAAAGATTGACCAGACCAAGAAATACTCAATGAACAGATGAATTATTGAATTAGGTCTAGTAACAATATCCATCCTATACAATACTGCCAGCAGACCAGTGTGCCCCATGATGATTGATGCTATATTGCATTAAAGAACATCAAGTCACAGTGTTGCACCTCATAGCTGACAGTACAACACATTGATGTTTTGGCCTTCTAAAAACTAACACCTCGAGGCTGATTGTCATGGAGATCTGTGGAAGATCCATTAACAGTGTGAAATGTAGGAGGATCAAGAATTAAGACAATACCTGGATAGCGATGGGGCGCAGCTGATCCTGGAGGTCCTTCCACAGCAGACACATGGGGGCAGCGATGTATTGGGGCCGATCATTAATATAGTTATTGGCAATAATTCCGTCGAGAATCTTGTAATCGGCCAAGAAGATGTTTCCATTCTGTAAGATCCAACATGTGGTTACTTCACCTAATACAGTAGTGTCCATCAGCAGTCACTTGGTCTCAAGACCCCACCTGCAGCTCCTTATCAAGGTGTGTGGAGGTCCCCAGAGAGGAGGCCACCATGCTGCTGCTGACCGGGAAGTTCTCTGGTAACTTCATGCATTTCTTTATCATCATTGGGTTAACTCCATTCAGATACTGGTAACCAAAGAAGGAGTCCTCGTTCCAGATCCGGGAGACCTCATCTGTAGAGTAGAGGAAAGGGTAACTGGATCATCTCTTCAACGAGAGACTGTAGCAAGAGAGTCACATGAAGGTAGGCAGATTCTTATTAGTCTTGACAAATTGACATTGATTGCCCGACACCACCGGGTTGTGTTCACTAGAACCTCAAGCCATCCCGTGTCACCTACCGTGGTCCAATGCAGTGGTGGAAGCTTTGCCTCTAGATCAACATGATGAATGTATTGATGACAGAATGCAGCTGATTCCCCAGGACCCCATTTATGAAAGTTGACAGCTGGAGAGAAACCAGTGAGGCTTAGATTATGGAAGGTTACAACCCTGAGCAAGACCATGACTGGGCCTGGAGGAGGCGGTGTAGGACCAGTAGAGTTCTACCGGAGGGCTGTGATGGAGGGAAAGCTCAATAATACGGTTGACTGAATGACTTAACGGGGGAGACTATAGACCCTCACTAATAGGGCTGGTGTGGAAGAAACCGTCATCCTCTGGGATTAGCCAAAAATCAACCTGGGCAAGTTTCTCAAGTGGAGACAACAATGACCTGCCCAACCCTGGAGGTTAAGAATGAGATAGACACTTCACCATATTGTAACTAACAAGTGCAGCAGCGTGTACTGTAACCACCAAGCTGTGTTACCTCTTTAAAATTTACAGACATCAAGAATACGAGGCCTTTAGTGTATGTACACACACACACACACACACACACACACACACACACACACACACACACGAGAAGGAAATTCTATCTGAAGGCTTCAGCAAAACAATACAAAACCCAAGAAACCTGGAGACAACCAGTCAACTGTGGGATACCATCCAAATGAGAGGAAACGTACTGGAAGTTTTGGTTCTGTTGAAGCAGTACACCATCTTGATGTGTTCTAGGTCCTGCCAGGAATCAGTGGATCTCATGAAATCCTTTATTCCGAAATCAAGTTCCCTGTAAGAAAGCAGAGAGGAGTTTAGGGTATGGACACAGTTTAAACATGCTCCGATTCTCGGATCCGGGAGTGGGACGATTGTCATCTGACTTTTGGTCAGTGCAGCTTGCGAGTGCAATCTGTTTTATTCCTCAGCAGCTTGTTACTGTATAAACATTTACAGGTGCATTTTATACAATTGTCTGAGCTACGGAATGAGAATGTATCAATTAAAACTCGCATCAGACTCAGATGGTGCAAGTGTGGTTCGAGTGCAATCCATGTTTGTCAGACCCATAGACTTGCATTAGCGAGTTTCGTCCGTGACGCGCATAGAATCGCAATATTGCGATTGACTCCGGATGTGGAAAAAGCGTATGAGACTCGGGAATGTGCTCTCGGCCATTAGTTAACATTGGCCCGAGAGCAATGCGATTTTTCCGCACAGTAAACTCGGACGAGTGTCACTGATGTGTGTCCGAGCCCTTAGAGCAAGAATCCATGACGGAAAAAAATTAAGGGTCAAGACCTTCACCAGACCAAATGCACATTCTAGAACCTTGCCCCAGTGCCATACTTCTAGGAATACATCGAGGGCTCAGAGGAGGTTTCTATATCACGGCAGCTCCTGGTGAGGGTGTGGCACCCCTGCGTCCAGGAGGCCACAAAGGGAACTGCAGCCAGGCAGGCAGGACATTGTTAAACACTAACACCCTCACAGCCCACACAACCCACGTGACAGAGGTTACATCCAGCCCTGAGATTAGAGACTATATGAGATCGGAGGGGTGGTGGATCAGAGGAGTGGGGTGGGCACACCAGAAGGTCAGGTGACTGACAGTATATAGGAAGGGGGAGGAGTGAAGGAGTTCAGTAGGCCACAGTGAGCTGAATAGCAAAGACCAAGAGCAGGCCAGAGAACAGCGGGAGGTTGAGCTGAAGCTGAGCAGGAGAGAGCCACACTGCTTGGAAGTGCAAGGCCGAGGAGTGCAGACCCGTACTGAGCCAGTGCGAGCCAGATGGGGGGGAAAGCCCGTCCGACGCTGAAGCCACCAGGAGTGTGAGAGAGCAGAGAGGGACGGTGCAACCCGGGGCCCTAGACACACAGCTAAAGCAACTGACTGCAGGCGGAGTAGCCCTCATATATACAAGAAGGAACAGAAAGGAGAGAGAGCCTGGTATCCTAGTGCTGAGGATTACTGGAGGCTGGGCTAAAGTAGAGTGTCGGCTCTAAAGGGGACCGTAGTTCACCCGGCATCCCCAGACAACACGACGGGGGGGGGTTCTGAGTTTCAGATTGGGATCCCCAACCATAAAGGACAGGCAGCTCAGTGACAGACTAGGACTCACAGAAGCCCAAGTCACCGCCATACTGTCCAGTGTCGCACAACATAGAGAAAGAGAATGCAACAGCCCGGAAAGGGACACTAAAGACAGTGTGAGGGGTCACAGAGAGGGAGAGGCCTGGCTGCAGAAGTAGAGAGAACCCGTGTACTGGAACTGTGTAACAACTGCAAATAACTTGTAAACTGCTTGAAGGAAACAACAAGTAAAGCTGTGGAAAACTCTGAATTGTCTCTCTTGTCAGTCCCCATCTGCAGACCATTCCTCCCTACAGATCCAGCCTGTCAGCACCAGCCAGGAGGAGAGATCCCTGCAGCCTGCAAGTAAGTGTGCTACAACTACACACTTGAGACTTTAACCCTTACTGCCCCAGGGGATACAGTTCTTCCCACTGGAACTATACCATCTCCGCTGCCATTCCATCACCCCCAGAGGTTCTGCAGCAGCGGCGGCCCCCATCCCTGGCCGCACCAAGTGGGTGGCGTCACCCATGACAAATCCCCTTGTAAATATTCCCCATCTTTATTGTGAGGGCCCAGGGACACGGTCCGGACCGAGCCACCCGTGACTTCCCCGGCACCGACCGGTCCCGGTACCGAGTACCCCCGTCCCGAGGGGGCTCCACAAGGGCAAAAACCCGTGAGTTTATATGAGCTTTAGTGCAACATCTCTGGCAGGCATTGGACTAGTGGTTAATCTACACCAGAGGTCCTCAAGCTTTCTGACCTCGAGAGCCACATCCAAGTCTAAGAGATAGTCACGAGCCACATCCAGGTCCCCCTCAAAGTAGTGACACTCAGGGCCAACCCCCCCTAGAATTTAAACCAAGGCAGTAAACTATGATCGAGGGTTTCCCATGTTATCCCCGTCCAGATCTGTTCTATTGTGTTGGGGCAACTCACAAAAAAGTCACCATCTTAAGACGTCCTTAGATGTTTGCTAGACCTAATGTTTACGCACCAAGCGGCAAGACATTCGGGAACCACACGTGGCCCTGCGAGCTACAAGTCACTCCCGAGTCACAGGTTGGGGATCAATTCATACTATATCAGTCTCTTCACTAGTGAGGGTCGTCCATCGATGAAGCTGAACAAAATCTATGAACCAATTTCCCAGAACTTGTTTTTATTTAAATCTTAAAACCTTAGGAAATATGTAACAATTGTGGATTTGACAAATTCATATGCACTAAGCCGGCAAAATGGCAGCCACACTGGTGACTCCACATGAGCATCAGGGCTGGGGATAATGATTAAGAGGCACAAGTAGCCTTGAAACTCGTGACCGGTGCCCAGTTAGGCCACTCATGATGCCTGTGTTGCCCCATTTGCCCATGTTTTTATGAATATTAGAATAAAGCTTTGGTGCTGGACTCCTCGTTTATACTTTGTATCAGGGCAGGAGAAGCTGAAGATGAGGACAAGAAAGGCCGTGAGCAGTAGGGAGTGTTTGGGGGTATTATTTCTTCTAATGTTCCCCCTGGACCTCAAAGCATGCCAAGCCTTCTTTAATAGACATATAGCACCACTATGCTTTACAGACATCACTGTCCCCATTAGGGCTCAAAATCTACATTCCCCAACAGTCTTTAGAGTGCGAGAGGAAACTGGTGATCAGCAACAGCGCCAACCACCGAGCCACTATGTCCAACATTCATTCAAATATGCCCAGAATATCGAAGACTGATCTCTAGATCAGCAACATAATAAACCCATTTTATACCAGTTTTACTGACAGAACTTAGAAAATAAACTAATTGAGCTGCACATTGATGTAGTCATGTAGGCACCTCTAATGGCGAGGCCCAGACATCTCCTGAGTAGTGATAAGTAAATAGCAAGATATTTGGTTCTGATAGCTCCATGGGTCTGATCCAGACTTTAGTCTGATCCATGCATCTTTCCATAGTTTTTGTCCTGCGTTTTACCCATAGGAGCCCTTCAAAATGGTGGAAAAAAAAACATGCAGCAGTGAAAAACTGATCCTTTTTTGGGACTACTCCTGTTTTGCAGCTAAAAAACACACGGTCTGAACATGGACAAAGCAGAATTTATTTTCTTTCCTTCCCATCTCACTATTTCTCCACCAGACCTATCCGTCAATGTCAATGGCTGCTTAGTCACCCCAGTCCCGCATGCTCGGTGCCTCGGGGTGACCCTCGACTTTGCCCTCTCTTTCAAGCCACATATCCTAGCCCTTGCCACCTCCTGCAGACTCAAATATATTTCCCGGATCAGTACATTCCTTGACCAACAAACTGCTAAAACACTCGTGCACGCCCTCATCATCTCCCGCCTTGACTATTGCAACCTCCTACTCTCTAGCCTCCCCTCTAGCACCACTCCAATCTAGCCTAAACTCTGCTGCACAACTAGTCCACCTATCTCCCAGTTATTCCGCATCCTCTCCTCTCTTAATGGCTTCCCATTGTCCAGCGGCTCCAGTTTAAAACCCCAACTATGACATACAAAGCCATCCACAACCTGTCCCCTCCATGCATCTGTGACATGGCCCCCCCGTTACTCATCTAGACACCCTGGGACCCTCTCAATATCTCCTTCTCTACTCCCCTCATCTCTTCTTCCCACAACTGCATACAAGATTTCTCCCGTGCTTCCCCCATACTCAAACGGTTTGCCACAACACAGACTGTCACCTACCCTGGAAACCTTCAAAAGGAACCTGAAAACCCACCTCTTCCAACAAACTACAACCTGCAGTGATCCTCAGTCTACTCAACTGCCACACGACCAGCCCTACCCTCTCCTAGTGTCTCCTCACCCATTCCTTGTAGACTGAGCCCTCGCAGGTAGGGTCCTCGCTCCTTTTGTACTTTGTGTATGCCTTGTATTGCCTACGTTTACTGTACATGTCTATGTATGTGACTCACCCACCCCCGGGGACGTGGGGTACTTTGAGCCGGGCTAGGAGTTCTGTTGGGGGCGTCACAGGGGTTGAGATCCGGCGTCCGTGACCCCAGGACAGTCAGTTCTCTTGTACTGTTCTTTATGGCGGGAAATAAAGTTTATAGTGGGAATGTTCGTGACGCCACCTACAATTCTCCGACAGCATAGACTGACTGTGGGTCAGACCTCCGGGGTTGTTGGAATGGCAGCTAGATGTCGTTGCTCCCAGTAGGTGGAGCGTAACCCCAGGGCAGACATGTTTAGTTGAATGAATGTGTAAGGCCGTGATTACGCTGGCCATTTGCCCAGGACTCCATGTGCCTCTCTGGTCTCTCTCCCAGCGCTACTTCGCCTCTCCTGTCAGCGTCTCCCCACGCAGTGCCCCAATCTAGCAGCCACAGGTACTGACGGGCGACTGGCTCCTGACCTAGTTCAGCTGCCCTCTTAGCGGGTGCGTTGGGTTGTGGCCACCATTCCTGGAAATTGTGTCGCCTCAGGTTTGGTGGTTCGGGCTTACAGCATCCACGCTACGCTCAGGGCTGGTTCCCTGGTTCTTGTCCACCCCCCGCCATCCCACTATCTTAGCCACAGATCTGGGCGCCCAGACTGTTCTCACTTCACCTGTGCCCCTGGGGTTCTCTCTGTTCTCGCCTGCACACTTGGCTTCCACGTTCTTCGCTTCTCGCTCAATTACTAACTCCCCACCGTCTGTTCTTCCCATGTCCCCTTTTTGACTGGGCACTCCCTCCGGGTTTGCCCATGGTCCCAGTGTGAGTAAGGGTGTTTGGTGGGGATCTAGGTTCACCATCCCATTTCCATTTGGATTGAGACACCACACCCGGTTAATGAGTGTAACACCCGTTTGTGGAGACCAGACTGGCGGTGGGACAACGACAACGACAACGACAACGACAACGACAACGACAACGACAACGACAACGACAACGACAACCGAATACTTTGAACAAGTAACTAATTCAGTGCAAGTCAATAGGGAACTCACTTGGATCCGAATTCTGAAACAGTTTACCACCATGTGGTGGGATGGCTTGCACTTTTTATCAAAATAATGTCACCAAGAACCCAATTTATTTTTATGCATTTTATTTATTTCAGGGCATTTGCTCATCTTTCCTTGTTGCTTTTCTATTACGTGGCCAGTGTGAACATGCACCTACTGTACGCCTACATTTGAGTTCCAGCTCTGGATTTTGTTTTCCAATAAATAACAAGGTAGAACATCACGGTGTCTCTAGTTTGGTGTAATTGGAGTGAAACTCACGACAGAATCTTGTTGATCCGGGATCCATCGCTCTTGAGCTCGGCGGACGGTTCACTGCAGAGCTCATCAACGTTACAGACGGAAAAAAAGCTCTGGACATCTGTAGGGTGCAGGTGCCATCTGGAACACAATGAGGGTGAGACATTAATGGGGGCAATCACTTTGGGTACCACATGGAGATGCTCCTTTTCTGATGGGTCACTCACAAGTAAACTCCTTTCTTACTCTCCAGCTCTTCATTACTTTCCTCCATCGGCTCTTTTGCCCGAGGAATATCTACGCCGACGTCACCGGAGCTCACGGATAATACAACACCTAAAAGAAGAACTGACTATAGGAGCCCGTCCTGAGGAGGAACGGCGTCAGCTGGAGGCCATAATTAAAGGGTCCCTGAGGTTCTTTTGTGATTGAGCAAATTGAAGTAGAATATTCTATGCCCATGGATCAACTCAACAGAACCACAGACAAGACGGGATGGACAGACGTCAGCTGAACTATGATCTGTGCAGAGCTGAATGCTATAGAACAGATTGTATGTCTTTGTGCTGGACTGTCCTACCTACCTGTCCCCTCGGATACACCACACTGGTCTGACCCACAATCCACTGGTATACAGGGAATTCGTAGAGCTTCCCATCAGGGGAGGTGACATGGACATAGTCACAGTACCAGTAGTCCTGGACCGGAAACACATAAGTATCTTTGTAGAGTCGAACAGAACGCAGCTCCCCAACATCCTTCTCAGTGGTCACATCAAAGTCACACACCTGGACAGGTAGAGAACATGGACCCACATTAGGAGAAAACACCCAAATATCTACTAAATGTACTGATTGACCCATGTGTATACAGACAGGGTACAGATTCTCCTCCAGAGACTGATCCATAGTGGCCAGAACCGGTAACCTCACAAGAAGTCTGATATCATGTATTTCCCACTCTCACACAACCTCCTCACCCCCTCTCTATTGGGGGTCCCTCAAGGCTCTGTCTTGGGACCCCTTTTTTCCTCATCTATACCCTTGGCCTAGGACGACGCATACAGTCCCATGGCTTCCAGTATCACCTGTACACTGATGACACTCAGATCTACCTCTCTGGCCCAGACATCACCTCTCTGCTGTCCAAAACCCGGAGTGTCTATCAGCCATATCCTCCTTCTCCTCTCTGCTGTCCAGAATCCCGGAGTGTCTATCAGCCATATCCTCCTCCTTCTCTCGCTTCCTAAAACTCCGCTTTCTCTCATCTCGCACACCTTCCTCACCTGATCTATCACAATAAATGACATCACACTTTGCTCTGTACCTGAAGTCCGCTGCCTCGCAGTAACCCTTGACTCTGCCTTATCCTTCACACACGCACATACAAGCTCTCACCACCTCCTGCCGCCTCCAACTCAAAAATATCTCCAGAATCCATCGCTTCCTCAACCCTCAATCTACTAAACTACTAGTGCATGCCCTCATCATCTCCCGCCTGGACTACTGCAACCTCCTCCTCTGTGGCCTCCCTGCTAACACTCTTGCACCTCTCCAATCTCTCCTAACTCTGCTGCCCGACTAATGCACCTCTCCTCGCTATTCCTCCACTTCTCCCAATTCACCAACGTATCCAATTTAAACTAACATTGACTTACAAAGCCGTCCACAATCTGTTCCCCCCCATATACAGTACAGACCAAAAGTTTGGACACCTTCTCATTCAAAGAGTTTTCTGTATTTTCATGACTATGAACATTGTAGATTCACACTGAAGGCATCAAAACTATGAATTATCACATGTGGAATTATATACTTAACATAAAAAGTGTGAAACTACTGAAAAAGTCTTATATTCCAGGTTTCTTCACAGTAGCCACCTATTGCTTTGATTACTGCTTTGCACACTCTTGGCATTCTCTGGATGAGCTTCAAGAGGTAGTCACCGGACATGGTCTTCACAGTCTTGAAGGAGTTCCCAGAGATGCTTAGCACTTGTTGGCCCTTCAATCTGCGGTCCAGATCACCCCAAACCATCTCGATTGGGTTCAGGTCTGGTGACTGGAGGCCAGGTCATCTGGCGTAGCCCCCCCCCCCCCCCATCACCATCACACCTCCTCCTCCACACCCCCATCACCATCACACCTCCTCCTCCTCATGCTTCACGGTGGGAACCAGGCATGTAGACTCATCCGTTCACCATTTCTGTGTCACACGAAGACACGGTGGTTGGAACCAAAGATCTCACATTTGGACTCATCAGACAAAGCACAGATTCCCACTGGTCTAATGTCCGTTCCTTGTGTTCTTTAGCCCACACAAGTCTCTTCTCTTGTTGCCTGTCCTTAGCAGTGGTTTCCTAGCAGCTATTTTACCATGAAGGCCTGCTGCACAAAGTCTCCTCTTAACAGTTGTTGTAGAGATGTGTCTGCTGCTAGACCTCTGTGTGGCGTTGACCTGGTCTCTAATCTCAGCTGCTGTTAACCTGCGATTTCTGAGGCTGGTGACTCGGATGAACTTATCCTCCGCAGCAGAGGTGACTCTTGCTCTTCCTTTCCTGGGCGGTCCTCATGTCAGCCAGTTTCTTTGTAGCACTTGATGGTTTTTGCACTTGTGGACACTTTCAAAGTTTTCCCAATTTTTCGGACTGACTGACCTTCATTTCTTACAGTAATGATGACCACTCGTTTTTCTTTACTTCGCTGCATTTTCTTGCCACAATACAAATTCTCCCAGTCTATTCAGTAGGACGATCAGCTGTGTATCCACCAGACTCTGCACAACACAACTGATGGTCCCAACCCCATTTATAAGGCGAGAAATCCCACTTGAAGTGAAGACCATTCCCGGTGACTACCTCTTGAAGCTCATCCAGAGAATGCCAAGAGTGTGCAAAGCAGTAATCACAGCAAGAGGAAGAACCTAGAATATAAGACATATTTTCAGTTTCACACTTTTTTGTTCAGTATATAATTCCACATGTGATAAGGCATCAAAACTATGAATTCAGTGTGAATCTACAATTTTCATAGTCATGAAAATACAGAAAACTCTTTGAATGAGAAGGTGTCCAAACTTTTGGTCTGTACTGTATCTCTGAACTAATCTCCAGATATCACCCAACTGGTAATCTTCGATCCTCCCAAGACCTCCTTCTCTCCTCCACACTTGTACGTTCCTCAACTAACCGCCTGCAAGACTTCACCCGAGCATCCCCCCTATCCTTTGGAATTCTGCACCCCAACACGTCTGACTGTCCCCCACACTTGGAACCTTGAAGCGGAACCTGAAAACCCATCTCTTCAGAACAGCCTACAACCTGCAATGACCACAGTGCCGCCTCAACACCGCCACCGGAGCAGACCCGGCCTACTGTTTCTTTCCCCATTGCCCTGTAGAAGGTAAGCATGCAAGGGCAGGGTCCTCTCTCCCCTCTGTATCCGTCTGTCAGTTAGTTCATTGTATTTATAACTTGTGTGTACAGACCATGGAATCAATGCTGCTACCACCATCACTACAACCATCACTACCACCATCACTACCACCATCACTACCACCATCACTACCACCATCACTACCACCATCACTACCACCATCACTACCACCATCACTACCACCATCACTACCACCATCACTACCACCATCAGGTGTAACACCACCCAATTTCTCCAAGCCAAGTGTAGAGTAGACTGGAGACCACTCACCGTATCAGGGAACCACAGGTGGGCCAGCTCCTTCTTCTCACTCTCCCCATTAACTCCAATGAGACTTATTGAGATTGTATCAATGGTCCCAGACAGGGGGAAGCATCCAGTGGCCACCGTCACCTTGTAGAGCCCCATTTCTTCAATGGATGCTCCGCACTGGATCAGCTCGACCCTGCACATATACAAGACTGGGGTCACTGGGTGGAATACATTATTGTATGTTCTCCTGGAGGACACATTATATAAGTCAGAGAAATGTGAATCATTAGAGCAGTGGACACGCGACAGCAGCCTGGACCCCCGACATACATGTGTCCCCCATGTAAGAAAGTCTGATACCAAGAAGAAGGCGTCACCTTCCATTACATAGGACAATAGTCATCCTCCACAGTGGCCAGAAGTGGACTATATCCCACCAGGGTAGGGGCAGGTCAGGTATGATCAGGGGAAGATTGTTAGTTTCGGGAGTGAAGCTATTTTTTGTGTTTGTTTCCCCCCTATTCTAAGCCATTAGGCAATATGCCCACCTAACAGTTTATTTCTGCCCAATGTGCCCCAAAAATGCATCTATTGCCAGGAAAAACACGTGTTTATTTGAGACCAAGTGTTTCCATCATAGGTTGCACACGCCCGGTCAGTAGACGCATCAGTTTGGACACAGCGTCTTGCTGCTGCATCCAAAACGCTGCGCAGTACAGCATCAGCATAGTGGATGGGATTTTAAGAAATCCCATGTCCACTATGCTTAACCCGACCGCAGCGTTCTTTTATCTGCTGTGCAGGTTGCCGGTATTCTGCTCCTCTGCGGCATGTTCATTTCATGCAGCAGAGTCGGAAGCGGCTTCCATCGGATGACTGCAGGGAGAAGCTGCCCTGCACCCGCCGCACATGGTGAGTACAGGGCAGCTGCGGGTTCACTCAGGTCAGGAGGAGCTACATCCAACACGCAGCTCCTCTGGACAGTGAGCACATACCCATATAGGCTATAAGTAAAACACAGGGGGGAAAAAAAAATGCAAAGAATGAACATGTTGCTTCTTTTTTCTGCACCAAAATCTGCAAGGAAAAAACCTGAAGGTGTGCACAGCGCTGCAGAAAACCCATAGACTTTGCTGGGATGCATTTTCACTTGCCGAATTGATTAAATTCTGCAAGTAAAACACATAGAAATGAACACTAGGTGTGCACACAGCCTTAGGACGATCAGTCAACGTAGTGTTTTGGGCGCAGCATCTTGCCGCTGTGTCCAAAATGCTGCATTGTACAGTACAAGCATAGTGGATGGGATTTATAAAAATTAGACTTCTACAAATCCCATCCTCACTAGGCTTCTCCAGACAGCAGTGTTCTTTCACTTGCGGTGCAGGTTTCAGCTCTTCTGCATCTCCGCAGCATCTTCAGAAGCCGTCACCATGGGGCGTACGCAGGGAGAAGCCGCCCCTTCACAGATAGAGAGTACAGGGCGGCTGCGCGCTCCCTACACTCATCAGGGGGGGATTCCGCACATCTAAGACGCAGATCATCAGCACCTGCCCTCAAGCTTTCAACATTTAAGAATTATTCACCAAGTGCAACACAGAGTAGGAGTTTAAGTGCAGAATACATTAACATATCAGCGTCTAAACCCATGTGAGACCAAACCCAAGAGCTGATGGGATGAGTAATTCTTTATGGAACAACAGAGGGTTTTTTCCCCCCAGATAAAAGATTAAATGTTGAAAGAGGGACAGGGAACCCTTTTTTTGCTTCATTCAGGACAGTAACAAACTTTGCAGATTAAGGCCTCTTTCACATGTCTGTGCAGACACACGCCAAAGGCACAGACATACAGGGACACACGATGCTCTACGGCCCCTTCACACGTTCATTTGTCTGTGTGCTCCACACGGTGACATGTCCACTTTTGGCCAGCACTGCAGCACTGTCCCAGTCAGGTAAACAGGCCTGTGCCAAACACGTCCTGCACACGGATGTCCTCCATGTGGCCTCTGTGTGCACAGACATGACTCAAGAGATTTTATCTTTAAAAATAAAGGGAGTTTCCTGTCCTGTCCTTCTCACTTCCAGGGCGGATTATGCCTTATGAATATTCACTGCACTGAGAGCTGCAGCAGCGCTGGAGCCAGGTGAGTAAACAAATGACATGCTGTACATGTGCTAGCCGGATGTCACACAACCCGTCACAAAATTTTGGGAAGCAAGGTGTGTAACAGTCCACAGGAAACACAAGGAATGCAAGTGTGGCGCCCCGCAACGAGTGCGTCACAAGGGAGTATTGCAGCCGCAATATTCTCTGACAAAGCCGTGCAATAGTTAACTCTGAGATCCAACCCAACATACAACACCTAGAACAGGGGACCAATCCTAGGTCCTGGTGGGTGGAGTGTTAGGGTAGTGAAGTAGAACACACAATAATCTAGACAGTGAGAGTCAGAACAAGAGAGAATCTAGAACCTGACAAGAGCAGACTAGAACTTGGAGAGGAGCGGGGGCTCCGCACTCCGTGCGGGCCCCTGGGCCGTCACCGGTCGGGTGTCAGCACCTGAGGCCTTAACCACCGGGAAAGGGCATTTCTACACGGGTTCCCAAAAGACTCCCGTGCCCACAACTTACAGCCGGTTCACTGGTACCGAAGCTGGCAGCAGTTCACCTCTGCCACGCGAACCAGCCCCGTGGAGGAGCAGCTTTATAGGAGCACCCCACCACCAGCCAGTTTCCAGTCGTCTAACCAGCGGTGTACCCACTGAGGGATACAAGGCTCCCCAAAGCATCCAGAACGTACATCATGGATAGGGCATTGAAGCAGCCTCCCCGTACCCGATCTTGTGCCAGCGTCGCCCAGGAATACCAGAAGAAGGAGCTAAGTAGGTAGAATGAGGAACACTGCGGATCTCTGAGGAACACAATCACTGCTGAGTCCACCCGGTCTACTACTCAACCACTGTAAGCCATGTACTGCCTGCTGGTTACAGTAAAGACCCGTTGCAGAGACTATCTGTGTCCGTGTCTCCTTATGAACTATCCGTCCGCACACTAAGGTAACCGCAGCTGCCGCACAACATCTTGAGCAGCTCCAGCCCCCGGGGATCACCGCTCAGCCTGTGGGGAGCGTAACATCTTGCTGCTGTCCATCCCCCGGGGGTTCCGCAGCGTCGGTAGCCCTTACCGAATCTACTCATAGGTGGCGTCACGAAGAAAACAAATTAAAACCCCTTAATCTGTTCCTGTAAGACGTCTTCAATTTTGATCTGCACTACACCGGGCCCCACTACCGGCAGGCGCGGTCCACCCGTGACAAGGAAGGAGAAGAATCGCCTGTATCAACCGGAGTCAGCCGGCCGCGATGAGTCACAAGATGTATCTTGTAGCAATATTCTTCATTTCCTACGCGTTTCGGTGCAGTTCCATGCACCTTCCTCAGGGATATATCCCTGCACTGAACTGCACTGAAACATGTAGGAAATAAAGAAGAATACTGCTACAAGACATTTCTTGCATTCCTTGTGTTTCCTGTGGACTGTTACACACTTTGCTTCCCAAAATTTTGTGACAGTTTTTCCACGTGGTCGGTGGAGGTCCTGCAGCAGCTGATATTACTTTCATGCCTTCTAACCAGTTGTGGGTCACACAACTGGAATAGGTGAGTGGAATCTATATACACCACCCATACTGTCAGTGTCACTTTTGATAGGGCACTATTGCGCCTCTTGTTCCCCCATTTTTATTCACACAATCCGTGACACAGCCTCGCACACGTGTGTGTTATGCACAGATGTGTGAAAGGTGTAAGAAAAATCCTGTGAAGATCATCTCCACCTTCCACTGAGAAGTCGCCATACAGGAGGCCCGAGGCAACGGCCACCAAGGTCATAAATCTCAATATATTGGAAACCACAATCAATGGTGAAAATAAGTCCCCAAATGACACCATAAGAAGTGACTGACCTGCACAATGATGAGAGTTATGGCCACTATACACACACAGATATATGTGTCCAACTTCTGAACAGATCTCTGGTTGCAGTGAAATCATGGACACATTGTTATTTGTACACAGCCACAAAATGGAGCAATGTGTCCATGATTTCACTGCAACCAGTAAGTTGGTCAGAAATTGGACAGATAAGGCTGCCTTCATGGTGCGGGCGGGAGTGTGTGATTTGTGCGCAGGCATCCGCGTGCGCACAGATCACATATAGGAGTGAATGGGTGCGCACGGCGGTCCGCAAGCATCTGCAGACCGCCGTGCGCACCATTATAAACATAGGGGCCGCGGTCTGCATGCAGATGCTTGCAGATGCATCTGCAAAACGCTGCAGATGCATCTGCAAGTCTGAAGGCAGCCTAAGTCGGTGTGTGTAAAGTGGCCCTTAGGCTCAGTTTGCACTTCTAGTAATCATCCCTTAGACCGGTGACACACGGTGTGAGATGCACACAAGATACTCACATGAGGCTCTATGGAATGGAGTGTGGATCTGCTTGTGCCCCCATAGGGCTGACACGCTCCCGTCCAGAGAGCTGACAGCCGTGCCAGGTATCTCACACCGCATGCCCTCAGCCTTAGAATGGATCCTGCAGAGATCCATTGGCAGAGAAATTTTGTAAACAACTTAGTTTTTTTCTATTTTGAAGATTATTTCTGCTGGATCCGTTTTTACAACATTGGAGTCTATGGGGAATAGATCCAGTAACTGATCACTACTTATCTTCTATTTGAAGCTAATGCAGTAAGAAAAAAACAAACATACAAATGAAAGGAAAAAAAATGGGAGATAAATCTCAGGGCCGCTTTACACACACCAACTTCTGTGACCAACTTCTAAACAGATCTCTGGTTGCAGTGAAGTCATGGACACATTGTTACATTTGTACACAGACACAATATAGAACAATGTGTCCATGACTTCACTGCAACCAGAGATCTGCACGGAAGTTGGGCACGGAAGTTGGGCACGGAAGTTGGGCACGGAAGTTGGGCACGGAAGTTGGGCACGGAAGTTGGGCACGGAAGTTGGGCACGGAAGTTGGGCACGGAAGTTGGGCACGGAAGTTGGGCACGGAAGTTGGGCACGGAAGTTGGGCACGGAAGTTGGGCACGGAAGTTGGGCACGGAAGTTGGTGTGTGTAAAGCGGCCCTCAGTCACTGGATCCGTTTTCAATGGAATCCGAGGTTAATGAACAAACCCTGCAAAAAATCAGTTTATCAAACCAGACAAAAATGTTTGCACAACAGATCATGGAAAGGGTAAAGAGTAAGCGGAAAGAGCTCATCCTCGTCTCCTAGAGATCTACTGCAGCTGTATGGCAGTGGCTGACGGCCACTAGTATTCACAAGCCCATGAAGAGAGATGAACAGATCACTGCAGGATCCAATCTAACAGACAATGATGTTATATGTGAACATCGCCTTATAGTCCTCTCCATCACAATTCTCAGACACGGGGCCCATCTCCTAGCCCCTGTCTTGTACACAGCACTTACCCCTCTCTGGACTGGAGACTGAGCTCAGCCCGGTGAGAAGCCGCTTTATAAGATGTAACGAGCTCCAGCCGTGGACAGACGGGCGGAGGCTCGGAGAGGACACACTATTGGTGGGTTTACACTCTGGGATATCCTGAACGATATCCTTGAAATGTCACAGATTTGTGCTCGTTGATGAGATATCGTTCAGGCGTGGTTGCGTGCAAACGGACAATATAGGATGAAAAGATCATTGGATCGTTCATCCAAGATTTGAGATCCGGACCTCAAATCTATCGTTCGTCGTCCAATTAACGCTTCTTCAGGAATCAGCATCGTTCAGTGTGACACCGCTATGCACGATATCGGTCAAAAATTCCTATTCCTGCCGCATTATTACATCGCTCACTCCTTCCTCTCCTGTTTAACAGTTGCGCTGCCGCATAGGATATCGTAAACGAGATCCTTGTGTGTGACAGCGCACTAACGATGTCAGAACGATCACGTGATCGTTTCGAGGATATCATTCAGGATATCCTAGCGTGTAAACCCACCATATGGAGCAGATTTTCCAATGTTAATCACAAACCATTTTATTTCATCGTCACAATAGCCAAACTTGTAGGTTAGTGTCACACATCCTTGCCGACACATGCTGGAGGCACGGACACACAGAGGCCCATTGTACGTGTGAAACATGGCCGTTTGGGGGCGTGCACACATGTGTCACAGACGTGTGACACGTGTCCAGTCCGTGTGCTATCCGTGTGACCGTGGATAGCACACGGACAGTCTGTCACCCGCATACTCACGTCCCTCCAGCGCCGCTGCTCCTCTCACTTCCGGTCCACTCTTGGGCTCAGTGAAGTGAATATTCATGAGCCTAATGAGCGGCACCAGAAGTGAGAGGAGCAGACATCTCTGGAGCGAGGTGAGTATAAAATTCTTTATTTTCTGGTTTTCACATTTGTCCATGGTCCGTGCACACGGATGTCACACTGTGAACATCCGTGTGCAGGACGCTTGGACGTAAATGTATAAAAACAGACTTGTCGCCGTGTGTCACACACGGACACGCATGTGCTCCACACAGAGACACGGTCTGTGCGGAAACACGGACGTCTGCTCGGGTCCACAGGGGAACATGTGTCCCCATATGTCCGTGCATCCGACATGTGTCGGCACGGACTGCACATGTGCCGGAGGCATGGATGTGTGAAACCGGCCTAAGGGTGCCTTCACACTGCAGCGTGATCCGGTCTGGGGCTCTCCAGGATGACCCTGACAGCCGCGGACTGGATCAGCACACAGGACTGGAGGGCTAACATGCCCTCCGGTCCGGTGTGCAGCTGCAAGCAGTTCCCACTACTGATAAGTCAGGACCGCAACGCCGCGGTTCTGACCTGTCAGCGGCTGCAGCTGCGTGCGGCTGCACACCGGACCGGAGGGCATGTTAGCCCTCCAGTCCTGTGTGCTGATCCAGTCCGCGGCTGTCAGGGTCATCCCGGACAACCCCAGACTAGATCGTGCCGCAGTGTGAAGCCGCCCTTATTCTCCCGCGCCGACACCGAATAGGGTGATATCTGAGCAGGAGATAAGAAACAGCTGATCGCTGTTTCAAATCTCCCGTGCCGACTTCACCTATTCGAAGTGAGCACATGGACAACCTGTCAGTGCATACTTACCTTCCTCCAGCGCTGCCTGCTCCTCTGACTTCGGGTCCGCTGTCAGGCTCAGGCTGGCTTCACACTGGCGTATGCAAACGCAGCGCACCGAACAAAGTCAAACGCAGGCACATGCGTTCCCATGTTAAACATAGGAACGCATGTGCGCAAGCGTTTGGCTGCGTTCGGTGCGCTGCGTTTGCATACGCCAGTGTGAAGCCAGCCTGAGCCTGACAGCGGACCCGGAAGTCAGAGGAGCAGTACACACACACTGAGCTCTCGCTCAGTCAATAATAATATCTACACACACGAGCTCCTCAGTCACAATCAGTATCACTCACACATCGAGCTACCTACAGTCACTTAATATACACACAACGTAGCACCATCAAGTCACATTCTAAATACAGCTCTACACGCGTAGCTCCTCGTCACTCCACATTTACACCAATCAGGCTCCTCAGTCCAACATATTACACACACTGTGTCCTCAGTCACATACTATACTACAACACGTGCTCCTCAGTCCTCAATACTACTAACCACGAGCTCTCTCGTCACAGATTACTTACACACACGAGTCTCATCAGTACAACTACTATACACTACTCAGAAGCTTGCACTCAGTCACATACATATACACACACACGAGACTCTACAGTCACCTAGTACTACTAACACACACACGAGCTCACCTCCAGTTCACTATACATTATTACACACGACACCCCACGAGCTCCTCAGTAAACTTACATTTACCAGACCCACAAGCTTCTCTAGTCACATACAATATTTCATCTACCGTAGTCCTCAGTAATACATTTACACACTCACACGAAGATGCTCCTCAGTCCATTACTTACACTATCACACCAGAGCTCTCAATGTCAGCTTCTATATACTCATCACAACTCGAGCTCCTCAGTCCATAATTATACATCAACACAGAGCTCCTCAAGTCACTACATTATCAACACTCAACGGCTCCTCATGTCTACATACATTTAACACACTCACACACACGAAGCTCCTCAGCAATACATATAATCACACAACCACGAAGCTCGTCAGTTCATTCATATACCACACACTACAACGAGCCTCTCAGGTACATTACATAGACACACACACCTCACGTGTCCTCATGTCTATTCTTTTACAACACAGCAACATGAGCTCCTCAGTCTCATATAAATACTTACCACAATCGAGCTCCTCAGTCTCTATACATATTTACACAATACCTACATACCACCTCACGAGCTCCGTCAGTCACCATACTGTACACACACTCACACGAGCTTCCTCAGTCACATACATATACACACACACACACAGACTCCTCAGTCACATACATATACAACAGTCACACACACCTCAGTCACAACATATACACACACAGAGCTCCTCAGTCACAACATCAGTCACACAAACACACACAGGAGCTCCTCAGTCACACACACCTCATACAACTAACACACACGAGCTCCTCAGTCACAACACATACCACAGCTCCTCAGTCACAATACACTATACACAGAGCCTCAGTCACAACACCTCAGTCACAACATATACACACACAGGAGCTCCTCGTCACACACACCTCAGTCACATACATATACACACACAGGAGCTCCTCGGTCACACACACCTCAGTCACAACATATACACACACACGGAGCTCCTCAGTCACACACACCTCAGTCACATACATTATATACACACAGGAGCTCCTCAGTCACACACACCTCAGTCACATACATATATAACACACAGGAGCTCCTCAGTCACACACACCTCAGCCACAACATATACACACACAGAGCTCCTCAGTCACACACACCTCAGTCCACATACATATATACAAACAGGAGCTCCTCAGTCACACACACCTCAGTCACATACATATACACACACAGGAGCTCCTCAGTCACACACACCTCAGTCACATACATATACACACACAGGAGCTCCTCAGTCACACACACCACAGATCCTCACATACATATACACACACAGGAGCTCCTCAGTCACATACAAATACACACACAGGAGCTCCTCAGTTCACATACATATACACACACAGAGCTCCTCGTCACACATCACATATACCACACAGGAGCTCCTCGTCACACACACCTCAGCCACACACATATACACACACAGGAGCTCCTCAGTCACACACACCTCAGTCACATACATATACACCACAGGAGCTCCTCAGTCACACACACCCTCAGTCACATACATAACACACAGGAGCTCCTCAGTCACACACACCTCAGTCACATACATATACACACACAGAGCTCCTCAGTCACACACACCTCAGCCACATACATATACACACACAGGAGCCCTCATCACATACATACACACACAGACCTCAGTCACATACATATACACACAGGCTCCTCAGTCCATACACCTCACATCACATACATATACACACACAGGAGCTCCTCAGTCACACACACCTCAGTCACATACATATACACACACAGGAGCTCCTCAGTCACACACACCTCAGTCACATA
This sequence comes from Allobates femoralis, assembly GCA_033576535.1. Classification (NCBI taxonomy): domain Eukaryota; kingdom Metazoa; phylum Chordata; class Amphibia; order Anura; family Aromobatidae; genus Allobates; species Allobates femoralis. The sequence continues at coordinate 750,701,824 of JARQOC010000002.1, forward strand.
CATATAATACACAGAGCTCCTCGTCACACACACCTCAGTCACAACATATACACACACAGGAGCTCCTCAGTCACACACACCTCAGTCACATACATATATATAACACAGGAGCTCCTCAGTCACACACACCTCAGCCACATACATATACACACACAGGAGCTCCTCGTCACACACACCTCAGCCACACACATATACACACACAGGAGCTCCTCAGTCACACACACCTCAGTCACATACATATACACACACAGGAGCTCCTCAGTCACACACACCTCAGTCACATACATATAATACACAGGAGCTCCTCAGTCACACACACCTCAGCCACATACATATACACACACAGGAGCTCCTCGTCACACACACCTCAGTCACATACATATAAACACAGGAGCTCCTCGTCACACACACCTCAGTCACATACATATACACACACAGAGCTCCTCAGTCACACACACCTCAGCCACATACATTATATACACACAGGAGCTCCTCAGTCACACACACCTCAGTCACATACATAACACACACAGAGCTCCTCAGTCACACACACCTCAGCCACATACATATATATACACACAGGAGCTCCCATCACACACACCCATCACATACATATACACACACAGAGCTCCTCAGTCACACACACCTCAGTCACATACATATACACACACAGGACTCCTCATCACACACACCTCAGTCACATACATAAACAAACAGGAGCTCCTCGTCACACACACCTCATCATATACACACAGAGCTCCTCATCACACACACTCATCACATACATATACACACACAGAGCTCCTCAGTACACACACCCTCACATACATATACACACACAGAGCTCCTCAGTCACATACATATACACACACAGGAGCTCCTCAGTCACATACATATACACACACAGGAGCTCCTCGGTCACATACATATATACACACAGAGCTCCTCATCACACACACCTCATCACATACATATATACACACAGGAGCTCCTCAGTCACACACACCTCAGTCACATACATATACACACACAGGAGCTCCCAGTCACACACACCTCAGTCACATACATATACACACACAGAGCTCCTCAGTCACATACATATACACACACAGGACTCCTCAGTTACATACATATACACACACAGACTCCTCAGTCACATACATATACACACACAGGAGCTCCTCAGTTACATACATATACACACACAGGAGCTCCTCGGTCACATACATATACACACAGGAGCTCCTCGGTCACACACACCTCAGTCACATACATATACACACACAGGAGCTCCTCAGTCACACACACCTCAGTCACATACATATACACACACAGGAGCTCCTCGTCACACACACCTCAGCCACACACATATACACACACAGGAGCTCCTCAGTCACACACACCTCAGCCACACACATATACACACACAGGAGCTCCTCAGCCACACACACCTCAGCCACACACATATATACACACAGGAGCTCCTCAGTCACACACACCTCAGTCACATACATATATACACACAGGAGCTCCTCAGTCACACACACCTCAGTCACATACATATACACACACAGGAGCTCCTCAGTCACACACACCTCAGTCACATACATATACACACACAGGAGCTCCTCAGTCACATACATATACACACACAGGAGCTCCTCAGTTACATACATATACACACACAGGAGCTCCTCAGTCACATACATATACACACACAGGAGCTCCTCAGTTACATACATATACACACACAGGAGCTCCTCGGTCACATACATATACACACAGGAGCTCCTCGGTCACACACACCTCAGTCACATACATATACACACTCAGGAGCTCCTCAGTCACACACACCTCAGTCACATACATATACACACACAGGAGCTCCTCGGTCACACACACCTCAGTCACATACATATACACACACAGGAGCTCCTCAGTCACACACACCTCAGTCACATACATATACACACACAGGAGCTCCTCAGTCACACACACCTCAGTCACATACATATACACACACAGGAGCTCCTCAGTCACACACACCTCAGTCACATACATATACACACACAGGAGCTCCTCGGTCACATACATATACACACACACAGGAGCTCCTCAGTCACACACACCTCAGTCACATACATATACACACACAGGAGCTCCTCGGTCACATACATATACACACACACAGGAGCTCCTCAGTCACACACACCTCAGTCACATACATATATACACACAGGAGCTCCTCAGCCACATACATATACACACAGGAGCTCCTCGGTCACATACATATACACACAGGAGCTCCTCGGTCACACACACCTCAGTCACATACATATACACACACGGTAGATGCTAGAGAATATAGGCTGCTTGCAGGTGTGACGTCATTAGAAGAGGCGGGGCCTCCTCATCTCAGGGGCGTGCCCTCCTTTTCCCTCCTGCTTCTCCCTTTCCTTAGGGGAAGTGTGGATTATGGCGGGCTTCTGTGAGGCTGTTACCCTCGTGCTTCGTGCTGCATTGTTGATTTTATGGCGGGCTTCTGTGAAACTGCTTCTCAGGAATCTGAGTAGGTAAGAAAGCGTAATGCTTAAATAGGACTGCTTGCTTAGGGGTCTGTTTACATGGGACTGCTCAGGGATCTCAGTGGGTAGAGGAACATAATGCTTACATGGGACTGCTTGCTGGGGGTCTGTTTACATGGGACTGCTTCTCAGGATCTAAGTGGTAGAGGAACATAATGCTTACATGGGACTGCTTGCTGGGGTTTGTGGGGGGACTGCTTGCTGAGGTCTGTTTACATGGGACTGCTTCTCAGGATCTCAGTGGGTAAGGAACATAATGCTTACATGGGACTGCTTGCTGGGGTTTGTGGGGGGGGCTGCTTGCTGGAGGTCTGTTTACATGGGACTGCTTAGAGATCTCAGTGGGTAGAGGAACATAATGCTTGCTGGGGTCTGTTTACATGGGACTGCTTCTCAGGGATCTCAGTGGGCAGAGGAACATAATGCTTACATGGGACTGCTTGCTGGGGTCTGTTTACATGGGACTGCTTCTCAGGGATCTAAGTGGGTAGAGGAACATATTGCTTACATGGGACTGCTTGCTGGGGGTTTGTGGGGGACTGCTTGCTGGAAGTCTGTTTACATGGGACTGCTTCTCAGGGATCTGAGTAGGTAAGAAAGCGTAATGCTTAAATAGGACTGCTTGCTTAGGGGTCTGTTTACATGGGACTGCTCAGGATCTCAGTGGGTAGAGGAACATAATGCTTACATGGGACTGCTTGCTGGGGTCTGTTTACATGGGACTGCTTCTCAGGGATCTAAGTGGGTAGAGGAACATAATGCTTACATGGGACTGCTTGCTGGGGGGTTTGTGGGGGACTGCTTGCTGGAGGTCTGTTTACATGGGACTGCTTCTCAGGGATCTCAGTGGGTAGAGGAACATAATGCTTACATGGGACTGCTTGCTGGGGTTTGTGGGGGGGGCTGCTTGCTGGAGGTCTGTTTACATGGGACTGCTTAGAGATCTCAGTGGGTAGAGGAACATAATGCTTGCTGGGGGTCTGTTTACATGGGACTGCTTCTCAGGGATCTAAGTGGGTAGAGGAACATATTGCTTACATGGGACTGCTTGCTGGGGGTTTGTGGGGGGACTGCTTGCTGGAAGTCTGTTTACATGGGACTGCTTCTCAGGGATCTCAGTGGGTAGAGGAACATAATGCTTACATGGGACTGCTTGCTGGGGTTTGGGGGGGACTGCTTGCTGGAGGTCTGTTTACATGGGACTGCTCTCAGGGATCTCAGTGGTAGAGGAACATAATGCTTACATGCTGCTGCTGGGGTCTGATGCTTACATGGGACTGCTTCTCCGGGATCTCAGTGCTAGGGGAACATAATGATTACATGGGACTGCCTGCTGGGGGTCTGCAGGGGCCATGATGCTACATGGGACTGCTTCTAGGGATCTCAGTGGGTAGAGGAACATAATGCTTACATGGGACAGCTTGCTGGGGGTTTGGGGGGGACTGCTTGCATGAGGTCTGTTTACATGGGACTGCTTCTCAGGGATCTCAGTGGGTAGAGGAACATAATGCTTACATGGGAACTGGCTTGTGTGGGTGCTAATGCTTACATGGGACTGCTTCTCGGGGATTCTCAGTGCTAGGGAACATAATGTTACATGGGACTGCCTGCTGGGGTCTGCAGGGGCCATGATGCATACATGGACTGCTTCTTAGGATCTCAGTGGTAGAGAACATAATCTTACATGGGCAGCTTGCTGGGGTCTGCGGGGCATGTACATGGACTGCTCTCGGATAGAGTGGTAGGGAACATAATGCTTACTGGGGCTGAGGTGCATGATCTACATGACGTTATGTAGGAACATAATGCTACATGGGACTGCTTACTGGGGTCTGTGAGGTGCACGATGCTACATGGCGTTGAGGGGAACAACTACATGTGACTTGTTGCTGAGTTGGGTGCTAGGAACATAACTTGCATGGACTGCTGCTGAGGTCTTCGGGGCATGATCTTACATGGACGTTCCAGGAAAGTGGGTACGGGAACATAATGCTTACTGGGGGTCTGTGAGGTGCATGATGCTACATGGGACTGTTGAGTGGGTAGGGGAACATAATGCTTACATGGGACTGCTTACTGGGGTCTGTGAGGTGCACGATGCTACATGGGACTGTTGAGTGGGTAGGGGAACATAATGCTTACATGTGACTGCTTGTTTGCTGGAGGTCTGTGGGAGTGGCTAGGGGAACATAATGCTTACATGGGACTGCTTGCTGCTTACATGGGACTGCTTGTTTGCTGGGGGCCTGCGGCAGTGGCTAGGGAACATAATGCTTACATGGGACTGCTTGCTGGGGTCTGTGGGGGCATGATGCTTACATTGGGATGCTGCTTGCTAGGGATTTGCATGGGTAGGTGGGCAAGTTCTTTGCAGTTACTTGCATGGGGCTGCTGCTTGATAGGGATCTGCGTGGGTAAGGTGGCATGATGCTTGCATGGGGCTGCTGCTTGCTCCATGGGGATCTGAGTGGTTAGAGGAGCATAATGCTTGCATGGGGCTGCTGCTTGATGGGGATCTGTGTGGGTACGGGGCCATGATGCACGCATGGGGCCGATCTGCATGGGTAGGGGGGCATGATGCTTGCATGGGGCTGCTGCTTGATGGGATCTGCATGGGTAGGGGGGCATGATGCTCGCATGGGTCTGCTGCTTGATGGGGATCTGCGTGGGTAGAAGGACATGATGCTCGCATGGAGATGCTGCTTGAAGGGGATCTGCTTGGGTAGAAGGGCATGATGCTCGCATGGGGATCTGCGTGGGTAGGGGGCCATGATGCTTGCATGGGGCTGATCTGCGTGGGTAGGGGGGCATGATGCTTGCATGGGGGTGCTGCTTGATAGGATCTGTGTGGGTAGAGGGGCATGATGCTCGCATGGGGGTGCTGCTTGATAGGATCTGCGTGGGTAGAGGGGCATGATGCTCGCATGGGGCCTATTATACCAAAAGAGCCATTTGTGAAGGTGGCTCTTATCCCCTACTCCCCAGGGACCTCCTACTTTGTTCCTCAAAAGCGGCCTCGGCACCTGCGCAGATCTCTCAGCTCTCGGGCATCTCACATGGTTCGAATCTGGCACCTGCGGAAACAGCGTGACTGCGCCTGTTCCCTCCTTGCCAGATTCCCAGCCATGCAGTCTGTATCTATTCTAATAAAACCCTAAGCCAGCTTCCGTCAGTATGTCATCGAAATGACGTCCCATTCAGACGGAAGCCGACTGTATCCCTAAGCAAGATGGCCGACCGTTAGCGAGAGCGGGGCTAATACTGCCTCACTCTCGCCATCGGCGGACCCTCCTGCGCCCCCGCTCCTCCGGCCCCGATCCGCTCTTCCTGCCCCCCGCGGCCCCCCCCTCCCTCTGCCCCACTGCTCCCCGTGGCCCCACTCACCCTGCCCCCCCCCCACTCCTCAATGATGATAAAGATAAAAAAAAAGCCGAAAAGGATACTTAGAAGACAGATGGAGCGCGGCTGCGGAGGGTAAGTATCCTTATGGGCTTTTTTTATTGTTATCACCATTGAGGAGCAGGGGAGTAAGGGCAGCAGAGGGAGGGGGGCCACGGGGAGAGAGGGGGGCAGGAGGAGCGCCTACATCCTGCAAAAACCCTCCCGGCTCCGTCCAGCTTCCCCATCCTGCGTCCCCCGCTCCCCCCCATCCTGCGGCTCCCACCCCGGCTCCCCCCATCCTGCTTCCCCCGGCTCCCCCTCCCCCATCCTGCGGCACCCCCCCCCCCCGGCTCTCCCCATCCTGCATCTCTCCCCATCCTGCATCTCTCCCCATCCTGCATCTCTCCCCATCCTGCATCTCTCCCCATCCTGCGTCTCTCCCCATCCTGCGTCTCCCCCCCCCCCCCCCTGCGTCTCCCCCCCATCCTGCGCCTGCCCCCACATCCTGCGTCTCCCCCCCCATCCTGCGTCCCCCCCCCCCATCCTGCGTCTCCTCCCCCACCCATCCTGCGTCTCCTCCCCCACCCATCCTGCGTCTCCTCCCCCACCCATCCTGCGTCTCCTCCCCCCCCCATCCTGCGTCTCCTCCCCCCCCATCCTGCGTCTCCTCCCCCACCCATCCTGCGTCTCCTCCCCCACCCATCCTGCGTCTCCTCCCCCACCCATCCTGCGTCTCCTCCCCCACCCATCCTGCGTCTCCTCCCCCACCCATCCTGCGTCTCCTCCCCCACCCATCCTGCGTCTCCTCCCCCACCCATCCTGCGTCTCCTCCCCCACCCATCCTGCGTCTCCTCCCCCACCCATCCTGCGTCTCCTCCCCCCCCATCCTGCGTCTCCTCCCCCACCCATCCTGCGTCTCCTCCCCCCCCATCCTGCGTCTCCTCCCCCCCATCCTGCGTCTCCTCCCCCCCCATCCTGCGTCTCCCCCCCCATCCTGCGTCTCCTCCCCCCCCATCCTGCGTCTCCTCCCCCCCCATCCTGCGTCTCCTCCCCCCCCATCCTGCGTCTCCCTCCCCCCCCATCCTGCGTCTCCCTCCCCCCCCATCCTGCGTCTCCCTCCCCCCCCATCCTGCGTCTCCCTCCCCCCCCATCCTGCGTCTCCCTCCCCCCCCATCCTGCGTCTCCCTCCCCCCCCATCCTGCGTCTCCCTCCCCCCCATCCTGCGTCTCCCTCCCCCCCCATCCTGCGTCTCCACCCCCCCATCCTGCGTCTCCACCCCCCCATCCTGCGTCTCCACCCCCCCATCCTGCGTCTCCCCCCCCCATCCTGCGTCCCCCCTCTCCATCCTGCGTACACCCCCCCCCCCCCCCATCCTGCGTCTTCCCCCCCGGCTCCCCTCATCCTGCCCACCGCGCTGCTGCACTGACCAGTGAGCCACCGTGCACTCTGCTAACCACTGAGCCACTGCGCACTCTGCTAACCACTGACCCCTGTATACTCTGCTAAGCACTCTGCTGCGGGCAGGAGTGAACCGTGGAACAGCAGCCGGGTGTGGGCAGGAGGGGCCCCCTCTTGCCCTCACCGAGCCGCTGTTCCCCGGCCCCCTCCTGCCGGCACCAAGCCGCTGTCCCCGAGCCCCCTCCTGCCTGCACCCGTCCGCTCTTCCCCGGCCCCCTCCTGCCTGCACCCGCCCGCTCTTTCCTGGCCCCCTACTGCCTGCACCCGGCCCCCTCCTGCCCGCTGTGCCCTGGCCCTCTCCTGACCGCACCCGCCCGCTGTCCCCTCCTGGACTCTGGCACCACTGCTCACTGGTACCGTTGCACACCGATACTGCTGTAGGTATCTACTATATAATTGTCTACTTTTGTCTGTTTGTCTGTAACGCAAATCCTGCGTTGCTGGTCGCAGGCGGCTGGCCTGACCAATCAATCAGCAACAGGGACAGTTTGCCCGCAAATTGGCGCGGCATTTCAACCACGCTTTGCTGATTCGTTGCGCCCGGCCGGTTTCCTTGCCAGCAATCAGCGATATTGGTTCAGGATTTAAACCCAGCTTCCCTTTGCATTATTCTTAAATCTTCATAAATAAACTACATACATATTCTAGAATACACGATGCGTTAGAATCGGACCAACATCTAGTACAGCATAAGATCACTCTGGGCGGGATCTGGTGCCTACGTGATACCATCTGACCTCAGCTTCCAGGCAGAGCTCACGAAGATGCCCAAGAGCTGAGAGATCTGCATCACTCGCAAGGAACAGAGTAGGAGGTTCCCGGAGGTGGGGTAACAGCAGCGAGGGGTTTAGGTCCTGGGAGAGGAGTATACCTCCCGGACCTAAAATAATTTCTCATAAAGTGATTATTTTGGTGTCCGGGTGGGTAGGGGGACAAGAGCCACATTTACTCCTTCACTAAATGCAGCATAGGCACTGCTGGAGGTGGCTTTTAGTTTAATAGGCCCTGTGTGGTGACAGGTTCCCTTTAAAACTTTTTTCTTATTAATAGTATTGGGGGGCGCAGGACTCTGTGTTTCTGCTCGGCCACCAGGAAGTTTGAAACTACATAAAAAAAGTTGGCTCCACTTTTCGGGCCGTGTTCTGTCCTCGGACTCTGCGGATCAATTTTAGCCTTGTTTCTATAGGAGTCATGCACAACTTGTATCGAGTGTTTCTGCATGATTTATTATTTTTTTTCTGTTCTAGGTATTGTGGATTTCCCCCATCTACAGCAGGGTCACTGTGGAGAACATTTCATCACTGCTCGTCTCTACGATCCAAGTGAGGCCGTTGAAGAGGTGACACTGTGGAGCCTGATAATGTCAGATGAGTATAATCACTGCAAACAACCCTCCCTCTCTCTATCTCTTAGCTTGCTAGGGTTTGCTGTCTTGGGGTCTCTCGCCCTTCTATTTTCTTTTGGGCAAGCTTTCTCCCCTCCTCCTCCTTTTCCGCCTTCTCCCCCCTCCTCCTCCTCCTTTTCCGCCTTCTCCCCCCTCCTCCTCCTCCTTTTCCGCCTTCTCCCCCCTCCTCCTTTTCCGCCTTCTCCCCCCTCCTCCTCCTTTTCCGCCTTCTCCCCCCTCCTCCTCCTCCTTTTCCGCCTTCTCCCCCCTCCGCCTCCTCCTTTTCCGCCTTCTCACCCCTCCTCCTCTCCTCTTTTCCGCCTTCTCCCCCTCCTCCTTTTCCGCCCTTCTCCGCTCCCTCCTCCTTTTCCTCCCTTCTCCGCTCCTTTTCCGCCCTTCTCCGCTCCCTCCTCCTTTTCCGCCCTTCTCCGCTCCCTCCTCCTTTTCCACCCTTCTCCGCTCCCTCCTCCTTTCCGCCCTTCTCCGCTCCCTCCTCCTTTTCCGCCCTTCTCCGCTCCCTCCTCCTTTTCCTCCTTTCTCCGCTCCCTCCTCCTTTTCCGCCCTTCTCCGCTCCCTCCTCCTTTTCCACCCTTCTCCGCTCCCTCCTCCTTTCCGCCCTTCTCCGCTCCCTCCTCCTTTTCCCGCCCTTCTCCGCTCCCTCCTCCTTTTCCGCCCTTCTCCGCTCCCTCCTCCTTTTCCGCCCTTCTCCCCCCTCCTCCTTTTCCGCCCTTCTCCGCTCCCTCCTGCCTTTTCCGCCCTTCTCCGCTCCCTCCTGCCTTTTCCGCCCTCCTCCGCTCCCTCCCGCCTTTTCCGCCCTTCTCCGCTCCCTCCCGCCTTTTCCGCCCTTCTCCGCTCCCTCCCGCCTTTTCCGCCCTTCTCCGCTCCCTCCCGCCTTTTCCGCCCTTCTCCGCTCCCTCCCGCCTTTTTCCGCCCTTCTCCGCTCCCTCCCGCCTTTTCCGCCCTTCTCCGCTCCCTCCTGCCTTTTCCGCCCTTCTCCGCTCCCTCCTGCCTTTTCCGCCCTTCTCCGCTCCCTCCTGCCTTTTCCGCCCTTCTCCGCCCCCTCCTGCCTTTTCCGCCCCCTCCTGCCTTTTCCGCCCTTCTCCGCCCCCTCCTGCCTTTTCCGCCCTTCTCCGCTCCCTCCTGCCTTTTCCGCCCTTCTCCGCTCCCTCCTGCATTTTCCGCCTTTTTCCGCCCCATCCTCCTCCGCCTTTCTCCACCCTCCTCCTCCTTATATTTCCATCTTTCTCGCATTCGCTCCCTCCCCTTTCTCCGATTTAAATTTTTTGCAGCCACCAGGTCACCTTGCTGGTTTCCTCACAGGCACCTCCTGGGCTCTGGTCATTTCACATATTCTTCTCTGGGGACATTGGACCTCTGGTGTTATCTGGACGGCTCAAATGGACACTACCTTCCTGTTGCCACCACATCTCATGGCTACAAGATTGCATGTCCGCGAGTTGCAGAAGATATACCTGCGCTCGTGTCTTCTCCAATGTATTAAACGATAAATGTTATCATAAATACAGAAATCAGATATTTCAACTGAAGCGCAGGGAACTTGGGTCCAAAAGGATTTTGCTTTCATTGTAACTTATCTCAGACGTCACTTGTTTATATATTGATTTCTAAATTTCATTGTTCTATATTTGTATAAAAATATGTATAACTTTCTCCTTTTTGTTACAATTATTTTATATATTTGATATAATAAAACTGTTTTGAGAGCAATGGGCAGAATTTTCATTTCTATAATCGGTGGCGTATCTAGGGGGGGGGGGGGCACTGGTGGGACATCTGCCCTGGGCACAGCAGGCAGGGGGGCACCGTTGGGCCTTTTGATGCATCGCCCGAGATATCTTCCTGCCGGCTGCATATGTTGCCTTCCCCCCCATAGTAGGAGCCAGCTATTCTCTGACACGTCGTCAGCTGCCAGTGGGTCAGAGAAACTGCCACATGCTGGTTTCCTGCAATCCGTTTTACAAGTGTCAAGACATTGATCTCAGGGAGACCAGTTCAAGAAAACACTGCGGGCAGCCGGCTAAAGCGCTCAACACAGTGAATTCCTTGGCCCATTGCCCCCTGGGAATTTTGAATATGCCAATTGAGTCTGTGGAGCCTCGATTAGGAGTCTCAAGACAGGACTAGCCAGATCTTCCTCTAGTGAAGGACCTAGCCATGATAACCACCATATTAAGTGGCCCTTTGAGTCAATATCCAGCTCATTACAAGCTTAAAGATATGACCAGGGAATACCAAGGCCAGGTATCCATCCACAGACAGCTGTTTCGGGGTGTTGCCCCTCATCAGTGTGGAGTAGGATTCTGGCTAGGTGGGAGCAATTTGTTGGTCTACTAGGCATTGCTCCCACCTAGCCAGAATCCTACTCCACACTGATGAGGGGCAACACCCCGAAACAGCTGTCTGTGGACGGATACCTGGCCTTGGTATTTCCTGGTCATATCTTTAAGCTTGTAATGAGCTGGATATTGACTCAACCACCATATTAAGTGGCCCTTTATCATGGCTAGGTCCTTCACTAGAGGAAGATCTGGCTAGTCCTGTGTTGAGACTCCTAATCGAGGCTCCACAGACTCAATGTGCATACTCTGTACATTGGAAGCAGCACACTTTTACCGGCAGTCCAGGTCAGGGAGACCTCAGCAACGTGATCAGGTCAGTTGACAGTGCCTGCAGAGGTGACATAAGGATGGTGTAAAGCCCTCCATACAGGAGCTGAAGACACTGTTTCTCCCCCCCCCCCCTCCCTTTTCTGTAATGTAATCACTGAAAAGGAGAGAGGGTAGGGAGTGTGGGGGCGATATATGTGAAACAAACAGGAAGGAGGAGGTGGGTGAAGAGTATGTGAATCAAACGGAGGGAGAGGGTGACGTGCTTATTAAAAATCAGAAAGTAATTAAAAAAAATGTGTGGCCGAAAATATTATCAATACAACTCGTCACGCACATAATAAAGCCCTTACATGACTATTTTGGCACATTTACAGAAAAAGCAGAGCTCTCAATATAAGGCAATGCAAAATGTGAACCAAATCAAAGACACAGCGTTTCTTCGTTTGTGTAATAGCAGCCAAACATAAAAATAAGATCTAAATCTGGTATTGCTGTGATTGCACCGATCCAAGAATAAAGCCGTGTAATCACCTACACCGCACAGTATAAATTAAATAAAAGCAATTCTTGACCTGCTGTCGATTTATTTTTCCTCCTAAAGATCTTACTAATGGCCACTTTACACGTCCCGATATCGGCGTCCAACTCCGATAAAATGTCACGTGGTTTGTGCATTGGCCCGATATCGTTCGTACGTTGTATGATGTAAATGTCCAATACGATGCACGAACGATGCCAAAACGATATCGGGGAAAAATTAGCCTGGTCTCCAACGGCCCGATATTGGATGGACAATGTGGCCGGATCGTGCTGTGTAAAAGCCCAACAACGATGTGGAGTACAACTTCTCCTATTCTCTCCCATGTTAAATGGTCGTTCCTGGGTCGGCTGTACAAGGGGGCGTACACATTGCAGTGGCGTTGCCTGCCGATATCGCGCTGTGTAACATCTCCTATGCGATCTTGGAATTCTGCCAGAAAAAGAGCGCTCCCACGGCGTTGTATTCAATATCGGACCGATGTTGGGACGTGTAAAGTGGCCATTAGGCTCGGCTCGCACTTATCTTGTGCTAAACGCTGATCACTTACACCAGGGATTATGTGTAAACATTTGAAATGCTTTGTCCAGTGTCTCCCCCTGCCTCATTAAAGGGCATTTTCCATAAGGGATTCTGTCTGAATAGTGTCTGGCTTATGATCCGACAGTGTCCCTATTTTTAAGCACAAAAGAGCAGGTGACCACAGGTTTGAGTCTGGAGCAAAGCTGTCGCCTCATTAGTAAATGGATCCACCTTGAGTTTCATATGAACCGTGTGTTTCAGATATATAGGACGTGCTTAGCTTAGAGCACTGAATACATGTGAACTGATGCAAAATGTTATCTAAGGCCGGTTTTACATCACGATTTTGAGGCGTCAGAGTGTATCAGTTTCAAAACAGATGCGATTTGTGCTCCCATGTAGGCCTATGGGCTCGGATTGTGCTCGGATGTGTCCTTTTTGCCATCCGATTTAAGCAGCCTTCCGATTTATTCACGGAGCCAAAATCACAGCTTGCTGCAATTTTGGTGTCCGTGACTAAAATTGGACACCACGGATCCGTGACAGATCCGTGATGGCCCATAGGGCTACACAATGGGAGCCTATGGACATCAGATCCGATGTCAGCTCCGTGATTTATGTACTGAGCCTGCCCAGAGGCAGTGCCCAGTACATAACCCTGCCTGTCCCTGTCGCTCCCCGTCTGTCCCTCTTCTATCTCTGCTCCCCCTATCCTCTCCCCCCTGTCTTATTCCCTGTCCTCTTCCCTCCGGTATCTAAAAAATAAAAAAATCCTCCCAGAGGATACATTAGTGACTGTCGCATGGAGCCGGCGGAAGGTAATGTATCCTCTGGGAGGATTTATTTTTTAGATACCGGAGGGGAGAGGATAGGGGTGATGACAGGGGGGAGCAGGCATAAAAGAGGGACAGATAGAGAAGATGCAGGAGAACAGGATCCACATGCATCCTGCATCAAATTGGAAACGGATGGCTATTTGCCATCCGATTGCAGGGATCCGTGGGGATCCTGTCAAAACACGGATCCCCACGGACAGCCAGAAATCGTGATGTGAAACCGGCCTTATGGTGAGAAAAATGATGGGTAATTAAGCTAATGAATATTCACCTTCTTGAGAATGAGTGTAGATCAATATGGTTGAGATTTCTTCAAGGATGAGTGGGTTTGTGGAGTGGGGGTAGTGTATTAGGAAAGGAGAGGGAAGAGAAAGTCAGTAGATTGAGGTCGGACAGGTAGAGGGGTGGGTTGGAGAGGTTAGTGAAGGAACATAGGCGGGGGAATATGAGGTTGAGTGTGTGGCCATCTTTATGAGTGGCAGAGGAGGACCATTGAGAGAGCCAAAAAGGATGCAGTGAGTGATAGAAGTTTAGAGGCAGCAGGGTGGGGAGTGTCAATAGGGATGTTGAAGTCGCCCATGATGGTAGTGGGGATGTCTGCAGAGAGGAAGTGGAGTAGCCAGGTGGTGAAGTAGTCAAGAAAAGTGGAGAATGATCCTGGGGGGGTGGTAGATAACAGCTAACTGAAGTTTGCAGGGGGAGTAGATACGACAGAGTGTACCTTCAAAGAGGGGAGAATAGCAGAGAGTGGCAGTGGGATTGGGGTACAGGACCAATTGTCAGACAGAAGTAAGCCCATCCCTCCATGCTTGTTGCTAGGGCGGGGGGTATGAGAGAGACTGAGTCCACTATAGGAAAGTGCAGCTGAGGAGGCTGCATCGGGGTGAGCCAGGTTTCAGTTATGCCAATGAATGAGAGATTGTTAGTGGTGAAGAGGTTGTGGATGTAAGAGAGTTTGTTGCAGATGGAGCGAGTGTTCCATAGTGATCCAGGTAGAGGGATTGGGGGAGCTGGGGCTGGTCGAATGGGTATAAGGTTATTAAGGTTGCGGAGTTTAGAGTTGGAGTGTGGGTATCGGTTAAAAGTAACTGGAGATGTGATGAGGGGTCCAGGATTTGGAAATATGTCATCAGCAAGTAGGAGAAACAGGGAGAGGGTCAGATGGGGGGTAGGAGAGGTTACGTGCATGTTTGGAGACAAAGGATTGTATGTTGTATGAGAAGAAATAGTTCTGTGGAGGAGGTGAGGTGGCTGGGCAGGATAGAGGGAGAGAGTATTCATTACTGGGTGGATGGATAAATGGAGTTAGTATGAAAAGAAGAAGTATAGGGGTGAGGGTAAAAATAAGAGGAAACATAGTTGACAGTAACTATGTACTGCAGCACGTAACTATGTACTGCAGCACGTAGTGATGAGGTGCAGCAGGGGTGAGAAGCAGCCATGGGAGCAGATGCTGCCAGGGATCAGATGCAGTGAGAGATGTGTGGTAGCGATGAAGTTGTGTCAAGTCAGGACCAAGTCTATAACACATAGGGATGAGGTATGGCACGGGATGAGATGCAGACAGGGGTCTGATGTAGCCAGGGATTAAATGCAGTGGAAGGATGTGTGATGGTGATGAAGTTGTGCAAAGTCAGGACTGCATGCGCAAGTGCAGCCAGGGATCTGATGCAGTCAGGGATTAGATGCAGCCAGGAGTCAGATGCAGCTAGGGATCAGGTGCAACCAGGGATCAGATGCAGACAGGGGTCAGGTGCAGCTAGGGATCAGATGCAGCCAGGGGTCTGGTATAGCCAGGGATCAGATGTAGCCGGGGATCAGGTGTGGCCGGGGATCAGATGCAGCTGGGGGTCAGCAGCAGCAAGAGATGAGCGGTGGTGATGAATCAATGCCAGGGTGTAGGCTGTTGGCGTTGTGCTGCTGGTGCAGTCATTCGGCAGGGGCAGGTGCGTGGCAAGCCTGTCGGCTTGTACTGTAAGGTGCTTCCCTGGGCCTGTGTCTTTGGTGCAGGGACAGGGATGTAGGAGATAGGAGGGGTCGTGGCCAGAGCTAAGAAGCTCCGGGATGCAGAGGTAGTAGTATAAGTGGACGGGCCAGTATAGAGGTACAGCCGAGGCGGGCCATTACTGAAGATGAACGGAACTGCCAAGACAGGCCGGGGAGCAGACTGGAAGCGGGGGACCCGCTTGCGGCCATCACAGTTGCGGCTGGGAAGGGGTTCGGCAGGTTTGGGCGGTGCTTGCCAGGGGGGTCCAGTGACTTCTCGGCCCGGAGGTTGGTGGATGGGCTTCTGTCAGGGATAGATGTAGGCTGGCGGCCTTAAGATGGGGGGGGGGACGGTACCTGCAGAGTGGTCTTCAGTGGCCTCATGAACTACCCAGAGGAAAAGGGGCACAGCTATGTGTGCCTCAGTGGTGCCCCAACGAGATAGGGCTACGATAGAGGCGATGAGAGGTGCCATATTTGTGGGATGGTAGAGATTAGGGCAGGATGGTAGGAGCCCTGTGGCACACGTGCCTCTCATACCGCGGCCATATTGATACTTTTATTTAGCAGCTATGCAAACTCCCTTAGTATGTCTTATTTTCAGGGTATGTCTTAATTTCGGGGAAATAGGGTAGATTCTCCAGCTTCTCCATGGAGTGCACGCTTGCCATTCCCGCATGCTGCAGTGTGATGACCTCATCACGGTGCTGCACACTGGGCCGCGGAACGACTATGTTTTCCAGACGCAATTAAAGGTAAAGTGCCAGTCCTCCGGCGGCCATAGGACTGCCTTGGGACTGGCCAGGGCAGACTGCCGTGCAGTGACAGAGATATACATCCACGGGGACACACATCCATGTGAAGCAGGCGCTGGGGTCAGGGGTTGGCGGGCCTGGTCATGACCCTTATGAGCCCGATCGTTACGTCCTGCCTGGAAGGAGCTCATACATCCAGATGTAGTCACTAATATGTACCAGGAAGCAGCCCCCACTGTGTAGTGTCTTAAGTGGTGAACCAGCTAGAGACTGTATGGCCTGCAGTAAGGACCTGGAAGGAGACCATACATTCTGATGTAGCCACTAGTATACACCTGCAAGGAGCCTGTATTCTGTAGTGTCTTCAGTAGTGAACCAGCTAGACTGTATAGGCTTCAGTCAGGACCTGGAAGGAGCTTGTATTCTCTACTGTATAGGCTACAGTCAGGACCTGCAATTAGCCTGTACTCTCTAGCGTGTGCATTAGTGAAGCTGCTAGACAGTATGGGCTGCAGTCAGGACCTGCAAGGAGCCTGTACATTCTGATGTAACCACTAATATATACCTGGAAGGAGCCTGTATTCTCTAGTGTCTTCAGTTGTAAAGAAGCTAGACAGTATGGGCTGCAGTCAGGACCTGTATGGAGCCTGTATTGTCTACTGTATAGGCTGCAGTCAGGACCTGCAATTAGCCTGTACTCTCTAGCGTGTGCATTAGTGAAGCTGCTAGACTGTATAGGCTGCAGTCAGGACCTGGAAGGAGCCTGTATTCTCTACTGTATAGGCTGCAGTCAGGACCTGCAATTAGCCTGTATTCTCTAGTGTCTTCATTAGTGAAGCAGCTATACAGTATGGGCTGCAGTCAGGACCTGGAAGGAGCCTGTATTGTCTACTGTATAGGCTGCAGTCAGAACCTGCAATTAGCCTGCACTCTCTAGCGTGTGCATTAGTGAAGCTGCTAGACTGTATAGGCTGCAGTCAGGACCTGGAAGGAGCCTGTATTGTCTACTGTATAGGCTGCAGTCAGGACCTGCAATTAGCCTGTACTCTCTAGCGTGTGCATTAGTGAAGCTGCTAGACTGTATAGGCTGCAGTCAGGACCTGGAAGGAGCCTGTATTCTCTACTGTATAGGCTGCAGTCAGGACCTGCAATTAGCCTGTACTCTCTAGTGTCTTCATTAGTGAAGCAGCTATACAGTATGGGCTGCAGTCAGGACCTGGAAGGAGCCTGTATTCTCTACTGTATAGGCTGCAGTCAGGACCTGCAATTAGCCTGTACTCTCTAGCGTGTGCATTAGTGAAGCTGCTAGACAGTATGGGCTGCAGTCAGGACGTGCAAGGAGCCTGTACATTCTGATGTAACCACTAATATATACCTGGAAGGAGCCTGTATTCTCTAGTGTCTTCAGTTATGAAGCTGCTAGACAGTATGGGCTGCAGTCAGGACCTGGATGGAGCCTGTATTGTCTACTGTATAGGCTGCAGTCAGGACCTGCAATTAGCCTGTACTCTCTAGCGTGTGCATTAGTGAAGCTGCTAGACTGTATAGGCTGCAGTCAGGACCTGTATGGAGCCTGTATTGTCTACTGTATAGGCTGCAGTCAGGACCTGCAATTAGCCTGTACTCTCTAGCGTGTGCATTAGTGAAGCTGCTAGACTGTATAGGCTGCAGTCAGGACCTGGAAGGAGCCTGTATTGTCTACTGTATAGGCTGCAGTCAGAACCTGCAATTATCCTGTACTCTCTAGCGTATTCATTAGTGAAGCTGCTAGACTGTATAGGCTGCAGTCAGGACCTGGAAGGAGCCTGTATTGTCTACTGTATAGGCTGCAGTCAGGACCTGCAATTAGCCTGTACTCTCTAGCGTGTGCATTAGTGAAGCTGCTAGACTGTATAGGCTGCAGTCAGGACCTGGAAGGAGCCTGTATTCTCTACTGTATAGGCTGCAGTCAGGACCTGCAATTAGCCTGTACTCTCTAGCGTATTCATTAGTGAAGCAGCTATACAGTATGGGCTGCAGTCAGGACCTGGAAGGAGCCTGTATTCTCTACTGTATAGGCTGCAGTCAGGACCTGCAATTAGCCTGTACTCTCTAGCGTGTGCATTAGTGAAGCTGCTAGACAGTATGGGCTGCAGTCAGGACCTGCAAGGAGCCTGTACATTCTGATGTAACCACTAATATATACCTGGAAGGAGCCTGTATTCTCTAGTGTCTTCAGTTGTAAAGAAGCTAGACAGTATGGGCTGCAGTCAGGACCTGTATGGAGCCTGTATTGTCTACTGTATAGGCTGCAGTCAGGACCTGCAATTAGCCTGTACTCTCTAGCGTGTGCATTAGTGAAGCTGCTAGACTGTATAGGCTGCAGTCAGGACCTGTATGGAGCCTGTATTGTCTACTGTATAGGCTGCAGTCAGGACCTGCAATTAGCCTGTACTCTCTAGCGTGTGCATTAGTGAAGCTGCTAGACTGTATAGGCTGCAGTCAGGACCTGGAAGGAGCCTGTATTCTCTACTGTGTAGGCTGCAGTCAGGACCTGCAATTAGCCTGTACTCTCTAGTGTCTTCATTAGTGAAGCAGCTATACAGTATGGGCTGCAGTCAGGACCTGGAAGGAGCCTGTATTGTCTACTGTATAGGCTGCAGTCAGGACCTGCAATTAGCCTGTACTCTCTAGCGTGTGCATTAGTGAAGCTGCTAGACTGTATAGGCTGCAGTCAGGACCTGGAAGGAGCCTGTATTGTCTACTGTATAGGCTGCAGTCAGGACCTGCAATTAGCCTGTACTCTCTAGCGTGTGCATTAGTGAAGCTGCTAGACTGTATAGGCTGCAGTCAGGACCTGGAAGGAGCCTGTATTCTCTACTGTATAGGCTGCAGTCAGGACCTGCAATTAGCCTGTACTCTCTAGTGTCTTCATTAGTGAAGCAGCTATACAGTATGGGCTGCAGTCAGGACCTGGAAGGAGCCTGTATTCTCTACTGTATAGGCTGCAGTCAGGACCTGCAATTAGCCTGTACTCTCTAGCGTGTGCATTAGTGAAGCTGCTAGACAGTATGGGCTGCAGTCAGGACGTGCAAGGAGCCTGTACATTCTGATGTAACCACTAATATATAGCTGGAAGGAGCCTGTACTCTAGTGTCTTCAGTTATGAAGCTGCTAGACAGTATGGGCTGCAGTCAGGACCTGGGTGGAGCCTGTATTGTCTACTGTATAGGCTGGAGTCAGGACCTGCAATTAGCCTGTATTCTCTAGCGTGTGCATTAGTGAAGCTGCTAGACAGTATGGGCTGCAGTCAGGACCTGCAAGGAGCCTGTACATTCTGATGTAACCACTAATATATAACTGGAAGGAGCCTGTATTCTCTAGTGTCTTCAGTTGTAAAGAAGCTAGACAGTATGGGCTGCAGTCAGGACCTGTATGGAGCCTGTATTGTCTACTGTATAGGCTGCAGTCAGGACCTGCAATTAGCCTGTACTCTCTAGCATGTGCATTAGTGAAGCTGCTAGACTGTATGGGCTGCAGTCAGGACCTGCAAGGAGCCCATACATTCTGATGTAACCACTAAAATATACCTGGAAGAAGCCTGTACTCTCTAGCGTCTTCATTAGTAAAGCAGCTATACAGTATGGGCTGCAGTCAGGACCTGCAAGGTGCCGATACATTCTGATGTAACCAATAATATATACCTGCAAGCAGCCTGTATTCTCTAGCGTCTTCAGTAGTGAGGGTGCTAGACTGTATAGGCTGAAGTCAGGACCTGCAAGCAGCCTGTATTCTCTAGCATCTTCAGTAGTGAGGGTGCTAGACTGTACAGGCTGAAGTCAGGACCTGCAAGCAGCCTGTATTCTCTAGCATCTTCAGTAGTGAGGGTGCTAGACTGTACAGGCTGAAGTCAGGACCTGCAAGCAGCCTGTATTCTCTAGACTCAACCATACACACACAGAGGAGCTCCTCCGCCGAATCCTCTCACGGAACAAAAAGCAGCTGTGGAGACCCCGTCTCTTCCGGTGACGTCCCTCCCTCCTGTCATCACTGCGCTCCAGCCTCTTCCCGCTCAGTGCGCGCGCTGCTCGTCACACAAGATGGCGGCGGTTTGAATTGCGAGCGTTAGTCACAGCAAATGATGGAGGAGGAGGAGGAGAGTACCGGAGCCTCAGAGAGCGGAGGACACAGCTCCGACATACGGTACAACACAGCCGAGGACACAGGAGGTAACCAGAGACACTGCCCTCCATCCATAGACCGAGCTCCCCTCACAACCGACGCTCCACCCATGGAGAGAGCTCCCCTCACAACCGAGACTGACGCTCCATCATTGAACCAGAGAGACGCTCCCATCACAACCGTGACTGGGGGAGACTGGCAGCTGTTAGAGAGACATTACCTGAGCATTGAGGGGCAGCTGGCCGAGAGACTTCTCCTGGGCAGCGATGGTCAGCTAGTGTCCAGACATCCTCCAGTCACCGAGGGGCAGCTGTCGGAGAGACATCAACCGGGCAGCGATGGTCAGCTAGTGTCCAGACATCCTCCAGTCAACGAGGGGCAGCTGTCGGAGAGACATCACCCAGCTAGCGATGGTCAGCTAGTGTCCAGACATCCTCCAGTCAACGAGGGGCAGCTGTCGGAGAGACATCAACCGGGCAGCGATGGTCAGCTAGTGTCCAGACATCCTCCAGTCACCGAGGGGCAGCTGTCGGAGAGACATCACCCGGCTAGCGATGGTCAGCTAGTGTCCAGACATCCTCCAGTCACTGAGGGGCAGCTGTCGGAGAGACATCAACCGGGCAGCGATGGTCAGCTAGTGTCCAGACATCTTCCAGTCACTGAGGGGCAGCTGTTGGAGAGACATCACCCAGCTAGCAATGGTCAGCTAGTGTCCAGACATCCTCCCGTCACTGATAGGCAGCTGTTGGAGACACCTGTCATCATAAGGACCAGAAGAGAGAATGCCCTGGGTTCTTACAGAGATGGGCTGATGTCTCTTCGAGAGGAGAGTGCCCAGTGTGGATATGAGCGGGCCTGGCACGCCATGTCAGGCTATGAGCAGGCTATGTCCTCCATATACGAGTGCTCCCCAATCTCGGGCTATGAGCGGCTGTCAGTGGAAAGGGCTCACACCATGAAGGACTTTGAGAAACAGATCACGGAGCTGAAGAAAGATAACTTCAACCTGAAGCTGCGGATCTACTTCTTGGAGGAGCAGGTGCAGCGGCGCTGCGATACCAGTAACGACGAGCTCCACCGCATGAACATCGAGCTAAAGGTGGAGGTGGAGAGCCTGAAGCACGACTACCAGGAGAAGCACAATCTGCTGGTCCGAGCCTCCAAAGCCATGGAAAGTCTGTCTGGGGAGCGCGACTTGGCCGTCCAGCGCCTACGTGAGGAGAACCTCAAACACCTGGAAGACATAGCGGTTGCTCACAACCATAAAATCCAGGTACTGCAAGCTGAAATGTCACGTGAGAAGGCTGAGCTGGAGAAGATGTGCCTGCTGCTCGACCAGGAGCGGATGAAGAGGTTCAGTGCTGAAGAACGATTGCTGGCGGTGAATGAGCAGTACACCAAGAGCGTCGCCATCCTGGAGGAGAGAGACTGGATTATAGAATGCCTGAATGACACCGTGCACTCCAAAGATTCCCTCATAGCCCAGCTAGAGAGGCAGAACGCCTCATCTCTGCCCTACGACGCCAAGAATGCCACACAGAACACAAGTCACCCCAGCCAAGAGAGCAATGGCGAAATATTACCAGCTCCTGCTGATCCAGTGTGTAACTCCGAAGATAAAGATGAGAACGTCAGCAAGTGGCAGCAAAAGATTAAAGAGATGGATGATCTGATCAACGAGCTGCAGCAGAAGTTAGATGCCAAAAAAGCTGAAGAAAAGAACTCTTTAAAAAGAGATAAAGCTATACAAGGCCTCACAATGACCTTGAAGAAGAAAACCAAAGAGAACGAGAAGCTCCAGAACCAGATTGAAAACTTGAATGCGGCTTTAACAAAAGCACAGGAAGAAGCCCTGCTCCAGAGTCTCAAGGAAAATATCCATCCCGACTACAAGAAGCTGATTTTCACACTCCGGGCTGAACAAGACATGTATAATCGGCTACTGATGTACGAGAGAGAGTCAGGAGGGCTCCAAAAAGAGCGGGAATCCATTGCTATGCTCCGTAGATGGCTGGAGGACAGTATTCAGGCGAACCAGGAACTCCGTAAGATGATGGAGGCCCAAATCATGGCCAAATATAAAGGAGATGACAGCATGTCGTTTCTTGGAGATCAGACCTCATACTTAAGCATTTGCCTTGATCACCTAGACCAAAATGAGTATTTCTTTGCTGGCGGTCCTCAGCGTGCAGCGATATCTAAAAATAACATGGACATTGGTGAAGCTGAAGAAGTGGTCAGAGAAGAAGCCGGTACCCAGACACAAAACCATAAGTCAGAGCTGTCATTCAGTGAGAGGAGCATGATAAAAGAAAAGGCCTATGGGAACAATGCCAAATCAGTCCAAAAAAACACAACGCCATCTCTACTGCTACCCAGACAGAGCTAAAGACCTCTGAAAATGCACCCCTCTCCATTATTCTTCATCAGAATTATCATTGACCCTACAACATGAGACATGATGTCCCATCACAGAGGACTCTCCAGACACCAAGTCACAGTAATGAAATTTATGGTTATAATCAAGGAAAGGTTTACAACTTCAGTCCAAACTGCCAAGAAATCCAGAATTCCCGTTCTGATAAAGTCTTCCCTGAACACAAAGCTCGTACTGAAGCTGCCAAAGAAAATTATCACCATTGTTTTGAGAAGGAAATACAATTAGAAGACAGACTCCTCGAAAAGATAAAATGTGCTGAAATGGAGAAGAGTTGCATGAAGAAAACGTGGTTGAGTTGTGTGACCAAGACCTGAGGTATCCTGCAGCGCAAGCGGCACAAAGTAAGATAAATAATTGCAGGACTGTAGAAGGGTTAATGCAAACAGAAAGTGAGAACGTGAATACAAATGTAAGTTGTAAGGAGTCTGACCTGAATAACATCAAGCACATAGAGGCTGCAGAACAAACCGTAAAAGAGCTAAAGACTGAGAATTCCCTACTGTCTGAACAGCTAAAACAAGCACAATTGGAGATTGAGAAATTCAAAGCTGGCGAAGAACTATTGAAAATGAAGGTTTCTGAATCTGACTTGTGTATCTCGAAGGAGAAGCAGAGAAAATCTGTAAAAGAAGCTGTACAGAATGAGCTAGAGGAAGAAAGTCACCGACTCTCCGAACAGCCAAAAGGAGCACAGACACCAACAGCAAGTGAAGACTTGATAAAACCTAAGGACTCTAAATCTGATTTATCCAATTCGTTATAGAGAACAGAGTGTGTACAGAGCAAGATCTGCAAGCTGAGAATCACCGGCTCTCTGAGAGTTAAAACTAGCACAGATGGAGATCAAGACACTCAAAGCCTATGAAGACTTACTAGATGAGTCGGACCCTGTACATGGTCTATCGGAGTCAAGCACGCTGCAGTCCACACACCGAGCTTTACTGAAAGACCTTCAGGAGGAAAATGACCGACCTCTTGACAGTTAGAACAAGCCCGAATGGAGATTGAGACTCTGAAAGCCAATCGAAGAACTATTAAGGTGTAAGGCCTCTGAAACTGACATTGGTAACCCCAAGAAAGAGGAGATAAAGTCGACAGAACGAGATCTACAAGCTGAGAATCTCCTGCTCTCCAAACAACTAAAACAAGCTCAAATGAAGATTGAGATACTAACAGCAAATGAATCAGTAAGACACAACACCGTTCCTAGTTTATCTGCTTCTGTCATAGATCAGATGGAGCCTACAGACCAGTCTCCGAAGAACGAGCTGCAGGTGGAGAATTACCAGCTTAAAGAACAATTAAAAACGGCACAAATGGAGATTGTGAAGCTTCTAGCTGAAAAAAGGTCAATGGACAGCAGCGACGACTCTCTGAAGCTTCATGGTTCAGACGCCGACGACGATCTCTCCGAACAGTCCTTGTTAGATAAAACAATCACTAACTCCATCAATGTTATCGAAGTCGATGCCACATCAGATTTTGGAGATGAAGGCTGTAGGCCCAGTGTAAACAGTGAGAATGCTGCCGCACTGCGCTGCCACCATGACAGTCACTGTACAGAGTGTGCCAACAACAGAGGTATTATTTCTCCGCCAACTTTGAATATAAAAAGAGCTTCCACCGTGCACCCCTCATCCAAGTTCACAATCGTGTCCTCGTCCAGAAGGTCGTATGAAGACGCCAGCTCGCTATCAAAATACGATCTATTAGTGCAGTCTCAGGCGAGAGAGCTCTCTCTTCAGAGGCAGAAAATCAAGGAGGGTCACAACCTCAGTGTTTTATGTTCCAAGAATTTCTACATCATCTTGAAAGCCTTTGAGAACCTATGCCCAGCCAGCACCTTGGACTCTAACATCAGTCTGAGATTTCAGGAGCAGATTACTCAGACTGTCGAGTGGCTGAAAGAGTTGGAGTACAAACTGAGTGACTCCTTCTATGGGGAGGAGGACGCCTACAGCGACCAGTCTGTCGATAGCTTGCTGTACACGCCATCACGCCTGGTCCCCGGACACAGAATGTGGGCTGATAAACATGGCTGCCACGTGCTGGGATTAGTCGAAGACTACAACGCTATACGAAAGCAAATTTTGGAAGCAAGGAGCGTCTTGCAGGAGATGGAGGCTTTCATTGATGATGGAGTACAGACTGCAGTTGTCAACATGACTGAGCACTTTGAGAATATATTTTTTGAGAAGCTTACTAGAACCAAGCAGTCGCTGGAGGAAGCAGGGAGTCTACTAAAGCTGCTGTGGAGAGTGTCCTTACCCTCACAGGTTCACAGCCCATACACCATCCACCAAGAGGAAGAGGCAAACCTCGAGATCACCCGACTCCGCAAGAGGGTTGTAGAGCAAGAGAAACTGTTGTCTGGCATGGTCAAGAGGGTCTACTCCGAGAGTCAGATGAAGGAGGACATTGAGAAACTCATCCTAGACCAATTGGCCATGACTCATGACATTTTAAAGAGAGCCAAGGGCAATCTAGAAGTCCAGGTGGTAGATAGGCCCCAGTAATATTATGCAAGTGCTGGTAAATTGACCACGACTTCTGGCTGCCATCCGCATAGATGTGCATAGATATCTAAGTATACTGCCATCTACTGTTTTATATATCATTTCCACCTGCCTCGTAGTAGATTGTGCGCTTTTATAATTTTATAGTCTGCGCTGTGTCTTCCTCAGTTGTAAAATATTTTACTTGTTAAATTCCTTGTAAAGTTTTAAGTTAATGGATCATATATGTGAAACAAAGAGTGTCGTTATAAGAATCGTTCTCTGCTTTATCCTTGCATTTCCACAAGAGGGCGCCACATGTACATCATTGGTGGTCGTGATACAGGAAACAGGCTGTGTGCACACGATCCTGAGGCACTGCAATTGGACTGCTCTGGACCTGCGGGTGCCTGCTGGGAGACCGCAACCACCCTGTACTCACCATGTGCAGTGGGTGCAGGGCGGCTTCCTTCTTGCTTGCAGCCGATAGTCAGCTCTTCCGACTCCGCAGTATGAAATTAACATGCTGCGAAGATGCAGAAGCGTGGCAACCGCACCACAGCTGGATGGGGTTTCTTGAAATTCCATCCACTATGCTGGTACTGTGCAATACGCTGCAATTTCTGATAGTGTGCACATATCCTTAGGGATTGTGAGGATTTTAGTGTTTTTGCCCCAGATTGTTCTGCGTAAAAGGTACAGGTTTATGTAAAATAAGCAAGCCAGCAAAGTCTATGCTGCGCTTTTTTTTTCCTGCAAAAAACTGCAGATTTTTCTGCAGCATGTCTATTCTTGAAGTGGCTTTTCCAGCTCTCCTACACAAATTCATTTACAAATTCGCAGGCACAATTCTGCACCAATTTTGCAATGGTGCATTTTGTGGCACAAGGTGCTGATTTGCTGCAGAAAATTTCGCAAGCAAATACTCAGCATTGGCACAGAACTTTACTGCAAAACAAGGGTGTCCCGAAAAATTCAACTTTTCCTAGAGGGCTGGTTTCACACTACTGGTTTTTGGAATCCGGAGGAATGTGGGTAAAACCTGCATCCCCTCTGACTCCCCCGCAATTGTAAAATATGATGCAACTGGCTACATCAGCACCCCAGTATTATCACTTATCCGGCATAATACCATGCGTGAGCATCCGTATCACCTTTTGTAGCTGGATCTGGTGGAAAATTACATACCCCTTAGTGGGTGTGTGATTTTAACTACGTTCTGGGCATGCTCAGTTGAAAAAAAAGCCTGATCTGGATTCTGTTGGCTCCATGTTCCATAGAGCCCCATTGTAATTTAACCTGCATTGCTCCAGATCCAGATGTTCTTGGTTTTGAAACTGAGATCAAAATCGCTCAAAATGTGTTTTTGGTGTCGGTGAAAACCTGTGAACACCCGGATCAGGGGAACATAAAGAACTGGATGCACCCGCAAGGGCCTGTGACCCTTTGACCAGGAGTAGGGAACTCCGGGCCTCGAGCCGCACACAGGTCATGTTTTCAGGATTTCCTTAGTATTGCACAGGTGATACTTGAATCACTTGCACTGGTGATGATTCTAACCCCTAAGGAAATCCTGAAAACATGACCTGTGTGCGGCTCTTGAGGCCTGGAGTTCACTACCCCTGCCATTGACAGTCAATGGGGCTGAAGACAGATGAGGGTGCATCCAGTTTCAGCTGGAACCACATGGAGACCAAAAACCGGTAGTGTAAAACCAGCCTAACCCTGGGCATCCCTAGTTCTTTTTCACTTAAGTTAAGGCTTTGGTTACACCGTGTATTTCTGCAGGTTTTTTTTTTTCTTTTTTTTACTGCAGGAAAACCTGATGTTTTAATAAATATTTCTTGGCAGTAAAAAACCATGACTTTGTACTGTTTTTGTCTCCTGTGCACTCGATGGCACCAAAAACACTGCAAAACCCGATGTCTGCATTTTTACACTTCCTCATTGCTTTGTATGGCTTAAAGCCCCGTCACACACGTCAATGTCGCCAGCGATCTGATCGCTGGCAACATTGACGGCTGATCGCTGGTGAGCTGTCACACAGGCAGACTCACCAGTGATCAGTACCAGGGTAACCATGTAAACAAGCGGGTAACTAAGCGCTGCGTGGCGCTTAGTTACCCGCTGTTTACCATGGAAACCAGCTCCCAGTGAGAACGCTGGTATACATGTAAACAAGTGGGTAACTAAGCGAGGTGCTTAGTTACCCGCTGTTTACCATGGATACCAACTCCCAGTGCTTGCTGAGAGGCGCTGGGAGCTGGCTGATCGCGCGTCTCCCTGTGTCACACGCAGCAATATCGCTGCAACGTCATGTGCAGCAGCGACATTGACAGCAATATTGACGCGTGTGACGGCCCCTTAAGTTCACAAGGCTTTTTTGCTGCGATTCTTGCCTTGGTTTTATGTAAATATATGCTAATGTTTTGTCACCCTCACAAAGCAACGAGGAAGTGCAAAAGTGCAGATATCAGGTTTTGGTGCCATCAGAATGCATAGGAGACAAAAACGTAGCAAAACCGCACCAACAAATGCAAATTTCTTACTGCCAAGAAATCTTTAATCACAAAACGTCAGGTTTTGGTGCAGAAAAAAAACCCTACTCTGTGAACATAGCCTGTGGGTGAAAATACGCTGAATGCAGCAAAAAAAACAAGTCGTATTTGTCAGGAAAAACAAAACACTGCGTGTCCATGGCTTTTCTTCAGTCTCATAGGTTTTGCTGGTAATTAAAAACACTACTTTTTTTTTTCATAAAACAAAGGTGAAAACTGCAGCAAAAACGCTCTGTTATGTTAGCCTAAAAGTTGTAAATAGTCAACATGTCCGCATCCTCGGTGGACTTAGAAGGTTGCGCTCAACCACTTACAATTCTTAAACATTTATATTTTTTTGCTGTTTTTATTTTTTGGTTTCTACGAGTAGTTTGTTACTGCAAACTGAAAAAGTGGTTGCAATCCAGACAAAGTGTAAAACCGTCAACTTCAATGGAATAATACATTACACGTGTATTATTTCATTGAGGTTGACAGTTATTAGTGATGGCTCTTTTTGGTGATCCAGCTTTCATGGCTCCGCTCACCAAAGAGTCGGCTGTTTTGGGATTCTAAACGACTCCGTACTAAATGTGTGTTTAACCAAGGCAAACACAGATTTAAAGGGAACCAACCACCTCAGATCACCCTAATACACAGTTAATACGTGTTCCTGCACCCTAAAGATACGTTTCCAGCACTGTTTTTGTGTAAAATCTTGCATTAGTATAACCGATATAAAGACTTTATAAAGTTACTAGCCTGAAGACTTCTGGGCGTATCCCTCCTTCTGTTATACTTCAGGGCTGTGCATTGCATGGCTGCGCTCCCCCTACCTCTGTGCAGAGGAGATAACGATCACGCCCATCAGGGCAGGGCAGCAGGCACGGAGGGAGGGGGAGCGCAGCCATGCAATGCACAGCCCTGAAGTATAACAGAAGGAGGGATACGCCCAGATGTCTCCAGGCTAGTAACTTTATAAAGTCTTTATATCGGTTATACTAATGCAAGATTTTACACAAAAACAGTGCTGGAAACGTATCCTTAGGGTGCAGGGACAAGTATTAACTGTGTATTAGGGTGATCTGAGGTGGTTGGTTCCCTTTAACATTATGGTGAATTCTTGCAATGTGCAAAACCTCGCCCACTGCAGCCCAAACCTCGCCCACTGATAGACCGGGTCAATTAAATTGAAGAGTGGGTGGGGTTTAGTTGTGGTGGTTAGGGCTTTGTCCTCACGCACCAGACGTTTATGTAAAGTGAGCAATTAAAAAAAAAAAAATTGTCTCTCTCTTGTATGCTGGCTCCTGTCAGTCACAGCAGGGAGCCAGCTCTTTGTGTCAGGTCATTCAGGAAGGACACATCACTAATTTTCGACAACTGCTCTTTTCATTGTGTGAGTTGGAACTTCGTTTTTCGATTTGTTTCATCTACTTGGAACAGATTTTTGTTTTTCTTCATCTACTTGCAATAACAAATGCAAATATTTTAGTACTGTGCAGAAGACACAAGGGACAGGTACATGGGGTTAACCCTGTGTATTATACTCCATGCCTACTGAATTTATATTTCATATCTGTCAATACTTGTCCACACCTAGCCTTATCTTTCCATCTTGTTTATTTTCCCATTCTTCTGCTTTGATTCAGTCTAAATGTTCCTAGTAACTCCAATCTGGTAATTTCCCTCTGCTGTGTGGTGCCCTCCTGCTCCCTTTGCTCACATCTGGACTCATTTTTGGCCATTTGAATTATATAAATGTTGAGAGGTAGGTCTGAATGACCTTGGTCTGAAGTGATATAATTTTGAGTGATACCTTTAAAGTGTACGACAGAAATATACCAGAAATAGGTCAGAAGGTAAGAGTAATTACTGTCTTCTAATTATACCTGCCTTTCTTATCTCACCCTGCTCTTTCACTATTCTCACATCTTCCCTCAGTTTTTGCTCCACTTATCCTCACTCTTCTTCGCTACCCCCAAACCCCAGCACCCTCTAACCTGATAACTATCTCCCCCTCTCTTACCCCCTACCTCACCTCATCCACAGACCTACTCCTTAACCTCGGACCTCTCCTATTGAAATATAAAACAAGCTGGCCACTCTCCTTCTCCCACCTGCTTTCCCTTTCTTTATAACTTCTCACTGCTGGCGACATATCTCCTAATCCTGCCCCACCCCATATGTCCCACATATCCTCACCTCCATCCACGCAAGATACACTACTGCAATCCCTCACACACAAAACCTGTGCTCTCTCTGGAGCACTTTGGAATGCCCGCTCTGTTTGCAACAAGCTCCACATGATCCATGACCTTTTTACTTCCTGGAACCTTTCCTTCTTGGGCCTCACTGAGACCTGGCTGACAGCCTCTGACACGGCCTCCCCTGCTGCACTGAGCTATGGCGGCCTTTACTTTACCCACACTCCTCGCCCTGGCAACAGACATGGCGGAGGAGTGGGCTTTCTCCTCTCTGCAAACTGCTCCTTCAACCCAATCGAACCCCAACCCTCACTTATCCACCCTTCTTTCGAAGTTCTCTCTGTCCGTATCTATTCTCCCTCCAATCTTCAAATGGCTGTTATATACTGACCTCCGGGCTCTGCAACTACCTTTATTGACAAATTCTCCACCTGGTTTCTTCACTTTTTCTCTGCTGACATTCCCACCATCATTATGGGTGACTTTAATATCGCTACTGACACCCGCCAGCCTAGCAGCCTTCAAACTCCTTTCACTTACCTCATCTTTGGGCTTACTCTGTGGTCTTACACTGACGGACATACACTAGACCTCATCTTCACCCGCCTCTGTTTCCTATCTAATCTCACAACCTCCCCCTTCCCCCTATCTGACCACCATCTCCTCACCTTCTCCTCTTTGTCCTCCTCACCAGCCCCCAATCTCCAACCACTAGCACATCCTCACAGAAACCTTGCACATTAAGGCTGCCTTCACACTTGCAGATGCCTCCTCAGCGTTCCCGGTGCGGACGAGAGTGTGTGATCTGTGCGCATGCCTCCGCATGCGCACAGATCACTCATGACGGGCAATGGGAGCGCACGGCGGTCTGCAAGCATCTGCAGACACCGTGCAGACCATTATAAAGGATAGGGCTGCGGTCTGCATGCGGACACTTGCAGATGTCCTCCGCAGAACGCTGCGGAGGCATCTGCAAGTGTGAACCCAGCCTTAGACATTCACCGTCTCTCAGACTCTATTCTTCTACCTTTGCCATCCATATCTTCACTCTACGATATGGACAGTGCCACCACTTTCTATAACACCATCCTCACGTCAGCCATAGACTCAGTCGCCCCTCTCGTTCATCGCAAGCTGCGACGAATCAATAGGCAACCCTGGCACAACAATCTCGCCAAAAAAGTTTGACAAGTGTTCAGGACTGCGGAGGGGCGTTGGAAGAAAACACACCTGCGAGACAACTTCACTTCTTTCAAACATGATACACCGCCTTCAAATCATCCCTCACTTCTTCTAAACAGACCGACTTCACAAACCCGGTATCTTCCTTTTCCTACAACTCCAAATAACTGTTCAGCACTTTTAACTCTCTCCTCCGCCCACCGCTTCCCCCTCCGACCTCCCTCATCTCTGCTGAGGACTTCGTAACATACTTCAAAAATAAGATTGACCAAACAAGGCAAAACTTTGTTGTTCCACCACCACAACCACTCCATATACCAGACCTCTGCCCTTCCCTCATAACCTCTCTCGCCAACATCACTGAAGGAGAGCTAACTCGTCTCTTATCCAAATCACACTTCACGACCTGTGCACTTGACCCCATCCCTTCCCACCCCCTCCCCAACCTCACCAATACTTTCATCCCAGCCCTTACCCACCTCTTTAATCTATCGATATCTTCTGATACCTTCCCCTCGGCTTTCAAACATTCCACCATCACTCCCATCCTCCAACTGCTATGACGAGCTACCACCCCATATTGCTGCTCCTATTTGCTTCCAAACTCCTTGAACAACATGTCCATGCTCAACTTTCCTCACACCTCTTGTCTAAAGGCCCAGTTACACACACAGGTAATTGTGCAGAGATTGCTTGCAGATCTCTGGTTGCAGTGAAATCATGGACACATTGTACACAGCCACAAAATGGAACAATGTGTCCATGATTTCACTGCAACCAGAGATCTGCTAACAATCTTTGCACAATTATCTGTGTGTGTAACTGGGCCTTCACTCTCTCTTTTTAACATCTACAATCCGGCTTCCAGCCCGACCACTTCATCGAAACTGCCCTAACCAAAATTACTAACTACTTGCTCACAGCCAAAACTAGTAGACAATTCTCAGTCCTCCTCCTTCTAGACCTGTCCTCTGCCTTTGACAGTCGACCACTCTCTCCTACTACAGATTCTTTCTTCACTTGGCATCAAAGACCTTGCCCTGTCCTGGATTGCCTCATACCTTTCCAACTGTACATTTAGCATTTCCCACTCACACCACCTCCTCATCCCGCCCCCTCTCTGTTGGAGTCCCATAAGACTCTGTCCTAGAGCCCCTACTTTTCTCTATCTATACCCTTGGCCTAGGACAACTCATACAGTCCCATGAATTCCAGTACCACCTGTATGCTTACAACACTCAGACCTACCTCTATGGCCCAGATGTCAATTCTATGCTGTGCAGAATCCAGGAGTGTCTATCAGCCATATCCTCCTCCTTCTCCTCTCGCTTCCTAAAACTCAACGTAGGTAAAACCGAACTAATCATCTTTCCTCCATCCCATCTTTCATCTTCACCACCTGATCTTTTCATTAAGGTACCTTTACACGCCGCAACTATCACCGGGTGCATGTTTTTGACGGTTGCCTCCGAACGCCGATGCCACATGTACATGCCGCAATTGCGCCCTCAACCTAAGGGAACATGGTTCCCCGGAAGTTAAAACAGATCCTGCGGGAAACATCCGGTTGAATCCCGTCGCTGCTTCATCACTAAGGGGTGTGGGCGTACATCTTCTGCACATCAAGAACATAGGTGTGACAGAGTTGTGTATTCCGCGCCCCAAACATGCTGATTAGACCAGAGGTTCCCAACTCCAGTCCTCAAGGCACACCAACAGTGCAGGTTTTCAGGATTTCCTTAGAAATTGGAATCATCCCCAGTGCAGGTGATTCAATTATCACCTGTGCAATACTAAGGAAACCCTGAAAACCTGCACTGTTGGTGTGCCTTGAGGACTGGAGTTGGGAACCTCTGGATTAGACAACGCATTTGCGTCATGATTGGGCAGCCTGCGCAGGAAGGCTGGCTAATACATGACGCCATTGCAATTGTGTAGTGTGAATGGTCAGCTCTTTAAATATGGCGCCCTGTGAAGGGACAGCCAATGGTAACACAGTAGCCCCCACCAATCATCGCTGATGGGGCGCGGTATCAGGCACGCTGTGGCAAGCCTCTGGGAAATTGCTAGGTGACGCTGATTCCATCCCTATCGCCCGTTCACATGCCAAAATCCAGGGCAATTCACCTTCAGGGTTGCCTCTGGTTTTAGAACAATGCTCTGAAACCGCAACCGGGAGCAACTTCGAAAATCACCAGCGGGTTCCCAAATTACACGCCGCAACTTCGTAGCAATTTCAGGGCAACCGTGACAAAAATCCCAATTGCCTCTCAGTTGCTACACCACAGTTGCAGCGTATAAAGGTACCTTTATGGTAAATGGCATCATGCTCTCTCCCACCCCTCAAATTCGCTGCCTCGGAGTACTCCCATATCTCTGAACTAATCTCTCACTATCTTCCCTCACGTAATGTTTGATCGTCCCAAGACCTTCTCCTCTCCTCCACACTTATCTGTTCCTCACACAACCACCTCCAAGAGTTCTCCCGAATATCCCCCATCCTCTGGAATTCTGAGCTCCAACACGTCCGATTATCCACCTCGCTCGGATCCTTCATGGCGGAACCTGAAAATCCATCTTTTCTGGTCATCATAATGGGAGACCCAGACAATGGGGTTTAGGGCACTGCCCTCCGGAGGTCACACTAGGTACTACAAGTTTGTAGACACCGCCTCCTCCGCTTATAAACCCCTACCGCAGGGAACATCCTCAGTTTTAAACTTAGTGTGCTCGGAGGATCACGCTTTGCTTGCACTTCACTGCATTCTCACAGCTTACGTGATGGCGTCTGAAGACAAGGTAAAATGGTTCCAGTCGGGACCTGCGACAGCCTCCCCGCTCACCCTTGTGGAACACGCAGGTGGAGGTACCGGAGGGCCTAGAGCCTGGACACTTTGTGTTCTCCCGGTACGCTGTTGCGCTCCTTTCCATCCCTCTCTGGGGGGCTCTGGAGAGTGGGAGATGGGAGCCTTGCACAGCTCCGCTCCGTCCGAGGCCTCCCTAAATGGTGCTTACAGACCGGACTGGAGCCAGCCCAGTCCGAGGCCTCCCTAAATGGTGCTTACACTCCGGACTGGTGCTGAACCCCCGTCCGAGGCCTCCCTAAATGGTGCTTACAGACCGGACCGGCACTGAGGCACTCGGTGTCTCCTGTGTGCCTGGGGGTAGTGTCTGTCACTTTATGTGCCCTGACACTCAGACCGCGCGTTACCATCGGGTCCGCGGTTCTGCGGGTGTACCCTGTGCTGGGGTCACCCTGGCTGACCGCCCTGTGTGTCACAGGGGCTGAGGCCGTGGGCTGCGGATGTTTGTTTGTACATGCAGTCTGTGTATAGTATTTTACACTGTTTCCCGCGCTGCGGGCTCCGGCACCTTCATGCTGAGGCTGCTTGGAGGATGGGAAGCAGCCCGTGCGGTGACGTCATCGATGGGCTTGTGTGTGTGTTTCCCGCGTGTTTTCGGCGCCGCCCACAGTTTCACTGTCGGCGGCCATCTTTACCCTCACTTCCCGGTTGGGATCTGTATGCAGCGTGCGCCTGCACTCCAGGGGAGACCGGAAACCGTCGCGGAGGTCACACACACACACCGCTTCCTCCTACCGCTTTACTGCGGTCGGTAAGCCACCGGGACTCCCGGTTTTGTTGTCTGCATTTTGGCTTATTTTCCCCTATTGCGGCGATGTCCTCAGCTGGGAAGCGTGCTGCTAGGGCGGCAGAGACCACCATTACCTGTGCTACATGCAATGGAACACTGGTGGAGGGGTCCTGCAATAACTGCGGACGCCCAGAGGCCCGGACTGGCACTGCTGAGTCAGCAGCTCCGGTGCTATACCCTGAGGTTCAGGTGATCTCAGGGCCATGGGAGACTCAGAATAAGATCAATGAATCTCTGTTGTCCCAGCTGTCCTCCATGTCGCAATCCCTGGAGGCACTTAATAGGAGGCTGGATAGCCCAGCTACTCCTTCCAGTTACCCCCGGGTGTCTCCCTCTTCTGCTGTGAGACCCCTTAAGCGGGCTCGTCGTGAGGAGTCACCCGAGCTCCAGGCTCTCTCTGAGGAGGAGCGTTCCTCTGATGGTGAGGACGATGATGGGGGTTCAAATTTCGGGTCTGTGTCTATATCTGAACCACCAGACGGGGTGGAGGATCTGGTGTCCTCTATCAACGAGACCTTACGTCTCGTGACACCCCCTGAGGAGGTGACGGTGCACCCGAAGGAGGTCTATCAATGGCTGCGGCCAGAGGCTAGACCAAGTGGTTCCTTCATGGACCACACGAATTTTGGAAGGGTGGTTAGAGCTCCCAGGTTACATCCTGGACGGCGTTATGTCCGTAAACCCAAGGACAATCGCTTCCCCTTCCCCCAGGAGGTGCTTCAGGAGTGGTCGCAGTCCCCGAAGGTGGACGCTTCCATGACCAGGATTGCTGCACGCTCCCTTTTCTCTGCCTCTGATAGCTCCTCGCTGAAGGATGCGACGGATAGACAGGTTGAGCAACTCGCCAAGTCTTCCTATGAGGCTGTGGGGTCTTCCTTTGCCCCTAATTTTGCCACGGTCTGGACCTTGCAAGCGATTACTACGTGCTTGGATGGTATCTCTGACCTGGCAAGATCCAGTCCAGAGGTCCTGGCACTTACCGAGAGGGCAAGGGCCTATGCGGACTACGCCAGGACGGCGACTCTGGAAACTGCCACTCGCTCAGCTGTGGCTTCGGCCAATGCTATAGCGATCCGCAGATTGTTGTGGCTGCGTCTTTGGGACTCAGATACCACATCCAAGAAGATTTTGCAGAATCTTCCGTTCGCTGGTGACAGGCTTTTTGGCACCGAACTGGACAAGCTGATAAAGGATTCTGCTGAGTCTAAGATACCGCAGAATAAGCCTAAGCCACGGTATTCCGTTAAAAGGAACCCAAAACAGTGGTCCTTTCGTTCCAGCTCACAGTCATCAGCACCGTCCGCTCGCACGGACCGAGGGGGCAAGACCGCTTCTCAGTGGCGCTCTAAGAGTCGTCCAAAGAAGCCGGCGGGGACGGCAGCTGCCACCCCCAAGCCCGCCTCTGCATGACTCGCTCTCCCTTCCTACCTCCCCACAGGTGGGGGGCCGCTTGTCTCGCTTTCAGGACAAATGGCTACTTCACGTTCAAGATCAGTGGGTTCGAGACGTGGTCTCGCAAGGTTACAGGATAGAGCTGACGTCAAAACCGATATCCCGATTCCATCGGTCGGTCCCATCCCCAGAAAAGGCTCAGGCTTTTTACCTGGTGTTGGAGGGTCTCCGCAGAGACGGAGTGGTGATACCGGTGCCTTCCGGAGAGAGGTTCAGGGGTTTTTACTCCAACCTCTTTATCGTCCCGAAGAAGGACGGTTCCTTCCGCCCGGTACTGGACCTGAAGTTGTTCAACCATCACGTGTTGGTTCGGAAGTTCCGCATGGAATCACTGCGCTCTGTGATCGCGGCTGTATCACAGGGAGACTTCCTGGCGTCCATAGATATCAGAGACGCTTACCTTCATGTGCCCATTGCACCAGCTCATCAGCGCTGGCTGAGATTCGCAGTGGGGGAAGAACACTTCCAATTTGTGGCGCTGCCGTTCGGGTTGGCCTCGGCACCGCGGGTGTTCACAAAGGTGATGGCCTCTATGATGGCTCTCCTGCACGTGCAGGGACATGCCGTCATTCGCTATTTAGACGACCTACTGGTCAGGGCGCCATCAGAACACCTTTGTCAAGAGAGCCTGGATGTGACCATGCGGTCTCTGGAACAGTTCGGTTGGCTCCTCAATATTCAGAAGTCAACGCTAGTTCCGACCCAGTCTTTGACATATTTGGGCATGGACTTCAACACAGCCTCAGCCCTGGTGTCTCTGCCACGAGTCAAGCAGATGGCGATCCAATCGGGAGTGCAAGCAGTCCTCCTGTCACCACAATCATCCCTACGGGTGTTGATGATGCTGGTGGGGCGCATGGTGGCAGCAATAGAGGCGGTGCCTTTTGCACAGTTTCGCCTCCGTCCTCTCCAGCTGGAGATCCTCCGCAGGTGGGACAAAAGGTCGATTTCTCTGAATCGGCTGGTGACCCTTTCCCAACCGACCAGAGATTCCCTGCAGTGGTGGTTACAGCCACATCACTTGTCTCGGGGCCGGTCCTTCATCAAACCGTCATGGTTAGTGGTGACCACCGACGCCAGTCTGAAGGGCTGGGGAGCGGTGTTCTTACACCACAGGGCCCAAGGCCTCTGGACTCGGTCGGAGTCGGCGTTGCAGATCAACGTGCTGGAGATCAAGGCGGTCTATCTGGCACTCCTGGCGTTTCAGAGATTCCTCTCAGGACAACCCATTCGGGTTCAGTCCGACAATGCGACGGCCGTCGCTTATATAAATCATCAAGGAGGAACCAGGAGTGCAGAGGCTCTGGCCGAAGTCCACCGCATCCTATCCTGGGCGGAGGACAACTGCCTGATCTCCGCAGTTCACATCCCAGGGGTCGAAAACTGGGAGGCCGACTATCTGAGCCGGCAGGGGATGGACGCCGGAGAGTGGTCTCTTCATCCGGACGTCTTCCGGGACATCTGCAGCAGATGGGGCACTCCGGACGTGGATCTGATGGCCTCACGGCTGAATCATCAGGTGCCGCAATACATGGCGAGGTCATGGGATCCCCAATCTCTGGGAGCGGATGCTCTGGTCCTGACTTGGTCCAGATTTCATCTGCCGTATGTGTTCCCGCCTCTGGCTCTGATTCCCAGGGTGCTGTGGAAAATCAGGTCGGAGTGCAGGGTCGCCATTCTAGTGGCTCCAGATTGGCCCAGGAGGTCCTGGTATCCGGACCTGTGGCAACTGTCAGGCGGACACAGGTGGGCTCTTCCAGACCGCGCAGATTTACTCGCGCAAGGCCCATTCTTCCACCTCAATTCCAAGGCCCTCAGATTGACTGCATGGCTCTTGAGGCCTGGCTGCTGACATCCAGGGGTTTTTCCCCTACGGTGGTTGCCACTATGAATCGGGCTAGGAAGCCAGTCTCAAGGAAGATGTACCACAGGACGTGGAAAATCTTTTTTACTTGGTGTGCCTCTGGTGGACGGTCTCCGTGGCCCTTGTCCATCCCGACGTTGTTGGCTTTCCTACAGTCGGGTTTGGAATTAGGATTATCCCTTGGCTCCTTGAAAGGTCAAGTCTCAGCACTTTCAGTGCTGTTTGACAGGCGATTGGCGCTCCTACCGAAGGTCCGTCAATTTCTGCAGGGGGTGTCACGGATGGTTCCGCCCTACAAGAGACCTCTGGACCCTTGGGACCTCAACATGGTCCTGGCGGCATTACAGAGACCACCGTTTGAGCCGCTGAGAGATGTTTCTCTATCTCGCCTGTCTCAGAAAGTGGCCTTTCTGGTGGCAATCACGTCTCTGAGAAGGGTCTCAGAATTGGCTGCACTTTCGTGCAAGTCGCCCTTTCTGGTGGTTCACCAAGACAAGGTGGTGTTGCGTCCTCGGCCAGAATTCTTGCCGAAGGTGGTTTCAACTTTTCACCTGAACCAGGAGATTGTTCTCCCATCATTTTGCCCTGCTCCCGTTCATCAGGTTGAACGCGACCTCCATACTCTGGATCTCGTGAGAGCGGTACGCATTTATGTGTCCAGGACCGCCTCCTTTAGGAGTTCGGATTCCTTATTTGTTCTTACGACAGGTCGCTGTAAGGGGTCCGCGGCATCAAAGTCAACACTGGCCAGATGGATTAAGGCTTCCATTCAAGAGGCCTACCGGGCTTCTGGTTTGCCTCTCCCGGTGGGATTGAAGGCTCACTCTACCAGAGCTGTAGGTGCCTCCTGGGCCTTGCGACATCGAGCGTCTGCTCTACAGGTGTGTCAGGCGGCCACTTGGTCTAGCCTGCACACTTTCTCTAAGCACTATATGGTGCATGCCCATGCCTCTGCGGATGCAAGTTTGGGCAGGCGGGTTCTCCAGGCGGCGGTTGCCCACCTTTAGAGGGAACCATGTGTTATCCGTCTTGTTGAGGAACTCTTCCCGCCCTGGGGTATTGCTTTAGGACATCCCCATTGTCTGGGTCTCCCATTATGATGACCAGAAAAAAGAGAATTTTGTTTACGTACCGTAAATTCTTTTTTCTTTAATCATCAATGGGAGACCCAGCACCCACCCAGTTGTTCCGTTGCATGTTTTGTATTTGTTCTGTTCTCTGTTGAGACAGTGTTTGCCGGGTTGTTGAACCGTCTGTGCACGGCATTCGCCCCGATGTTTCGGGTGTGGTTTATTTCCTCCTCGCAGCTTATGGACCAAACTGAGGATGTTCCCTGCGGTAGGGGTTTATAAGCGGAGGAGGCGGTGTCTACAAACTTGTAGTACCTAGTGTGACCTCCGGAGGGCAGTGCCCTAAACCCCATTGTCTGGGTCTCCCATTGATGATTAAAGAAAAAAATTTACGGTACGTAAACAAAATTCTCTTTTTTCAGCAAAGTTTACAGCCTGCAATGACATGCGCAATGCGGTGCTTGAAGCCGAACGAGCGGCGTGGGTGTACTGACGTTATCCGATCACGGAAATGACGTGATTCGCGTCATTCATGCTCGGCCAGCGTCGTGGAGAGAGCAGGGAGGGCCTGTCTAGAAAATGAATAAAAGATAACACCCATTAGGGCGTGATCTTCTGACGAACAGGGCACCAGCAAACACACCCTGAGGGCTAAAGAATATAGCCCCTACTAATTATAATGCCTAATGAGTGAGTATAAAATCGTTTTTATGTACTTTGACAGGATGCTTTTAGGAGACAAAAGGAGTGTGAGATTAGTGATAATATGCTGCAGGGACATGATTTTGTAGCTTAGGAGGCTTTTTGGAGGTGAGAGGATCCCTTTAATGCTGCCATATAAATAATAATAATAGAAACCAAAAAATAAAACCAGCGAATAATATCAAACTTGTAAAGGTAGCGTCACACCTGCCGACAGGGCTGGAGATGTCGGCGGTGACTGGCGGGAGCGCACACGTTTTTGGCACCCCGCCAGCGTCGCTGTCCCCCATTTACAAGGGGCAAATAGTCTGTGGAGCCTCGGTTAGGAGTCTCAAACACAGGACTAGCCATATATCCCTCCAGGGAAGGACCCAGCCAAGGGGTGGCTCTTTGCGGTCTCCCTGAGATCAGTGAATACTTTGTGATGTTGATTTACACGAGGCGACATCTCCAGCACCGCGCCGGCGAGCTGAGAGGTGGCATCGCCGTCGGGGTGTCTGAAAACCCCAGCGGCGATACACGACAATGGGAGCCTATGGCTCCCATCGCCTGATAGGTCGCCGGCGGCCGGTTATATGGGGCGATGTGTGCATATCGCCCCAGATTGGTCACCTGGTTTCACAGCGCTGCTGTGAAAGAAGGGGACCTCCCGGCGGCGCCGACATCGCCCCTTTTACATGAGGCGACGTAGGGGCGATGTCGCCGATAGGCCACGCCCCTACGTCGCCTATGTAATTGATGGCGATGTTGCCCCTTTAGATTTGTAGGTTGATGAGTACAGCCTTCTACTCCACCTAGGATGCTGAAATTTTGCCTATTTACAACTATTAACTAAAGCAAAACAATTAGCGGGTGGCCAGGGATATAGGAGAAAGTTGAATTTTTTGGGCCACCCTAACACATGTGCATTTGTGTGTGTATACACATGTATATATACATGTATAGTTTGTGTGTTTATATATGCATACAGTTATCAGTAGGATAGTAGATTATTGTACTCAGCTGATTGTGGTTTTTTGGCTCCACAATTGGGGCCACCCAGCTTTCCAGAGCCACCTCATTTTCCATGTTGCTGCATAATTGTGCATTTTTACCTTTCTGAACCTTTGTATAGATGGGGAACAATCACTGAGGTTTGCTGGGAACCAAACTGGACGTTTACAGTCGGGGCCAAATATTCTGAGACCGACACATTTAGTTTTTCCACATTTTGCCACTTCTGTGTTTTTTGCTCTTGTAGTCGGAGTTTTGTATGGTTACAGACGGACAATCGTCAATATTCCATACCTTTTTTACAATTTAATTTTTTCATTTTATTTTTACACTGTGTGCAGAATTATTAGGCAAAAGAGTATTTTGATCACATGATACTTTTTCTACATACTCCCAAGCTGTATAGGCTGAGAGCCAACTACCAATTAAAGGGAACCTGACCCCTAAAAATCATCCCCAGCCTCCTCAGACCTGTCCCTGCAGCGGCTAACACATTTCTAGGCATCCCTTTGTCCGAAATCTGTGTTTGTATAAAGGTTAGAAAACTCATTATATTACCTCCAGAACTGCGACTTCTCAGAGCTTGAGAAGTCGCAAAAGGCGTTCCCTGTTTCTGCACCAAAAACTAATGGGTATATGAATAAACAGGTCCCTAGTAAGGGAGAAAATAGTACAATAGAGGAGGTGTCTTGATTGTATGGGTAAGCAAATCAATAAAGCCATATAGACTTAGCGCGTCACTCACCATAAAAGTACAATAATTAACCCCTTCACGACCTTGCAAGTTTTCATTTTCGTTTTTTGCTCCACTGCTTCCAAGAGCTATAACTTTTAGTTTTTCGGTGAATATAGACATATGACGGCTTGTTTTTTGCGGGACGAGTTGCACTTTCAGATGCAATCATTTATTTTACCATATAGTGTACAGAGAAATTGCAAAAAAAAGTGCAATTACACGTTTGTTTTTTTTTGGGTATTTTAGTCGCCATGTTCACTATATGGTAAAACCGATGTGACGGGGTGATGCCTCGGGTCGGTACGAGTACGTAGACACCCAACATGTTACTTTTATTGGTATCTGGGGGAGTGAAAAAAATTCAGAAGTTTGAGAAAAAAAAATAAGAGTTTTTGCGCCATGTTCTGCAACCCGTAGCGTTCTCATTTTTCGGGATCTGGGGCTGGGTGACGGCTTATTTTTTGCGACTTGAGCTGACGTTTCTAATGATACCATTTTTGGGGGGATCCGCTGTTTTGATCGCCCGTTATTGCATTTTATAGCAATGTTGCGTCGACCAAAAAAACTTAATTTTTGCGTTTGGATTCTTATTTCCGTTACGAAGTTCACGGCTCTCATTAACAGATTTAATATGTTGTTCGGGCGATTCTGAACGCGGCGATACCAAACATGTTTGGTTTTTTTTAATACTTTTATTGTGATTGGGGGAAAAGGGGGGTGATTTAAACTTTAATGTGTTTTTTTAAAAACCTGTAAAAAAAAAAAAAAAACTTTTATTTTTTTAATTGATTCTTATTTTTACACTACCCCATAGAGAAGCCCCTGCTGCACAGTCCGATCGCTTCTGGGAGATACAGATGAGCTGCAGCTCATCTGTAACTTTCAGAATCGCGGACTAGTTGTGGTTGGCAGCGCCTGTCAACCACAACCCGGAAGTGCTCTGTGACACCTTTGGATCCCGCTGTCAGAGATTGACGGCGGGATCCAAAGGGTTAAAAGCACCGATCGGATCCTGGATCCGATCGGTGCTGTTAGCCCGACATCTCAGATGATCACATCAGCTGAGATGTCGGCTGTTTGAGGTGAGCTCCGCGCCGGAGCTCACATCAACCCCCCCCCCCTTACCGGCCCATGACGTTGTACAACGTCATAGGTCAGGAAGGGGTTAAAGAAGAGAAACAATGTAAAAAAATACAGTACAGTAATTAGATACAATACAATAAGCAGAATCAATGTATAACATACAATACAATAATTGAAGCAAAAATAAAGGTGACCCTGCTCAAAAGAGCTTACAATCTATGAGATGGGGGTTACACAAAGTGCAGGGGCTTATTGCACTCATGGTCCTGGCATCTGGAGGAAGTTGGGGATAGAAATAAAGTTGAATGGTCAGCAGACAATCTGTGTAGAGCTTTTGGGTTTGGTGGAGTTAGGAGAGTT
Organism: Allobates femoralis; assembly: GCA_033576535.1. Lineage (NCBI taxonomy): Eukaryota > Metazoa > Chordata > Amphibia > Anura > Aromobatidae > Allobates > Allobates femoralis. The sequence continues at coordinate 750,744,832 of JARQOC010000002.1, forward strand.
AAGGTACCGTCACACGCGGCAATATTGCTGGGCAATTTCACTGGCAATTTGCTGGTTGCAGTGAAATCATGGACACATTGTTCTATTTTGTTGCCGTGTACAAATGTAACAATGTTTCCATGATTTCACTGCAACCAGCAAATTGCCAGTGACATTGCCCAGCAATATTGCTGTGTGTGAAGGTACCTTTAGGGAGCATGCTAGGCTGCCTTAAAAAGATGTGTTTTTAGTGAGCGTCTGAAGCTATGCAAGTTGTGGATAGTCCTGATTTTCTTGGGGAAGAGCATTCCAGAGAATTGGTGCAGTTAGAGAGAAGTCTTTGAGTCAGGCGTGGGAGGAACGGAATAGTGCAGATATTAGTCGAAGATCATTTGTAGAACGTAGACAATGTGTGGTTTGATAGAGATGAGGGAGGAGATGTAGGGGGTGCTGCATTGTGAAAAGCTTTGTGGGTGAGAACAAGCAGTTTGAATTTGATCCTGTAGTTTATGGGCAGCCAGTGTAATGACTGGCACAGAGCGGATCCTATAGTATATGGGCAGCCTGTGCAATGACTGGCACAGAGCGGATCCTATAGTATATGGGCAGCCTGTGCAATGACTGGCACAGAGCAGAGGCATCTGAGTAACGATTGGCTAGATGGGTGATCCTGGCTGCTGCATTAAAGGGAACCTGTTACCTAGATAAAGCCCCCTTGGCTATCACTACCTGTCCCTGCACGTTCCTATTACTACTCTAACTATCCCTTTCTGTGCTAAATGTGTGTTGTGTTTAATAAAATGTATTTATAACTTATGGGGATGTCACATGCATCAATATCGCTGCTGCACATGACGTTGCAGCGATATTGACGTGTGTGACAGGGCGATAAATCGCTGGTTGATGGTCGCCAGGTTTTAGAACCTGCTCTAGAACCTGGCGATGGTCGCCCAGTGGACACGCAGCGTCGCTGCGTGTGACACCGGGAGACGAGTGAGAAGCCAGCTCCCAGCGTCTCTCAGCAAGCGCTGGGAGCTTGTATACATGGTAAACAGCGGGTAAGTAAGCGCCGCACGGCGCTTAGTTACCCGCTTGTGTACATGGTTACCAGCGTTCTCGCTGGTACTAGTTGCTGGTGAGTCTGCCTGTGTGACAGCTCACCAGCGATCAGCCTTCAATGTTGCCAGCGATCAGATCGCTGGCGACATTGACGCGTGTGACGTCCCCATTACCGTCTGCTCAGCAGAGCCGAGCGAGGCAGGCTGGGGGCGCGCAATTTGATTTCAATATGCCCATCGGGGGCGTGATAAAGACTCCTGGAGGGAGCCAGAGGGACAAAAGAGGATACCCAGGGGGGCTAGCAATGGTAGCCCCCCGGTTAATTAACATACGCCCCAGTAAGTTATAAATACATTTTATTAAACACTCCCAACACACATTTAGCACAGAAAGGGATATGTAAGTGTAAAAACTGAAATGTTTAGAATTGTTTGTAACGATAGAAACTAAAAGAGGGAAAAACACTGAAGAGGCAAAATGTGAAAATCCCAAGGTGTCAATCGCAGAAGGTTTCACCACCGCTGTCTGCTGTTTTATGTACAGATACATTTCCAAGGCTGATAGCACCAGTTGTCATATTTGCTTATGTGCTGGGAAGGAATCAAAGTGAGGCCGTGTCCTACACATCTACCTAATAGATCCTCCATACGGTTGTGTATCTAGTCTAGCCTCTCCGGGAAAAGCTGGGTAACAACCTGCGTGGAGCTGTAATAATTACATTTGCTTTTCAGGAACCGAGGAAAGTTGGATGTTTTACACAATACATTTTTGCTAAGGTTGTGTCAGTGCGGAGTCAGTAGCGGTTCTGGGGCGCTGACGTATCTCCATTCGGCTTTTGTGCTGTGATTCTCATGATTGATACCTCAGATCTGTACAATGAAAGCTCTCATGGTTACAGGGGGACGGGGCGCCTATACAGCCATATACCTGCCCACACATAGAATCACATAATTAGAAATCTGTCTCTGCATCTTACATAAAGTCTTCTGTATCATTTTTATACATTTATTTTTTAATGTTTTTCTTAGGTTGTCATGTTAAGTCGCCTGTGAGCCAAATGATCATTTGGTCAACAATGATCTCACTAAAGGCCGGGTTACACATAACCGATGTTCCAGCGACCCCTCTGCCCTCCCCTGCGGGCCCCTGTGTGCTCCTCCCCTGCAGGCCCCTGTGTGCTCTTCCCCCTGCGGGCCCCTGTGTGCTCTTCCCCCTGCGGGCCCCTGTGTGCTCTTCCCCCTGCGGGCCCCTGTGTGCTCTTCCCCCTGCGGGCCCCTGTGTGCTCTTCCCCCTGCGGGCCCCTGTGTGCTCTTCCCCCTGCGGGCCCCTGTGTGCTCTTCCCCCTGCGGGTCCCTGTGTGCTCTTCCCCCTGCGGGCCCCTGTGGGCCCCTGTGTGCTCTTCCCCCTGCGGGCCCCTGTGGGCCCCTGTGTGCTCTTCCCCCGCGGGCCCCTGTGGGCTCTTCCCCCTGCGGGCCCCTGTGGGCTCTTCCCCCTGCGGGCCCCTGTGTGCTCTTCTCCCTGCGGGCCCCTGTGTGCTCTTCCCCCTGCGGGCCCCTGTGTGCTCTTCCCCCTGCGGGTCCCTGTGTGCTCTTCCCCCTGCGGGCCCCTGTGGGCCCCTGTGTGCTCTTCCCCCTGCGGGCCCCTGTGGGCCCCTGTGTGCTCTTCCCCCGCGGGCCCCTGTGGGCTCTTCCCCCTGCGGGCCCCTGTGGGCTCTTCCCCCTGCGGGCCCCTGTGTGCTCTTCTCCCTGCGGGCCCCTGTGTGCTCTTCCCCCTGCGGGCCCCTGTGTGCTCTTCCCCCTGCGGGTCCCTGTGTGCTCTTCCCCCTGCGGGCCCCTGTGGGCCCCTGTGTGCTCTTCCCCCTGCGGGCCCCTGTGGGCCCCTGTGTGCTCTTCCCCCGCGGGCCCCTGTGGGCTCTTCCCCCTGCGGGCCCCTGTGGGCTCTTCCCCCTGCGGGCCCCTGTGTGCTCTTCTCCCTGCGGGCCCCTGTGTGCTCTTCCCCCTGCGGGCCCCTGTGTGCTCTTCCCCCTGTGGGCCTCGCTCTCCATTCATACTTGTATACTCGACTGCTTAGTGTTTTCTTTGTGTACTGGAGGGTATTACATACTGTGCCGTTATTCAGCTGAAGAATACTTCAGTACATTGGTGCCCAACCGCATAGATTCAACAATGGTGGGAGTTAATAATGTAATAATAATAATTTTATTTATATAGCGCCAACATATTACGCAGCACTTTACAATTCAGAGGGGACGTGTACAGACAATATGAGACAATGCAGCGTAACAAAAATTAAAAAAGCCATGGGGCGTAAGGTCACTTGGCCGCCGATTTCTCCCCATTGAAATAAAATGCTGTTATTGAATAGTGGGAATCAGACCACATCCTGCAACTTTATATGTGAATAGTGGGTTTATCCGTTATTTTCTTTTATTATAGGGCAAACATTAAAGAGGTTTTCCACTACTAGGACAGCCCCTTCTGATTCCACGTCTCCCCCAGGTTAAAGAAAAGATCCTGTACTCCCCTCCTGTGCCGTTCCAGCGCTGTCTGTAATCGGGGCTCATGTGACCTCATTCCAGCCCCGCGTCCATTCACTGCCAGATTCTCTCATCATGTCTTCAGACCAAATCGGAAATCAGCAGGAAGGGAGCGGCTGCCGCAGTGTTACTTCACGATGATTAACTCATTTGTTCTGAAGGCAGTGAGACAAGCTGGCGGTGATTGGACTCGGGGCTGGAATGATGTCACATGAGCCCCGATTACAGACAGCGCTGGAACGGCACAGGAGGTGAGTACAGGATCTTTTCTTTTACCTGGGGAAGACATGTGGAATCAGGAGGGTTTTAAGGCTGATGGAAGCTGTGTAGTCTCTAATGATCGTTATGAGGTAAGCGATGTATGAAGTATAGCTGAGAAAAGCTTTTGCCAAAAGGAGTATTATCTTGGGTTTAGCTGCATTTTTTTACTCCTCTACTTCTTCCCTGCCCACTGTCCTATACTCACCCTCCGGTAACTTCATTGTTTTTTGGTGCCACTGCGGTCCCATGGCACCATCTTGTGGTCGTATCTTCTCACTGTCCAGAAGTTACATTTCAAGCTCTCAATGCAAGTCTATGAGGGACTGCAGGAATTAAGTACTGTCATAGATAGACCATTATTTTCATTATTTTTAATCTTTAAAGATTCCATAATAACAGGGTCTGTACCACAGGACTGGCATAGAGCAAATGTGGTGCCAATATTTAAAAAGGGGACAAAAACGGAACTTGGAAATTATAGGCCAGTAAGCTTAACCTCTACTGTGGGTAAAATCCTATAGGGTTTTCTAAGGCTGGCTTCACACCACGTTTTTTGTGATCCGGGCCGATCCGATGAGAAGATTTAAGCCCAATAAGTTTGCCTATGGAGCCAGATGGCAGCTATCTGCCATCCGGTTTCCATGTGTCCGGGTGAATCCGGGAGGACTCAGATTTTTCACCCGGACACAAAAATGCTGCATGCATGATTTTTGTGTCCGGGAAGGAAAACTTCCCCAAACCGGATCCTCCCGGATTCTCCTGGATCCGGGACAATCCGGCGCTCCCTAACATGGGAGCTTATGGGGCCGGGAACTGGACACCTGCGGCCGCACGCCGCTGTTATTTCAGGACCGCGGCTAGCTCCCTGCGAGCTGCGGTCCTGAATCATCAACAGGTTCATGCGGCTGCACACTGGACCGGAGGGCATATTAGCCCTCCGATTCTGTGTGCTGATCCAGTCCGGGGCTGTCCGCTATGGACCGGTCCATAGCGGACAGCCCCAGATCGGATCTAAACGTGTGAAACCAGCCTAAGGGCCCTTTCACATCAGCGTTTTTTGAAATTCGCGGCAGATGCGGTGAAAAAAACGCATCTGCTGCGTTTAATGCATAACCGCGACACTTGCGGCAAGCCCCATGCAATGTCTATGGGGCTTGCGGTAAGGGTGCGGCAAGTGCGGTTTCGGCAGTTGCGGCAGGTGCGGCTGCGAAAAAAAACGCAGTCAGCAGTGGTTTTTTTCACGGCCGCACCTGCCGCAAGTGCCGAAACCGCACTTGTCGCACCTGCCGCACCCTTACCGCAAGCCCCATAGTCATTGCATGGGGCTTGCCGCAAGTGTGCCGCAAGTGTCGCGGTTATGCGTTAAACACGGCAGATGCGTTTTTTTCACCGCATCTGCCGCGAATTTCAAAAAACACTGATGTGAAAGGGCCCTTAGAGATGCTATACTGGAGTATCTGAATAAAAATAACCTCATGACCCAATATCAACATGGGTTTACGAGGGACTGTTTGTGTCAAACTAATCTGATCAGCTTCTATGAAGAGGTAAGTTCTGGACTGGACCAAAGAAATGCAGTGGATGTGGTGTATATGGACTTTTCAAAAGCTTTTGATACGGTGCCACACAAAAGGTTGATACATAAAATGAGGGCAATGGGGATAGGGGAAAATATGTGTAAGTGGGTTAAGATCTGGCTTAGTGATAGGAAACAAAGGGTGGTTATTAATGGAACACACTCAGAATGGGTCACAGGTAACAGTGGGGTACCACAAGGGTCAGTGTTGGGCCCGCTTCTATTTAATATATTTATTAATGACCTTGTAGGGGGCATACAGAGTAGAATCTCAATATTTGCAGATGACACTAAACTCTGCAGGGTAATCAATACAGAGGAGGACAATTTTATATTAGAGGAGGATTTATGTAAACTAGAAGCTTGGGCTGATAAATGGCAAATGCGCTTTAATGGGGATAAATGTAAAGTCATGCACTTGGGCAGAGGAAACAAAAGGTATAATTATGTGCTTAATTGTAAAACACTGGGCAAAACTGTCACTGAAAAAGACCTGGGTGTATGGGTAGATGACAAACTCACATTTAGTGGCCAGTGTCAGGCAGCTGCTGAAAAGGCAAATAAAATAATGGGATGCATTAAAAGAGGCATAGATGCTCATGAGGAGAAGATAATTTTACCTCTATACAAGTCACTAGTGCGACCACACTTAGAATACTGTGTACAATTCTGGTCTCCGGTGTATAAGAAAGACATAGCTGAACTGGAGCGGGTCCAGAGAAGAGCGACCAAGGTTGTTATTAGAGGACTGAGGGGTCTGCAATACCAAGACAGGTTATTAGAGGACTGAGGGGTCTGCAATACCAAGACAGGTTATTAGAGGACTGAGGGGTCTGCAATACCAAGACAGGTTATTAGAGGACTGAGGGGTCTGCAATACCAAGACAGGTTATTAGAGGACTGAGGGGTCTACAACACCAAGACAGGTTATTAGAGGACTGAGGGGTCTACAATACCAAGACAGGTTATTAGAGGACTGAGAGGTCTACAATACCAAGACAGATTATTAGAGGACTGAGGGGTCTACAATACCAAGACAGGTTATTAGAGGACTGAGAGGTCTGCAATACCAAGACAGGTTATTAGAGGATGAGGGGTCTGCAATACCAAGACAGGTTATTAGAGGATGAGGGGTCTGCAATACCAAGACAGGTTATTAGAGGATGAGGGGTCTGCAATACCAAGACAGGTTATTAGAGGACTGAGGGGACTACAATACCAAGACAGGTTATTAGAGGACTGGGGGGTCTACAATACCAAGACAGGTTATTAGAGGACTGAGGGGTCTACAATACCAAGACAGGTTATTAGAGGATGAGGAGTCTGCAATACCAAGACAGGTTATTAGAGGACTGAGGGGACTACAATACCAAGACAGGTTATTAGAGGACTGAGGGGTCTGCAATACCAAGACAGGTTATTAGAGGACTGAGGGGACTACAATACCAAGACAGGTTATTAGAGGACTGAGGGGTCTACAATACCAAGACAGGTTATTAGAGGACTGAGGGGTCTACAATACCAAGACAGGTTATTAGAGGACTGAGGGGACTACAATACCAAGACAGGTTATTAGAGGACTGAGGGGTCTGCAATACCAAGACAGGTTATTAGAGGACTGAGGGGTCAGCAATACCAAGACAGGTTATTAGAGGACTGAGGGGACTACAATACCAAGACAGGTTATTAGAGGACTGAGGGGACTACAATACCAAGACAGGTTATTAGAGGACTGAGGGGTCTACAATACCAAGACAGGTTATTAGAGGACTGAGGGGTCTTCAATACCAAGACAGGTTATTAGAGGACTGAGGGGTCTGCAATACCAAGACAGGTTATTAAACTTGGGGTTATTTAGCTTGGAAAAAAGAAGGCTTAGGGGTGATCTTATAATAATGTATAAATATATGAGGGGACAGTACAGAGAACTTTCTAATGATCTCTTTACTCTTAGGCCTGAGACGGGGACAAGGGGGCGTCCTCTACAGAGACGGGGACAAGGGGGCGTCCTCTACAGAGACGGGGACAAGGGGGCATCCTCTACAGAGACGGGGACAAGGGGGCGTGCTCTACAGAGACGGGGACAAGGGGGCGTCCTCTACAGAGACGGGGACAAGGGGGCGTCCTCTACAGAGACGGGGACAAGGGGGCGTCCTCTACAGAGACGGGGACAAGGGGGCGTCCTCTACAGAGACGGGGACAAGGGGCGTCCTCTGTGTCTGGAGGAAAGAAGGTTTAATCATAATCACAGACGCGGATTCTTTACTGTAAGAGCAGTGACACTATGGAGCTCTCTCCACATGATGGTGTAATGAGTGAGTCACTACTAACATTTAAGAAGGGCCTGGATGCCTTTCTTGAAAACTATAATATTACCAGTTATATATACTAGATTCTTTGATCGGGCGTTGATCCAGGGAATTAGTCTGATTGCCGTATCTGGAGTCAGGAAGGAATTTTTTCCCCCAATGTGGAGCTTAAGTGTTACCACATGGGTTTTTTTTTGCCTCCTCTGGATCAACATGTTAGGCTATGGGGTGAGGTAGAAGAAGTTAAGGTACCGCCACATGTGGAAACATCTCCGGCAACTGACGGGATCGCGCACATTTTTGCCCGCTGGCCAAGATCGCTTGTGCTGCTGTCAGACGAGGAGACAACGCAGCAGCAATGTTGAAAGCAACTATCTCTGCCAGGGTTAAATTCACCCCTGGCAGCGATCCTTAACATTGGACTCAATGGGGGAAGTTGCTTGCAACATCACTCTTGTGAGGTCAGACTGGGCGATGCAGGCAGATCGCCTGAGCAACATCGCCAGGTTTCAGGAAATTTTCCTGATGTTGCTGAAACAGCTATCGCCGTTGATATCACCCTGTTACATGGGGCGACTCTCCAGCGTTGTCGCTTCAAAATGGCAACGCCCCTCAGTTGCCGGAGATGTTTCCCCGTGTAACGGTACCTTTAAAGTCTCCATTCAACCTTAAAAACTATGTTACTATGTAATCACAAGGGATTATCTGGTGTATAGACGAGCGCTCCCGGTTCCGGTGTAATCACGATCCATAATCTTCTTATTTTCCAACAAGTAGTTATTTATTTCAATAACAGAATTATTTCCAGTATATGGTAAAGAACATACAACGCGTTTCGGCTTTACAGTAGTAAATAAGCCTTCCTCAGGTATACCAGTGTATTAAGAACATTTCTTTATACAGTGACTGAGCTCCCGCTCATTATCCTGATTATGCTGTGTGCACAGGTCAGGTTGCCTGGCTGATGAGACTTTACTCGTTGTCTCCTTGTTTCTCTAGATCTCTGTTTTTTTCCTTTGCTTTATGTATCAGTGCATATTTCTGTTTCTATATTTGAGTACATAATAAATAAGTCACTAAAAGTTGTATGTTCATAATAAAACAACACAATAAAAAACGCACAACACTATAAAAACACATTGAAACATATCTTCATAATAAAAATTGTGAAACAACATCAATAATTTTAAAAACCGTATCTAGTGAGGCACTGCTATAGAAAATGAAAAATGGGCTCCCATAGATGTAATGGATTATCCAAATATCCTATCCATCTGTGTAAATATAACTTTCTAAAAATACTATAGGAATGTCTGTAAAGGTACCTTCACATGCCGCAACTATTGCCGGCGATCGGAGGCAACCGAACGTGCACGTTTTTGACAGTTGCCTACGAACGCCGAAGCCGCATGTACACACCGCAATTGCGCCCTCAACCTAAGATGATGTATCGTCCCGGAAGTTCCCACACCAACATTTGGAAACATCCGGTTGACTCCTGACGCCGCTTCACACGCCGCAATCCCCAAAGGAATGTGGGGGTACATGTTCTGTGCCGCAAAACATAGGCGTGACAGATTCGTGTATTCCGCGTCCCAAACACGCTGATTAGACAATGCATAGCGTCATGATTGGCAGCCTGCGCAGGAAGGCTGGCTAATACATGATGCCATTGTGTAGTGTGAATGGACAGCTCTTCCAATATGGCGCCCTGTGAAGGACAGCCAATGGAAACACAGTAGCCCCCACCAATCATCGCTGATGGGGCGCGGTATACAGCACGCTGTGGCACGCCTCTGGGAAATCAGTAGGTGACGCTGATTTCATCCCTGTCCCCCGTTTACACGCCAATACCAGGGCAATTCACCTTCAGGTTGCCTATGGTTTTTGAACATGCTCTGAAATCACAACCGGGAGCAACTTTCAAAGTCACCATCGCGTTCCACAATTACACGCCGCAATTTCAAGGCAACGGTGACGGAACTCCGGATTGCCTCTCAGTTGCTACACCGCAGTTGCGGCGTGTAAAGGTACCTTAAGGGTACCTTCACATGCCGCAATAGCTGCTGGCAATATGAGGCGATCTAATGTGCGTGCTCAAGTTTTTCATGGTCGCCTCAGATCGCCGATGGAGGTATTGCATGCTGCAATCTCGCACTGAAAGAAAGGCGATGTGTCGCCAAGGAAATCGCCTCACCTACAGTGGATCCACATCCGCTCGACTTTCCTCACCGCTTCACACGCCGCAATCCCAAAGGCAATGTGGGCGTTCATGGTCAGCTCGGCGAGGAGATGGGCGTGCCACGTCCTATACACTCTCATTGCACAACACAACAGCATTACGATTGGTCAGCCTGCTCTGGAAGGCTGGCTAATACATGACGCCATTGAAGATGTGTGTGGTGGTGAATGGACAGCTCTTCAAATATGGCGCCCTGTGAAGTGACAGCCAATGGGAACACAGTAGCCACCACCAATCATCGCTAATGGGGTGTGGACTCCAGCACACTGAGGCACGCCTACGGGAAATCAATAGGCGACGCAGAGTCCATCACTATCGCCCGTTCACACGCCAAAACCCACAAATCTCGCCTTCATGATTGTGGCTGATTTTAGAGCAGTGCTCAGGAATTCCCCAATCACACGCCGCAACTGTGAGGCAATTTCCCGGCGATTGCTCCAGGGCGACATACCGCCTTTAGGATTCCCAGGCGAGATTGCGGCGTGTGAAGGTACCATAAGACATCTCTCCTCACATATGTCCTGCAGGTTTTCTTTTTTCCCTTGGTTTTCAGTCAGGTATTAGAACCTGCCTTTCATCCACCAATAGGTAGTAATAAAATCCGCGTCCCTCATATTACTTAGGCGGCCGTCACACGGTTCAATATTGCTAGCGATATTGTTAGCGATCACGTGCACGCGCGATCGCTAACAATATCGCTCACATCGCTGGTGAGCTGTCACACAGGCAGACTCACCAGCGATGTGGGCCAGCGAGATCGCTGGTAACCCATGTGGGGTGAGTACATGTGTCCTTATAGGGTGTGTGTGTCTCTGTGTTGTGTGTGTCTCTTTGTGGTGTGTGTTTGTGTTCGGGTGCGTGGTGAGTATCCAATGTTGGGGCTCCACCTTAGCTGTTACTCTTTGTGTGCGTGTGGTGTGTATACATGTCCCCGTGCGTGGTGAATACCTCATGTTGGGGCCCCACCTTAGTGACTATATGCTGGTATGTGCTGTTAGTCTTTGGTGATGTCATTAAGCCCCTCTCATTCACAACTGTCAACTGGTAACTGTCACGTTTTCCCCATTATATAGATAGGGGCAAAATTGTTTGGTGAATTGGAATGCGCGGGGTTAAAATTTCGCCTAACAACATAGCCTATGACGCTCCCGGGGTCCAGCCATGTAACTGTGCTGGCAGCTGTAAAAGTAATTGTCCTGACTCCTGAGCAGTCTAATGGTGGGTTTACACACACCAATCATTGTATCCAATATCTGAACAGATCTCTGGTTGCAGTGAAATCATGGACACATAGTTCCATTTTGTGGCTGTGTACAACATGGAGCAATCTGTCCATGATTTCACTGCAACCAGAGATTGGTTCAGATATTGGATACAATGATTGGTGTGTGTAAACCCACCATGAGGGTCACTGCTTGTAAGTGTTATTTAAATCTCCACACCTATCCAAGCTGGTGTCTGTCCCTCCCCTCTGTGATTGAAGTAACACTGAATGTCTCAGGTCTCTTCAGGCTGCTGGGTAACATCACTACATTCTGTGCTATCTGTAAAAGATTTCTGTTTATATGAACGTCGGTTTTCCTACATACATGTAATGTGTGTATCTGCTGAACAAATGATCAAATGTTCATAAAAACACAAAGAAATATCTCTGAGCAAAGACTACACATATGCCTCAGATACACACAATGATGATCTCAGAGCTGCATCTGCTAAGAGCACACACCTCCTCCCCCTCCTTTCTCCTCTTGCAATGTGTCACATACCATAAAACCCAAAGGAGGGCAGGGGAGTCCAGTGATGCATGAATATTCATTCATTGAGGAGTGTGCAGTAGAGAACTCACTGTGATTGACAGATGGAATTAATCTTTTATTTTGAAGTTTACATAAGTTAGGAAGGAAGTATAAATACTAGAAATATATGAATAGAGAGAGCTTAGAGAAAGGAATTAGAAAATATCAGTTACATATGGATTTTTGACCTGACAGATTCCCTTTAACTTTTTGATGATATGCTAATTCATAGTGTTGCCTTTGTATACAGTATGTGTATCTAGGCTGTAAAATACTGACCATTTGTAATTTACAGCATTTTGCATTGCTACCTTTATTTCACTATCCGGTGTGTCGAGGAGCAGCACAGCCCCACCAGAGGCATGTTTGTTTTGCAGCCTGGGTGTAAACGTCACTACTTATCGTCTACACCCACTATCCTACAATCCCTCCCCAGACTCCAAAAGGCTCTCCCCCCATTCACCTATGTAAACTGAACAGCATTGCACACAGCGGTCATCTTTTCTACAACATTGTGCTGAATCCTCAGCTGTGTGGAGATGACCGCTGAGTGCACTGTGCTGTGTTGTGTGTGCGCTCATCTCCTTCACTGAGCTGTGGATTTGGCACACTGGCAGAGAAGATGATTGCTGTGTGCAATGCTGTGTTTGCGCTGGACTCCACCTGAGCCCGCGCTGTCAGTGGAGCGTCCTCTGTGTATCTGCTGCAGCCGCCCGCTCGGAGAAGATGAACCCCAGCACTGAAACACAGCGGGCGGCTGCTGCATTGCTCCACTGAAAGCGTGGGCACAAGAGGAGGGAGGTCAGTGCACACCGCATTGTACATATTGGTGCAATGCTAAGGAAATCCTGAAAACATGCACCATTAGCGGCCCTCGAGGCCTGCAGTTCCTCCCCCCTACTGTAGATGAAGGACAGTGAATCCCCCAGAGGTGGAAGTGTATGTCATCACGCTTCACCATCAGGGACTTGGTTCAGTTCCCGTCTCCTGACTCTGGTGAATCGGCCATGTTTCCGGGGATCCTGATGCACCGGCAGTTGTGTGAACAGGAGTGCAGTGCTGACTCCGCACCTCCACCTAAGACCTGTACTTCTATCACCCCTACTGTGATGCCCATGCACATTGGGGGTATCACACCAACAACGAGGGGTCTAAACTGGGTCTTGGTAGTAACTGTGGAGAGTCTGGACATCAGATGGTGCCTGCCATATGCAACCACCGGCAGACACACGTCAGTGCCTGGATGGGCCTGGAGATGCCCACCTGGACACACAGGTATTTCATGCTCCTTGCTTGTCTTAGCTGGAGAAATCTGTGTGGCTTCAGATCCGTATTGATTTCGGTTCTGCAGCTATTTTGTTCATGCCGAGGCTGTTACAGATCGGGTTATACCTCACTAAAATGATGTTTTCCTATGAGGATCACTGCTATTGATGATACCCCCTCACCTGGGAGTTATCACTAAAGAGGTGTCCCTTCTCATTGGAGCTTCACATTTTGAATGTATTGTATTTTTTGGACTATAAGACGCATCAAACTATAAGACGCACCCAGGTTTTAGAGGACAAAAATAGGGGGGAAAATTAAGCAAAAAATGTGGTCATGACACATTGTTATAGGGGGGAATCTGCTGCTGACACTGTTATGGGGGTAATATCCCCTGGTGCATATGTCCCCATATCCTGACATATGATCCCCACTTAAAATAAAATAACAGATTGTACTCACCTCCCATCGCTCTCCGGGCAGCACCATGACATCCTCCTGTCTTCTTTTTCTGGCAGCTGATCATGTGAGCGGCACGCTCAGCAATGGTATCACTGTTTTGTGCCACTCCATACACTGTCACATGCCAGCACAAGACAGGAGGACATTGTGGTAATGGGAGCGATAGGACGTGAGTATTATCATCCATGCTAATGATAATGCACACATCCACATGAATATCCACACACGATCACCTGTGGCTGCACATGCGGCCATTGATCATGTGTGCCACCTGTTTTAAGGTAATGTAATATGCGCCAATCCTCCTTCCCACCTGTCAACACTGACGTCAGTGCTGAGAGGTGATGGACAGGGGGATGCAGTGAATATTACATTAGGATAAACAGCGTGCCCACATGACCACTGTCTCCAGCCACCGGTGACCCTCTCCTGCCTCCGGCACCAGCTCTGCCCCCACAGCCAGATCCTGTGCATCCCCACTGTAGGATGCACCCTCACTTTCCCCCAAAATGTTTTGGGGAAGAAGGTGCGTCTTAGTCAGAAAAATACAATATGTCGTTTTCTGCCGTTGATCGGTCTTGTACCTTGGTTTTTTAAGCCTAACCCAGTCAGGGTGATCTTATGCACTGGAGCCCTGAGGGTACCTTTACACGCGGCTACATTTCTAGGGTGGCTACAGGTAACTTACTGGCTGCAGTGAAATCATGGAGACAAGGTTCTATCTTGTTGCTGTGTACAAATGGAATAATCTCTCCATGATTTCACTGCAACCAGTAAGTTACCTGTAGTCACCCTAGAAATGTAGCCGCGTGTAAAGGTACCCTGAGGGTTAGAACAGATGTATGTGCAGGAGCAAAGGGAGTTCATCCAAAACAAACAAAAAAAATGACACTTCACATTTACACTAACAAAGTTAGGGATATTTTGGCTTTGGGGTGAACTTTCTGGGTTTCAGGAACCCTAATCAGGTGAAGGTTGTTGACTCTTGAGTCACTCAATAATTCTTGTGGTTAAATTAGAATTGGTAATTAACGAGTGCTCCTCATCACGATGTTCACATTTTGACATCATGTCATGGTGTAGTGGAAATGCTGTTGAGGGAATGGCAGTTACAGGCAGGGTGACCAGGGAAGACTAGTCTGACCCTAGACTGGGAACCCTGAATAGCCCTGACCATGAAGGTATCTCTGATGGTGAGAAGGTTCGGGTCTCCACCCTAAGCCCTAATGTGGCGCCCTGCTCAAGCAGGTAGCCACAGACATCCCTAATGCACAGCTGGGTTTCCACAGCAGGTATCTACTACATGCAACACATTCCACCCCGGCACAGGAGGGGGAGCTACACTCGCTGACTTTAGGCGAGATCCCCTATAAATACTGCTGCTGGGGAGGAGTTAGAGTGTGCAGACGCTAGGAGAGCTGCGAAGACGTCCTGGTGGTTGGTACCGCGGTTAGGCCCGAATCAGTGACCCAGAGTGGCCCTTCCATGTGGAAGCCAAGCCTAGGAGTGGGGACAGAAGGCAAGGAGCAAAGCCCAGGGAGTGAGGAGATAGTGGGAGCTCACCCAAGAAGTACTGGACACGGGACGATGGAGTCTGATCCAGCAGGAGGGACCAGTGACAAATATGGCAGATAAGGGCATTGACTTGACAGCTGCAGGCGTTGAACATCATTCTGTCTACATAGTATCTGGAACAATGTTGTGATCCCAGCAGTGACCACCAGATGTCAGTATGATACCAGATTATGATGGCGGGAGCGCAGCACGTTTCTGCTCTTTCTCCCTGCAGGAAGACGGGAAAGATGGAGACGGGTGACAACTTCTCACCACTGTCACATACTACAGCATCCTCACAGGCCCTGATGAAGCTCCCACATGGTGTTCACTGACACTACGATGTCCCAAAATGCCCAGTTTTGTTATACACAGGATTATTTCCTTTGTGTTTATTGGAACAACACAAAAAAAAATGAAAAAAAGACAAATTGATCATAATTTCACACAAAACCCTAAAATGTCCCGCACACAATTGTTCCCTCATTTTAATATTTGTTTTCCCCTGTGTAATAAATCCTGCAGTCAGTCGCCTCCTGTAACCTCCACAAGCTTCTCCTCCTGGAGTTTCTCCTCTTCTGTATAATCTGCTCCCGATCTCTCATTTTGAGGCGTCTTCTCCCAATTTTCAGATCTCTCCACAGGTGCTCAATGGGATTTAGACCCAGTCATTGCTGCCCCTTCAGATCTCTCCACAGGGGATCAATGTGATTTAAATCCAGTCATTGCTGCACCTTCAGATCTCTCCACAGGGGATCAATGTGATTTAAATCCAGTCATTGCTGCACCTTCAGATCTCTCCACAGGGGATCAATGTGATTTAGATCCGGACTCATTGCTGCCTCTTCAGATCTCTCCACAGGTGCTCAATGGGATTTAGATCCGGACTCATTGCTGCCTCTTCAGATCTCTCCACAGATGCTCAATGGGATTTAGATCCGGACTCATTGCTGCCTCTTCAGATCTCTCCACAGGTGATCAATGGGATTTAGATCCGGACTCATTGCTGCCTCTTCAGATCTCTCCACAGGTGATCAATGGGATTTAGATCGGGACTCATTGATGCCTCTTCCGATCTCTCCACAGGTGATCAATGGGATTTAGATCTGGACTCATTGCTGCCCCTTCTGATCTCTCCACAGGTGATCAATGGGATTTAGATCTGGACTCATTGCTGCCTCTTCAGATCTCTCCACAGGGGATCATTGGTATTTTGATCCGGTCATTGCTGCCCCTTCAGATCTCTCCACAGGTGATCAATGGGATTTAGATCCGGACTCATTGCTGCCTCTTCAGATCTCTCCACAGGTGATCAATGGGATTTAGATCGGGACTCATTGATGCCTCTTCCGATCTCTCCACAGGTGATCAATGGGATTTAGATCTGGACTCATTGCTGCCCCTTCTGATCTCTCCACAGGTGATCAATGGGATTTAGATCTGGACTCATTGCTGCCTCTTCAGATCTCTCCACAGGGATCATTGGTATTTTGATCCGGTCATTGCTGCCCCTTCAGATCTCTCCACAGGTGATCAATGGGATTTAGATCGGGACTCATTGCTGCCTCTTCAGATCTCTCCACAGGGGATCATTGGTATTTTGATCCGGTCATTGCTGCCCCTTCAGATCTCTCCATAGGTGATCAATGGGATTTAGATCTAGACTCATTGCTGCCTCTTCAGATCTCTCCACAGGTGATCAATGGGATTTAGATCGGGACTCATTGCTGCCTCTTCAGATCTCTCCACAGGTGATCAATGGTATTTTCATCCGGTCATTGCTGCCCCTTCAGATCTCTCCAGCGCTTTGTTTCCTCAATGTCTGGGGCTTCTTGATTGAGGTCATTGTCCTGCTGGAGACTCCTGACTTAGGACGCCCCCAGCTTTCTGACATTGGGCTCTACATTGTCACTCAAAATCCTCTGGAATCTTTAGATTTCATGATTTTCAGGAAAATATGAATTCTTGTCATTGTTTTAAAATGTTTGAAAAGACATCCAGAGATAGTACACTTCTCCACCCTTGTTCATTCATAAGGGAGATACATAGATCTCCGCTTTGCTTCCCCCCAGTCAGGAATTTTTACGACTAGCAATAAGCTCTGAGCAAGAGGGACTCAGCTAACTCAGCTAGCCTGAACTGGTTTGGTCCGTACTGAATTGCTTTGTC
Source organism: Allobates femoralis (assembly GCA_033576535.1). Lineage (NCBI taxonomy): Eukaryota > Metazoa > Chordata > Amphibia > Anura > Aromobatidae > Allobates > Allobates femoralis. Next base: position 750,762,041 of record JARQOC010000002.1, read on the forward strand.
TTAACTTACAGTATTTTAACATCAAATTTCATAAAACATGTTCATACCACAGATGCATAAATCATATTTTTGGGATGTTTACCTTTTTTCAGTTATGATGGTATATCTTTTTTATCTATCTAACAATCAGAAACCTGGGAAATGATATCAATCTTCTCCCTTATGTGACTGTAGGTCCTGTGCTCTTTTCTCAGACCTCCCCCATATGTGACTATAGGTCCCGGGCTCCTTTCTCTGACCTCCCCCATATGTGACTGTAGGTCCTGTGCTCTTTTCTATGACCTCCCCTTATGTGACTGTAGGTCCTGTGCTCTTTTCTATGACCTCCCCCATATGTGACTGTAGATCCTGTGCTCTTTTCTCTGTCCTCCTCCATATGTGACTGTAGGTCCTGTGCTCTTTTCTCAGACCTCCCCCATATGTGACTATAGGTCCGGGCTCCTTTCTCTGACCTCCCCCATATGTGACTGTAGGTCCTGTGCTCTTTTCTATGACCTCCCCTTATGTGACTGTAGGTCCTGTGCTCTTTTCTATGACCTCCCCCATATGTGACTGTAGATCCTGTGCTCTTTTCTCTGACCTCCTCCATATGTGACTGTAGGTCCTGTGCTCTATTCTCTGACCTCCTCCATATGTGACTGTAGGTCCTGTGCTCTTTTCTATGACCTCCCCCATATGTGACTGTAGATCCTGTGCTCTTTTCTCTGACCTCCTCCATATGTGACTGTAGGTCCTGTGCTCTTTCTATGACCTCCCCCATATGTGACTGTAGGTCCTGTGCTCTTTTCTCAGACCTCCCCCATATGTGACTATAGGTCCCGGGCTCCTTTCTCTGACCTCCCTCATATGTGACTGTAGGTCCTATGCTCTTTTCTATGACCTCCCCCTTATGTGACTGTAGGTCCTGTGCTCTTTTCTCAGACCTCCCCCATATGTGACTGTAGGTCCTGTGCTCTTTTCTCAGACCTCCCCCATATGTGACTGTAGGTCCTGTGCTCTTTTCTCTGACCTCCCCCATATGTGACTGTAGGTCCTGTGCTCTTTTCTCTGACCTCCCCCATATGTGACTGTAGGTCCTGCGCTATTTTCTCTGACCTCCTCCATATATGACTGTAAGTCCTGTGCTCTTTTCTCAGACCTCCCCCATATGTGACTATAGGTCCCGGGCTCCTTTCTCTGACCTCCCTCATGTGACTGTAGGTCCTATGCTCTTTTCTATGACCTCCCCCATATGTGACTGTAGATCCTGTGCTCTTTTCTATGACCTCCTCCATATGTGACTGTAGGTCCTGTGCTCTTTTCTATGACCTCCCCCATATGTGACTGTAGGTCCTGTGCTCTTTTTCTCTGACCTCCCCCATATGTGACTGTAGGTCCTGTGCTCTTTTTCTCTGACCTCCCCCATATGTGACTGTAGGTCCTGTGCTATTTTCTCTGATCTCCTCCATATGTGACTGTAGGACCTGTGCTGTTTTCTCTGCCCTCCCCCATATGTGACTGTAGGTGCTGTGCTCTTTTCTCTGACCTCCCTCATATGTGACTGTAGGTCCTGTGCTCTTTTCCCTGACCTCCCCCATATGTGACTGTAGGTCCTGTGCTCTTTCCTCTGACCTCCCCCATATGTGACTGTAGGTCCTGTGCTCTTTTCTCTGACCTCCTCCATATGTGACTGTAGGTCCTGTGCTCTTTTCTCTGACCTCCCCCATATGTGACTGTAGGTCCTGTGCTCTTTTCTCTGACCTCCCTCATATGTGACTGTAGGTCCTGTGCTCTTTTCTCTGACCTCTCCCATATGTGACTGTACGTCCTGTGCTCTTTTCTCTGACCTCCCCCATATGTGACTGTAGGTTCTGTGCTCTTTTCCCTGACCTCCCCCATATGTGACTGTAGGTCCTGTGCTCTTTTCTCTGTCCTCCTCCATATGTGACTGTAGGTCCTGTGCTCTTTTCTATGACCTCTTTTTAATGTCTCCGTGTCAGCAGTGGGTCGTCCTGGGTATGCTGGGGAAAAGAGGATTGCCGAGAGAATACTCTTTGTGTGAAACTTCTAAAACCTTCATCTATAATAGAATCAATAGGTGAATCATCTTTTCGTATGTGGAGATTGCATTTCATAATGATGGTGTCATGATGGTCTCTTACTTTGGAAACATGTGACAGGTTTGGGACCTGTGTCTCTTTTTTTGTTTTGAGACTTCATATTAAACGTTTTTCTTTCCTTTGGCAGTTTAGGAGTTAATGTCAGTTTATGTTGCAGGTAAGCTAGTTCGTTCTTTCTCCAGGTGTGGCTACTCTGTGAGCACTCCCATCCCCTTTATATGGTCACATGGTTGCAGCATCCTTTACTGGTGATTGAACTCATTCCTGGCCAAGCTTACTGAGGTGAAGGAGGTTCTCTGGAGAACTGACAACTGCTAAGCTGTCTGCTGCCGAGGAGAGTGGCAGCAGGCGTGAAGTTGTTTGTTGTTCTCTGTCCGTCTCCCCTTCCCCTCTTGTTGATTTTAGTGCATCAGTTGGGACTACTGCTCCCGCCAGCCATCTCCCTGTTGGGGGCTAACATCAGGGCCAGCGAGGGCTCTAGTTATCCTGCTCGGCGACGATTTGATACAACCCATATAGGGATGGTAGGGAGATCAGGGCACAGCCGCAGGTGAGTGCAGGAGGTCACTTCTCCCCTATGAGTAGGTCCCTCCACTGTATTAGTCCTCCCGGTGTCTCCCTGTCTGTTGTTTGGTGTAGTGCGCTGGACACCGCTGGTCTGTGCGCCAGTGTCACACTGTCACGCACTGTGTCCGTACGCTACCTGCACCCTGCTGTATGTGAGGACTGTTGTTGGTATTCGATCTCATGTTTAGTGGTGTTGACATGATTACTTATGGCAGAGTTTTGTTATTAGATCTTTATTTTTTGTGATCTTCCTAGCACGATTCAAGGACCAGATCATTTCTTTTCTTCCTTCGACATTGTACGGGATTCAGCTTGGAACCATCAGGCGCTCAGCGCTAATTACTTCCCCTCCTGGGATCGATTTGATGATATGAGAAGGGAGGAAACTATCAGCATCTAAGATAGAGTTCCCTGATGTTGGATTTCTGAATGTTTCGCCTTCTATTAAGTGGTCGGAGAAAGCAGTCAGTTCTACATCTAACAGGATAATTGAATTGGATAGAAAGAACCAGTAAACGGAGATTAAATTGATTGTAATTGGAAAAGGTTAAGAACAATGGTGTGTCACAATGTATACCACTCCAGATGAATACTGTGGAGACACGGGGGTCAGTGGGGCTCTCCTCTGTGGAGACACGGGGGTCAGTGGTGCTCTCCTCTGTGGAGACACGGGGATCAGTGGGTGCTCTCCTCTGTGGAGACACGGGGGGGTCAGTGGGTGCTCTCCTCTGTGGAGACACGGGGGTCAGTGGGTGCTCTCCTCTGTGGAGACACGGGGGTCAGTGGGGGCTCTCCTATGTGGAGACACGGGGGTCAGTGGGTGCTCTCCTCTGTGGAGACACGGGGGTCAGTGGGGGCTCTCCTCTGTGGAGACACGTGGGGTCAGTGGGGGGCTCTCCTCTGTGGAGACACGGGGGTCAGGGGGGCTCTCCTCTGTGGAGACACGGGGTCAGTGGGGGCTCTCCTCTGTGGAGACACGGGGGTCAGTGGGGCTCTCCTCTGTGGAGACACGGGGGTCAGTGGGGCTCTCCTCTGTGGAGACACGGGGGTCAGTGGGGGCTCTCCTCTGTGGAGACACGGGGCAGGGGGCTCTCCTCAGTGAGACCGGGGTCAGTGGGCTCTCCTCTGTGGAGACACGGGGGTCAGTGGGGTGCTCTCCTCTGTGGAGACACGGGGGTCAGTGGGGCTCTCCTCTGTGGAGACACGGGGGTCAGTGGGTGCTCTCCTCTGTGGAGACACGGGGGTCAGTGGGTGCTCTCCTCTGTGGAGACACGGGGGTCAGTGGGTGCTCTCCTCTGTGGAGACACGGGGTGGGTCCGAAAGGGTCAGTGCTCTCCTCTGTGGAGACACGGGGGTCAGTGGGTGCTCTCCTCTGTGGAGACACGGGGGTCAGTGGGTGCTCTCCTCTGTGGAGACACGGGGGTCAGTGGGTGCTCTCCTCTGTGGAGACACGGGGGTCAGTGGGTGGCTCTCCTCTGTGGAGACACGGGGGTCAGTGGGTGCTCTCCTCTGTGGAGACACGGGGGTCAGTGGGTGCTCTCCTCTGTGGAGACACGGGGGTCAGTGGGTGCTCTCCTCTGTGGAGACACGGGGGTCAGGGGGTGCTCTCCTCTGTGGAGACACGGGGGTCAGTGGGTGCTCTCCTCTGTGGAGACACGGGGGTCAGTGGGTGCTCTCTCTCTGTGGAGACACGGGGTCAGTGGGTGCTCTCCTCTGTGGAGACACGGGGGTCAGTGGGGGCTCTCCTCTGTGAGACACGGGGGTCAGTGGGGCTCTCCTCTGTGGAGACACGGGGGTCAGGGGTGCTCTCCTCTGTGGAGACACGGGGTCAGTGGGTGCTCTCCTCTGTGGAGACACGGGGGTCAGGGGTGCTCTCCTCTGTGGAGACACGGGGGTCAGTGGGTGCTCTCCTCTGTGGAGACACGGGGTCAGTGGGTGCTCTCCTCTGTGGAGACACGGGGGTCAGTGGGTGCTCTCCTCTGTGGAGACACGGGGGTCAGTGGGTGCTCTCCTCTGTGGAGACACGGGGGTCAGTGGGTGCTCTCCTCTGTGGAGACACGGGGGTCAGTGGGTGCTCTCTCCTCTGTGGAGACACGGGGGTCAGTGGGGGCTCTCCTCTGTGGAGACACGGGGGTCAGTGGGTGCTCTCCTCTGTGGAGACACGGGGGTCAGTGGGTGCTTCTCCTCTGTGGAGACACGGGGGTCAGTGGGGTGCTCTCCTCTGTGGAGACACGGGGGTCAGTGGGGTCTCTCCTCTGTGGAGACACGGGGGTCAGTGGGGCTCTCCTCTGTGGAGACACGGGGGTCAGTGGGTGCTCTCCTCTGTGGAGACACGGGGGTCAGTGGGTGCTCTCCTCTGTGGAGACACGGGGGTCAGTGGAGGCTCTCCTCTGTGGAGACACGGGGGTCAGTGGGGCTCTCCTCTGTAGAGACACGGGGGTCAGTGGGGGCTCTCCTCTGTGGAGACACGGGGGTCAGTGGGTGCTCTCCTCTGTGGAGACACGGGGGTCAGTGGGTGCTCTCCTCTGTGGAGACACGGGGGTCAGTGGGTGTCTCTCCTCTGTGGAGACACGGGGGTCAGTGGGGGCTCTCCTCTGTGGAGACACGGGGGTCAGTGGGTGCTCTCCTCTGTGGAGACACGGGGGTCAGTGGGTGCTCTCCTCTGTGGAGACACGGGGGTCAGTGGGTGCTCTCCTCTGTGGAGACACGGGGGTCAGTGGGTGCTCTCCTCTGTGGAGACACGGGGGTCAGTGGGTGCTCTCCTCTGTGGAGACACGGGGGTCAGTGGGTGCTTCCTCTGTGGAGACACGGGGGTCAGTGGGGGCTCTTCTCTGTGGAGACACGGGGGTCAGTGGGTGATCTCCTCTGTGGAGACACGGGGGTCAGTGGGTGCTCTCCTCTGTGGAGACACGGGGGTCAGTGGGTGCTCTCCTCTGTGGAGACACGGGGGTCAGTGGGGGCTCTCCTCTGTGGAGACACGGGGGTCAGTGGGTGTTTCCTCTGTGGAGACACGGGGGTCAGTGGGTGCTCTCCTCTGTGGAGACACGGGGGTCAGTGGGTGCTCTCCTCTGTGGAGGACACGGGGGTCAGTGGGTGCTCTCCTCTGTGGAGACACGGGGGTCAGTGGGGCTCTCCTCTGTGGAGACACGGTAGGGTGCCTCTGCAGGGGCTCTCTCCTCTGTGGAGACACGGGGGTCAGCGGGTGCTCTCCTCTGTGGAGGCACGGGGGTCAGGGGTGCTCTCCTCTGTGGGGCACGGGGGTCAGTGGGTGCTCTCCTCTGTGGAGGCACGGGGTCAGTGGGTGCTCCTCTGTGGAGACACGGGGGTCAGTGGGTGCTCTCCTCTGTGGAGACACGGGGGTCGTGGGTGCTTCCTCTGTGGAGACACGGGGGTCACTGGGTGCTCTCCTCTGTGGAGACACGGGGGTCGGTGGGGCTCTCTCCTGTGTGGAGACACGGGGGTCAGTGGGTGCTCTCCTCTGTGGAGACACGGGGGTCAGTGGGTGCTCTCCTCTGTGGAGACACGGGGGGTCAGTGGGTGCTCTCCTCTGTGGAGACACGGGGGTCAGTGGGTGATCTCCTCTGTGGAGACACGGGGGTCAGTGGGTGCTCTCCTCTGTGGAGACACGGGAGTGGTCTCCTGGAGCGGGGGCTTCCTCCTGTGGAGACACGGGGGTCAGCTGGGGCTCTCCTCTGTGGAGACACGGGGGTCAGCGGGTGCTCTCCTCTGTGGAGGACACGGGGGTCAGCGGGTGCTCTCCTCTGTGGAGCACGGGGGTCAGCGGGGCTCTCCTCTGTGGAGGCACGGGGGTCAGTGGGTGCTCTCCTCTGTGGAGGCACGGGGGTCAGTGGGTGCTCTCCTCTGTGGAGGCACGGGGGTCAGCGGGTGCTCTCCTCTGTGGAGGCACGGGGGTCAGCGGGGGCTCTCCTCTGTGGAGACACGGGGGTCAGCTGGGGCTCTCCTCTGTGGAGACACGGGGGTCAGTGGGTGCTCTCCTCTGTGGAGACACGGGGGTCAGCGGGGGCTCTCCTCTGTGGAGACACGGGGGTCAGCTGGGGCTCTCCTCTGTGGAGACACGGGGGTCAGTGGGTGCTCTCCTCTGTGGAGGCACGGGGGTCAGTGGGTGCTCTCCTCTGTGGAGACACGGGGGTCAGTGGGCGCCCTCTCCTCTGTGGAGACACGGGGGTCAGTGGGTGCTCTCCTCTGTGGAGACACGGGGGTCAGTGGGGGCTCTCCTCTGTGGAGACACGGGAGTCGTGGTGCTCTCCTCTGTGGAGACACGGGGGTCGTGGGTGCTCTCCTCTGTGGAGACACGGGGGTCGGTGGGTGCTCTCCTCTGTGGAGACACGGGGGTCAGTGGGGGCTCTCCTCTGTGGAGACACGGGGGTCAGTGGGGCTCTCCTCTGTGGAGACACGGGGTCAGTGGGTGCTCTCCTCTGTGGAGACACGGGGGTCAGTGGGTGCTCTCCTCTGTGGAGACACGGGGGTCAGTGGGTGCTTTCCTCTGTGGAGACACGGGGGTCGGTGGGGCTCTCCTCTGTGGAGACACGGGGTCGGTGGGTGCTCTCCTCTGTGGAGACACGGGGGTCAGTGGGTGCTCTCCTCTGTGGAGACACGGTGGTCAGTGTGTGCTCTACTCTGTGGAGACACGGGGGTCAGTGGGTGCTCCCCTTGTGGAGACACGGGGGTCAGTGGGGGCTCTCCTCTGTGGAGACACAGGGGTCACTGGGTGCTCTCCTCTGTGGAGACACGGGGGTCGGTGGGTGCTCTCCTGTGTGGAGACACGGGGGTCAGTGGGTGCTCTCCTCTGTGGAGACACGGGGGTCAGTGGGTGCTCTCCTCTGTGGAGACACGGGGGTCAGTGGGTGCTCTCCTCTGTGGAGACACACGGGGGTCAGTGGGTGCTCTCCTCTGTGGAGACACGGTGGTCAGTGTGTGTGCTACTCTGTGGAGACACGGGGTCAGTGGGTGCTCTCGTTCTCTGGACCGGCCACCTTTAGAAAGACCGCATGACTAAGGCTCATCTCAATTGAACTCCAGAACACTACTCAGACAACACAGGATGAGGAAACCGTACAATGTTAAGGCTTTGTTGGATTCCAACAGTCAAAGGCATATAAGCACATAACCAATCAAACACACAATATAATAGGCAACAGAGTCTCACCCTTCCACTGGTTCACTAGGGATTAGAATAGTCATGCCTTCGTGGCTTCCAGGGCCAAATACCCCAGCCAGTAGCACCCCGCTTTTGCAGGCACACACTGAGAGAGAAATAGCGGCAAGCTTAGGAAGCTGACCGACACAGCAAAGTCTGTAGCCAGGTTACCGAATGGTCCCAACCCAGGTTCTTAAAGCAATTCTTTGGTCCTCTAGTTGGATCCTTGCTGAAGTAGCACGCAAGGTATGTATCCAGTTGACGAATGGTCCCAACCTGGGTTGCTCAAAGCAGTTCTTCAGTGAATTCTTGGATCTTGGCTGAAGTAGCACGGCAAGGTATGTATCCAGGGGACCAAATTGTCCCAACCTAGGTCCTCAAGCAAATTTGTGAGCTCAAATTAGGCAGCGAATGAGTTCTATGATGCTCCAGCTGTATCCATGGATCCTAAGCTGAAGTCCTGTGGAATATGAAGACCATGGTGACAAGAGCAAGCCCTTGGAGATGGTGGGAGATGGTTGTTCCCTCATTGGTCACTATTTCAATCTGACTGCACAATTTTCTTCTGAATGATGAGGGGCTGTGACAATTCACATTTAATTAGTAATCTGCAAATGAACAGACAATATAACATCTGTCAGTCTGACCTGAAACCATGGCTAACTTCTCTTGATTTACCAAACAATAGTACAATAGATTTGGCCTAATGAAGAACAGTTCACCCCTCACATAAAGTGGTCAATGCTGTGTCATCATAAATAACAGATCATCTATATACCTACTATACCACGTAATAGACTGCAAAAATGGGGTTTGATCATTATAGATGAAACATTCTTCCCATCATGCCATGACCAAAATGGCAATGGATGGTGAGAGTTTTGCGCCAATAAAAACTCCGCTCGTTAGAAAAAAACATTTTTGTTTATTAAACAAAGTTTTTTGGGGGTTAATAAAAATGATAATACTGATTTTATGTACTTTTTGCAAATGCATAGGAACTGAATTTGTTTAAATGATGATTAATAACAAGTAATGCAATATGATGGGGTATGCAGGTTATGCAGTTCATTCACTATCATAGGGTTTACTCACTCGCTTGCTGGTCCTCAAGGTAGGAAAATGAATCACCTCTACATATAAACATTAAGGTTATTCATCCTTCATAAATCTCACTCCAGAACATAAACGTGAGCCTTCCTTCGGCTTTACAGCAACATAAAAATATGGTATATGGTCCGTTAAGCAGATTCCACTCATCCTAGTCAGTATTCAGACATGGATCTCAGGAGGTCTGGTAGCATCCACACACTGACCTCTGTCAGTGTACATCAGGACCTCTCTCACAGGCTCCTTCTGACAGCCCATCTTTCCATATGGCTGCAGTTTCTGTCTCCATTGTCAAACACAGACTCCATTTTAACATCATGGTGGCAAGAATAGAAGGAACAAGGTGAAGAGGAAGAGCAGCAACCCAATGCCTTTAAACTATCAAGAAAACTATCAAGGTCTTATCTAGAAGAAGACCCTGGAGGACCTATCTAGGTTTGGAAAAGACCATGGGGGAGCTATCTAGGCTTGAAGAAGTTCTTGGTGGAGCTATGTAGGCTTGGAGAAGACACTGGTGGAACCTATCTAGGCTTGGAAAGACCCTGGTGGAGCTATCTAGGCTTGGAGAAGTCCCTGGTGGAACTACTAGGCTTGGAGAAGACCCTGGTGGACTATCTAGGCTTAGGGGAAGACCCTGGTGAACCTACCTAGGCTTGGAGGAGACCTGGTTGACCTATCTAGGCTTGAAGAGATCCTGGTGGACCAATCTAGGTTGGGAAAGGTGGACCTATGTAGGCTTGGAGAAGAACCTGGTGGACCTATCTAGGCTTGGAGAAGACCCTGGTGGAGACTACTAGGCTTAGAGAAGACCCTGGTGAACCTACTAGGCTTGGAGAATCCTGGTTGACCTATCTAGGCTTGGAAGAGACCCTGGTTGACCAATCTAGGTTGGGAAAGGTGGACCTATGTAGGCTTGGAGAAGAACCTGGTGGACCTATTAGGCTTGGGAAGACTCTGGTGGTCCTGTCTAGGCTTGGAGAAGACACTGGTGGACATATCTAAGTATAGATAAGATCCTGGTGGACATATCTAGGCTTGGAGAAGATACTGGTAGACTGATCGTGGCTTGGAAAAGACACCTGGTGGACCTATCTAGGCTTTGAGAAGACCCTTTGTGGACCTATTTAGGTCTTGTACTCCTACAGAGTGTTCATTTATCAAGTCACCATGGCTCCAGATTTAGCTGAAAGTTGGTAAATAATAATAATTGCGAGAGTTAATCGATGTCATTGGTGGAGGAAAAACATTTTATGGGTCTTCAGTAAGGTGTGCATTATGTTGTTGTGAAGTGATGTGTAAGGGTCAGAATCTGACAGGAGATTCTCAGTGGAGGACGTATAATCCGACTCGTTCATCATCACTCCTGAACCTGCATTGTCAGACATTTTGCTATTGATGTCCTTTCTTTGCCGCACTTCATCCGGTGCGCTCAGCTCCGCCGGGGGAAGGCTGGATTGTTTCCTGACAACCTGTTGTGACTCCGGTAATATTTCGATGTCTTTGATGATGTTCTGCTGGAAGCGATCCAGAGCTGCTGTCCTCGTTTGTACACGATAAAATCGCTTTTTTTGTTATGGTTAATAATGCAATAGTGTTGGTATCTTGAATTGGTAAATTCAAACGAATTTAAAGAGAACCTGTCACCCCCCCCCCCCCCCCACCAAGTGATTTACAGACTGAAAGCAGCACCTTCAGAAGCATCTATGCTGCATTCTGTGAAGGTGTCTATAATCTCCCCCCTCCCCCCGTTCACCGAAATAAACACTTTATAATATTTCTCGCCATTACTTAGGCGGTCCGAGGGATCTGGTCACTGTGTCCTAACATCTCTGCCGGGCCGGTCCTCCCCGCCTCCCCTATGTGTCGGCCGCCTCCTCTTTTCAGGACCCACCGGACTGCCTAAGTAATGATTTACATACAGGGTGGCAAACATTATAAAGTGTTTATTTAGGGGAATACTTGGTGAAAAATTATAGACCCCCTCACAGAATGCAGCATAGGTGGTGCTGAATGTGCTGCTTTGAATTTGCAAATTCCTGGGGTGGGGGGTGTGACAGGTTCTCTTTAGGTCCGTTATATTAATCAAATCGATTTGGTCTTGACAGCACTTATTTCTGAACTCCTTTTGAGATGAATCTCATCTGCTGAAAGTTTCATCATTAGTATCCACCCAAAAATGTTTTTTGACTATAAGATTTCGTATGATAGAGATAGTAGAAAAAAAAATCTAATTTATAAATCCTCTTGGATTTTGAACAACTCATTAAGACTCCCAACAACAAGATCTCTCCACAGGGGATCAATGGGATTTAGATCCGGACTCATTGCTGCCCCTTCAGATCTCTCCACACGTGATCCATGGGGTTTAGGTCCAGACTCACTACTGCCCCTTCAGATCTCTCCAGCGCTTTGTTTTCTCCATTTCTGGGGCTTCTTGATATTTGGGGTCATTGTCCTGCTGCAGACCCCTGTCCTAGGACGCCCCCAGCTTTCTGACACCAGGCTCTACATTGTCACCCAAAATCCTCTGGTATCTTCAGATATCATGATGTCTTGTACACAATCAAGACCCCCAGTGCCAGAGGAGCAAAACACCCAAAGCATCTCTGACCTCCCCCATATGTGACTGTAGGTCCTGTGCTCTTTTCTCTGACCTCCCCCATATGTGACTGTAGGTCCTGTGCTCTTTTCTCTGACCTCCCCCATATGTAACTGTAGGTCCTGTGCTCTTTTCTCTGACCTCCCCCATATGTGACTGTAGGTCCTGAGCTCTTTTCTCTGACCTCCCCCATATGTGACTGTAGGTCCTGTGCTCTTTTCTCTGACCTCCCCCATATGTGACTGTAGTCCTGTGCTCTTTTCTCTGCCCTCCCTCATATGTGACTGTAGGTCTTGTGCTCTTTTCTCTGACCTCTCCCATATGTGACTGTAGGTCCTGTGCTCTTTTCTCTGACCTCCCCATATATGACTGTAGGTCCTGTGCTCTTTTCTCTGACCTCCCCCATATGTGACTATAGGTCCTGTGCTCTTTTCTCTGACCTCCCCATATGTGACTGTAGGTCCTGTGCTCTTTTCTCTGACCTCCCCCATATGTGACTGTAGGTCCTGTGCTCTTTTCTCTGACCTCCCCCATATGTAACTGTAGGTCCTGTGCTCTTTTCTCTGACCTCCCCCATATGTGACTGTAGGTCCTGAGCTCTTTTCTCTGACCTCCCCCATATGTGACTGTAGGTCCTGTGCTCTTTTCTCTGACCTCCCCCATATGTGACTGTAGGTCCTGTGCTCTTTTCTCTGCCCTCCCTCATATGTGACTGTAGGTCTTGTGCTCTTTTCTCTGACCTCTCCCATATGTGACTGTAGGTCCTGTGCTCTTTTCTCTGACCTCCCCATATATGACTGTAGGTCCTGTGCTCTTTTCTCTGACCTCCCCCATATGTGACTGTAGGTCCTGTGCTCTTTTCTCTGACCTCCCCCATATGTGACTATAGGTCCTGTGCTCTTTTCTCTGACCTCCCCCATATGTGACTGTAGGTCCTGTGCATTTTTCTCTGACCTCCCCATATGTGCATATGTGACTGTAGGTTCTATGCTCTTTTCTCTGACCTCCCCCTTATGTGACTGTAGGTCCTGTGCTCTTTTCTCTGACCTCCCCCATATGTGACTGTAGGTCCTATGCTCTTTTCTCTGACCTCTCCCATATGTGATATGATGTCTTACTTCTGACCACACTCCTGTTCTAAATCCTGACCACACTCCTGATCTAGCTCTGGACCACACTCCTGATCTAGCTCTGGACCTCACTCCTGATCTAACTCTAGACCACACTCCTGATCTAGCTCTGGACCACACTCCTGATCTAACTCTAGCCAACTCTCCTGATCAAGCTCTGTACCACACTCCTGATCTAACTCTAGACCACACTCCTGATCTAACTCTAGACCACACTCCTGATCTAACTCTAGACCACACTCCTGATCTAGCTCTAGACCACACTCCTGATCTAGCTCTGGACCACACTCCTGATCTAACTGTAGACCACACTCCTGATCTAGCTCATGACCACACTCCTGATCTAGCTCTGCACCACACTCTTGATCTAGCTCCGGATCACACTCCTGATCTAACTCTAGACCACACTCCTGATCTAGCTCTGGATGACATGCCTATTCTAGCTCTGGACCACACTCCTGATCTAGCTCTGGAACACACTCCTGATCTAGTTCCGGACCACACTCCTGATCTAGCTCTGGAACACACTCCTGATCTAGCTCTGGAACACATTCCTGATCTAGCTCTGGAACACGCTCCTGATCTAGCTCTGGACCACGCTCCTGATCTAGCTCCGGACCACACTTCTGATCTAGCTCCAGACCACACTCCTGAACTATCTCTGCACCACACACCTGATCTAGCTCCGGACAACGCTCCTGATCTAGCTCTGGACCACTCTCCTGATCTAGCTCTGGACCACTCTCCTGATCTAGCTCTGGACCACACTCCTGATCTAGCTACGGAATACACTCCTGATCTAACTTTGAACCACACTCCTAGATCCGGACCACACTCCTGATCTAGCTCCGGACAACACTCCTGATCTAACTCTGGACCACACTCCTGATCTAGCTCTGGACCACTCTCCTGATCTAGCTCCAGACAACACTCCTGATCTAGACCCGGACCACACTCCTGATCTAGCTCTGGATCGCACTCCTGATCAATTTCTGGCCCATACTCCAGATCTAGATCTGGACCACACACCTGATCCATCTCTGGCCTACACTTCCAATCTAACTGTAGACTACTCTCCTGATCTAACTCCGGACCACACTCCTGATCTAGCTCTGGACCACACTCTTGATCTAGCTGTGGATCACACTCCTGATCTAGCTCTGGATCATTCTCCTGATCTAGCTCCGGATCACACTCCTGATCTAGATCTGGACCACACTCCTGATCCATCTCTGGCCCACACTCCTGATCTAGGTCTAGACCACACTCCTGATCCATCTCTGGCCTACACTTCCAATCTAACTGTAGACTACTCTCCTGATCTAGCTCCAGACCACACTCCTGATCTAGCTCTGGATCACACTCCTGATCTAGCTCTGGACTACACTCCTGATCTAGCTCCGGACCACACTCCTGATCTAGGTCTGGACCTCACTCCTGATCCATCTCTGGCCTACACTTCCAACCTAACTGTAGACTACTCTCCTGATCTAGCTCTGGACCACTCTCCTGATCTAGCTCTGGACCACTCTCCTGATCTAGCTCTGGACCACACTCCTGATCTAGCTCTGGACCACACTCCTGATCTAGCTCTGGACCACACTCCTGATCTAGCTCTGGTCCACAGTCCAATCTAGCTCTGGACCACACTCCTGATCTAGCTCTGGACCACACTCCTGATCTAGCTCTGGACCACACTCCTGATCTAGCTCTGGACCACACTCCTGATCTAGCTCCGGACCACACTCCTGATCTAGCTCTGGACCACACTCCTGATCTAGCTCTGGACTACACTCCTGATCTAGCTCTGGACCACACTCCTGATCTAGCTCTGGACCACACTCTTGATCTGGTTTCGGATTACACTCCTGATCTAGCTCTGGACCACACTTTTTATCTAGCTCTGGACCACACTCCTGATCTAGCTCTGGACCACACTCCTGATCTAGCTCTGGACCACACTCCTGATCTAGCTCTGGACCACACTCCTGATCTAGCTCTGGACCACACTCCTGATCTAGCTCTGGAACACACTCCTGATGTAGCTCCGGACCACACTCCTGATCTAGCTCTGGACCACACTCCTGATCTAGCTCTGGACCACACTCCTGATCTAGCTCTGGACTACTCTCCTGATCTAGCTCCGGACCACATTCCTGATCTAGCTCCTGACCACACTCCTGATCTAACTGATGACCACACTCCTGATCTAGCTCTAGACCACACTCTTGATCTAGCTCTGGACCACTCCCCTGATCTAGCTCCGAACCACACTCCTGATCTAGCTCTGGACCACACTCCTGATCTAGCTTTGGACCATACTCCTGATCTAGGTTTGGACCACACTCCTGATCTAGCTCCGGACCACACTCCTGATATAGCTCCGGACCACACTCCTGATCTAGCTCCGGACCACACTCCTGATCTAGCTGATGACCACACTCCTGATCTAGCTCTGGACCACACTTCTGATATAGCTCTGGATCACGCTCCTGATCCATCTCTGGCCCACACTTCCAATCTAACTGTAGACTACTCTCCTGATCTAGCTTTGGACCATACTCCTGATCTATCTCTGGACCACACTCCTGATCTAGCTCTGGACCACACTCCTGATCTAGCTCTGGACCACACTCCTGATCTAGCTCTGGACCACACTCCTGATATAGCTCCGGATCACACTCCTGATCTAGCTCTGGACCACACTCCTGATCTAGCTCTGGACCACACTCCTGATCTAGCTCTGGACCACACTCCTGATCTAGCTCTGGACCACACTCTTGATCTGGTTTCGGATTACACTCCTGATCTAGCTCTGGACCACACTTTTTATCTAGCTCTGGACCACACTCTTGATGTAGCTCCGGACCACACTCCTGATCTAGCTCTGGAACACACTCCTGATGTAGCTCCGGACCACACTCCTGATCTAGCTCTGGACCACACTCCTGATCTAGCTCTGGACCACACTCCTGATCTAGCTCCAGACCACACTCCTGATCTAGCTCCGGACCACACTCCTGATCTAGCTCCCGACCACACCCCTGATCTTGCTCTGGACCACACTCCTGATCTAGCTCTGGACCACACTCCTGATCTAGCTCTGGACCACACTCCTGATCTAGCTTTGGACCATACTCCACTCTGATCTAGTGTTGGACCACACTCCTGATCTAGCTCCGGACCACACTCCTGATCTAGCTCCGGACCACACTCCTGATCTAGCTCCGGACCACACTCCTGATCTAGCTCCGGACCACACTCCTGATCTAGCTGATTGACCACACTCCTGATCTAACTCCAAACCACCACCCTGATCTTGCTCCGGAACACACTCCTGATATAGCTCCGGACCACAATCTGATCTAGCTTCGGACCATCACTCCTGATCTTGCTGGACCACACTCCTATCTACTCCTGATACACCTCCCTGATCCTTCTCTGGACACACTTTCCCAATCTATACTTTAGACATACTCCTCTCTGATTACCTAGCTTTGGACCATACTCCTGGACATCTATATCTCTGGCCACACTCCGAATCTAGCTACGACTATACTCTGATCTAGCTTTGGACCATACTCCTGATCTATCTCTGGACCAACTCCTGATCTAGCCCCTGCACCTAACTCTGATCTAGCTCTGGACCACACTCCTGATCTAGCTTTGGACCATACTCCTGATCTAGCTCTGGACCACACTCCTGACCTAGCTCGGACAACTCCTGATCTACTTTAGACCACACTCCTGATCTAACTTAGACCACACTCCTGACTAACTTAACCACACTCCTGATCTAACTTTAGACCACACTCCTGATCTAGCTTGACCACACTCCTGATCTAGACTTGACCACACTCCTGATCTAGCTTAGGACACAACTCCTGATCTAGATCTGGACCACACTCCTGATCTAGCTCTGGACCACACCCCTGATCTAGCTTGGACACAACTCCTGATCTAGTCTGGACCATACTCCTGATCTAGCTCTGGACCACACCCTGATCTTGCTTCGGACCATATCCTGATCTAGCTCCTGACCACACTCCTGATCTAGCTCTAGACCACACTCCTTGATCTGCTCTCGGACCACTCCCTGATCTAGCTCCTAACCACACTCCTGATCTAGCTCTGGACCACACTCCTGATCTAGCTTTGGACCAACTCCCTGATCTAGCTCCGACCACATCCTCCTGGATCTGACAGCTTGCATATCTGATACCACCACACTCTGATCTAGCTCTGGAACCACACTCCTGACTTCTAGCATCCCTGATTAGCCACCACACCCCTGATCTTGCTCTGGACCACACTCTTTATCTAGCTCTGGATCACACTCCTGATCCATCTCTGGCCCACACTTCCAATCTAACTGTAGACTACTCTCCTGATCTAGCTCCGGAACACACTCCTGATCTAGCTCTGGATCACACTCCTGATCTAGCTCTGGACCAGACTCCTGATCTAGCTCTGGACCACACCCCTGATCTAGCTTTGGACCATACTCCTGATCTATCTCTGGACCACACTCCTGATCTAGCTTTGAACCACACTCCTGATCTCGCTGTGGACCACACTCCTGATCTAGCTCCGGACTATACTCCTGATCTAACTCTAGACCACACTCCTGATCTAGCTCTGGACCACACTCCTGATCTAGCTCTGGATCACTCTCCTGATCTAACTCCGGACCACACTCCTGATCTAGCTCCAGACCACACTCGTGATCTAGCTCCGGACCACACTCCTGATCTAGCTCTGGACCACACTCCTGATCTAGCTCTGGACCACACTCCTGATCTAGCTCTGGACCACACTCCTGATCTAGCTCTGGACCACACTCCTAATCTAGCTCCGGACCACACTCCTGATCTAGCTCTGGATCATACTCTTGATCTAGCTCTGGACCACACTCCTGATCTAGCTCTGGATCACACTCTTGATCTAGCTCTGGACCACACTCCTGATCTATCTGTGGACCACACTCCTGATCTAGCTCCGGACTACACTCCTGATCTAGCTCTGGATCACACTCCTGATCTAGCTCTGGACCACACTCCTGATCTATCTGTGGATCACACTCCTGATCTAGCTCCGGACCACACTCCTGATCTAGCTCCGGACTATACTCCTGATCTAACTTTAGACCACACTCCTGATCTAACTTTAGACCACACTCCTGATCTAACTTTAGACCACACTCCTGATCTAACTTTAGACCACACTCCTGATCTAGCTCTGGACCACACTCCTGATCTAGCTCTGGACCACACTCCTGATCTAGCTCTGGACACAACTCCTGATCTAGATCTGGACCTCACTCCTGATCTAGCTCTGGACCACACCCCTGATCTAGCTTTGGACCATACTCCTGATCTAGCTCTGGACCATACTCCTGATCTAGCTCTGGACCACACTCCTGATCTTGCTCCGGACCACATTCCTGATCTAGCTCCTGACCACACTCCTGATCTAGCTCTAGACCACACTCTTGATCTAGCTCTGGACCACTCCCCTGATCTAGCTCCGAACCACACTCCTGATCTAGCTCTGGACCACACTCCTGATCTAGCTTTGGACCATACTCCTGATCTAGCTCAGGACCACACTCCTGATCTAGCTTTGAACCACACTCCTGATCTAGCTCTGGACCACACTCCTGATCTAGCTCCTGACCACACCCCTGATCTTGCTCTGGACCACACTCTTTATCTAGCTCTGGACCACACTCCTGATCCATCTCTGGCCCACACTTCCAATCTAACTGTAGACTACTCTCCTGATCTAGCTCCGGAACACACTCCTGATCTAGCTCTGGATCACACTCCTGATCTAGCTCTGGACCAGACTCCTGATCTAGCTCTGGACCACACCCCTGATCTAGCTTTGGACCATACTCCTGATCTATCTCTGGACCACACTCCTGATCTAGCTTTGAACACACACTCCTGATCTCGCTGTGGACCACACTCCTGATCTAGCTCCGGACTATACTCCTGATCTAACTCTAGACCACACTCCTGATCTAACTCTAGACCACACTCCTGATCTAGCTCTGGACCACACTCCTGATCTAGCTCTGGATCACTCTCCTGATCTAACTCCGGACCACACTCCTGATCTAGCTCCAGACCACACTCGTGATCTAGCTCCGGACCACACTCCTGATCTAGCTCTGGACCACACTCCTGATCTAGCTCTGGACCACACTCCTGATCTAGCTCTGGACCACACTCCTGATCTAGCTCTGGACCACACTCCTAATCTAGCTCCGGACCACACTCCTGATCTAGCTCTGGATCATACTCTTGATCTAGCTCTGGACCACACTCCTGATCTAGCTCTGGATCACACTCTTGATCTAGCTCTGGACCACACTCCTGATCTATCTGTGGACCACACTCCTGATCTAGCTCCGGACTACACTCCTGATCTAGCTCTGGATCACACTCCTGATCTAGCTCTGGACCACACTCCTGATCTATCTGTGGATCACACTCCTGATCTAGCTCCGGACCACACTCCTGATCTAGCTCCAGACCACTATCTATTATCTCTTTTCTGACTACACTCTTGATGTTGCTCATAATCACACTTCTGAACGTTCTACAGACAATGGTCATGATCTCTCTGCTGACTGTGCTCCAGACCACACTGCTGACATTGCCCCCGACCATGCTCCAGACCACGCTCTTGATATTAACCCTGACCATGTTCCTGATATTACCCCTGACCATGCTCCTGATATTGCCCCTGACCATGCTCCTGATATTGCCCCTGACCGTGCTCCTGATATTTCCCCTGACCATGCTCCTGATATTGCCCCTGACCATGCTCCTGATATTGCCCCTGACCATGCTCCTGATATTGCCCCTGACCATGCTCCAGACCACACTCTTGATATTACCCCTGACCATGCTCCTGTTATTACCTCTGACCGTGCTCCTGATATTGCCCCTGACCTTGCTCCAGACCACACTCCTGATATTGCCCCTGACCGTGCACCTGATATTGCCCCTGACCGTGCTCCAGACCACACTCCTGATATTGCCCCTGACCGTGCACCTGATATTGCCCCTGATCGTGCTCCTGATATTGCCCCTGACCGTGCCCCAGACCACACTCCTGATATTACCCCTGACCATGCTCCTGTTATTACCCCTGACCGTGCTCCTGATATTGCCCCTGACCGTGCTCCTGATATTGCCCCTCACCGTGCTCCAGACCACACTCCTGATATTGCCCCTGACCGTGCTCCAGACCACACTCCTGATATTGCCCCTGACCGTGCTCCAGACCGTGCTCCTGATATTGCCCCTGACCGTGCTCCTGCTCTCACTCCTGCATTGTTCCGTACCTGCCTGTTGCCCTTTGTGCTCCTCCTGGTTCTGACCCTTGCTGGCTATATTCCTTTTTATACTATATCTCGCCTTCACATTATAGCATCTTGACCGTTCTGATGCAGCGTGTGGCCCTATACTTGTCCCCTGCCTACAGCTGGTCATTCCATTGCTTGTATTTCTCCTTGGTATCACACAGTGATGTCCCTGGAGGCCTCGGCTTCTTCTGCATCACTGCACAGGTCTTCCTTCTTCATGCTGCTCACGGCCTTCACCAGTTCTATTTCCAGCCTATTCTCTGTATCCTTGGGCTCTTGTTGCTTCCTCTGTATCCATATATCTGTGGTACCTGCAGTGTGTAATGTACAGATCTGATGTGTTGGCCACACATACCCCACCTCAGCCCCTAGGATGAGACATCTTAGTGCTGTGTCCATGGTTCCTGTGAATAGCATCAATTCCTGTAAGGTCCATATTCTCTGCATTTACTGGCGGTGGCATCTCGCCCCAAGGGGTAAAGTTGGATTGTGCCAGCATTCGGACATGTTTGTAGACTGTGGGTGCGGAGATCAGAGCATTTTCTGCTCCATATTGGTTGGACATATTTGTCCAGGGAAATTGTTATTAGGGTTATACAAAACACCTATGATAGGGGAGCGTGTCTGAACCCTGAGCTCCCCTAATGTCCCTATGTGGGTCCTTCCCCCCCTCTGCTCCATATTAGGGGTGGATTAATTTGTCCAGAGGAATGGTCATTAGGGTAATACAAAATACCTATCTGTGGCAATTTTCTATTTTTGCTCTTTCCTCTTCTTGCAATAACCATAATGTCACACTCGGACAAGGGAACACCCAGCGCAAGGCACAACCCAGAAGAGAAGCAGACATGAAAAAGCAGGAGGAAGGCCCTGATGATAGGGAGCTCTGTAGGTGCAGGATGTAGTGAGGGCGCATTCCCAGCAGTGGACACTAGATGTCAGTATGACTCCAGCCTATAATGGCGGCAGCTCTGTAGGTGCAGGATGTAGTGAGGGCGCATTCCCAGCAGTGGACACTAGATGTCAGTATGACTCCAGCCTATAATGGCGGCAGCTCAGTAGGTGCAGGATGTAGTGAGGGCGCGTTCCCAGCAGTGGACACTATATGTCAGTATGACTCCAGCCTATAATGGTGGCAGCTCTGTAGGTACAGGATGTAGTGAGGGCGCGTTCCCAGCAGTGGGCGCTACATGTCAGTATGACTCCAGCCTATAATGGCGGCAGCTCTGTCTGTACAGGCTGTAGTGAAGGTGCGTTCCCAGCAGTGGACACTAGATGTCAGTATGACTCCAGCCTATAATGGCGGCAGCTCTGTAGGTACAGGCTGTAGTGAGGGTGCGTTCCCAGCAGTGGACACTAGATGTCAGTATGACTCCAGCCTGTAATGGCAGCAGCTCTGTAGGTGCAGGATGTAGTGAGGGCACGTTCCCAGCAGTGGACACTAGATGTCAGTATGACTCCAGCCAATAATGGTGGCAGCTCTGTAGGTACAGGATATAGTGAGGGCGCGTTCCCAGCAGTGGACACTAGATGTCAGTATGACTCCAGCCTATAATGGCGGCAGCTCTGTAGGTACAGGATATAGTGAGGGCGCGTTCCCAGCAGTGGACACTAGATGTCAGTATGACTCCAGCCTATAATGGCGGCAGCTCTGCAGGTACAGGATGTAGTGAGGGCGCGTTCCCAGCAGTGGGCGCTACATGTCAGTATGACTCCAGCCTATAATGGCGGCAGCTCTGTAGGTACAGGATGCAGTGAGGGCGCGTTCCCAGCAGTCAACACTAGATGTCAGTATGACTCCAGCCTATAATGGCGGCAGCTCTGTAGGTACAGGATGTAGTGAGGGTACAATCCCAGCAGTCAACACTAGATGTCAGTATGACTCCAGCCTATAATGGCGGCAGCTCTGTAGGTGCAGGATGTAGTGAGGGCGTGTTCCCAGCAGTGGACACTAGATGTCAGTATGACTCCAGCCTGTAATGGCGGCAGCTCTGTAGGTGCAGGATGTAGTGAGGGCGTGTTCCCAGCAGTGGACGCTAGATGTCAGTATGACTCCAGCCTGTAATGGCGGCAGCTCTGTAGGTGCAGGATGTAGTGAGGGCGCGTTCCCAGCAGTGGACACTAGATGTCAGTATGACTCCAGCCTATAATGGCGGCAGCTCTGTAGGTGCAGGATATAGTGAGGGCGCGTTCCCAGCAGTGGACACTAGATGTCAGTATGACTCCAGCCTATAATGGTGGCAGTTCTGTAGGTGAAGGATGTAGTGAGGGCACGTTCCCAGCAGTGGACACTAGATGTCAGTATGACTCCAGCCAATAATGGTGGCAGCTCTGTAGGTACAGGATATAGTGAGGGCGCGTTCCCAGCAGTGGACACTAGATGTCAGTATGACTCCAGCCTATAATGGCGGCAGCTCTGTAGGTACAGGATATAGTGAGGGCGCGTTCCCAGCAGTGGACACTAGATGTCAGTATGACTCCAGCCTATAATGGCGGCAGCTCTGCAGGTACAGGATGTAGTGAGGGCGCGTTCCCAGCAGTGGGCGCTACATGTCAGTATGACTCCAGCCTATAATGGCGGCAGCTCTGTAGGTACAGGATGCAGTGAGGGCGCGTTCCCAGCAGTCAACACTAGATGTCAGTATGACTCCAGCCTATAATGGCGGCAGCTCTGTAGGTACAGGATGTAGTGAGGGCGCAGTCCCAGCAGTCAACACTAGATGTCAGTATGACTCCAGCCTATAATGGCGGCAGCTCTGTAGGTGCAGGATGTAGTGAGGGCGTGTTCCCAGCAGTGGACACTAGATGTCAGTATGACTCCAGCCTGTAATGGCGGCAGCTCTGTAGTGCAGGATGTAGTGAGGGCGTGTTCCCAGCAGTGGACGCTAGATGTCAGTATGACTCCAGCCTGTAATGGCGGCAGCTCTGTAGGTGCAGGATGTAGTGAGGGCGCGTTCCCAGCAGTGGACACTAGATGTCAGTATGACTCCAGCCTATAATGGCGCAGCTCTGTAGGTGCAGGATATAGTGAGGGCGCGTTCCCAGCAGTGGACACTAGATGTCAGTATGACTCCAGCCTATAATGGTGGCAGCTCTGTAGGTGCAGGATGTAGTGAGGGCGCAATCCCAGCAGTGGACACTAGATGTCAGTATGACTCCAGCCTATAATGGCGGCAGCTCTGTAGGTACAAGATATAGTGAGGGCGCGTTCCCAGCAGTGGACACTAGATGTCAGTATGACTCCAGCCTATAATGGCGGCAGCTCTGTAGGTGCAGGATGTAGTGATTGTGCGTTCCCAGCAGTGGACACTAGATGTCAGTATGACTCCAGCCTATAATGGCGGAGTGTTCAGTGTGGTACAGTGTTCACTCACCTCTGCAGTGTGGTACAGTGTTCACTCACTTCTGCGGTGTAGTGCAGTGTTCACTCACCTCTGCGGTGTTGTATAGTGTTCACTCACCTCTGCGGTGTGGTACAGTGTTCACTCACCTCTGCGGTGAGGTGCAGTGTTCACTCACCTCTGCGGTGAGGTGCAGTGTTCACTCACCTCTGCGGTGTGGTACAGTGTTCACTCACCTCTGCGGTGTGGTACGGTGTGCTCCCACCTCCGCGGTGTGGTACAGTGTTCACTCACCTCTGCGGTGAGGTGCAGTGTTCACTCCCCTCTGCAGTGTGGTATGGTGTGCGCTCACCTCTGCGGTGTGGTACAGTGTTCACTCACCTCTGCGGTGTGGTATGGTGTGCGCTCACCTCTGCGGTGAGGTGCAGTGTTCACTCCACTCTGTAGTGTGGTACGGTGTGCGCTCACCTCTGTGGTGTGGTACAGTGTTCACTAACCTCTGTGGTGTGGTACGGTGTGCTCCCACCTCCGCAGTGTGGTACGGTGTTCACTCACTTCCGCAGTGTGGTACGGTGTTCACTCACCTCCACAGTGTGGTGCAGTTTTCACTCCCCTCTGCAGTGTGGTACAATGTTCACTCACCTCTGCGGTGAGGTACAGTGCTCACTCACCTCTGCAGTGTGGTACGGTGTGCGCTCACCTCTGCGGTGTGGTGCAATGTTCACTCACGTCTGCAGTGTGGTACGGTGTGCGCTCACCTCTGTGGTGTGGTACTGTGCTCTTCCACCACTTCGGTGTGGTAGGGTGCGTGCCCACCTCCGCAGTGTGGTACAGTGTTCACTCACCTCTGTGGTGTGGTACAGTGCGCGCTCACCTCTGCGCTATGGTACGGTGCATGCCCACCTCTGCAGTGTGGTACAGTGTTCACTCACCTCTGTGGTGTGGTGCAGTGTTTACTCCCCTCTGCAGTGTGGTACGGTGTGTGCTCACCTCTGTGGTGTGGTACAGTGCGCTCTCACCTCTGCGCTATGGTACGGTGCATGCCCACCTCTGCAGTGTGGTACAGTGTTCACTC
The DNA here is from genome assembly GCA_033576535.1 of Allobates femoralis. Taxonomy (NCBI): domain Eukaryota; kingdom Metazoa; phylum Chordata; class Amphibia; order Anura; family Aromobatidae; genus Allobates; species Allobates femoralis. The sequence continues at coordinate 750,786,498 of JARQOC010000002.1, forward strand.
ACCTCTGTGGTGTGGTGCAGTGTTTACTCCCCTCTGCAGTGTGGTACGGTGTGTGCTCACCTCTGCAGTGTGGTACTGTGCTCTCCCACCACTTCGGTTTGGCACGGTGCGCAGCTACCTCTGTGGTGTGGTGCTTGCTCACCTCTGTGGTGTGGTACACCTCTGCAGTGTGGTACAGTGTTCACTCACCTCTGCGGCGTGGTACTGTGAGCTCCCACCACTTCGGTGTGGTATGGTGTGCGCCCACCTCTATGGTGTGGTACAGTGCATGCTCACCTCTGTGGTGTGGTACGGTGCGCGCCCACCTCTGCGTTGTGGTACGGTGCATGCTCACCTCTGCGGTGTGGTACGGTGCGCGCCCACCTCTGCGTTGTGGTACGGTGCATGCTCACCTCTGCGGCGTGCTACTGTGCGCTCCCACCACTTCGGTGTGGTACGGTGCGTGCCCACCTCTGCGGTGTAAGACAAAAGGGGGGGAGGGGGTGGGAGCGCATGTGAAGAAAGTTTTTTGAAGTGGATTTAGGCCCAGGGCTGTGTGGCCACTCACCAGAGGTGGTTGTGCAACCCTGCACAACTGCGGTCTTACGCCTGTGAATCCACCTCCGCTTGGAAGTATAGTGGAGGCACCGAAATTTGCTCCGGGAGCTCCAGCTCCTGCCGCGGTCACGTGACCGGATTGATGTCACCACAGGTCCTTCAACGGTGACCGTGTTGTATTGCTAGGACATGGAGCTCAGGATCTATGATTAATGGTATCTCTTGTCCTGAGCTGCTCTTGCCAGGTGTGCACAAGTGCAAGAAACTGAGAGTAAAAAAATCCCTGGTCTGTGGAGCGCTAGGACTCGAGATAAAATGGCACTAGGGTTATTTTAGAAAATTATTTCTTTATTGACCTCTTACAGGCCACTACGCGTTTCTGCAGCAAAGCGCTGCCTTCATCAGGTGATGCAAGCACCTCTGCGGTGTGGTACAGTGCATGCTCACCTCTGTGGTGTGGTACGGTGCGCGCCCACCTCTGCGGTGTGGTACGGTGCATGCTCACCCCTGCGGTGTGGTACGGTGCGCGCCCACCTCTGTGGTCTGGTACGGTGCGCACCCACCTCTATGGTGTGGTACGGTGCGTGCCCACCTCTGTGGTGTGGTACGGTGCGCGCCCACCTCTGTGGTGTGGTACGGTGCGTGCCCACCTCTGTGGTGTGGTACGGTGCATGCTCACCCCTGCGGTGTGGTACGGTGCATGCTCACCCCTGCGGTGTGGTACAGTGCATGCTCACCTCTGTGGTGTGGTACAATGCGCGCCCACCTCTGTGGTCTGGTACGGTGCGCACCCACCTCTATGGTGTGGTACGGTGCGTGCCCACCTCTGTGGTGTGGTACGGTGCGCGCCCACCTCTGCGGTGTGGTACGGTGCATGCTCACCCCTGCAGTGTGGTACGGTGCATGCTCACCCCTGCGGTGTGGTACAGTGCATGCTCACCTCTGTGGTGTGGTACAATGCGCGCCCACCTCTGTGGTCTGGTACGGTGCGCACCCACCTCTATGGTGTGGTACGGTGCGTGCCCACCTCTGCGGTGTAGTACGGTGCACGCTCACCTCTGCAGTGTGGTACAGTGCGTGCCCACCTCTGTGGTGTGGTACGGTGCGTGCCCACCTCTATGGTGTGGTACGGTGCGCGCCCACCTCTGTGGTGTGGTACGGTGCACGCTCACCTCTGTGGTGTGGTACGATGTGCGCCCACCTCTGTGGTGTGGTACGGTGCGCGCCCACCTCTATGGTGTGGTACGGTGTGCGCCCACCTCTATGGTGTGGTACGGTGCGTGCCCACCTCTGCGGTGTGGTACAGTGCACGCTCACCTCTGTAGTGTGGTACGATGTGCGCCCACCTCTGTGGTGTGGTACGGTGCACGCTCACCTCTGTAGTGTGGTACGATGTGCGCCCACCTCTGCGGTGTGGTACGGTGCACGCTCACCTCTGTAGTGTGGTACGATGTGCGCCCACCTCTGTGGTCTGGTACGGTGCACGCTCACCTCTGTAGTGTGGTACGATGTGCGCCCACCTCTGTGGTGTGGTACGGTGCACGCTCACCTCTGTAGTGTGGTACGATGTGCGCCCACCTCTGTGGTGTGGTACGGTGTGTGCCCACCTCTGCGGTGTGGTACAGTGTTCACTCACCTCTGTGGTGTGGTACAGTGCGCGCCCACCTCTGTGGTGTGGTATGGTGTGCGCCCACCTCTGTGGTGTGGTATGGTGCATGATCACCTCTGCGGTGTGGTACGGTGCATGATCACCTCTATAGTGTGGTACGGTGCACGCTCACCTCTGCGGCATGGTACGGTGCGCGCCTGTCTCTGCGGCGTGGTACACTCCCCGTCCTCCGATCTCACATTCACAAGAATGATCTGGAGCTTCTGTAAATGCATCTCTCTGGCATCCATCATTATCTCTGCTCCTCAGATCTCCACTGATAGGAAAATGTGACCCATGAATCTCACACTGGCGCCCGTCAGGTCCTGGATCTGGGGTGCAGATTCAGTGACGCCTGTCAGACAATACGAGTCCCGCAGTGGGGGGGGTCGTCTGCTGAGACGTCTTGTAGTGTTTGCGGCTCGTCTCCCACAGAACAGCGCACGTTCTGCTAATTACAAGGTGCCACCGTGTCCAACACCGGGGAACGATTGTGCTGACAGGTGACGTCTACGCTTCCACTCACTGGGGTCTCGTCAGGGGGTGCGCTCACATCTGCGTTTATACTCCGCGAGTGCAATCCAATAAAACATCGCAACGAGGTGAAACTATAGAGTACAATGACGATCTGCAGGGAAGGGGGCGAGGAAAAATCTGCAGCATGCTGCGTATGTGTGCGGATCTCACTGATCCCCCCCAATGCAAGTGAATGGGTGCGATAAAAACATCACACAGCACACGGACTGCGGTTTACCATGGTCTTTCCCATGATGTAAAAAAGTTAGGATGGATAGATAGATAGACAGACAGACAGATAGATAGATGATTATTATTTACTAGATGGTGGTAGTCTAGAATCCATATATAGTTTTATTTACTAATAGATGGTGGCCCGATTCTAACACATCGGGTATTCTAGAATATGTATGTAGTTTATTTATGAAGATTTTAGAATAATGCAATGAATACACAGGTTTTCCGGGATAAAATATATACATTATCATTTAAATCCTGCGGCAATATCACTGATTGGTCGCAGCCGGCCATGACCAGTCAGCGAAGACTGCTTAAATCCCACGCCAATATCGCTGATTGTTTGCTTCTGCCCATTTGAGATGTGGTGGAGACCGCCCCTTTAAGATGTGGTTGGACTGTTTCTTTAAGATGTGTTTGGGGACAGCCCCTTTAAGAAGTGGTTGGGTCCACTCCTTTAAGACATGGTTATGGACAGCCCCTTTAAGAAGTTATTGGGGACTGTTCCTTTAACACGTGGTTGGGGTCCGCCCCTTTAACACGTGGTTGGGGTACGCCCCTTTAAGAAGTGGTTGGGGTCCACTCCTTTAAGACATGGTTATGGACAGCCCCTTTAAGAAGTTATTGGGGACTGTTCCTTTAACACATGGTTGGAGTCTGCCCCTTTAACACGTGGTTGGGGTACGCCCCTTTAAGAAGTGGTTGGGGTCCGCCCCTTTAAGAAGTGGTTGGGGTCTGCCCCTTTAAGAAGTGGTTGGGGGTCCGCCCCTTTAAGAAGTATTTGGGGGTCCGCCCCTTTAAGTGGTGGTTGGGGTCCGCCCCTTTAAGTGGTGGTTGGGGTCCGCCCCTTTAAGAGGTGGTTGGGGTCCCCCCCTTTAAGAAGTGGTTGGGGTCCGCCCCTTTAAGAGGTGGTGGGGGTCTGCCCCTTTAAGAGGTGGTGGGGGTCCGCCCCTTTAAGCGGTGGTGGGAGTCCGCCCCTTTAAGAGGTGGTGGGGGTCCGCCCCTTTAAGAGGTGGTTGGGGTCCCCCCCTTTAAGAAGTGGTTGGGGTCCGCCCCTTTAAGAGGTGGTGGGGGTCCGCCCCTTTAAGAGGTGGTGGGGGTCCGCCCCTTTAAGCGGTGGTGGGAGTCCGCCCCTTTAAGAGGTGGTGGGGGTCCGCCCCTTTAAGAGGTGGTGGGGGTCCGCCCCTTTAAGCGGTGGTGGGGGTCCGCCCCTTTAAGAGGTGGTTGGGGTCCGCCCCTTTAAGAGGTGGTTGGGGTCCGCCCCTTTAAGAAGTGGTTGGGGTCCGCCCCTTTAAGAAGTGGTTGGGGTCCGCCCCTTTAAGAAGTGGTTGGGGTCCGCCCCTTTAAGAACTGGTTGGGGATGGCCCCTTTTATTTATCTCCGGACAAAGCCACGGAGGAAGTAGTGTTGTGACAGGAAGTAGAATTCTAGGCAATTATATAGTAGAATATAGTAGATGTATATAGCGCCATTCGATTCCATAGTGCTTTACATATGGAAAGGACAGACGAAGACAAGTATAATATATTGGACAATCAGGTCGTATAGATACGGGAGGGGAGAGGACTCTGTCCGCGAGGGCTCACAGTCTACGAGGGGCGGGTGAGGATACAGTAGGAGGGGGTAATGCCTATAGTGAGACGGTGCGATGGACTGGGTCTCATTGTAGGCTTGTCGGAAGTGAAGGGTCTTCAGGTTTTTCTTGAAGGTTCCCAGGGTAGGAGAGTGTCTGATGTGTTGGGGCAGTGAGTTCCAGAGTCTAGGTGAAGCACGGGAGAAATCCTGTATGCGGTTGTGCGAAGAGGAGAAGAGGGGGGAGTAGAGGAGGAGTTCTTGGGAGGATCGCAGGTTGCGTGAGGGGAGGTATCGGGAGACCATGTGACAGATGTATGGAGGGGACAGGTTGTGAATGGCTTTGTACGTCATGGTTAGGTTTTAAACCGGGATCTCTGGGAAGTGGGGAGCAATGAAGAGGATGGCAGAGGGGGGTGACAGGGGAGTAGCGGGAAAACAGGGGAATTAGTCGGGCAGCGGAGTTTAGGATACATTGGAGAGGTGCAAGGGAGGTAGTGGGGAAGCTGATAAGCAGGAGGTTGCAGTAGTCAAGGTGGGAGAAGATGAGAGCATGAGTAAATGTATGGTTGGTTTCACACTGCAGTTTTTTCCCTGATCAGGTTTGTGTGTCAAAACCAGGAGTCTCCAAAACTCAGAACAGGTGACAATCTTTTAATTATACTTTTTCTCTGCAAGTTCCTCTCCTGGTTCCTCTCCTGGTTTGGGCACACAAACCTGATCAGGGAAAAAACTGCAGTGTGAATCTACCCTTATAGATCGATAAGTCCAAAAAAACAGGCAGCACATCCAAAAATCAAAAAAAGTGGAAAGAGTTTTATTCAGCCCTCAGTGGTGCAACGTTTCGCCTTACTGGAAGCCTTTGTCAGGCAGTGTAATGGTATAGTGAAGGGCTTTTTATCATACAGGTGCACATTTTCCAATCAATCAGTATACATCAAAACTCATCAAAATATTAATGAACAGTGTACAGAAATCATCACATTGGTGTTTACGTGCATATATAGTAGAGTGCTCATTGCAGACTTCCATATGATTTAGATAGATCGATCTTACCAGTCTCCCGCTGCTGCTTCCAGGGCTACCCATTTAGCTTCATGCATATTCACTGCACTGACCTTCTGTGACAGCGTCTGTCATTGGCTGTTGCAGTCAGACTGCACCCCGACGATCTATACCGGTGTCTGTACACATGAGTGTATGCAAACCAACCTGCGTTAAATAAATGATGTGTATAAGAAGTGCGTACTTTTACACTGTATTTTTCATTCTCGGCACAGATAAAGTGGACAGCTGCAGGCTGCAGCCCCCAGCTATGCCCTTTATGTTGGCTGAGTATCAAATACGGGGACCCCAGACTATTTGTTGAAATTAAATAATTTAAAAAAACAGCAGTGTGGGGTCTTCCCCCCCAATTTGATACTCATCCAAGATAAAGTGCACAGCTGGAGATTGTTATTTCTTACCCTGGGGAGGCAAATAGCTATTGTACCCCCCCCCCCCCAGGGGTAATAATAGCAGCCAACGGCTGCCCCAGAATTGGGCACATACATTAGAATCACTAAATGCTGGCGCTTTACTCTGCTTTTCATGATACTCTGGTGCACTGACATTGGGGTGATGAAGGGGTTAATGACAGCTGAGTACTCACAGCTTGCCATTAAGCCCTGGATTGATAATGTCAGGCATCTTATGATACCCATCCATTACCTATCCAGTAAGTGAAGAGATAATAAACACACACATACACACTCTAAAATCCTTTAATAGAATTTAAACACGGTCAACCCTCATTATTCCATTTATTACCCCAGAACATACCCTCCGATGATAATACACAACGAGGTCCCATCGTAGCTCTGGTGCATTGGAGGCTGCACTGTCTGTATACAGGTATATATACAATGTAGAGTTACATATGTATACAGGTATATACAATATAGAGTTACATATGTATACAGGTATATACGTATATACAATATACAGTTATATGTGTATACAGCAGGATCTGTGTGTGGAGCCGCTGATGACGGGATCACACTCCTCACCCGATTTGAGTGACATTTTCCCGGACCGTCTATAACACCAGACTATAAACTCTGACAACATTAAACTCTACACCTCCGTCTTCACCAGATTTGGTCCCGCAAATGTGAGCTCTATAGTAATAAAGGAGAAGATGGCGGTCAGTGTGCTGAATACAAAACCTCAGATATTGACGAAAAAGTCTTAAGGGATCAAAGCGGTGGCACGAAGAGTCGCTCTTAAAGGAGCAGCAACTATATAGTGGGTAAGGTGAGGCAACCTGATAACTGGCTCTAAAATCTGAAACTATAGGAACAGCTGTCCGCAACCAGAGCAGAAGTAACTGGGCCTCATTTATGAGAATCACCTCACAGTAAGATTGTTCTGGTGTCTATAGCCTCTGCAGAAGTAACTGGGCCTCATTTATGAGAATTACCTCACAGTAAGATCGTTCTGGTGTCTATAGCCTCTGCAGAAGTAACTGGGCCTCATTTATGAGAATCACCTCACAGTAAGATCGTTCTGGTGTCTATAACCTCTGCTGAAGTAACTGGGCCTCATTTATGAGAATCACCTCACAGTAAGATCGTTCTGGTGTCTATAGCCTCTGCAGAAGTAACTGGGCCTCATTTATGAGAATTACCTCACAGTAAGATCGTTCTGGTGTCTATAGCCTCTGCAGAAGTAACTGGGCCTCATTTATGAGAATTACCTCACAGTAAGATTGTTCTGGTGTCTATAGCCTCTGCAGAAGTAACTGGGCCTCATTTATGGGAATCACCTCACAGTAAGATTGTTCTGGTGTCTATAGCCTCTGCAGAAGTAACGGGGCCTCATTTATGAGAATCACCTCACAGTAAGATCGTTCTGGTGTCTATAGCCTCTGCAGAAGTAACTGGACCTCATTTATGAGAATCACCTCACAGTAAGATCGTTCTGGTATCTATAGCCTCTGCAGAAGTAACTGGACCTCATTTATGAGAATCACCTCACAGTAACATCGTTCTGGTGTCTATAGCCTCTGCAGAAGTAACTGGGCCTCATTTATGGGAATTACCTCACAGTACGATCGTTCTGGTGTCTATAGCCTCTGCAGAAGTAACTGGGCCTCATTATGAGAATTACCTCACAGTAACATCGTTCTGGTGTCTATAGCCTCTGCAGAAGTAACTGGGCCTCATTTATGAGAATTACCTCACAGTAAGATCATTCTGGTGTCTATAGCCTCTGCAGAAGTAACTGGGCCTCATTTATGAGAATTACCTCACAGTAGATCGTTCTGGTGTCTATAGCCTCTGCAGAAGTAACTGGGCCTCATTTATGAGAATTACCTCACAGTAAGATCGTTCTGGTGTCTATAGTCTCTGCAGAAGTAACTGGGCCTCATTTTATGAGAATCACCTCACAGTAAGGTCGTTCTGGCGTCTATAGCCTCTGCAGAAGTAACTGGGCCTCATTTATGAGAATCACCTCACAGTAACATCGTTTGGTGTCTATAGCCTCTGCAGAAGTAACTGGACCTCATTTATGAGAATCACCTCACAGTAAGATCGTTCTGGTGTCTATAGCCCTGCAGAAGTAACTGGACCTCATTTATGGGAATCACCTCACAGTAAGATTGTTCTGGTGTCTGTAGCCTCTGCAGAAGTAACTGGGCCTCATTTATGAGAATCACCTCACAGTAAAGATCGTTCTGGTGTCTATAGCCTCTGCAGAAGTAACTGGGCCTCATTTATGAGAATCACCTCACAGTAAGATGGTTCTGGTGTCTATAGCCTCTGCAGAAGTAACTGGGCCTCATTTATGAGAATCACCTCACAGTAAGATGGTTCTGGTGTCTATAGCCTCTGCAGAAGTAACTGGGCCTCATTTATGAAAATCACCTCACAGTAAGATGGTTCTGGTGTCTATAGCCTCTGCAGAAGTAACTGGGCCTCATTTATGATAATCACCTCACAGTAAGATCGTTCTGGTGTCTATAGCCTCTGCAGAAGTAACTGGACCTCATTTATGAGAATCACCTCACATTAAGATCGTTCTGGTGTCTATAGCCTCTGCAGATGTAACTGGGCCTCATTTATGGGAATTACCTCACAGTAAGATCGTTCTGGTGTCTATAGCCTCTGCAGAAGTAACTGGGCCTCATTTATGAGAATCACTCACAGTAAGATCGTTCTGGTGTCTATAGCCTCTGCAGAAGTAACTGGGCCTCATTTATGAGAATCACCTCACAGTAAGATCGTTCTGGTGTCGATAGCCTCTGCAGAAGTACTGGGCCTCATTTATGAGAATTACCTCACAGTAAGATCGTTCTGGTGTCTATAGCCTCTGCAGAAGTAACTAGGCCTTATTTATGAGAATCACCTCACAGTAAGATCGTTCTGGTGTCTATAGCCTCTGCAGAAGTAACTGAGCCTCATTTATGGGAATTACCTCAACAGTAAGATCGTTCTGGTGTCTATAGCCTCTGCAGAAGTAACTGGGCCTCATTTATGAGAATGACCTCACAGTTAGATCAGTCTGGTGTCTATAGCCTCTGCAGAAGTAACTGAGCCTCATTTATGAGAATCACCTCACAGTAAGATGGTTCTGGTGTCTATAGCCTCTGCAGAAGTAACTGAGCTCATTTATGAGAATCACCTCACAGTAAGATGGTTCTGGTGTCTATAGCCTCTGCAGAAGTAACTGGGCCTCATTTATGAGAATCACCTCCAGTGAGATCGTTCTGGTGTCTATAGCCTCTGCAGAAGTAACTGGGGCCTCATTTATGAGAATCACCTCACAGTAAGATCGTTCTGGTGTCTATAGCCTCTGCAGAAGTAACTGAGCCTCATTTATGAGAATCACCTCACAGTAAGATGGTTCTGGTGTCTATAGCCTCTGCAGAAGTAACTGGGCCTCATTTATGAGAATCACCTCACAGTAAGATGGTTCTGGTGTCTATAGCCTCTGCAGAAGTAACTGGGCCTCATTTATGAGAATCACCTCACAGTAGATCGTTCTGGTGTCTATAGCCTCTGCAGAAGTAACTGGGCCTCATTTATGAGAATCACCTCACAGTAAGATCGTTCTGGTGTCTATAGCCTCTGCAGAAGTAACTGGGCCTCATTTATGAGAATCACCTCACAGTAAGATCGTTCTGGTGTCTATAGCCTCTGCAGAAGTAACTGGGCCTCATTTATGGAATCACCTCACAGTAAGATCGTTCTGGTGTCTATAGCCTCTGCAGAAGTAACTGGGCCTCATTTATGAGAATCACCTCACAGTAAGATCGTTCTGGTGTCTATAGCCTCTGCAGAAGTAACTGGGCCTCATTTAATGAGAATCACCTCACAGTAAGATCGTTCTGGTGTCTATAGCCTCTGCAGAAGTAACTGGGCCTCATTTATGAGAATACCTCACAGTAAGATCGTTCTGGTGTCTATAGCCTCTGCAGAAGTAACTGGGCCTCATTTATGAGAATCACCTCACAGTAAGATCGTTCTGTGTCTATAGCCTCTGCAGAAGTAACTGAGCCTCATTTATGAGAATCACCTCACAGTAAGATCGTTCTGGTGTCTATAGCCCTCTGCAGAAGTAACTGGCCTCATTTATGAGAATTACCTCACAGTAAGATCGTCTGGTGTCTATAGCCTCTGCAGAAGTAACTGGCCTCATTTATGAGAATCACCTCACAGTAAGATGGTTCTGGTGTCTATAGCCTCTGCAGAAGTAACTGGGCCTCATTTATGAGAATCACCTCACAGTGAAGATCGTTCTGGTGTCTATAGCCTCTGCAGAATAACTGGGCCTCATTTATGAGAATTACCTCACAGTAAGATCGTTCTGGTGTCTATAGCCTCTGCAGAAGTAACTGAGCCTCATTTATGAGAATCACCTCACAGTAAGATCGTTCTGGTGTCTATAGCCTCTGCAGAAGTAACTGGCCTCATTTATGAGAATCACCTCACAGTAAGATCGTTCTGGTGTCTATAGCCCTGCAGAAGTAACTGGGCCTCATTTATGAGAATCACCTCACAGTAGATCGTTCTGGTGTCTATAGCCTCTGCAGAAGTAACTGAGCCTCATTTATGAGAATCACCTCACAGTAAGATCGTTCTGGTGTCTATAGCCTCTGCAGAAGTAACTGGGCCTCATTTATGAGAATTACCTCACAGTAAGATCGTTCTGGTGTCTATAGCCTCTGCAGAAGTAACTGGGCCTCATTTATGAGAATCACCTCACAGTAAGATCGTTCTGGTGTCTATAGCCTCTGCAGAAGTAACTGGGCCTCATTTATGAGAATCACCTCACAGTAAGATCCATAAGATCGTTCTGGTGTCTATACCTCTGCAAATAACTGGGCCTCATTTATGAATACCTCACAAATCGTTCTGGTGTCTATACTCTGCAGAATAACTGCCTCATTTATGGAATACTCACATAAGATGTTCTGTTCTATAGCCTCTGCAAATAATGCCTCATTTATGAATACCTCACAGTAAGATTCTGTCTATAGCCTCTGCAAAGTAACTGGCCTCATTTATGAATCACCTCACAGTAGATCGTTCTGTGTCTATAGCCTCTGCAGAAGTAACTGGCCTCATTTATGAAATACCTCACAGTAAGATCGTCTGGTGTCTATAGCCTCTGCAGAAGTAACTGGCCTCATTTATGAGAACACCTCACAGTAAATCGTTCTGGTGTCTATAGCCTCTGCAGAAGTAACTGGCCTCATTTATGAGAATCACCTCACAGTAAGATCGTTCTGGTGTCTATAGCCTCTGCAGAAGTAACTGGCCTCATTTATGAGAATCACCTCACAGTAAGATCGTTCTGGTGTCTATAGCCTCTGCAGAAGTAACTGGCCTCATTTATGAGAATTACCTCACAGTAAGATCGTTCTGGTGTCTATAGCCTCTGCAGAAGTAACTGGGCCTCATTTATGAGAATCACCTCACAGTAAGATCGTTCTGGTGTCTATAGCCTCTGCAGAAGTAACTGGGCCTCATTTATGAGAATCACCTCACAGTAAGATCGTTCTGGTGTCTATAGCCTCTGCAGAAGTAACTGGGCCTCATTTATGAGAATCACCTCACAGTAAGATCGTTCTGGTGTCTATAGCCTCTGCAGAAGTAACTGGGCCTCATTTATGAGAATCACCTCACAGTAAGATCGTTCTGGTGTCTATAGCCTCTGCAGAAGTAACTGGGCCTCATTTATGAGAATCACCTCACAGTAAGATCGTTCTGGTGTCTATAGCCTCTGCAGAAGTAACTGGGCCTCATTTATGAGAATCACCTCACAGTAAGATCGTTCTGGTGTCTATAGCCTCTGCAGAAGTAACTGGGCCTCATTTATGAGAATCACCTCACAGTAAGATCGTTCTGGTGTCTATAGCCTCTGCAGAAGTAACTGGGCCTCATTTATGAGAATCACCTCACAGTAAGATCGTTCTGGTGTCTATACTTGCAGATACTGGCCTATTTAGAATACCTCACATAAGATTTCTGTGTCTAACCTTGCAGAAGTATGGCCTATATGATATCACGTAGATGTTCTGGTGTTAAGCTCTGAGAATAACCATAGATCTCGTAATCTCTGGGTAGCCTCTGGAATAACTCCATTTTGATACCTCCAGATCTGTTATACCTCAAGACGTCTTGATACCTCCAGTAAGTCTTTGGTATACTCTAGAGTACTGCTATTTGGATCTCATAGATTCGTAATCTCTGGGTATGCTCTAGAATCTCATAAGATCGTCGTGTCTGCAGAAGTAACTGGGCCTCATTTATGAATCACCTCACGTAATCGTTCTGGTGTCTATAGCCTCTGCAAAGTAACTGGGCCTCATTTATGAATACCTCACAGTAAGATCGTTCTGGTGCTATAGCCTCTGCAGAAGTAACTGCCTCATTTATGAAATCACCTCACAGTAAGTCGTATCCTCTGAGAGTAATGGCCTCATTAGAGAATCCTCATAAGAATTTCTGTCTATACTTCTGCGAAGTAATGGCCCTTTATGAGAATCACCTCAAGTAAATCTCTGCTATACTTCGTAGTAACTGGCCTCATTATGAGAACCTCACAGAAATCGCTGTCTTACTCTGCAAAGTAACTGAGCCTCATTTATGGAATCACCTCACTAAACGTTCTGGTTCATAGCCTCTGCAGAAGTAACTGGCCTCATTTATGAATACCTCACAGTAAGATGTTCTGGTTATAGCCTTGCAGAAGTAACGGCCTCATTTATGATAGACATCACAGTAACGTTCTGGTGTCTAGCCTTGCAAAGTAACTGGGCCTCATTTATGAGAATTACCTCACAGTAGATCGTTCTGGTGTCTATAGCCTGCAGAAGTAACTGGATGAGAATCACCTCACAGTAAGATCGTTCTGGTGTCTATATCCTCTGCAGAAGTAACTGGGCCTCATTTATGAGAATTACCTCACAGTAAGATCGTTCTGGTGTCTATAGCCTCTGCAGAAGTAACTGGACCTCATTTATGAGAATCACCTCCACAGTAAGATCGTTCTGGTGTCTATAGCCTCTGCAGAAGTAACTGGGCCTCATTTATGAGAATTACCTCACAGTAAGATCGTTCTGGTGTCTATAGCCTCTGCAGAAGTAACTGGGCCTCATTTATGAGAATCACCTCACAGTAAGATCGTTCTGGTGTCTATAGCCTCTGCAGAAGTAACTGGGCCTCATTTATGAGAATCACCTCACAGTAAGATCGTTCTGGTGTCTATAGCCTCTGCAGAAGTAACTGGGCCTCATTTATGAGAATCACCTCACAGTAAGATCGTTCTGGTGTCTATAGCCTCTGCAGAAGTAACTGGGCCTCATTTATGAGAATTACCTCACAGTAAGATCGTTCTGGTGTCTATAGCCTCTGCAGAAGTAACTGGAGCCTCATTTATGAGAATCACCTCACAGTAACATCGTTCTGGTGTCTATAGCCTCTGCAGAAGTAACTGGGCCTCATTTATGAGAATTACCTCACAGTAAGATCGTTCTGGTGTCTATATGGAGGAACACGAGGCTGGATATACTGGAGGGGCCCCATGTGGCCCTTGGGCCTTTGCTTGTAGCTTCTGCTGTTTCCACCTGTGGACATTGTCTTTAGTGATGTAGCAGATTTGGCCTTTGCCCCCGGATAATCGGATCCTGATGGTCACCTGTGATCTCCCCGGTGTCCCGCACCTGCAGTTTGCTCGGTGCCGGCAGGGGGTGCAGTGCGGCTGCTCGGACACTGGAGGGCGCCGGATCTCTGCACAGTGTGTACAGGAGTCAGTGCGGGGCTGCGCTCAGTGCATCAGTGAGGACCGCGGGCGGCACATGGCAGAGAGGAGAACCGAGCACCGGAGGACTGCACTGACCGGGAGCACCGAGCACCGGAGGACAGCACTGACCGGGAGCACCGAGCACCGGAGGACAGCACTGACCGGGAGCACCGAGCCCCGGAGGACTGCACTGACCGGGAGCCCCGGAGGACTGCACTGACCGGGAGCACCGGAGGACTGCACTGACCGGAGGACTGCACTGACCGGGAGCCCCGGAGGACTGCACTGACCGGGAGCACCGGAGGACTGCACTGACCGGAGGACTGCACTGACCGGGAGCCCCGGAGGACTGCACTGACCGGAGGACTGCACTGACCGGGAGCCCCGGAGGACTGCACTGACCGGGAGCCCCGGAGGACTGCACTGACCGGGAGGACATGGACCCTGCGCGGCTGTCCGGGAACCTGAGTTCCCTCCAGGAGCTGCTGTGCCGGCGCAGTGTCCTCTCCAGACTCCCGAACTGGCAGAACCTGAGCAGCCCTGTCACCTGGAACCTGACAGCCGGACTGAACATCAGCTGTGACCTGGGGGGCAACAGGAGACCCCCGAGCCCTGGAGGTAAGAAGAGCCCCGAGCAACTGTCACCCCGATATCTGCCGCCCCGAGCAACTGTCACCCCGATATCTGCTGCCCCGAGCAACTGTCACCCCGATATCTGCTGCCCCGAGCAACTGTCACCCCGATATCTGCTGCCCCGAGCAACTGTCACCCCGATATCTGCTGCCCCGAGCAACTGTCACCCCGATATCTGCCGCCCCGAGCAACTGTCACCCCGATATCTGCCGCCCCGAGCAACTGTCACCCCGATATCTGCTGCCCCGAGCAACTGTCACCCCGATATCTGCTGCCCCGAGCAACTGTCACCCCGATATCTGCTGCCCCGAGCAACTGTCACCCCGATATCTGCTGCCCCGAGCAACTGTCACCCCGATATCTGCCGCCCCGAGCAACTGTCACCCCGATATCTGCCGCCCCGGGCAACTGTCACCCCGATATCTGCTGCCCCGAGCAACTGTCACCCCGATATCTGCCGCCCCGAGCAACTGTCACCCCGATATCTGCGCCCCGGGCAACTGTCACCCCCGATATCTGCTGCCCCGAGCAACTGTCACCCGACCCCGAATCTGCAGTACTCCCGAACGTCCAACTGTCACCGACTGTCACCCGATATCTGCTGCCCCGAGCAACTGTCACCCCCGATATCTGCTGCCCCGAGCAACTGTCACCCCGATATCTGCTGCCCCGAGCAACTGTCACCCCGATATCTGCTGCCCCGAGCAAACTGTACCCCAGCACGATACCTGCTGCCCCGAGCAACTGTCACCCCGATATCTGCTGCCCCAAGCAACTGTCACACCGCCGATATCTGCTGCCCCGAGCAACTGTCACCCCGATATCTGCTGCCCCAAGCAACTGTCACCCCGATATCTGCTGCCCCGAGCAACTGCTCACCCCGATATCTGCTGCCCCGAGCAACTGTCACCCGATATCTGCTGCCCCGAGCAACTGTCACCCCGATATCTGCTGCCCCGAGCAACTGTCACCCTCGATATCTGCCGCCCCGAGCAACTGTCACCCCGATATCTGCCGCCCGAGCAACTGTCACCCGATATCTGCGCCCGAGCAACTGTCACCCGATATCTGCCGCCCCGAGCAACTGTCACCCCGATATCTGCCGCCCCGAGCAACTGTCACCCCGATATCTGCTGCCCGAGCAACTGTCACCGACTCTAGCCTCCCGATATCTGCTGCCCCGAGCAACTAAGCGTCACCCCGATATCTGCTGCCCCGAGCAACTGTCACCCCGATATCTGCTGCCCCGAGCAACTGTCACCCCGATATCTGCCGCCCCGAGCAACTGTCACCCCGATATCTGCTGCCCCGAGCAACTGTCACCCCGATATCTGCCGCCCCGAGCAACTGTCACCCCGATATCTGCTGCCCCGAGCAACTGTCACCCCAATATCTGCTGCCCCGAGCAACTGTCACCCCGATATCTGCTGCCCCGAGCAACTAAGCGTCACCCCGATATCTGCTGCCCCGAGCAACTAAGCATCACCCCGATATCTGCTGCCCCGAGCAAACTAAGCGTCACCCCGATATCTGCTGCCCCGAGCAACTAGGCGTCACCCCGATATCTGCTGCCCCGAGCAAACTAAGCGTCACCCTGATATTTGCTGCCCCAAACTAAGCGTCCCCCCGATATCTGCTGCCCCGAGCAACTGTCACCCCGATATCTGCTGCCCCGAGCAAACTAAGCTTCACCCCGATATCTGCTGCCCAAACTAACCCTCCCCCCCCATATCTGCTGCCCCAAACTAGGCGTCACCTCGATATCTGCTGCCCCAAACTAGGCGTCACCTCGATATCTGCTGACTTTCTCTTCTTCCATCCCGCTGTCAGTTCTCTTCTCCCTCTGTCTTCCCTTCTGTCTTTACCTCTCCTGAACTCAGCGCCACTGTAAACTATTATACTCACCGCTGTTGTAACCTGATAAACTCAGCGTCACTGTAAACTATTATACTCACCGCTGTTGTAACCGGATATACTCAGCGCCACTGTGAACTATTATACTCACCGCCGTTGTAACCTGATATACTCAGCTCTACTGTAAACAATTATACTCATTGCTGTTGTAACCTGATATACTCAGCACCACTGTAAACTATTATACTCACCGCTGTTGTAACCTGATATACTCAGCGCCAGATTGAAGGGATCTATCCACATTTATTCTTGGAGCTGTTCTGATATACTTAGTGCTGCTGTAACCTGTTATTCTTGGAGCTCCTGTGATATACTTAGTGCTGCTGTAACCTGTTATTCTTTTAGCTGTTCTGTTCAACTTAGTGTTGCTGTAACCTGTTATTCTTGGAGCTGTTGTGATATACTTAGTGCTGCTGTAACCTGTTATTCTTGGAGCTGCCCTGATATACTTAGTTATACTGATATACTTAACCTGATAGTTTACAGTGGCGCTGACTATATTAAGTTACAACAGCAGTGAGTATAATAGTTTACAGTGGAGCTGAGTGTATTATACTCACCTCTGTTGTAACCTGATATACTCAGCTCCACTGTAAACTATTATACTCTCCGCTGTTCTAACTTAATATACCTGATTTACTCAGCGCCAGATTGGAGGGATCTATCCACTGTTGTTCTTGGAGCTGTTCTAATATACTTAGTGCTGCTGTAACCTGTTATTCTTGGAGCTGTTCTGATATACTTAGTGCTGCTGTAACCTGTTATTCTTGGAGCTGCCCTGATATACTTAGTGCTGCTGTAACCTGTTATTCTTGGAGCTGTTCTGATATACTTAGTGCTGCTGTAACCTGTTATTCTTGGAGCTGTTCTTATATACTTAGTGTTGCTGTAACCTGTTATTCTTGGAGCTGTTGTGATATACTTAGTGCTGCTGTAACCTGTTATTCTTTTAGCTGTTCTGTTCAACTTAGTGTTGTTGTAACCTGTTATTCTTGGAGCTGTTGTGATATACTTAGTGCTGCTGTAACCTGTTATTCTTGGAGCTGTTCTTATATACTTAGTGCTGTTGTAACCTGTTATTCTTGGAGCTCTTGTGATATACTTAGTGCTGCTGTAACCTGTTATTCTTTTAGCTGTTCTGTTCAACTTAGTGTTGCTGTAACCTGTTATTCTTGGAGCTGTTGTGATATGCTTACGACTGCTGTAACCTGTTATTCTTGGAGCTGTTCTGATATATTAGGGCTGTTGTAACCTGTTATTCTTTTAGCTGTTCTCTTCAACTTAGTGTTGCTGTAACCTGTTATTCTTGGAGTAGTTGTGATATGCTTAGGGCTGCTTTAACCTGTTATTCTAGGAGCTGCCCTGATATACTTACTGCTGCTGTAACCTGTTATTCTTGGAGCTGTTCTGATATACTTAGTGCTGCTGTAACCTGTTATTCTTGGAGCTGTTCTGATATACTTAGTGCTGCTGTAACCTGTTATTCTTGGAGCTGTTCTGATATACTTAGTGCTGCTGTAACCTGTTATTCTTGGAGCTGTTCTAGATATACTTAGTGCTGCTGTAACCTGTTATTCTTGGAGCTGTTGTGATATACTTAGTGCTGCTGTAACCTGTTATTCTGGATTCTTGGAGCTGTTCTGATATACTTAGTGCTGCTGTAACCTGTTATTCTTGGAGCTGTTTTGATATACTACTTAGTGCTGCTGTAAACCTGTTATTCTTTAGGAGCTGTTGATATACTTAGTGCTGCTGTAACCTGTTATTCTTGGAGCTGTTCTTATCATACTTAGTGCTGCTGTAACCTGTTATTCTTGGAGCTGTTTGATATACTTAGTGCTGCTGTAACCTGTTATTCTTGGAGCTCCGTGATATACTTAGTGCTGCTGTAACCTGTTATTCTTGAGCTGTTGTATATACTTAGTGTTGCTGTAACCTGTTATTCTTGGAGCTGTTTGATATACTTAGTGCTTGCTGTAACCTGTTATTCTTGGAGCTGTTGTGATATGCTTAGTGCTGCTGTAACCTGTTATTCTTGGAGCTGTTCTGATATATTAGGGCTGCTGTAACTTGTTATTCTTGGTAGCTGTTCTGATATACTTAGTGCTGCTGTAACCTGTTATTCTTGGAGCTGTTCTGATATACTTAGTGCTGCTGTAACTGTTATTCTTGGAGCTGTTGTGATATACTTAGTGCTGCTGTAACCTGTTATTCTTGGAGCTGTTGTGATATACTTAGTGCTGCTGTAACCTGTTATTCTTGGAGCTGTTGTGATATGCTTAGTGCTGCTGTAACCTGTTATTTTTGGGAGCTGTTCTGATATACTTAGTGCTGCTGTAACTTGTTATTCTTGGAGCTGTTCTGATATACTTAGTGCTGCTGTAACCTGTTATTCTTGGAGCTGTTCTGATATACTTAGTGCTGCTGTAACCTGTTATTCTTGGAGCTGTTCTTATATACTTAGTGCTGCTGTAACCTGTTATTCTTGGAGCTCCTGTGATATACTTAGTGTTGCTGTAACCTGTTATTCTTGGAGCTGTTCTGATATACTTAGTGCTGCTGTAACTTGTTATTCTTGGAGCTGTTCTGATATACTTAGTGCTGCTGTAACCTGTTATTCTTGGAGCTGTTCTGATATACTTAGTGCTGCTGTAACTTGTTATTCTTGGAGCTGTTCTGATATACTTAGTGCTGCTGTAACCTGTTATTCTTGGAGCTGTTCTAATATACTTAGTGCTGCTGTAACCTGTTATTCTTGGAGCTGTTGTGATATACTTCGTGCTGCTGTAACCTGTTATTCTTGGAGCTGTTCTGATATACTTAGTGCTGCTGTAACCTGTTATTCTTGGAGCTGTTCTTGTATCCTTAGTGCTGCTGTAACTTGTTATTCTTGGAGCTGTTGTGATATACTTAGTGCTGCTGTAACCTGTTATTCTTGGAGCTGTTCTGATATACTTAGTGCTGCTGTAACCTGTTATTCTTGGAGCTGTTGTGATATACTTAGTGCTGCTGTAACCTGTTATTCTTGGAGCTGTTCTGATATACTTAGTGCTGCTGTAACCTGTTATTCTTGGAGCTGTTGTAATATACTTAGTGTTGCTGTAACCTGTTATTCTTGGAGCTGTTGTGATATACTTAGTGCTGCTGTAACCTGTTATTCTTGGAGCTGTTGTGATATACTTAGGGCTGCTGTAACCTGTTATTCTTGGAGCTGTTCTGATATACTTAGGGCTGCTGTAACCTGTTATTCTTGGAGCTGTTCTGATATACTTAGTGCTGCTGTAACCTGTTATTCTTGGAGCTGTTCTGATATACTTAGTGCTGCTGTAACCTGTTATTCTTGGAGCTGTTTGATATACTTAGTGCTGCTGTAACCTGTTATTCTTGGAGCTGTTCTGTTATACTCAGTGCTGCTTTAACCTGTTATTCTTTTAGCTGTTCCTGTTATACTTAGTGCTGCTGTAACCTGTTATTCTTGGAGCTGTTCTGATATACTTAGTGCTGCTGTAACCTGTTATTCTTGGAGCTGTTCTATATACTTAGGCTGCTGTAACCTGTTATTCTTGGAGCTGTTTGATATAATTAGTGCTGCTGTAACCTGTTATTCTTGGAGCTGTTCTGATTACTTAGTGCGCTGTAACCTGTTATTCTTGGAGCTGTTCTGATATACTTAGTGCTGCTGTAACTTGTTATTCTTGGAGCTGTTCTGATATACTTAGTGCTGCTGTAACCTGTTATTCTTGAGCTGTTCTTATATACTTAGTGCTGCTGTAACCTGTTATTCTTGGAGCTCCTGTGATATACTTATGCTGCTGTAACCTGTTATTCTTTAGCTGTTCTGTTCAACTAGTGTTGCTGTAACCTGTTATTCTTGAGCTGTTGTGATATACTAGTGCTGCTGTAACCTGTTATTCTTGGAGCTGTTTGATATACTTATGCTGCTGTAACCTGTTATTCTGGAGCTGTTGTGATATCTAGTGCTGCTGTAACCTGTTATTCTTGGAGCTGTTCTGATATACTTAGTGCTGCTGTAACTTGTTATTCTTGGAGCTGTTCTGATATACTTAGTGCTGCTGTAACCTGTTATTCTTGGAGCTGTTCTGATATACTTAGTGCTGCTGTAACCTGTTATTCTTGAGCTGTTCTTATATACTTAGTGCTGCTGTAACCTGTTATTCTTGGAGCTCCTGTGAATACTTATTTTCTGTAACCTGTTATTCTTGGAGCTGTTCTGATATACTTAGTGCTGCTGTAACTTGTTATTCTTGGAGCTGTTCTGATATACTTAGTGCTGCTGTAACCTGTTATTCTTGGAGCTGTTCTGATATACTTAGTGCTGCTGTAACTTGTTATTCTTGGAGCTGTTCTGATATACTTAGTGCTGCTGTAACCTGTTATTCTTGAGCTGTTCTAATATACTTAGTGCTGCTGTAACCTGTTATTCTTGAGCTGTTGTGATATACTTCGTGCTGCTGTAACCTGTTATTCTTGGAGCTGTTCTGATAACTTAGTGCTGCTGTAACCTGTTATTCTTGGAGCTGTTCTTGTATCCTTAGTGCTGCTGTAACTTGTTATTCTTGAGCTGTTGTGATATACTTAGTCTGCTGTAACCTGTTATTCTTGGAGCTGTTCTGATATACTTAGTGCGCTGTAACCTGTTATTCTTGAGCTGTTGTGATATACTTAGTGCTGCTGTAACCTGTTATTCTTGGAGCTGTTCTGATATACTTAGTGCTGCTGTAACCTGTTATTCTTGGAGCTGTTGTAATATACTTAGTGTTGCTGTAACCTGTTATTCTTGGAGCTGTTGTGATATACTTAGTGCTGCTGTAACCTGTTATTCTTGGAGCTGTTGTGATATACTTAGGGCTGCTGTAACCTGTTATTCTTGGAGCTGTTCTGATATACTTAGGGCTGCTGTAACCTGTTATTCTTGAGCTGTTCTGATATACTTAGTGCTGCTGTAACCTGTTATTCTTGGAGCTGTTCTGATATACTTAGTGCTGCTGTAACCTGTTATTCTTGGAGCTGTTCTGATATACTTAGTGCTGCTGTAACCTGTTATTCTTGGAGCTGTTCTGTTATACTCAGTGCTGCTTTAACCTTTATTCTTTTAGCTGTTCTGTTATACTTAGTGCTGCTGTAACCTGTTATTCTTGAGCTGTTCTGATATACTTAGTGCTGCTGTAACCTGGGTTATTCTTGAACTGTTCTTATTTAGGCTGCTGTAACCTGTTATTCTTGGAGCTGTGTGATATATTAGTGCTGCTGTAACCTGTTTCTTGAGCTGTTTATACTTAGTGCTGCGTAACCGTTATTCTGGAGCTGTTCGATATACTTATGCTGCTGTAACTTTTATTCTTGAGCTTTCTGATATACTTAGTGCTGCTGTAACCTTATCTTGAGCTTCTTATATACTTAGTGCTGCTGTAACCTTTATTTTGAGCTCCTGTAACTAGTGCTGCGTAACCTTTATTCTTTTAGTGTTCTTTAACTTAGTGTTGCGTAACCTGTTATCTGGACTGTTGTATAACTTAGTGCGCGTAACCTGTTATTCTGAGCTGTTGTGATATCTTATGCTGCTGTAACTGTTATCTTGAGCTGTTGTGATAGCTTAGTGCTGCTGTAACTGTTATTCTTGAGTGTCTGATATACTTATGCTGCTGTACTGTTATTCTGGAGCTGTTCTGATATACTTAGTGCTGCGTAACCTTATCTTGAGCTGTTCTGATAACTAGTGCTGCTGTAACCTTTATTCTTGGAGCTGTTCTTATATACTAGTGCTGCTGTAACCTTTTCTTGGAGCTCCTGATATACTTAGTGTTGCTGAACTTATCTGGATGTGAATACTTGTGGCATTTTACTTGGAGCTGTTCTGATTACTTAGTGCTGCTGTAACCTGTTATTCTTGACTTCTGATATACTTAGTGCTGCTGTAACTTGTTATTCTTGAGCTTCTGATATACTTAGTGCTGCTGTAACCTGTTATTCTTGGAGCTGTTCTAATATACTTAGTGCTGCTGTAACCTGTTATTCTTGGAGCTGTTGTGATATACTTCGTGCTGCTGTAACCTGTTATTCTTGGAGCTGTTCTGATATACTTAGTGCTGCTGTAACCTGTTATTCTTGGAGCTGTTCTTGTATCCTTAGTGCTGCTGTAACTTGTTATTCTTGGAGCTGTTGTGATATACTTAGTACTGCTGTAACCTGTTATTCTTGGAGCTGTTCTGATATACTTAGTGCTGCTGTAACCTGTTATTCTTGGAGCTGTTGTGATATACTTAGTGCTGCTGTAACCTGTTATTCTTGGAGCTGTTCTGATATACTTAGTGCTGCTGTAACCTGTTATTCTTGGAGCTGTTGTAATATACTTAGTGTTGCTGTAACCTGTTATTCTTGGAGCTGTTGTGATATACTTAGTGCTGCTGTAACCTGTTATTCTTGGAGCTGTTGTGATATACTTAGGGCTGCTGTAACCTGTTATTCTTGGAGCTGTTCTGATATACTTAGGGCTGCTGTAACCTGTTATTCTTGGAGCTGTTCTGATATACTTAGTGCTGCTGTAACCTGTTATTCTTGGAGCTGTTCTGATATACTTAGTGCTGCTGTAACCTGTTATTCTTGGAGCTGTTCTGATATACTTAGTGCTGCTGTAACCTGTTATTCTTGGAGCTGTTCTGTTATACTCAGTGCTGCTTTAACCTGTTATTCTTTTAGCTGTTCTGTTATACTTAGTGCTGCTGTAACCTGTTATTCTTGGAGCTGTTCTGATATACTTAGTGCTGCTGTAACCTGTTATTCTTGGAGCTGTTCTTATATACTTAGGGCTGCTGTAACCTGTTATTCTTGGAGCTGTTGTGATATAATTAGTGCTGCTGTAACCTGTTATTCTTGGAGCTGTTCTGATGTACTTAGTGCTGCTGTAACCTGTTATTCTTGGAGCTCTTCTGATATAATTAGTGCTGCTGTAACCTGTTATTCTTGGAGCTGTTGTGATATGCTTAGGGCTGCTGTAACCTGTTATTCTTGGAGCTGTTGTGATATGCTTAGGGCTGCTGTAACCTGTTATTCTTTGAGCTGTTGTGATATGCTTAGGGCTGCTGTAACCTGTTAGTCTTGGAGCTGTTGTGATATGCTTAGGGCTGAACGTGTGAACGAGTCCTGAAGGGTTTGTACTAATATAAGACGCTACTTCCTATCGTTAGTATTAATAATGAATTGTTGCACTTGAGCTCTGCTTTATTCCCAGTATTGGTGGAGGTGTCGGTCGGACCCCTGGTGAGGAGGTCACCACCATCGTTCCGCCGTCTCTGGCGCTCGTATTCATGATGAACGGTTGCGCTCAATCTCCACACTATTCCCTGGATCGTTGGGTGGATCCTCAGTCGGACCCCAGTGATCAGGAGCTGATCCTCTCTCCTGGTTATACCCTCTGCATTTAGTAAGCCGGAGCGACTGTGAGGCCGAATCACCTATAAATGAAGGGAACAACTGGGGATCTAGAGAGGATCCGCGAGACAATCCCCAGGACAGAGGGTGGCCGCACAGGCTCGTGAGCGCCATCGGTGGTGGTAGTTGGAGGTCATCCGGTTGCTCTTTTGGTCCAGTTCCTCCAGGATGGGGGGAAGGTTTCCTGTGTTTTTGAGTCCCAAGATGCTGCTGTCGGTAGATGGACCATCACTCCAGAGCCCGGCAGGGCCATATAAGAGCACCGGCAGACCTCAAAAATGACCTGTCCAGCAGACACCAGGATGACAGAGCCGTTATCAGATCTCCGTGGTGCCGTGGCCCCGGGCTCCTCATGTGACATCCGGACGGTGAAGGTTTGGTGCTATTGATCGGACCTCCTGGTCCCCAGACATTCATCCATTTGATGGTCATTATGTATCGGAGCCTCCGGTGACACCAATGCTCCAGGAGAAGCTCCGGCGTCTCCTCATGCTCAGTCACGTCCTCGGTCACTGATCCAGTGGATCGTGGGCGTCCTCCAGCCCTCACCGGGGGATCATTTTGGTTTCCATCAACCAGCGATGCATTGTTTTGTTTCCAATGAATGAGACGAGTTACAATATGGTGATCTGATGTGATCATCTGCAGTGCTGGGATCAGGACATGGTGATCTGATGTGATCGTCTGCAGTGCTGGGATCAGGACATGGTGATCTGATGTGATCATCTGCAGTGCTGCGATCAGGACATGGTGATCTGATGTGATTGTCCCCAGTACTGGGATCAGGACATGGTGATCTGATGTGATCGTCTTCAGTGCTGGGATCAGGACATGGTGATCTCATGTGATCCGCAGTGCTGTGATCAGGACATGGTGATCTGATGTGATCACAGTGTTGGATCAGGACATGTTGATCTGATGTGATCGTCTGCAGTGCTGGGATCAGGACATGGTGATCTGATGTGATCGTCCGCAGTGCTGGGATCAGGACATTGTGATCTGATGTGATCATCTGCAGTGCTGGGATCAGGACATGGCGATCTGATGTGATCGTCTGCAGTGCTGGGATCAGGACATGGTGATCTGATGTGATTGTCTGCAGTGCTGGGATCAGGACATGGTGCTCTGATGTGATCGTCTGCAGTGCTGGAATCAGGACATGGTGATCTGATGTGATCGTCTGCAGTGCTGAGATCAGGACATGGTGATCTGATGTGATTGTCCGCAGTGCTGGGATCAGGACATGGTGATCTGATGTGATCACTTGCAGTGCTGGGATCAGGATATGGTGATCTGATATGATCATCCGCAGTGCTGGGATCAGGACATGGTGATCTGATGTGATCGTCCGCAGTGCTGGGATCAGGAAATGGTGATCTGATGTGATCGTCTGCAGTGCTGGGATCAGGACATGGTGATCTGATGTCATTGTCTGCAGTGTTGGGATCAGGACATGGTGATCTGATGTGATCGTCTGCAGTGCTTGGATCAGGATATGGTGATCTGATGTGATTGTCTGCAGTGATGGGATCAGGACATGGTGATCTGATGTGATCGTCTGCAGTGATGGGATCAGGACATGGTGATCTGATGTGATTGTCCGCAGAGCTTGGATCAGGACATGGTGATCTCATGTGATCATCCGCAGAGCTGGGATCAGGATATGGTGATCTCATGTGATCATCCGCAGAGCTGGGATCAGGATATGGTGATCTGATGTGATCATCCGCAGTGCTGGGATCAGGACATGGTGATCTCATGTGATCGTCCGCAGTGCTGGGATCAGGATATGGTGATCTGATGTCATTGTCTGCAGTGCTGGGATCAGTACATGGTGATCTGATGTGATCATCCGTCATGTTGGGATCAGGACATGGTGATCTGATGTGATCGTCTGCAGTGCTGGTATCAGGACTTGGTAATCTCATGTGATCATCCGCAGTGCTGGGATCAGGACATGGTGATCTCATGTGATCGTCCGCAGTGCTGGGATCAGGACATGGTGATCTGATGTGATTGTCTGCAGTGCTGGGATCAGGACATGGTGATCTGATGTGATCGTCTGCAGTGCTGGGATCAGGATATGGTGATCTCATGTGATCGTCCGCAGTGCTGGTATCAGGACATGGTGATCTCATGTGATCGTCTGCAGTGCTGGTATCAGGACTTGGTGATCTCATGTGATCGTCTGCAGTGCTGGGATCAGGACATGGTGATCTGATGTGATCGTCTGCAGTGCTGGGATCAGGACATGGCGATCTGATGTGATCACTTGCAGTGCTGGGATCAGGACATGGTGATCTGATGTGATCGTCTGCAGTGCTGGGATCAGGACATGGTGATCTGATGTGATTGTCCGCAGAGCTGGGATCAGGACATGGTGATCTCATGTGATCATCCGCAGTGCTGGGATCAGGACATGGTGGATCTCATGTGATCGTTCGCAGTGCTGGGATCAGGATATGGTGATCTGATGTGATCATCCGTCATGTTGGGATCAGGACATGGTGATCTGATGTGATCGTCTGCAGTGCTGGGATCAGGACATGGTGATCTGATGTGATCGTCTGCAGTGCTGGGATCAGGACATGGTGATCTCATGTGATCGTCCGCAGTGCTGGGATCAGGACATGGTGATCTGATGTGATCGTCTGCAGTTCTGGTATCAGGACTTGGTGATCTGATGTGATCGTCTGCAGTGCTGGGATCAGGATATGGTGATCTCATGTGATCGTCCGCAGTGCTGGGATCAGGACATGGTGATCTGATGTGATCGTCCGCAGTGCTGGGATCAGGACATGGTGATCTGATGTTATCGTCCGCAGTGCTGGGATCAGGACATGGTGATCTCATGCGATCGTCTGCAGTGCTGGTATCAGGACTTGGTGATCTCATGTGATCGTCCGCAGTGCTGGGATCAGGACATGGTGATCTCATGTGATCGTCTGCAGTGCTGGGATCAGGACATGGCGATCTGATGTGATCGTCCTCAGTGTCAGGATCAGGACATGGCGATCTGATGTGATCGTCTGCAGTGCTAGTATCAGGACTTGGTGATCTCATGTGATCGTCCGCAGTGCTGGGATCAGGACGTGGTGATCTGATGTGATCGCCTGCAGTGCTGGGATCAGGACATGGTGATCTGATGTGATCGCCTGCAGTGCTGGTATCAGGACATGGTGATCTGATGTGATCGTCTACAGTGCTGAGATCAGGACATGGTGATCTGATGTGATCACTTGCAGTGCTGGATCAGGATATGGTGATCTGATATGATCGTCCGCAGTGCTGGGATCAGGACATGGTGATCTGATGTGATCGTCTGCAGTGCTGGGATCAGGACATGGTGATCTGATGTGATCGTCCGCAGTGCTGGGATCAGGACATGGTGATCTGATGTGATCGTCCGCAGTGCTGGGATCAGGACATGGTGATCTGATGTGATCGTCCGCAGTGCTGGGATCAGGACATGGTGATCTGATGTGATCGTCCGCAGTGCTGGGATCAGGACATGGTGATCTGATGTGATCGTCTGCAGTGCTGGGATCAGGACATGGTGATCTGATGTGATCGCCTGCAGTGCTGGGATCAGGACATGGTGATCTGATGTGATCGCTTGCAGTGTTGGGATCAGGACATGGTGATCTGATGTGATCGTCTGCAGTGCTGGGATCAGGACATGGTGATCTGATGTGATCGTCTGCAGTGCTGGGATCAGGACATGGTGATCTGATGTGATCGTCCGCAGTGCTGGGATCAGGACATGGCGATCTGATGTGATCGTCCGCAGTGCTGGGATCAGGACATGGCGATCTGATGTGATCGTCTCAGTGCTGGGATCAGGACATGGTGATCTGATGTGATCGTCTGCAGTGCTGAGATCAGGACATGGTGATCTGATGTGATCGTCTGCAGTGCTGAGATCAGGACATGGTGATCTGATGTGATCGTCTGCAGTGCTGAGATCAGGACATGGTGATCTGATGTGATCGTCTGCAGTGCTGGGATCATGACATGGTGATCTGATGTGATCATCTGCAGTGCTGGGATCAGGACATGGTGATCTGAGTGTGATCGGGGATCAGTATCTGCCATCGTCCTGTACAGTAATCCTATTAATGATCCTCCCTGCTCGCGCTCCTCCGGCAGATCTCGGCTCAGTGATGCGATTGTGCTGATGTTTTGGGGCGATTACTAATTTATTATCTCTTAAACCTCCGTCCTCTCACTTCACATCTGATCAAAGTAAGATTTCCTGTGGAGATCGCCGGATGCGACGAAGTGCGAGCGTCTCCCGACACGGAGCGAGGGCAGGATCACTGTGGACGTCTCCTGGACACGGAGCGGGTGCAGGTTCACTGTGGACGTCTCCTGACACGAGCGGGTGCAGGTTCACTGTGGGGACGTCTCCTGGACACGGATGCGGTGCAGGGTTCACTGTGGGACGTCTCCTGGATACTGACGGTGCAGGGGTTCACTGTTGGGACGTCTCCTGATACGGAGCTGGTGCAGGGTTCACTGTGGGACGTCCTCCTGGACCGGAGCGGGTGCAGGTTCACTGTTGGGGACGTCTACTCTGACACGGAGCGTGTGCAGGGACCTCCGTGGGACGTCTCCTGGACACGGAGCGGGTGCAGGGATCACTGTGGGACGTCTCCTGGACACGGAGCGGTGCAGGGTTCACTGTGGGGACGTCTCCTGGACACGGAGCGGGTGCAGGGATCACTGTGGGGACGTCTCCTGGACATGGAGCGGGTGCAGGGTTCACTGTGGGGACGTCTCCTGGACACGGAGCGGGTGCAGGGATCACTGTGGGGACGTCTCCGGACACGGAGCAGGTGCAGGGTTCACTGTGGGGACGTCTCCTGGACACGGAGCGGGTGCAGGGATCACTGTGGGACGTCTCCCGGACACGGAGCGGGTGCAGGGTTCACTGTGGGGACGTCTCCTGGACATGGAGCGGGTGCAGGGTTCACAGTGGGGATGTCTGCGGACACGGAGCGGGTGCAGGGTTCACTGTGGGGCGTCTCCCGGACACGGAGCGGGTGCAGGGTTCACTGTGGGGACGTCTCCCGGACACGGAGCGGGTTGCAGGGTTCACTGTGGGGACGTCTCCTGGACGTGGAGCGGGTGCAGGGTTCACTGTGGGGACGTCTCCCGGACATGGAGCGGGTGCAGGGTTCACTGTGGGACGTCTCCTGGACACGGACGGGTGTGCAGGGTTCACTGTGGGGACGTCTCCCGGACACGGATGGGTGCAGGGTTCACTGTGGGGACGTCTCCCGGACACGGAGCGGGTGCAGGGTTCACTGTGGGGACGTCTCCTGGACACGGAGCGGGTGCAGGGTTCACTGTGGGGACGTCTCCTGGACACGGAGCGGGTGCAGGGTTCACTGTGGGGACGTCTCCTGGACACGGAGCGGGTGCAGGGTTCACTGTGGGGACGTCTCCTGGACACGGAGCGGGTGCAGGGTTCACTGTGGGGACGTCTCCGGACACGGAGCGGGTGCAGGGTTCACTGTGGGGACGTCTCCCGGACACGGAGCGGGTGCAGGGTTCACTGTGGGGACGTCTCCTGGACACGGAGCGGGTGCAGGGATCACTGTGGGGACGTCTCCCGGACACGGAGCGGGTGCAGGGTTCACTGTGGGGACGTCTCCTGGACACGGAGCGGGTGCAGGGATCACTGTGGGACGTCTCCGGACACGGAGCGGGTGCAGGTTCACTGTGGGGACGTCTCCTGGACACGGAGCGGTGCAGGGATCACTGTGGGACGTCTCCCGGACACGGAGCGGGTGCAGGGTTCACAGTGGGGATGTCTGCCGGACACGGAGCGGGTGCAGGGTTCACTGTGGGGGCGTCTCCCGGACACGGAGCGGTGCAGGGTTCACTGTGGGGACGTCTCCCGGACAGGAGCGGGTGCAGGGTTCACTGTGGGGACGTCTCCTGGACACGGAGCGGGTGCAGGGTTCACTGTGGGGACGTCTCCTGGACACGGAGGGGTGCAGGTTCACTGTGGGACGTCTCCGGACACGGAGCGGGTGCAGGGTTTCACTGTGGGGACGTCTCCTGGACACGGAGCGGGTGCAGGGTTCACTGTGGGGACGTCTCCTGGACAGGAGCGGGTGCAGGGTTCACTGTGGGGACGTCTCCTGGACACGGAGCGGGTGCAGGGTTCACTGTGGGGACGTCTCCTGGACACGGAGCGTGGTGCAGGGTTCACTGTGGGGACGTCTCCCGGACACGGAGCGGGTGCAGGGTTCACTGTGGGGACGTCTCCCGGACACGGAGCGGTGCAGGGTTCACTGTGGGGACGTCTCCTGGACACGGCGGGTGCAGGGATCACTGTGGGGACGTCTCCCGGACACGGAGCGGGTGCAGGGTTCACTGTGGGGACGTCTCCTGGACACGGAGCGGGTGCAGGGTTCACTGTGGGGACGTCTCCGGACACGGAGCGGGTGCAGGGTTCACTGTGGGGACGTCTCCCGACACGGAGCGGGTGCAGGGTTCACTGTGGGGACGTCTCCCGGACACGGAGCGGGTGCAGGGTTCACTGTGGGGACGTCTCCTGGACACGGAGCGGGTGCAGGGTTCACTGTGGGGACGTCTCCCGACATGGAGCGGGTGCAGGGTTCACTGTGGGGACGTCTCCTGGACACGGAGCGGGTGCAGGGTTCACTGTGGGGACGTCTCCTGGACACGGGAGCGGGTGCAGGGTTCACTGTGGGGACGTCTCCCGGACACGGAGCGGGTGCAGGGTTCACTGTGGGGACGTCTCCTGGACACGGAGCTGGTGCAGGGTTCACTGTGGGGACGTCTCCCGGACATGGAGCGGGTGCAGGGTTCACTGTGGGGACGTCTCCTGGACACGGAGCGGGTGCAGGGTTCACTGTGGGGACGTCGGACATCTTCCTGACACGTAGCGGGTGCAATGTTCACTGTGGGACGTCTCCCGGACACGGAGCGGGTGCAGGGTTCACTGTGGGGACGTCTTCCGGACACGGAGCGGGTGCAGGGTTCACTGTGGGGACGTCTTCCGGACACAGAGCGGGTGCAGGGTTCACTGTGGGGACGTCTCCCGGACACGGAGCGGGTGCAGGGTTCACTGTGGGGACGTCTTCCGGACACGGAGCGGGTGCAGGGTTCACTGTGGGGACGTCTCCCCGACACGGAGCGGGTGCATGGTTCACTGTGGGGACGTCTCCCAGACACGGAGCGGGTGCAGGGTTCACTGTGGGGACGTCTCTTGGACATGGAGCGGGTGCAGGGTTCACTGTGGGGACGTCTCCCGAACACGGAGCGGGTGCAGGGTTCACTGTGGGGACGTCTCCCGGACACGGAGCAGGTGCAGGGTTCACTGTGGGGACGTCTCCCGGACATGGAGCGGGTGCAGGGTTCACTGTGGGGACGTCTCCCGGACACGGAGCGGGTGCAGGGTTCACTGTGGGGACGTCTTCCGGACACGGAGCGGGTGCAGGGTTCACTGTGTGGGACGTCTTCCGGACACGGAGCGGGTGCAGGGTTCACTGTTGGGACGTCTTCCGGACACAGAGCGGGTGCAGGGTTCACTGTGGGGACGTCTCCCCGACACGGAGCGGGTGCAGGGTTCATTGTGGGGACGTCTTCCGGACACGGAGCGGGTGCAGGGTTCACTGTGGGGACGTCTCCTGGACACGGAGCGGGTGCAGGGTTCACTGTGGGGACGTCTCCTGGACACGGAGCGGGTGCAGGGTTCACTGTGGGGACGTCTCCTGGACACGGAGCGGGTGCAGGGTTCACTGTGGGGACGTCTCCTGGACACGGAGTGGGTGCAGGGTTCACTGTGGCGACGTCTCCCGGACACGGAGCGGGTGCAGGGTTCAGTGTGGCGACGTCTCCCGGACACGGGGCGGGTGCAGGGTTCACGTGTGGGACGTCTCCTGGACATGGAGCGGGTGCAGGGCTCACTGTGGGGACGTCTCCTGGATACGGAGCGGGTGCAGGGTTCACTGTGGGGACGTCTCCTGGATAATGAGCGGGTGCAGGGTTCACTGTGGGGACGTCTCCCGGACACGGAGCGGGTGCAGGGTTCACTGTGGGGACGTCTCCTGGACATGGAGCGGGTGCAGGGTTCACTGTGAGGACGTCTCCGGGACACGGAGCTGGTGCAGGGCTCACTGTGGGGACGTCTCCTGGACACGGAGCGGGTGCAGGGTTCACTGTGGGGACGTCTCCCGGACACGGAGCGGGTGCAGGGTTCACTGTGAGGACGTCTCTTGGACATGGAGCGGGTGCAGGGTTCACTGTGGGGACGTCTCCCGAACACGGAGCGGGTGCAGGGTTCACTGTGGGGACGTCTCCCGGACACGGAGCGGGTGCAGGGTTCACTGTGGGGACGTCTCCCGGACACGGAGCGGGTGCAGGGTTCACTGTGGGGACGTCTTCCGGACACGGAGCGGGTGCAGGGTTCACTGTGGGGACGTCTCCCCGACACGGAGCGGGTGCAGGGTTCACTGTGGGGACGTCTCCCGGACACGGAGCGGGTGCAGGGTTCACTGTGGGGACGTCTCTCTCGGACACGGAGCTGGTTCAGGGTTCACAATGGGGACGTCTCCCCGACACGGAGCGGGTGCAGGGTTCACTGTGGGGACGTCTCCTGGACACGGAGTGGGTGCAGGGTTCACTGTGGGGACGTCTCCTGGACACGGAGCGGGTGCAGGGTTCACTGTGGGGACGTCTCCTGGATAATGAGCGGGTTCAGGGTTCACTGTGGGGACGTCTCTTGGACATGGAGCGGGTGCAGGGTTCACTGTGGGGACGTCTCCTGGACACGGAGCTGGTGGAGGGTTCACTGTGGGGACGTCTCCCGGACACGGAGCGGGTGCGGGGTTCACTGTGGGGATGTCTCCCGGACACGGAGCAGGTGCAGGGTTCACAGTGGGGACGTCTCCCGGACACGGAGCGGGTGCAGGGTTCACTGTGGGGACGTCTCCCGGACACAGAGCGGTTGCAGGGTTCACTGTGGGGACGTCGGACATCTTCCCGACACGGAGCGGGTGCAATGTTCATTGTGGGGACGTCTTCTGGACACGGAGCGGGTGCAGGGTTCACTGTGGGGACGTCTCCCCGACACGGAGCGGGTGCAGGGTTCACTGTGGGGACGTCTCCCGGACACGGAGCGGGTGCAGGGTTCACTGTGGGGACGTCTCCCGGACACGGAGCGGGTTCAGGGTTCACAATGGGGACGTCTCCCCGACACGGAGCTGGTGCAGGGTTCACTGTGGGGACGTCTCCTGGACACGGAGTGGGTGCAGGGTTCACTGTGGGGACGTCTCCCGGACACGGAGCGGGTGCAGGATTCACTGTGGGGACGTCTCCTGGATAATGAGCGGGTTCAGGGTTCACTGTGGGGACGTCTCTTGGACACGGAGCGGGTGCAGGGTTCACTGTGGGGACGTCTCCTGGACACGGAGCTGGTGCAGGGTTCACTGTGGGGACGTCTCCCGGACATGGAGCGGGTGCGGGGTTCACTGTGGGGATGTCTCCCGGACACGGAGCGGGTGCAGGGTTCAGTGTGGGGACGTCTCCTGGATAATGAGCGGGTTCAGGGTTCACTGTGGGGACGTCTCTTGGACACGGAGCGGGTGCAGGGTTCACAGTGGGGATGTCTCCCCGACACGGAACGGGTGCAGGGTTCACTGTGGGGACGTCTCCTGGACACGGAGCGGGTGCAGGGATCACTGTGGGGACGTCTCCTGGACACGGAATGGGTGCAGGGTTCACTGTGGGGACGTCTCCTGGATAATGAGCGGGTTCAGGGTTCACTGTGGGGACGTCTCCTGGACACGGAGCGGGTGCAGGGTTCACTGTGGGGACGTCTCCTGGACACGGAGCGGGTGCAGGGTTCACTGTGGGGACGTCTCCAGGACACGGAGCGGGTGCAGGGATCACTGTGAGGACGTCTCCGGGACATGGAGTGGGTGCAGGGTTCACTGTGGGGACGTCTCCTGGACACGGAGCGGGTGCAGGGTTCACTGTGGAGACAATTTTAGTCTGGAGCTATGAGGAATACACTTAAGGTCTAATGACTGTTCCGGCACAGAGGAGCCGGTGGAGCGGTGCCGGCCGGGTGATAACCTGCAGGTCCGAGGACACATTCTGCCGCCTTCTTTTCATTTCTTGATGATATTAAACTGAAGCTCATCTGTGAGGATAAAACCTCAGTAGATCCCAGAAGAAAAACATGAGGATGAAGGATCCGGGGAGGAAGAGATGGTGACAGAAGCCGCAGCAAGACCTGCAGGATCACCACGTTATAATGACTATCGAGGGGCTCGTTGAGTCTATGATGGGTCCAGATAGATAGACCTCCTGGGTCCTCGTGTGAAGAGACCTCCTGGGTCATTGTGTGAAGGGACCTCCTGGGTCATCATGTGATAGGACCTCCTGGGTCATTGTGTGAAGGGATCTCCTGGGTCATTGTGTGAAGGGATCTCCTGGGTCATCGTGTGAAGGGACCTCCTGGGTCATTGTGTGAAGGGATCTCCTGGATCATCGTGTGAAGGGACCTCCTGGGTCATCGTGTGAAGGGACCTCCTGGGTCATCGTGTGAAGGGACCTCCTGAGTCATTGTGTGAAGGGATCTCCTGGGTCATCGTGTGAAGGGATCTCCTGGGTCATTGTGTGAAGGGATCTCCTGGGTCATCGTGTGAAGGGACCTCCTGGGTCATTGTGTGAAGGGATCTCCTGGATCATCGTGTGAAGGGACCTCCTGGGTCATCGTGTGAAGGGACCTCCTGGGTCATCGTGTGAAGGGACCTCCTGGGTCATCGTGTGAAGGGACCTCCTGAGTCATTGTGTGAAGGGATCTCCTGGGTCATCGTGTGAAGGGATCTCCTGGGTCATTGTGTGAAGGGATTTCCTGGGTCATCGTGTGAAGGGACCTCCTGGGTCATTGTGTGAAGGGATCTCCTGGATCATCGTGTGAAGGGACCTCCTGGGTCATCGTGTGAAGGGACCTCCTGGGTCATTGTGTGAAGAGATCTCCTGGGTCATCGTGTGAAGGGACCTCCTGGGTCATTGTGTGAAGGGATCTCCTGGGTCATCGTGTGAAGGGATCTCCTGGGTCATTGTGTGAAGGGATCTCCTGGGTCATCGTGTGAAGGGACCTCCTGGGTCAGTGTGTGAAGGGACCTCCTGGATCATCGTGTGAAGGGACCTCCTGGATCATCGTGTGAAGGGACCTCCTGGGTCATTGTGTGAAGGGGCCTCCTGGGTCATCGTGTGAAGTGATCTCCCGGATCATCGTGTGAAGTGATCTCCCGGGTCATCGTGTGAAGTGATCTCCCGGATCATCGTGTGAAGTGATCTCCCGGATCATCGTGTGAAGTGATCTCCCGGATCATCGTGTGAAGTGATCTCCCGGATCATCGTGTGAAGTGATCTCCCGGATCATCGTGTGAAGTGATCTCCCGGATCATCGTGTGAAGTGATCTCCCGGATCACCGTGTGAAGTGATCTCCCGGGTCATTGTGTGAAGGGACCTCCCGGGTCATCGTGTGAAGTGATCTCCCGGATCATCATATGATGGTGTAACTCCATATTAGTCAGAGCGCTACAAAAGGGTACTGCACCCCTAACAGAAGGTGCACTATGCTTTGTCCTGGTAGGGGGTAATAGAATCTTGAAGCTCCATCACCACACACACAACTAGTGATAGGGGACCAATCAGACGCCTGTTACCAGGGTAACCGGTCCTGGTGGGAGGAGAGCTAGGGGATGTAGTGAGTGGGGAAGAGCGGGGAGGTAGATGAGAGAGCAGGAGGGTGAGAGGAGAAGTAACGGGAGGGCACCTCAGCCTGGTGACCCGGATAGAGGGTAACCGAACACCCTGGCCCAGTCCGAAGCGGGGTACCGGCTCTGAAGCGCTGCA
Organism: Allobates femoralis; assembly: GCA_033576535.1. Classification (NCBI taxonomy): domain Eukaryota; kingdom Metazoa; phylum Chordata; class Amphibia; order Anura; family Aromobatidae; genus Allobates; species Allobates femoralis. The sequence goes on from JARQOC010000002.1 coordinate 750,822,206, forward strand.
GAGGACATTCCCTGAGCCGCAAACACCGGTGTGGAGCACGATCCAGCCCGACCTACGCACTGTCCCCACCAGAAGCACCAAACCGGGCTGAGCTCCTCTAGAGAGAGAAGGGATCCTCATCTCACCCCACAGGCCTGGTAATAAGCGGGATTGTGCAGGACAGCGCCAGGAAGGAGGAGAGGAAGGACAGAGATAGAGAAGGGACATCACCTACTGCCAGGACCACCCGGTCCACCACCCTGACTGTAACATCTGCACACCCTGTAAGCTGCAGATTACCAGAGTGAGCAACGTGTCTGTGCTTCTTCCTGGTGAACAGAGGTCATTCTGCACTGCGAAACAAAGACTGCGCTGCCCCATTCCTACCATGCTACCCTATTCCACCATCAAACCCATACGGTCCCAGGGACCCTGCTTCGCCTGTGGGGAGCTACAACACCTTGCTGCCGCCCATCACCCTAGACCTACAGGTGGCGTCACGACTTTCATCCATAAACTTTCACCCCTGTAAATACCCCATTTTATTGTCACCCCAAGGGCACAGGCTGGGCACAGACCACCCGTGACATCCCTGCACCCGACCGCCCGAGACCTGCGTACCCAGACCCTTGTGGGCCCGACAACCTGACCTCCTTGATCATCTGCTCACAGCAGGACTCACTCCCGGACAGATCTCCATCCAGCCTCTGTGTGAAGACTCCACTGAAGGAGAAGTCGCCACCTGTCTCAGTTCTATTGTGAGGAGACCTGAGAGCCTCTGCGGCCTTCATCTCCTCCTCCAGTCTCCATACAATCCTATAAGATCCCGCTGCCGTATCCGGGCTCAGGAATCTTCCCTGAATACAGAGATCACATAGGAGCAGATCTCTCTGATAAGAGTCATTACACAGTTTATTATACATTTTTGTGTATTATTGTATCATAGAACAATTCCTCACCTCCTCCTCTGATCCTTTCATCAGAACGATTCCTCAGTTTCTCCTCTAATGCTTTCATCAGAACAATGTCTCACATCATCCTCTGATCCTTTCATCAGAACGATTCCTCACCTCCTCCTATGATCCTTTCATCAGAATGATTCCTCACCTCCTCCTCTGATCCTTTCATCAGAACGATTCCTCACCTCCTCCTATGATCCTTTCATCAGAATGATTCCTCACCTCCTCCTCTGAGCCTTTCATCAGAACGATTCCTCACATCCTCCTCTGATCCTTTCATCAGAACGATTCCTCACCTCCTCTGACCCTTTCATCAGAACGATTCCTCAGTTTCTCTCTCTAATCATTTCATCAGAACAATGTCTCACATCATCCTCTGATCCTTTCATCAGAACGATTCCTCACATCCTCCTCTGATCCTTTCATCAGAACGATTCCTCACATCCTCCTCTGATCCTTTCATCAGAACGATTCCTCACCTCCTCCTCTGAGCCTTTCATCAGAACGATTCCTCACATCCTCCTCTGATCCTTTCATCAGAGTGATTCCTCACCTCCTCCACTGATCCTTTCATTAGAGTGATTCCTCACCTCCTCCTCTAATCCTTTCATCAGAATGATTCCTCACCTCTCCCTCTGATCTTTTCATTAGAGTGATTCCTCACCTCCTCCTCTGATCCTTTCATCAGAACGATTCCTCACATCCTCCTCTCATCCTTTCATCAGAACGATTCCTCACCTCCTCCTCTGATCCTTTCATCACAACGATTCCTCACATCCTCCTCTGAGCCTTTCATCAGAACAATTTCTCACCTCCTCCTCTGATCCTTTCATCAGAACGATTCCTCACCTCCTCCTCTGAGCCTTTCATCAGAGCAATTCCTCACCTCCTCCTCTGATCCTTTCATCAGAACGATTCCTCACCTCCTCCTCTGATCCTTTCATCACAACGATTCCTCACATCCTCCTCTTAGCCTTTCATCAGAACAATTTCTCACCTCCTCCTCTGATCCTTTCATCAGAACGATTCCTCACCTCCTCCCCTGAGCCGTTCATCAGAACGATTCCTCACCTCCTCCCCTGAGCCGTTCCATCAGAACGATTCCTCACATCCTTTTATTAGAATGATCCCTCACCTCCTCTCAGGGATGACACAATTCTTTTGGAGGGAAGAATGGAAAAATCCTGCCCTGATTTATATCTTCCAGATTGAACATCGTATGTATGAGATATCAGTCACCCCTCATACCTGAGATGAGGCTGGTCATAAGATGCGTCGTGGGTCTCTAAACCTATGGGATGCCTATCTCCAGGTATCTTCCCCTTGGAGGTCTCTGGTGGAAGATATTAATACAATTTCCTATGATAATTTTAGCTTTCCATACCTAGGGAGCGTGGCATATATAACCCCGATATTACTTTGGGGCTGATGTATAGGTCGTACAGTTATGTAAGAACATGCAGGCTGTTCCCCTTGGGATCACGGTGCCAAAAATGTGTCTCCCATAACTGTAGGATTTACGACTGTGACTAAAGCCCAAATATTCATAACTGGAAGGTGGTGTCCTCCTGTCTGGCTGCCTTTGGAGACAGAAAGCTTTATCTACCCGGGCGACAGAAGTGTCGATTCTCAGCATCACAAAGCCCAGACTGTCCAAATCAACAACTCACTGTGTGATAAGGACGATGTGAGTGACAGCTCCGCCGCCCAATAGATGGCAGGGGTGCGAGGGACTGGCAAGATTCTGAATGACCTGTAAAGCTGCCCTATTTGGGACTGGCTATATAGCTGTCTGGTTGTGTTCAGATCACTGCCAGTTGTAGCTTATGCTCAGTGGTGTTCCTGTGCTCAGTCTCTGATCTGTTGTTGCCCGACCTTTTGGTAATTTGAAGTCCTAGTATCTTACCCCATACCTCTTGACTATCCAGCCTCACAGCCTGTGAGTAGAGACTAGCCTCACACAGGCTTTGTGTCTTTTCTCCAGCAGATGTACCAGTTCAATTACCTGTCCACACCAGGGGGTCGTAGCTGTACAGTGGCCAGATGAACAGTGCTACCCCTTGTTTTAATTTATTGGCCCTCCATTACCATTACATTGTAACACACAGGTATTAGGAAATCTGTGCCATAAAAACCTCAAGGCGTGCGCCCCTCAGAGGGGAACAGACCGGATATTGCTGGGAGAACCTCAGCTCTGATTCATAGGAAAAGTGTGGAAAAACTGAATCTGCCAATTCTGTAGTGGGATCATAATCGTCTTATATCAGGATGAGCGCTGAGGACTCCGGATACAAATGTCCTCACCGGGGCGGAGGCGTCAGGAGCGCCCGTCACCGCAGCACTTACTGGCTCCATCTATCAGTATCTGATCTATAGACTCGTCCCTTATCAGCTCCATCTATCAGTATCTGATCTATAGACTCGTCACTTATCAGCTCCATCTATCAGTATCTGATCTATAGACTCGTCACTTATCAGCTCCATCTATCCGTATCTGATCTATAGACTCGTCACTTATCAGCTCCATCTATCAGTATCTGATCTATAGACTCGTCACTTATCAGCTCCATCTATCAGTATCTGATCTATAGACTCGTCACTTATCAGCTCCATCTATCAGTATCTGATCTATAGACTCGTCACTTATCAGCTCCATCTATCAGTATCTGATCTATAGACTCGTCACTTATCAGCTCCATCTATCAGTATCTGATCTATAGACTTGTCACTTATCAGCTCCATCTATCGGTATCTGATCTATAGACTCGTCACTTATCAGCTCCATCTATCGGTATCTGATCTATAGACTCGTCACTTATCACCTCCATCTATCGGTATCTGATCTATAGACTCGTCACTTATCAGCTCCATCTATCAGTATCTGATCTATAGACTCGTCACTTATCAGCTCCATCTATCAGTATCTGATCTATAGACTCGTCACTTATCAGCTCCATCTATCGGTATCTGATCTATAGACTCGTCACTTATCAGCTCCATCTGTCAGTATCTGATCTATAGACTCGTCACTTATCAGCTCCATGTATCGGTATCTGATCTATAGACACCTCACTTATCAGCTCCATCTATCAGTATCTGATCTATAGACTCGTCACTTATCAGCTCCATCTATCGGTATCTGATCTATAGACTCGTCACTTATCAGCTCCATCTATCGGTATCTGATCTATAGACTCGTCACTTATCAGCTCCATCTATCGGTATCTGATCTATAGACTCGTCAGTTATCACCTCCATCTATCAGTATCTGATCTATAGACTCGTCACTTATCAGCTCCATCTATCAGTATCTGATCTATAGACTCGTCACTTATCAGCTCCATCTATCAGTATCTGATCTATAGACTCATCACTTATCAGCTCCATCTATCAGTATCTGATCTATAGACTCGTCACTTATCAGCTCCATCTATCAGTATCTGATCTATAGACTCGTCACTTATCAGCTCCATCTATCAGTATCTGATCTATAGACTCGTCACTTATCAGCTCCATCTATCGGTATCTGATCTATAGACTCGTCACTTATCAGCTCCATCTATCAGTATCTGATCTATAGACTCATCACTTATCAGCTCCATCTATCAGTATCTGATCTATAGACTCGTCACTTATCAGCTCCATCTATCAGTATCTGATCTATAGACTCGTCACTTATCAGCTCCATCTATCGGTATCTGATCTATAGACTCGTCACTTATCAGCTCCATCTATCAGTATCTGATCTATAGACTCGTCACTTATCAGCTCCATCTATCGGTATCTGATCTATAGACTCGTCACTTATCAGCTCGATCTATCGGTATCTGATCTATAGACTCGTCACTTATCAGCTCCATCTATCGGTATCTGATCTATAGACTCGTCACTTATCAGCTCCATCTATCGGTATCTGATCTATAGACTCGTCACTTATCAGCTCCATCTATCGGTATCTGATCTATAGACTCGTCACTTATCAGCTCCATCTATCGGTATCTGATCTATAGACTCGTCACTTATCAGCTCCATCTATCGGTATCTGATCTATAGACTCGTCACTTATCAGCTCCATCTATCGGTATCTGATCTATAGACTCGTCACTTATCAGCTCCATCTATCGGTATCTGATCTATAGACTCGTCACTTATCAGCTCCATCTATCAGTATCTGATCTATAGACTCGTCACTTATCAGCTCCATCTATCGGTATCTGATCTATAGACTCGTCACTTATCAGCTCCATCTATCCGTATCTGATCTATAGACTCGTCACTTATCAGCTCCATCTATCGGTATCTGATCTATAGACTCGTCACTTATCAGCTCCATGTATCGGTATCTGATCTATAGACACCTCACTTATCACCTCCATCTATCAGTATCTGATCTATAGACTCGTCACTTATCAGCTCCATCTATCAGTATCTGATCTATAGACTCGTCACTTATCAGCTCCATCTATCAGTATCTGATCTATAGACTCGTCACTTATCAGCTCCATCTATCGGTATCTGATCTATAGACTCGTCACTTATCAGCTCCATCTATCAGTATCTGATCTATAGACTCGTCACTTATCAGCTCCATCTATCGGTATCTGATCTATAGACTCGTCACTTATCAGCTCCATCTATCGGTATCTGATCTATAGACTCGTCACTTATCAGCTCCATCTATCGGTATCTGATCTATAGACTCGTCACTTATCAGCTCCATCTATCGGTATCTGATCTATAGACTCGTCACTTATCAGCTCCATCTATCGGTATCTGATCTATAGACTCGTCACTTATCAGCTCCATCTATCGGTATCTGATCTATAGACTCGTCACTTATCAGCTCCATCTATCGGTATCTGATCTATAGACTCGTCACTTATCAGCTCCATCTATCGGTTTCTGATCTATAGACTCGTCACTTATCAGCTCGATCTATCGGTATCTGATCTATAGACTCGTCACTTATCAGCTCCATCTATCCGTATCTGATCTATAGACTCGTCACTTATCAGCTCCATCTATCGGTATCTGATCTATAGACTCGTCACTTATCAGCTCCATCTATCCGTATCTGATCTATAGACTCGTCACTTATCAGCTCCATCTATCCGTATCTGATCTATAGACTCGTCACTTATCAGCTCCATCTATCAGTATCTGATCTATAGACTCGTCACTTATCAGCTCCATCTATCAGTATCTGATCTATAGACTCGTCACTTATCAGCTCCATCTATCGGTATCTGATCTATAGACTCGTCACTTATCAGCTCCATCTATCGGTATCTGATCTATAGACTCGTCACTTATCAGCTCCATCTATCGGTATCTTATCTATAGACTCGTCACTTATCACCTCCATCTATCGGTATCTGATCTATAGACTCGTCACTTATCAGCTCCATCTATCAGTATCTGATCTATAGACTCGTCACTTATCAGCTCCATCTATCAGTATCTGATCTATAGACTCGTCACTTATCAGCTCCATCTATCGGTATCTGATCTATAGACTCGTCACTTATCAGCTCCATCTATCGGTATCTGATCTATAGACTCGTCACTTATCAGCTCCATCTATCAGTATCTGATCTATAGACTCGTCACTTATCAGCTCCATCTATCGGTATCTGATCTATAGACTCGTCACTTATCAGCTCCATCTGTCAGTATCTGATCTATAGACTCGTCACTTATCAGCTCCATGTATCGGTATCTGATCTATAGACACCTCACTTATCACCTCCATCTATCAGTATCTGATCTATAGACTCGTCACTTATCAGCTCCATCTATCAGTATCTGATCTATAGACTCGTCACTTATCAGCTCCATCTATCAGTATCTGATCTATAGACTCGTCACTTATCAGCTCCATCTATCAGTATCTGATCTATAGACTCGTCACTTATCAGCTCCATCTATCGGTATCTGATCTATAGACTCGTCACTTATCACCTCCATCTATCGGTATCTGATCTATAGACTCGTCACTTATCAGCTCCATCTATCAGTATCTGATCTATAGACTCGTCACTTATCAGCTCCATCTATCAGTATCTGATCTATAGACTCGTCACTTATCAGCTCCATCTATCGGTATCTGATCTATAGACTCGTCACTTATCAGCTCCATCTATCGGTATCTGATCTATAGACTCGTCACTTATCAGCTCCATCTATCAGTATCTGATCTATAGACTCGTCACTTATCAGCTCGATCTATCGGTATCTGATCTATAGACTCGTCACTTATCAGCTCCATCTATCGGTATCTGATCTATAGACTCGTCACTTATCAGCTCGATCTATCGGTATCTGATCTATAGACTCGTCACTTATCAGCTCCATCTATCGGTATCTGATCTATAGACTCGTCACTTATCAGCTCCATCTATCAGTATCTGATCTATAGACTCGTCACTTATCAGCTCCATCTATCGGTATCTGATCTATAGACTCGTCACTTATCAGCTCCATCTATCAGTATCTGATCTATAGACTCGTCACTTATCAGCTCCATCTATCGGTATCTGATCTATAGACTCGTCACTTATCACCTCCATCTATCAGTATCTGATCTATAGACTCGTCACTTATCAGCTCCATCTATCAGTATCTGATCTATAGACTCGTCACTTATCAGCTCCATCTATCAGTATCTGATCTATAGACTCGTCACTTATCAGCTCCATCTATCGGTATCTGATCTATAGACCGTCACTTATCAGCTCCATCTATCGTATCTGATCTATAGATCGTCACTTATCAGTCCATCTATCAGTATTGATCTATAGACCGTCACTTATCAGCTCCATCTATCAGTATCTGATCTATAGACTCGTCACTTATCAGCTCCATGTATCGGTATCTGATCTATAGACTCGTCACTTATCAGCTCCATCTATCAGTATCTGATCTATAGACTCGTCACTTATCACTCCATCTATCAGTATCTGATCTATAGACTCGTCACTTATCAGCTCCATCTATCGGTATCTGATCTATAGACTCGTCACTTATCAGCTCCATCTATCGTATCTGATCTATAGACTCGTCACTTATCAGCTCCATCTATCAGTATCTGATCTATAGACTCGTCACTTATCAGCTCCATCTATCGGTATCTGATCTATAGACTCGTCACTTATCAGCTCCATCTATCGGTATCTGATCTATAGACTCGTCACTTATCAGCTCCATCTATCGTATCTGATCTATAGACTCGTCACTTATCAGCTCCATCTATCGGTATCTGATCTATAGACTCGTCACTTATCAGCTCCATCTATCAGTATCTGATCTATAGACTCCTCACTTATCAGCTCCATCTATCGGTATCTGATCTATAGACTCGTCACTTATCAGCTCCATCTATCGGTATCTGATCTATAGACTCGTCACTTATCAGCTCCATCTATCGGTATCTGATCTATAGACTCGTCAATTACCAGCTCTCTATCAGTATTGATCATAGACTCGTCACTTATCAGCTCCATCTATCAGTATCTGATCTATAGACCTCGTCACTTATCAGCTCCAATCTATCAGTTATCTGATATATAGACTCGTCACTTATCAGCTCCATCTATCAGTATCTGATCTATAGACTCGTCACTTATCAGCTCCATCTATCAGTATCTGATCTATAGACTCGTCACTTATCAGCTCCATCTATCAGTATCTGATCTATAGACTCGTCACTTATCAGCTCCATCTATCAGTATCTGATCTATAGACTCGTCACTTATCAGCTCCATCTATCGGTATCTGATCTATAGACTCATCACTTATCAGCTCCATCTATCAGTATCTGATCTATAGACTCGTCACTTATCAGCTCCATCTATCGGTATCTGATCTATAGACTCGTCACTTATCAGCTCCATCTATCGGTATCTGATCTATAGACTCGTCACTTATCAGCTCCATCTATCAGTATCCTTCTATAGACTCTCATTTCTAGTGCATCTACAGTATGACTTAGACTGGTTGCAGTGAATCAGGGTATCAGGTTCTATCTTAATTGCTGTTACAATGAATAACTCTCACATGTTTCCTGACAACCAGTAATTATACCTAGCCACCTAGAATTTAGCTCGCCTTAAGTACCCTCTATCTGATCTATAGACTCGTCACTTATCAGCTCCATCTATCAGTATCTGATCTATAGACTCGTCACTTATCAGCTCCATCTATCAGTATCTGATCTATAGACTCGTCACTTATCAGCTCCATCTATCAGTATCTGATCTATAGACTCGTCACTTATCAGCTCTATCTATCGGTATCTAATCTATAGACTCGTCACTTATCAGCTCCATCTATCAGTATCTGATCTATAGACTCGTCACTTATCAGCTCCATCTATCAGTATCTGATCTATAGACTCGTCACTTATCAGCTCCATCTATCAGTATCTGATCTATAGACTCGTCACTTATCAGCTCCATCTATCAGTATCTGATCTATAGACTCGTCACTTATCAGCTCCATCTATCAGTATCTGATCTATAGACTCGTCACTTATCAGCTCCATCTATCAGTATCTGATCTATAGACTCGTCACTTATCAGCTCCATCTATCGGTATCTGATCTATAGACTCGTCACTTATCAGCTCCATCTATCGGTATCTGATCTATAGACTCGTCACTTATCAGCTCCATCTATCGGTATCTGATCTATAGATTTGTCACTTATCAGCTCCATCTATCAGTATCTGATCTATAGACTCGTCACTTATCAGCTCCATCTATCGGTATCTGATCTATAGACTCGTCACTTATCAGCTCCATCTATCATTATCTGATCTATAGACTCGTCACTTATCAGCTCCATCTATCAGTATCTGATCTATAGACTCGTCACTTATCAGCTCCATCTATCAGTATCTGATCTATAGACTCGTCACTTATCAGCTCCATCTATCGGTATCTGATCTATAGACTCGTCACTTATCAGCTCCATCTATCGGTATCTGATCTATAGACTCGTCACTTATCAGCTCCATCTATCAGTATCTGATCTATAGATTTGTCACTTATCAGCTCCATCTATCAGTATCTGATCTATAGACTCGTCACTTATCAGCTCCATCTATCGGTATCTGATCTATAGACTCGTCACTTATCAGCTCCATCTATCGGTATCTGATCTATAGACTCGTCACTTATCAGCTCGATCTATCGGTATCTGATCTATAGACTCGTCACTTATCAGCTCCATCTATCAGTATCTGATCTATAGACTCGTCACTTATCAGCTCCATCTATCAGTATCTGATCTATAGATTTGTCACTTATCAGCTCCATCTATCAGTATCTGATCTATAGACTCGTCACTTATCAGCTCCATCTATCGGTATCTGATCTATAGACTCGTCACTTATCAGCTCCATCTATCAGTATCTGATCTATAGACTCGTCACTTATCAGCTCCATCTATCGGTATCTGATCTATAGACTCGTCACTTATCAGCTCCATCTATCAGTATCTGATCTATAGACTCGTCACTTATCAGCTCCATCTATCGGTATCTGATCTATAGACTCGTCACTTATCAGCTCCATCTATCAGTATCTGATCTATAGACTCGTCACTTATCAGCTCCATCTATCGGTATCTGATCTATAGACTCGTCAGTTATCAGCTCCATCTATAAGTATCTGATCTATAGACTCGTCACTTATCAGCTCCATCTATCAGTATCTGATCTATAGACTCGTCACTTATCAGCTCCATCTATCAGTATCTGATCTATAGACTCGTCACTTATCAGCTCCATCTATCGGTATCTGATCTATAGACTCGTCACGTATCAGCTCCATCTATCGGTATCTGATCTATAGACTCGTCACTTATCAGCTCCATCTATCAGTATCTGATCTATAGACTCGTCAGTTATCAGCTCCATGTATCGGTATCTGATCTATAGACTCGTCACTTATCAGCTCCATCTATCAGTATCTGATCTATAGACTCGTCACTTATCAGCTCCATCTATCAGTATCTGATCTATAGACATGTCACTTATCAGCTCCATCTATCAGTATCTGATCTATAGACTCGTCACTTATCAGCTCCATCTATCAGTATCTGATCTATAGATTTGTCACTTATCAGCTCCATCTTTTCTGGCTCCAGTGATGAGTGCTATCCCGGCATTGAGTGAACATTCAGAACATCGCACATTGACCATCCTTGATCCTCGTAGTTTAGTTGCTTGAGAATAAAGTCTACATTCTCATCGCTTTCACCCTACAGGCGCTGATCATACTTACTGCCATTGTGTTGGAACAACTTTCAGACTTTCCAAGGCTGTGGAGTCAGAGTCCTTTTTGATTGAGTTGGAGTCGGATTCAGGGAAATTGAGGAGTCGTATGTTTTGGCTTACTGACTTCACAGCCCTGGTTGTAGAGTAAAGGTGTACCGTTACACGCTTCAATGTTGAAATGATCCCATGGGCTCGCTGCCGTTAGGACATCGTTGGTGAGATGTCACATGTCTAGATATCGTGCATGACGCACCAGCGATATAGCGAGCAGCTATCTCTCGCACAACCCAGCGAACGATACTTGTTCATTGTTGTGAATAGGGGAAGTCGTTAACGACATCGTTATCGTGGTGTCACACACAACGATGCAGCAGGTCGCCTGATCCAGGATCGTCTGCGATCAACGATCCAACGATTTATCGCCATCGTATCTGGGTGTCAGACGCATCGAAGTAGTGACGATGTCGTTTCAATGACTCCAAACACGCGACGTTTCAGCAACATCGTTCACGATATCGTGCCGTGTAACGGGGCCTTTAGAGTCATGGAGTTGGAGTCAGTGTCTAGTTTGGTGGCGTTGATGTCAGAGTCGGATATTTGGCTTACTGACTTCACAGCTAGGGTTGTGGAGTCAGAGTCGTGCGTCCATTCTGGTGGAGTCTGATTCAGCTGAATTGAGGAGTCGGAGTTGGATGTTTGGCTCTCTGACTCCACAGCCCTGGTGTCCACTCACTCACATTGAACTCAATGTAACATTTTTCCATCAGCTCAGGAACGTCACCGCCAATGTAGGAAAGGCTGTCGGGTGAATTACGACGTCGTCTTGTCGACATTTCCATCAGGTTGTGAGAAGCAGAAATATAATCCACCACAAGCAATAAATCCTGAGAGGAATCGTGGTGAGCGCCGCACCGAGCTCTCATCACCTCACAATCACAGCGCTCTGCTCTGTGAGGTAAAGTGAAAGTAATGCTCTGATTGGACGCTATGGACACCTCCATACTCTTTGGTTAAGAAAATCTCCTTTGCCCTCAGCAGCCAATCACAGCGCAGCGTCCATCTAACCAATCTAAAGACACCAAAATCATCCACCAAAGGTCACACAAAGGGGTCAAAGGTCGATGGAAAGTCTGTGGAGACTGTGTGCACTGCACGAGGTGGGATCATTCAATATGTTTACTGAGGTGAAAGTATAAGAAATGAATCTCCTGTGAGATGTCACACACCTCCCCTCACACCTCCCCTCACACCCCTCACACCTCCCCTCACACCCCTCACACCTCCCCTCAGACTCCTCACACCTTCCCTCAGACCCCTCACACCTCCCCGCACACCCCTCACACCTCCCCTCACACCTCCCCTCATATCTCCCCTCACACCCCTCACACAATCTCACCCCCTCAGACCCCTCACACCTCCCGTCACACCTCCCCACAGACCCCTCACACCTCCCCTCACACCACACCTCCCTCACACCTCCCGTCAGACCCCTCACACCTCCTGTCAGACCCCTCAGACCCCTCACAACTCCCCTCACACTCCTCACACCTTCCCTCAGACCCCTCACACCTCCCCTCACACTCCTCACACCTCCCCTCACACTCCTCACACCTCCCCTCACACTCCTCACACCTCCCCTCAGACCCGTCACACCTCCCCATACCTCCCCTCAGACCCCTCACACCTCCCCTCTTCTGTGAGAAAGAGACGATGATCAGCGGATGACAAAGATGTGAGCAGAGGAGGCCATTATTATATCACTGCTCAGCCTGGCCGCGTCACCACTGTGGCCCTTCACAGTCCTTGGCGTGGCCCCTCACAGTCTTCGGTGTGGCCCCTCACAGTCCTCGGTGTGGCCCCTCACAGTCCACGGTGTGGCCCCTCACAGTCCTCGGTGTGGCACCTCACAGTCCTCGGTGTGGCCCCTCACAGTCCTCAGTGTGGCCCCTCACTGTCCTCAGTGTGGCCCCTCACAGTCCTCAGTGTGGCCCCTCACAGTCCTCAGTGTGGCCCCTGCTCCCCGGATTCTCTGCTAAGTTCCTGCCTCTTTTAGATTAGTCAAAAGCTCATGGCCGCTGTCTGTTACCCTGTGTGGATCCTCACTGTTTTCTATAAGGCCTCTTGCAGTCCTTTGTGTGGCCCCTTAGTCCTCTGTATGGCCTTTCACAGTCCTCTGTGTGACCCCTCAAAGTCCTCTATGTGGCCCCACACAGTCCTTCATTTGTCTCCTCAAAGTTCCAAGTCCTCCATGTGGCCCCTCATATTCCTCCTTGTGGCCCTTGACAGTCCCCTGTGTGGCCCCTTGCTGTCCCCTGTGTGGCCCCTTGCTGTCCCCTGTGTGGCCCCTTGCTGTCCCCTGTGTGGCCCCTTGCTGTCCTCTGTGTGGCCCCTTGCTGTCCCCTGTGTGGCCCCTCGCTGTCCCCTGTGTGGCCCCTCGCTGTCCCCTGTGTGGCCCCTCGCTGTCCCCTGTGTGGACCCTCGCTGTCCCCTGTGTGGCCCCTCGCTGTCCCCTGTGTGGCCCCTCACAGTACTCCCTGTGGCCCTGGCTGTTGTTTCCCAGTGACGTTTCCATTGTTGGAGCACCCGGTTGTTTTTATCCGTTGCTATCAGTGAACGCTGAGAGTTGTAGTGTTGGGACAGCTGGAGAGGGCCGGTGCGGTGTTATCGCCTCCGGGGCCACATCACATGGTCACAGGTCACACGGTGCGCTATCAGTGACATCTCCGCGGGCGGCTGAGTCCCGGACGTCATCCTGAGCTGAGCGCGCCCGGTGTTTGCCCAGAACAAGATAAGATGAAAAGTCAATAGGACCGGAGAGGAGACGCGTGGTCAGACGATGGAGCGCTCGGTCAGACGATGGAGCGCTCGGTCAGATGATGGAGCGCTCGGTCAGATGATGGAGCGCTCGGTCAGACAATGGAGCGTTCGGTCAGATGATGGAGCGCTCGGTCAGACGGTGGAGCGCTCGGTCAGACGATGGAGCGCTCGGTCAGACGGTGGAGCGCTCGGTCAGACGATGGAGCGCTCGGTCAGACGATGGAGCGCTCGGTCAGACTACAGGGTGTACAGTCAGGTGATGGAGCGCTCGGTCAGGCAATGGAGCACACAGTCAGGCGATGGAGCGCGCGGTCAGGCGATGGAGCGCGCGGTCAGACGATGGAGCGCTCGGTCAGACGATGGAGCGCTCAGTCAGGCAATGGAGCGCACGGTCAGGTGATGGAGCGCGCGGTCAGAGCCGGGGGTGTACTTCTATAACCAGTGCAGACCTAGAGTTGCCTAATGTCTAAATGTCTATTAAAAGAGAGTGTGGCACCGGTCGGGGTGAAGGACCCCCCTGTACCTCCTCCCCTGCAGGTAACAATGTGGAGGCGGCCGCCCCCCGGCAGCTCCGCGTCCTGCCGGTAGTAGCAGGAGCAGCCACCGGTGTCCAGTCCGGTTCGCGGGTTATGTCATAAAAATTATATTAGGTTTAAAATTTACATTTAATTTTTACAATTAAAAGTGAGTGATAATTTATAGTGAGTGTGTGTCCGCTCCAGCCCGTGGTCACAGATCCCCTCTGTCCCGGGAGGAATTTACAGGATTTAGGATTTTGCCCAAACTGATTTTTTTTTTTTTTTTTACTAAATCAAACTTAAAACTAAAACAGAGAGGATGAGATATAATCCGAGCACAGTCCTCCAGCGCGGCGGGCCCCGTCCTCCAGCCGCGGGCCCGTCCTCCAGCCGCGGGGCCCTGTCCTCCAGCCGCGGGCCCTGTCCTCCAGCCGCGGGGCCCTGTCCTCCATCCACGGAGTCCTCGTCCTCCATCCACGGAGCCTCATCCTCCATCCGCGGAGCCTCGTCCTCCATCCGCGGGGCCCCGTCCTCCATCCACGGAGTCTCGTCCTCCATCCACGGAGCCTCATCCTCCATCCCGGAGCCTCGTCCTCCATCCCGGGGCCCCGTCCTTCCATCCACGGAGCCTCGTCCTCCATCCACGGAGTGTCCTCTCGTCCCTCCATCCGCGGAGCCTCGTCCTCCATCCGCGGAGCCTCGTCCTCCATCCGCGGAGCCTCGTCCTCCATCCGCGGAGCCTCGTCCTCCATCCGCGGAGCCTCGTCCTCCATCCGCAGAGCCTCGTCCTCCATCCGCGGAGCCTGTCCTCCATCCGCGGAGCCTCGTCCGAGCCTCGTCCTCCATCCACGGAGCCTCGTCCTGCAGCTCGGGCTGTGATTACGGATGTGCCTCTTTGTTATATGACGGGCCCGGTGTCCGGGGTATTGACCTCAGATCTGGGTGTGGAGTTGACAGCAGGGATAATAAAGGATTATCGGCCACACGCTTCCGACACAGAGGATTTGTATCTATTTAAGGATTAATAATAGAAACAACACAGGTCAAATGCAGTGTGGACCAGAGCCAAATCCACGACCAGCAAGGAGGTAGCCGGCACAAGGAGCACACCGTCATGTGGAGCTACGGGACGCCGTCACCTGACCTGGAACTAGGGGGCGCCGTCACCTGACCTGGAGCTTGAGGGCGCCGTCACCTGACCTGGAGCTTGAGGGCGCCGTCACCTGACCTGGAGCTATTGGGCGCGATCACCTGACCTGGAGCTACGGGGCGCGGTCACCTGACCTGGAGCTATAGGGCGCGTTCACCTGACCTGGAGCTAGAGGGCGCAATCACCTGACCTGGAGCTAGGGGGCTCCGTCACCTGACCTGAAATAGGGGGCTCAGTCACCTGACCTGAAGATAGGGGGTGCCGTCACCTGACCTGAAGATAGGGGGCACCGTCACCTGACATGGAGCTAGAGGGCACCGTCACCTGACCTGGAGCTAGGGGGTGCTGTCACCTGACCTGGAGCTAGAGGGCGCCATCACCTGACCTGAAGATAGGGGGTGCTGTCACCTGACCTGGAGCTAGCGGGCGCCATCACCTGACCTGAAGATAGGGGGCGCCGTCACCTGACCTGGAGCTAGAGGACACCATCACCTGACCTGGAGCTAGGGGGTGCTGTCACCTGACCTGGAGCTAGCGGGTGCCATCACCTGACCTGAAGATAGAGGTTGCCGTCACCTGACCTCAAGATAGGGGCGCCGTCACCTGACCTAGAGCTAGAGGGCGCGATCCCCTAACCTGGAGCTAGCGGGCGCCATCACCTGACCTGAAGATAGGGGCGCCGTCACATGACCTGGAGCTAGAGGGCGCCATCACCTGACCTGGAGCTAGGGGGTGCTGTCACCTGACCTAGAGCTAGAGGGCGCCATTACCTGACCTGAAGATAGGGGGCGCCGTCACCTGACCTGGAGCTAGAGGGCGCCATCACCTGACCTGAAGATAGGGGGCGCTGTCACCTGACCTGGAGCTAGAGGGCGCCGTCACCTGACCTGGAGCTAGAGGGCGCCATCACCTGACCTGAAGATAGGGGGCGCCGTCACCTGACCTGGAGCTAGAGGGCGCCATCACCTGACCTGGAGCTAGAGGGCGCCATCACCTGACCTGGAGCTAGAGGGCGCCATCACCTGACCTGGAGCTAGAGGGCGCCATCACCTGACCAGGAGCTAGAGGGCGCCATCACCTGACCAGGAGCTAGATGGCGCCATCACCTGACCTGGAGCTAGTGGGCGCCATCACCTGACCTGGAGCTAGAGGGCGCCATCACTTGACCTGGAGCTAGAGGGCGCCATCACCTGACCTGGAGCTAGAGGGCGCCATCACCTGACCTGGAGCTAGAGGGCGCCATCACCTGACCTGGAGCTAGAGGGCGCCATCACCTGACCTGGAGCTAGAGGGCGCCATCACCTGACCTGGAGCTAGAGGGCGCCATCACCTGACCTGGAGCTAGAGGGCGCCATCACCTGACCTGGAGCTAGAGGGCGCCATCACCTGACCTGGCGCTAGATGGCACTATCACCTGACGTGGAGCTAGATGGCACTATCACCTGACGTGGAGCTAGATGGCACTATCACCTGACGTGGAGCTAGCGGGCGCCGTCTGCTGAGTTGCTTCTTGTAACTGAGCAGTTTCGCCTGTAGAAGCTTCATCAAGGGTTCAGAGGTCTTGGTGTCTCCAGCGTTATGTGCTGCAGAGCGGGGAGCGCTGGGGACACGATTGTTCTGTAAATATCTGGTGATTTTCATCTTGATACCTCCCTTGTGTCAGACATCTGGCCGAGAACGGGGGTCTCCTGCCTTGTGTCCAGCAGGGGGCGACAATGAGTCTCCCTGATTATAGGGGACAGAGGTTTATCACCACAGTGAGTGGGAGCTGGAGGAGCCGGTATCACTGGTCCAGTGCAGGGCATGCTGAGACTAGTGGTTCTCCACAGCAACAACTAAACTTGTGTTTTCATGATGTATAAGAATGAAGTATCAACTGTATAATACCCAGAAAATGCTCAACCACAACTACAGAGGCCTTGTGAGACGTTATATAACAGCAGAATAGTGAGTGCAGCTCTGGAGGTGACTGGAGGATAGGACACGATGTAACAGCAGAATAGTGACTGCAGCTCTGGAGGATAAGACACAATGTAACAGCAGAATAGTGAGTGCAGCTCTGGAGGTGACTGGAGGATAACACAATGTAACAGCAGAATAGTGAGTGCAGCTCTGGAGGTGACTGGAGGATAAGACACGATGTAACAGCAGAATAGTGACTGCAGCTCTGGAGGTGACTGGAGGATAAGTCATGATGTATCAGCAGAATAGTGACTGCAGCTCTGGAGGTGACTGGAGGATAAGACATGATGTAACAGCCGAATAATGACTGCAGCTCTGGAGGTGACTGGAGGATAGTTATGATGTAACAGCAGAATAGTGAGTGCAGCTCTGGAGGTGACTGGAGGATAAGACATGTAACAGCAAAATAGTGACTCCAGCACTGGAGGTGACTGGAGGATAAGACACGATGTAACAGCAGAATAGTGACTGCAGCTCTGGAGGTGACTGGAGGACAAGACATGATGTAACAGCAGAATAGTGACTGCAGCTCTGGAGGTGACTGGAGGATAAGACACGATGTAACAGCAGAATAGTGAGTGCAGCTCTGGAGGTGACTGGAGGATAAGACATGATGTAACAGCAGCATAGTGAGTGCAGCTCCGGAGGTGACTGGAGGATAAGACATGATGTAACAGCAGAATAGTGACTGCAGCTCTGGAGGTGACTGGAGGACAAGACATGATGTAACAGCAGAATAGTGACTGCAGCTCTGGAGGTGACTGGAGGATAAGACACGATGTAACAGCAGAATAGTGAGTGCAGCTCTGGAGGTGACTGGAGGATAAGACATGATGTAACAGCAGCATAGTGAGTGCAGCTCCGGAGGTGACTGGAGGATAAGACATGATGTAACAGCAGCATAGTGAGTGCAGCTCTGGAGGATGAGACACAATGTAACAGCAGAATAGTGACTGCAGCTCTGGAGGTGACTGGAGGATAAGACATGATGTAACAGCAGCATAGTGAGTGCAGCTCCGGAGGTGACTGGAGGATAAGACATGATGTAACAGCAGCATAGTGAGTGCAGCTCCGGAGGTGAGTGGAGGATAAGACATGATGTAACAGCAGAATAGTGACTGCAGCTCTGGAGGTGACTGGAGGATAAGACATGATGTAACAGCAGCATAGTGAGTGCAGCTCCGGAGGTGACTGGAGGATAAGACATGATGTAACAGCAGCATAGTGAGTGCAGCTCCGGAGGTGAGTGGAGTATAGTTTCTGCAGTAACGGGTGTTCTTGTGTTTTTCAGATCTGAACTGGGTGCGGATCCTGCTCTATTGCCTGATCTTCCTCCTCAGTGTGTTTGGGAATACCCTCATCATCATCGTGCTGGTGATGAATAAGCGGCTGCGCACCGTCACTAACTGCTTCCTGCTGTCGCTGGCTGTCAGTGACATCATGGTGTCCCTGCTGTGTATGCCCTTCACCCTCATCCCCAACCTCATGGGCAACTTCATCTTCGGAGAGGTCATCTGCAAGACGGCGGCTTACTTCATGGGTAATGACCGCACACCGGCCCAGCAGCCCCTCTTTATGTTTCCCCATTTTCTGAGGCCCCTCTTTATGTCTCCCCAGTCTCTGAGGCCCCCTCTTTATGTCTCCCCATTCTCTGAGGCCCCCTCTTTATGTCTCCCCATTCTCTGAGGCCCCCTCTTTGTCTCCCCTGTCTCTGGGGCCTCCTCTTTATGTCTCCCCATTCTCTGGGGCCTCCTCTTTATTTCTCCCCATTCTCTGGGGCCTCCTCTTTATTTCTCCCCATTCTCTGGGGCCCCCTCTTTATATCTCCCCATTCTCTGGGGCCTCCTCTTTATGTCTCCCCTGTCTCTGAGGCCCCCTCTTTATCTCTCCACATTCTCTGAGGCCCCCTCTTTATGTCTCCCCATTCTCTGGGGCCCCCTCTTTATGTCTCCCATTCTCTGGGGCCTCCTCTTTATGTCTCCCCATTCTCTGGGGCCTCCTCTTTATGTCTCCCCTGTCTCTGAGGCCCCCTCTTTATCTCTCCACATTCTCTGAGGCCCCCTCTTTATTCTCCCCATTCTCTGGGGCCCCCTCTTTATGTCTCCCCATTCTCTGGGGCCCCCTCTTTATGTCTCCCCATTCTCTGGGGCCTCCTCTTTATGTCTCCCCATTCTCTGGGGCCCCCTCTTTATGTCTCCCCATTCTCTGAGGTCCCTCTTTATGTCTCCCCGTTCTCTGGGGCCCCCTCTTTATATCTCCACATTCTCTGGGGCCTCCTCTTTATTTCTCCCCATTCTCTGGGGCCCCCTCTTTATATCTCCCCATTCTCTGGGGCCCCCTCTTTGTCTCCCCTGTCTCTGAGGCCCCCTCTTTATATCTCCACATTCTCTGGGGCCTCCTCTTTATTTCTCCCCATTCTCTGGGCCTCCTCTTTATGTCTCCCCTGTCTCTGAGGCCCCCTCTTTATCTCTCCACATTCTCTGGGGCCTCCTCTTTATATCTCCACATTCTCTGGGCCTTCTCTTTATTTCTCCCCATTCTCTGGGGCCCCCTCTTTATATCTCCACATTCTCTGGGGCCTCCTCTTTATTTCTCCCTATTCTCTGGGGCCCCCTCTTTATGTCTCCCCAGTCTCTGGGGCCTCCTCTTTATGTCTCTCCGTTCTCTGGGGCCCCCTCTTTATATCTCCCTATTCTCTGAGGCCCCCTCTTTATATCTCCCCATTCTCTGGGGCCCCCTCTTTGTCTCCCCATTCTCTGGGCCCCCTTTTATATCTCCCCATTCTCTGGGGCCCCCTCTTTATATCTCCACATTCTCTGGGGCCTCCTCTTTATTTCTCCCCATTCTCTGGGGCCCCCTCTTTATGTCTCCCCATTCTCTGGGGCCTCCTCTTTATGTCTCCCCATTCTCTGGGCCCCCTCTTTGTCTCCCCATTCTCTGGGGCCCCCTCTTTGTCTCCCCATTCTCTGGGGCCCCCTTTTATATCTCCCCATTCTCTGGGGCCCCCTCTTTATATCTCCACATTCTCTGGGGCCTCCTCTTTATTTCTCCCCATTCTCTGGGCCCCCTCTTTATGTCTCCCCAGTCTCTGGGGCCTCCTCTTTATGTCTCTCCGTTCTCTGGGGCCTCCTCTTTATGTCTCCCCATTCTCTGGGGCCCCCTCTTTGTCTCCCCATTCTCTGGGGCCCCCTCTTTGTCTCCCCATTCTCTGGGGCCTCTTTGTAACTCGTCTCTCTTCTTCCAGGAATCTCCGTCAGTGTCTCCACCTTTAACCTGGTGGCCATCGCCATTGAGCGATACAGCGCCATCTGCAACCCCCTGAAGTCGCGAGTGTGGCAGACCCGATCCCATGCCTACAAGGTGATCGCGGCCACGTGGATCCTGTCCATCATCATCATGATCCCGTACCTGGTGTACAACACGCTGGTCAGCTTCCCCATGGCCGACAACCGGGAGGGCTACCAGTGTCGGCTCCGGTGGCCCAACAGCCAAGTGCAGCAGGCATGGTAAGTGTGTGCATTGGGGCGGAGATGATGTGAGTGTGTTCAGTGGTGAATGTGTGCAGCGGTGCGGACACATGGAGAGTGTGTGCAGTGGTGTGGTGAATGTGTTCAGCAGTGCGGAGGTGTGGCGAGTGTGTGCAGCGGTGCGGATGTGTTTTGAGTGTGTGCAGCGGTGAGGAGGTGTGGTGAGTTTGTGCAGTGGTGTGGATGTGTGGTGAGTGTGTGCAGCGGTGAGGAGGTGTGGTGAGTTTGTGCAGTGGTGTGGATGTGTGGTGAGTGTGTGCAGCGGTAAGGAGGTGTGGTGAGTTTGTGCAGTGGTGTGCTGAATGTGTGCGGAGGTATGATGAGAGAGTGCGGAGGTGTAGAGAGTGTGTGCAGCAGTGCGGAGGTGTGGCGAGTGTGTGCAGCGTGAGGAGGTGTGGAGAGTGTGTGCAGCAGTGCAGAGGCGTGGTAAGTGTGTGCAGCTGTGCAGAGGCATGGTGAGTGTGTGCAATGGTACAGAGGCATGATGAGTGGGTGCAGTCGTGCGGACGCATGGTGAGTGTGTACAGCGGTGCAGAGGTGTGGTGAGTGTGTGTGGTAGGCGTGGTCAGTGTGTGCAGCAGTGCAACAGGCGTGGTGAGTGCAGTGGTGCAGGAGGCCTGGTGAGTGTGTGCAGCAGTGTAGCAGGCTTGGTCAGTGTGTGCAGCGGTGCAGCAGTGCAGCAGGCATGGTCAGTATGTGCAGTGGGGTGGAGGAGTGGTGAGTGTGCAGTGGTGCAGCAGGCGTGGTGAGTGTGTGCAGTGGTGCGGAGGCTTGGTGAGTGTGTGCAGCGGTGTATCAGGCGTGGAGAGTGTGTACAGCAGTGACGAAGCGTGGTGAGTGTGTGTAGCGGTGCGGAAGCGTGGTGAGTGTGTGCAGCAGTGAGGAAGCATAGTGAGTGTGCAGCAGTGCGAAGGCATGGTGAGTGTGCAGCAGTGCGGAGGCGTGGTGAGTGTGCAACAGTGCGAAAGCTTGGTTAGTGTGCAGCGGTGTGGCAGACGTGATCAGTGTGTGCAGTGGTGCAGCAGGCGTGGTGAGTGTTTGCAGTGGGGCAGAGGAGTGGTGAGTGTGTGCAGCGGTGCAGAGGCGTGGTGAGTGTGCAGCGGTGAGGAAGCGTGGTGAGTGTGTGCAGCGGTGAGGAAGCGTGGTGAGTGTGTGCAGCAGTGCGGAGGCGTGGTGAGTGTGTGCAGTGGTACGGAAGCGTGGTGAGTGTGTGCAGCGGTGCGGAGGCATGTTGTGTGCAGTGGTGCGGAGGCATGGTGAGTGTGTGCAGCGTGTGGGAGCATGGTGAGTGTGTGCAGTGGTGCGAAAGCGTGGTGAGTGTGTGCAGTGGTGCGGAGGCGTGGTGAGTGTGTGCAGCGGTGCGGAGGCATGTTGTGTGCAGTGGTGCGGAGGCATGTGTGGTGCAGTGGTGCGGAGCATGCTGAATGTATGCACTCTCAGACATTGTACGTGTGCTGTATTCTCTGCGCTCATTCTCTGTGTTCCCTCCCGATGTTAGCTCTTTGTGAAATATAGGCTACTTATGGACCTTCTGTTGGACGTGACCACCGGAGCCGGGAGGCCAGTTTACTGCAGGTGGAGGTGGGGGAGCTGATGAGCGTCCCCGGATGTGGACGTTCGGTAGAGGACGGTGTCTCCTGTAGAGCGACACCGAGAGCGGCCCCCGTGTGAGACGTCCGGAGAGGACGGTGTCTCCTGTAGAGACAGTACACACGAGAGCGGCCCCCGGTGTGAGACGTCCGGAGAGGACGTGTCTCCTGTAGAGACACATGAGAGCGTCCCCGTGTGAGACGTCCGGAGAGGACGGTGTCTCCTGTAGAGACAGACACACGAGAGCGGCCCCCGGTGTGAGACGTCCGGAGGAGGACGGTGTCTCCTGTAGAGACAGACACACGAGAGCGGCCCCCGGTGTGAGACGTCCGGAGAGGACGGTGTCTCCTGTAGAGACAGACACATGAGAGCGGCCCCCGGTGTGAGACGTCCGGAGAGGACGGTGTCTCCTGTAGAGACAGACACATGAGAGCGGCCCCCGGTGTGAGACGTCCGGAGAGGACGGTGTCTCCTGTAGAGACAGACACATGAGAGCGGCCCCCGGTGTGAGACGTCCGGAGGACGGAGCGACACTGAAGCGGCCCGTGTGAGACGTCGAGGACGGTGTCTCCTGTAGAGACAGACACATGAGAGCGGCCCCCGGTGTGAGACGTCCGGAGAGGACGGTGTCTCCTGTAGAGACAGACACATGAGAGCGGCCCCCGTGTGAGACGTCCGAGAGGACGGTGTCTCCTGTAGAGACAGACACATGAGAGCGTCCCCGGTGTGAGACGTCCGGAGAGGACGGTGTCTCCTGTAGAGACCACATGAGAGCGCCCGTAGACGTCCGGAGGGACGGTGTTGAGAACATGACGTCCCGGGGTAGAGGACGGTGTCTCCTGTAGAGACAGACACATGAGAGCGGCCCCGGTGTGAGACGTCCGGAGAGGACGGTGTCTCCTGTAGAGACAGACACATGAGAGCGGCCCCCGTGTGAGACGTCCGGAGAGGACGGTGTCTCCTGTAGAGACAGACACATGAGAGCGGCCCCCGGTGTGAGACGTCGGAGAGGACGTGTCTCCTGTAGAGACAGACACATGAGAGCGGCCCCCGGTGTGAGACGTCCGGAGAGGACGGTGTCTCCTGTAGAGACACACATGAGAGCGCCCCCGTGTGAGACGTCCGGAGAGGACGTGTCTCCTGTAGAGACAGACACATGAGAGCGCCCCCGGTGTGAGACGTCCGGAGAGGACGGTGTCTCCTGTAGAGACAGACACATGAGAGCGGCCCCGGTGTGAGACGTCCGGAGAGGACGGTGTCTCCTGTAGAGACACATGAGAGCGGCCCCGGTGTGAGACGTCCGGAGAGGACGGTGTCTCCTGTAGAGACAGACACATGAGAGCGGCCCCCGTTGTGAGACGTCCGGAGAGGACGGTGTCTCCTGTAGAGACAGACACAGAGAGCGGCCCCGGTGTGAGACGTCCGGAGAGGACGGTGTCTCCTGTAAGACACATGAGGGCCCCGGTGTGAGACGTCCGGAGAGGACGGTGTCTCCTGTAGAGCAGACACAGAGAGCGGCCCCCGTGTGAGACGTCCGGAGAGGACGGTGTCTCCTGTAGAGGACAAGAGAGCGGCCCCCGGTGTGAGACGTCCGGAGAGGACGGTGTCTCCTGTAGGAGACACTGAGAGCGGCCCCCGGTGTGAGACGTCCGGAGAGGACGGTGTCTCTGTAGAGACGACACATGAGAGCGGCCCCGGTGTGAGACGTCCGGAGAGGACGGTGTCTCCTGTAGAGACAGACACATGAGAGCGGCCCCCGGTGTGAACGTCCGAGGGCGGTGTCTCCTGTAGGACACAAGAGGGCCCCCGGTGTGAGACGTCGGAGAGGACGGTGTCTCCAGTAGAGACACATGAGAGGCCCGGTGTGAGACGTCCGGAGAGGACGGGTCTCCTGTAGAGACAGACACTGAGAGCGGCCCCGGTGTGAGACGTCTGAGAGGACGGTGTCTCCTGTAAGAACACAGGAGCGGCCCCCGGTGTGAACGTCCGGAGAGGACGGTGTCTCCTTAGAGAAGACACATGAGAGCGGCCCCGTGTGAGACGTCCGGAGAGGACGGTGTCTCCTGTAGAGACAGACACATGAGAGCGGCCCCGGTGTGAGACGTCGGAGAGGACGGTGTCTCCTGTAGAGACAACATGAGAGCGGCCCCGGTGTGAGACGTCCGGAGAGGACGGTGTCTCCTGTAGAGACAGACACATGAGAGCGCCCCCGGTGTGAGACGTCCGGAGGAGACGGTGTCTCCTGTAGAGACGACACATGAGAGCGGCCCCCGGTGTGAGACGTCCGGAGAGGACGGTGTCTCCTGTAGGACAGACACATGAGAGCGGCCCCGGTGTGAGACGTCCGGAGAGGACGGTGTCTCCTGTAGAGACAGACACATGAGAGCGGCCCCCGGTTGTGAGACGTCCGGAGAGGACGGTGTCTCCTGTAGAGACAGACACATGAGAGCGGCCCCGGTGTGAGACGTCCGGAGAGGACGGTGTCTCCTGTAGAGACACATGAGAGCGGCCCCCGGTGTGAGACGTCCGGAGAGGACGGTGTCTCCTGTAGAGACAGACACATGAGAGCGGCCCCCGGTGTGAGACGTCCGGAGAGGACGGTGTCTCCTGTGAGAAGACACATGAGAGCGGCCCCGGTTGAGACGTCCGGAGAGGACGTGTCTCCTGTAGAGACAGACACATGAGAGCGGCCCCCGGTTGTGAGACGTCCGGAGAGGACGGTGTCTCCTGTAGAGACAGACACATGAGAGCGGCCCCCGGTGTGAGACGTCCGGAGAGGACGGTGTCTCCTTAGAGACAGACACATGAGAGCGGCCCCCGGTGTGAGACGTCCGGAGAGGACGGTGTCTCCTGTAGAGACACATGAGAGCGGCCCCCGGTGTGAGACGTCCGGAGAGGACGGTGTCTCCTGTAGAGACAGACACATGAGAGCTGCGGCCCTCCGGTGTGAGACGTCCGGAGAGGACGGTGTCTCCTGTAGAGACGACCATGAGAGCGGCCCCGGTGTGAGACGTCCGGAGAGGACGGTGTCTCCTGTAGAGACAGACACATGAGAGCGGCCCCCGGTGTGAGACGTCCGGAGAGGACGGTGTCTCCTGTAGAGACAGACACATGAGAGCGGCCCCCGGTGTGAGACGTCCGGAGAGGACGGTGTCTCCTGTAGAGACAGACACATGAGAGCGGCCCCCGGTGTGAGACGTCCGGAGAGGACGGTGTCTCCTGTAGAGACAGACACATGAGAGCGGCCCCCGGTGTGAGATCCAGACGTGTCCGAGGAATGAGAGGGACCGGGAGTGTCTCCTGTAGAGACACATGAGAGCGGCCCCCGGTGTGAGACGTCCGGAGAGGACGGTGTCTCCTGTAGAGACAGACACATGAGAGCGGCCCCCGGTGTGAGACGTCCGGAGAGGACGGTGTCTCCTGTAGAGACAGACACATGAGAGCGGCCCCCGGTGTGAGACGTCCGGAAGAGGACGGTGTCTCCTGTAGAGACAGACACATGAGAGCGGCCCCCGGTGTGAGACGTCCGGAGAGGACGGTGTCTCCTGTAGAGACAGACACATGAGAGCGGCCCCCGGTGTGAGACGTCCGGAGAGGACGGTGTCTCCTGTAGAGCAGACACATGAGAGCGGCCCCCGGTGTGAGACGTCCGGAGAGGCCGGTGTCTCCTGTAGAGACAGACACATGAGAGCGGCCCCCGGTGTGAGACGTCCGGAGAGGACGGTGTCTCCTGTAGAGACAGACACATGAGAGCGGCCCCCGGTGTGAGACGTCCGGAGAGGACGGTGTCTCCTGTACAGACACATGAGAGCGGCCCCCGGTGTGAGACGTCCGGAGAGGACGGTGTCTCCTGTAGAGACAGACACATGAGAGCGGCCCCCGGTGTGAGACGTCCGGAGAGGACGGTGTCTCCTGTAGAGACAGACACATGAGAGCGGCCCCCGTTGTGAGACGTCCGGAGAGGACGGTGTCTCCTGTACAGACACATGAGAGCGGCCCCCGGTGTGAGACGTCCGGAGAGGACAGTGTCTCCTGTAGAGACAGACACATGAGAGCGGCCCCCGGTGTGAGACGTCCGGAGAGGATGGTGTCTCCTGTAGAGACAGACACATGAGAGCGGCCCCCGGTGTGAGACGTCCGGAGAGGACGGTGTCTCCTGTAGAGACACATGAGAGCGGCCCCCGGTGTGAGACGTCCGGAGAGGACGGTGTCTCCTGTAGAGACAGACACATGAGAGCAGCCCCCGGTGTGAGACGTCCGGAGAGGACGGTGTCTCCTGTAGAGACAGACACATGAGAGCGGCCCCCCGGTGTGAGACGTCCTCGTGTCTTCTGCGGGAGCATTAGACCGTCAAGGTCGTCTTTGGCTCCACAAGGACACGTTATCTGCTGTTTGCCTCCAGATTAGCAGCTCCTAGTACACAGGAGCGCGGTATCTCGGGGCCCCTGAGGGCCGTCTGTCCTCTGTGTAGCCGCCACCTCCCCGGTTCATCCTCCGGTCACTGCTTCTATGGGAGGTCATTGTTTGACCACGTTGCTCTCCTTGCAATGATTCCTCCTATGTTCCTTCTCCTCTCAGTTCTGGAGATTTGGCCTCCTGTTCAGGGTCAATAAATCTATTATTGTTATCCAAGTGGGTGTGGTTACAGAGCAGAGCTTATGGCCACACCCACTTGGATATCAAGATTACATTTATATACCTGGAAGAAGGAACAGAGTGGGGAACAATTCGGCACCGGATTCAGGAGATCAACCGGGACGTGTAAGACACTGGAGCGACCTGGAGATGATATAGGGACCGTCCGGAGGGGAGGAGGTGTAGAGTAAGATAACGCTGAATAAAGTGGAGGCTGAGGATAATAAGCAAGAGCTCAGAGATATAACAGTAAAATAAAAAAATAAGATCAAGATTAGAAATAATATGGAAGAGCCTCGGGATAATAAGATAGACCTGTGAGATAATAAGGAAGAGCCTGGGGATAATAAGATAGACCTGTGAGATAATAAGGACGAGCCTGGGGATAATAAGATAGACCTGTGAGATAATAAGGAAGAGCCTGGGGATAATAAGATAGACCTGTGAGATAATAAGGCAGAGCCTGGGATAATAAGATAGACCTGTGAGATAATGAGGAAGAGCCTGGGGATAATAAGTTAGACCTGTGAGATAATAAGGAACAGCTTGGGGATAATAACATAGACCTGTGAGATAATAAGGAAGAGCCTGGGGATAATAAGATAGACCTGTGAGATAATGAGGAAGAGCCTGGGGATAATAAAATAGACCTGTGAGATAATAAGGAAGAGCCTGGGGATAATAAGATAGACCTGTGAGATAATAAGGAAGAGCCTGGGGATAATAAGATAGACCTGTGAGATAATAAGGAAGAGCCTGGGGATAATAAGATAGACCTGTGAGATAATAAGGCAGAGCCTGGAGATAATAAGATAGACCCGTGAGATAATAAGGACGAGCCTGGGGATAATAAGATAGACCTGTGAGATAATGAGGAAGAGCCTGGGGATAATAAGATAGACCTGTGAGATAATAAGGAAGAGCCTGGGGATAATAAGATAGACCTGTGAGATAATAAGGAAGAGCCTGGGGATAATAAGATAGACCTGTGAGATAATAAGGAAGAGCCTGGGGATAATAAGATAGACCTGTGAGATAATAAGGCAGAGCCTGGAGATAATAAGATAGACCCGTGAGATAATAAGGACGAGCCTGGGGATAATAAGATAGACCTGTGAGATATTAAGGAAGAGCCTGGGGATAATAAGGTAGACCTCTGAGATAATAAGGAAGAGACTGTGGATAATAAGATAGACCTCTGAGATAATAAGGATGAGCCTGGGATAATAAGATAGACCTGTGAGATAATAAGGAAGAGCCTGGGATAATAAGATAGACCTGTAAGATAATAAGGAAGAGCCTGGGGATAATAAGATAGACCTGTGAAATAATAAGGAAGAGCCTGAGGATAATAAGATAGACCTGTGAGATAATAAGGAAGAGCCTGGGGATAATAAGGTAGACCTGTGAGATAATAAGGAAGAGCCTGGGGATAATAAGGTAGACTTGTGAGATAATAAGGAAGAGCCTTAGGTAGAATCTGAGATAGTAAGGAAGAGACTGTGGATAATAAGGTATACTTTTGAGATAATAAGGAAGAGCCTTATAGATAATGAGGTTAAACCTCTGAGGTAATAAGGAAGAGCCTGTAGATAATGAGGTATACCTCTGAGATAATAAGGAAGAACCTCCCTCTCCCACAATCCCAAGCAACTATTGATAACTTGTAACGCTTTATTCCGTCCCCCCCCCCTCCCCCTCCCCCCTCATCTCCACTGACGACTTCGTTACCTTTTTCACACAGAAGATCGACAAAATCAGAGAAATCTTTGATCCACAATCCCCCCGCCCCTCCCCCGCTATCACCCAACCCCCCTCTTCCAAAATTAACTCTCCTCCAGACTGAAGCGCCTCCCTCCTTCTGTCATGATCACACCTCACCACCTGCCCCTCTCCCCTCCCCTCTCATCCCTAACCTCACCACTGTCCTCATCTGGCCAACCCACCTCTACCCCTATCATTTACCACTGCACCTTCCTCATCCTCCACACGCCCTCATCACACCACCCAAAACCTTCCCTCGACCCCCGCAACTGTCTCCAACTATCGCCCTACTCCCCCTTTACCTCACATCTGCGCCACATGTCCACTCAACTCCCTCCCCCTTCCTCTGCTCCATCTTCCACACAAGGCACCTCACCACTGTGACACTGAGCCTCACACCAAAATATTGTTCGCAGATCTCGGGTTGCAGTGAAATCATGACACATTTTCTATCTGTGGCTGTGTCAAATGTAACAATTGCCATGATTCACTGCAACCAAATCTCGAACAATATATCTGTGTGTGACGGTACCTTAATGTCCACATCGAGATCGCTAGCGATGGCACTTTGCGTCACCAATTTGACTTGCGCGATCTCGCTATGTCAATGATTAAACACTGTGAGATAATAAGGAAGACCTGTATAGACGTCGAGTTATTAGGATCGTCTGGAGATTAACGTAGAATAATTCCAACCTGTTATCTGTTGACATCTTGTTCACTCCTCTTGGCTGCCAACCTCGTACCAGCATCATTACACAACCTCACCGGCCTCCTGCAGACAAACCGCATGGTCTGACCTCTCCGGCCCTGCAGCAGCACACGGTGATACAAACCGCTGCTGACCTCTCCGCCATCTGCAGCATATACGGTGATACAGAAACGCGGTCGACCTCTCCGACATACTGCAGCGCACACGGTATACAGAACGCCTGGTACTGATCTCCCTCCTCCAACACGTGTACAGAACCGCTGTCTGACCTCTCCTCCTCCTGGCGCCGCCTGGACCCCTCTTCCCCGGCCTCCTGCAGCAGCAACCTGATACACCTGGTCTGACCTCTCCTGGCCTCCTGCAGCAGCACACGGTGATACAGAAATGCGCTGGTCTGACCTCTCCGTCCTCCTGCAGCAGCACACGGTGATACAGAAACGCGCTGGTCTGACCTCTCCCGGCCTCCTGCAGCAGCACACGGTGATACAGAAACCGCTGGTCTGACCCCTCTCCCCCTGTGCCTCCTCTGCAGCAGCACCCGGACTGACACAGAAACGCGCTGGTCTGACCTCTCCTGGCCTCTGCAGCAACGGTGGTCTGACCTCTCCCGCCTCCTGCACAGCACCGTGATACAGAAACGCCGGTCTGCCTCCTGCAGCAGAACAGCGCTGGTCTGACCTCCCCGCCTCCTGCAGCAGCACACGGTGATACAGAAACGCGCTGGTCTGACCTCTCCTGGCCTCCTGCAGCAGCACACGGTGATACAGAAACCGCTGGTCTGACCTCCCGTCCTCCTGCAGCAGCACACGGTGATACAGAAACGCGCTGGTCTGACCTCTCCCGGCCTCCTGCAGCAGCACCGTGATACAGAAACGCGCTGGTCTGACCTCTCCGTCCTCCTGCAGCAGCACTCGGTGATACAGAAACGCGCTGGTCTGACCTCTCCGGCCTCCTGCAAGCAAGAACCGCGCTGGTCTGACCTCTCCCGGCCTCCTGCAGCAGCACACGGTGATACAGAAACGCGCTGGTCTGACCTCTCCGCCTCCTGCAGCAGACACGATACAGAAACCGCTGGTCTGACCTCTCCCGGCCTCCTGCAGCAGCACACGGTGATACAGAAACGCGCTGGTCTGACCTCTCCCGGCCTCCTGCAGCAGCACACGGTGATACAGAAACGCGCTGGTCTGACCTCCCGTCCTCCTGCAGCAGCACACGGTGATACAGAAACGCGCTGGTCTGACCTCTCCCGGCCTCCTGCAGCAGCACACGGTGATACAGAAACCCTGGTCTGACCTCTCCCGTCCTCCTGCAGCAGCACACGGTGATACAGAAACGCGCTGGTCTGACCTCTCCCGGCCTCCTGCAGCAGCACACGGTGATACAGAAACGCGCTGGTCTGACCTCTCCGGCCTCCTGCAGCAGCACACGGTGATACAGAAACGCGCTGGTCTGACCTCTCCCGGCCTCCTGCAGCAGCACACGGTGATACAGAAACGCGCTGGTCTGACCTCTCCCGGCCTCCTGCAGCAGCACACGTGATACAGAAACGCGCTGGTCTGACCTCTCCCGGCCTCCTGCAGCAGCACACGGTGATACAGAAACGCGCTGGTCTGACCTCTCCCGGCCTCCTGCAGCAGCACACGGTGATACAGAAACTGCGCTGGTCTGACCTCTCCCGGCCTCCTGCAGCAGCACACGGTGATACAGAAACGCGCTGGTCTGACCTCTCCCGGCCTCCTGCAGCAGCACACGGTGATACAGAAACGCGCTGGTCTGACCTCTCCTGGCCTCCTGCAGCAGCACACGGTGATACAGAAACGCGCTGGTCCTGACCTTCCCGGCCTCCTGCAGCAGCACACGGTGATACAGAAACGCGCTGGTCTGACCTCTCCCGGCCTCCTGCAGCAGCACACGGTGATACAGAAACGCGCTGGTCTGACCTCTCCCGGCCTCCTGCAGCAGCACACGGTGATACAGAAACGCGCTGGTCTGACCTCTCCCGGCCTCCTGCAGCAGCACACGGGTGATACAGAAACTGCGCTGGTCTGACCTCTCCCGGCCTCCTGCAGCAGCACACGGTGATACAGAAACGCGCTGGTCTGACCTCTCTCGGCCTCCTGCAGCAACAGTGATACAGAACGGTCTGACCTTCCGCCGCAGCAGAACGGTATACGAACGCGCTGGTCTGACCTCCTCCCGCCTGGTAACACTGTGCTTGCCACCTGCAGCAGCACACGGTGATACAGAAACGCGCTGGTCTGACCTCTCCCGGCCTCCTGCAGCAGCACACAGTGATACAGAAACGTGCGGGTCTGACCTCTCCCGGCCTCCTGCAGCAGCACACGGTGATACAGAAACGCGCTGGTCTGACCTCTCCCGGCCTCCTGCAGCAGCACACGTGATACAGAAACACTCTGGTCTGACCTCTCCCGGCCTCCTGCAGCAGCACACGGTGATACAGAAACGCGCTGGTCTGACCTCTCCTGGCCTCCTGCAGCAGCACACAGTGATACAGAAACACTCGTGGTCTGACCTCTCCCGGCCTCCTGCAGCAGCACACGGTGATACAGAAACGCGCTGGTCTGACCTCTCCCGGCCTCCTGCAGCAGCACACGGTGATACAGAAACGCGCTGGTCTGACCTCTCCCGGCCTCCTGCAGCAGCACACGGTGATACAGAAACGCCTGGTCTGACCTCTCCCGGCCTCCTGCAGCAGTCACACGGTGATACAGAAACGCGCTGGTCTGACCTCTCCCTGCCTCCTGCGGCAGCACACGGTGATACAGAAACGTGCTGGTCTGACCTCTCCTGTGCCTCATGCAGCAGCACACGGTGATACAGAAACGCGCTGGTCTGACCTCTCCCGGCCTCCTGCAGAAGACAGTGATACAGAAACGCGCTAGAATGACCTCTCCCCGGCCCTCCTGCTGCAGAACACAGTGATACAGAAACATGCTGGTCTGACTTCTCCTGGCCTCATGCAGCAGAACAGTGATACAGAAACACGCTGGTCTGTCCTCTCTCGGCCTCCTGCAGCAGCACACGGTGATACAGAAACGCGCTGGTCTGACCTCCTGACCTCCTGCATCAGCACACGTTGATACAGAAACGCGCTGGTCTGACCTCTCCCGGCCTCCTGCAGCAGCACACGGTGATACAGAAACGCGCTGGTCTGACCTCCTGACCTCCTGCAGCAGCACACGGTGATACAGAAACGCGCTGGTCTGACCTCTCCGCCTCCTGCAGCAGCACACGGTGATACAGAAACGCGCTGGTCTGACCTCTCCCGGCCTCATGCAGCAGTACACGGTGATACAGAAACGCGCTGGTCTGACCTCTCCCGGCCTCCTGCGGCGGCACATGGTGATACAGAAACGTGCTGGTCTGACCTCTCCTGTGCCTCATGCAGCAGCACACGGTGATACAGAAACGTGCTGGTCTGACCTCTCCCGGCCTCCTGCAGCATTACACGGTGATACAGAAACGCGCTGGTCTGACCTCTCCCGGCCTCCTGCGGCAGCACATGGTGATACAGAAACGTGCTGGTCTGACCTCTCCTGGCCTCCTGCAGCAGCACAGGTGATACAGAAACGCGCTGGTCTGACCTCTCCCGACCTCCTGCAGAAGACAGTGATACAGAAACGCGCTAGAATGACCTTCCTGGCCTCCTGCTGCAGAACACAGTGATACAGAAACTGCTGTTACTCCGCCTCCTGCAGAATATACGAAACTGCGATCTTCTCCTGGCCTCCTGCAGCAGAACAGTGATACAGAAACACGCTGGTCTGTCCTCTTCTGGCCTCCTGCAGCAGCACACGGTGATACAGAAACACGCTGGTCTGTTCCTCTCCCGGTCTCCTGCAGCAGCACACGGTGATACAGAAACGCGCTGGTCTGACCTCCTGACCTCCTGCATCAGCACACGTTGATACAGAAACGCGCTGGTCTGACCATCTCCCGGCCCTCCTGCAGCAGCTACACGGTGATACAGAAACGCGCTGGTCTGACCTCCTGACCTCCTGCAGCAGCACACGGTGATAGAGAAACGCGCTGGTCTGACCTCTCCCTGGCCTCCTGCAGCAGCACACGGTGATACAGAAACGCGTCTGGTCCTCTGACACTGTACACTCCCGGCCTCCTGCAGCAGCACACGTTGGTACAGAGACGCGTTGGTCTGACTTCTGCTGCACATGGAGCATTAGTGATCAGCTAGTAATCCCCGGGCCCCGTTGTGTTGGTGTTTTATTTATTGTGGCCCTCCTGTGCGGTTGCTCAGCTCGTGTCCTGTCTCTTCTCTCGCCAGGTACGTCATCCTGCTCACCGTGCTCTTCTTCATCCCCGGGGTGGTGATGATTGTGGCGTATGGACTCATCTCACACGAGCTGTACAGGGGCATTCAGTTCGAGATGGATCTAAACAAAGAGGCCAAAGGTATGTGATCCCCGGGGCCCCTGTGAGCTCTTGTAATCCCCCTTGATCTACAGATTCTGCTTTTGAATTTTCTTTCTGGGAGGCATCAGGCAGTATAGCATCAAATATATTATCATCAGATCCCCCAGTGTGGAGACATCAGATCCCCCAGTGTGGTGTCATCAGATCCCCCAGTGTGGAGACATCAGATCCCCCAGTGTGGAGACATCAGATCCCCCAGTGTGGAGTCATCAGATCCCCCAGTGTGGAGTCATCAGATCCCCCAGTGTGGAGACATCAGATCCCCCAGTGTGGAGACATGAGATCCCCCAGTGTGGAGACATCAGATCCCCCAGTGTGGTGTCATCAGATCCCCCAGTGTGGAGTCATCAGATCCCCCAGTGTGGAGACATCAGATCCCCCAGTGTGGAGACATCAGATCCCCCAGTGTGGAGTCATCAGATCCCCCAGTGTGAAGCCATCAGATCCCCCAGTGTGGAGACATCAGATCCCCCAGTGTGGAGACATCAGATCCCCCAGTGTGGAGACATCAGATCCCCCAGTGTGGAGACATCAGATCCCCCAGTGTGGAGTCATCAGATCCCCCAGTGTGGAGACATCAGATCCCCCAGTGTGGAGACATCAGATCCCCCAGTGTGGAGACATCAGATCCCCCAGTGTGGAGTCATCAGATCCCCCAGTGTGGAGACATGAGATCCCCCAGTGTGGAGACGTGAGATCCCCCAGTGTGGAGACTGAGATCCCCCAGTGTGGAGACTGAGATCCCCCAGTGTGGAGACGTGAGATCCCCCAGTGTGGAGACAGTAGATCCCCCAGTGTGGATGACACGTGAGATCCCCCAGTGTGGAGACGTGAGGTCCCCCAGTGTGGAGACGTCAGATCCCCCAGTGTGGAGACGTCAGATCCCCCAGTGTGGAGACGTCAGATCCCCCAGTGTGGAGACGTCAGATCCCCCAGTGTGGAGACGTCAGTCCCCCAGTGTGGAGACGTCAGTCCCCCAGTGTGGAGACGTCAGGATCCCCCAGTGTGGAGACGTCAGTCCCCCAGTGTGGAGACGTCAGGTCCCCCAGTGTGGAGACGTCAGTCCCCCAGTGTGGAGACGTCAGGTCCCCCAGTGTGGAGACGTCAGAGTCCCCCAGTGTGGAGACGTCAGTTCCCCAGTGTGGAGACGTCAGATCCCCCAGTGTGGAGACGTCAGATCCCCCAGTGTGGAGACGTCAGATCCCCCAGTGTGGAGACGTCAGATCCCCCAGTGTGGAGACGTCAGATCCCCCAGTGTGAAGACGTCAGATCCCCCAGTGTGGAGACGTCAGATCCCCCAGTGTGGAGACGTCAGATCCCCCAGTGTGGAGACGTCAGATCCCCCAGTGTGGAGACGTCAGATCCCCCAGTGTGGAGACATCAGATCCCCCAGTGTGGAGACATCAGATCCCCCAGTGTGGAGACGTCAGATCCCCCAGTGTGGAGACTCAGATCCCCCAGTGTGGAGACGTCAGATCCCCCAGTGTGGAGACGTCAGATCCCCCAGTGTGGAGACTCAGATCCCCCAGTGTGGAGACTCAGATCCCCCAGTGTGGAGACGTCAGATCCCCCAGTGTGGAGACGTCAGATCCCCCAGTGTGGAGACTCAGATCCCCCAGTGTGGAGACGTCAGATCCCCCAGTGTGGAGACGTCAGATCCCCCAGTGTGGAGACGTCAGATCCCCCAGTGTGGAGACGTCAGATCCCCCAGTGTGGAGACGTCAGATCCCCCAGTGTGGAGACGTCAGATCCCCAGTGTGGAGACGTCAGATCCCCCAGTGTGGAGACGTCAGATCCCCCAGTGTGGAGACGTCAGATCCCCCAGTGTGGAGACGTCAGATCCCCCAGTGTGGAGACGTCAGATCCCCCAGTGTGGAGACGTCAGATCCCCCAGTGTGGAGACGTCAGATCCCCCAGTGTGGAGACGTCAGATCCCCCAGTGTGGAGACGATCAGATCCCCCAGTGTGGAGACGTCAGATCCCCCAGTGTGGAGACGTCAGATCCCCCAGTGTGGAGACGATCAGATCCCCCAGTGTGGAGACGTCAGATCCCCCAGTGTGGAGACCTGAGATCCCCCAGTGTGGAGACGTCAGATCCCCCAGTGTGGAGACTGAGATCCCCCAGTGTGGAGACATGAGATCCCCCAGTGTAGTGAATGTTATGTGCAGGGTCTGTCCTCTGGGGCCAGTGGAGATCCCTGATACCCTTCCCATATTCTCTCCCAGTATTTGTTGGGTATATGGACCAGGACGCCCTTACAGGAGATCCTCTAGGGTAATCTGGTGATGGTTTTGCCTGATTGCACCTTGGGCCAGTGTGTGACTGATGAGGGCTGTGTCCATTGTGGGTGTCTGATACTAAGATATAAATCGATGAGGATAGTATAAATCTGTAGACTCTTCTTTCCCCATTATCCCCATTTTCCTGACCCCTTTATCCCCATTTTCCTGACCCCTTTTATCCCCATGTTCCTGACCCCTTTTATCCCCATGTTCCTGACCCCTTTTATCCCCATTTTCCTGACCCCTTTTATCCCCATTTTCCTGACCCCTTTAGACCCATTTCCTGACCCCCCTTTATCCCCATTTTCCTGACCCCTTTTATCCCCATTTTCCTGACCCCTTTTATCCCCATTTTCCTGACCCCTTTTATCCCCATTTTCCTGACCCCCTTTATCCCCATTTTCCTGACCCCCTTTATCCCCATTTTCCTGACCCCTTTTACCCCCCATTTTCCTGACCCCTTTAGACCCATTTTCCTGACCCCCTTTATCCCCATTTTCCTGACTCCTTTATCCCCATTTTCCTGACCCCTTTTATCCCCATTTTCCTGACCCCTTTATCCCCATTTTCCTGACCCCTTTTATCCCCATTTTCCTGACCCCTTTTATCCCCATTTTCCTGACCCCTTTTATCCCCATTTTCCTGACCCCTTTTATCCCCATGTTCCTGACCCCTTTTATCCCCATTTTCCTGACCCCTTTTATCCCCATTTTCCTGACCCCTTTTATCCCCATTTTCCTGACCCCCCTTTATCCCCATTTTCCTGACCCCCCTTTATCCCCATTTTCCTGACCCCCCTTTATCCCCATTTTCCTGACCCCCCTTTATCCCCATTTTCCTGACCCCTTTTACCCCCATTTTCCTGACCCCTTTAGACCCATTTTCCTGACCCCTTTTACCCTCATTTTCCTGACCCCTTTAGACCCATTTTCCTGAACCCCCTTTATCCCCATTTTCCTGACCCCTTTTATTCCCATTTTCCTGACCCCTTTTACCCTCATTTTCCTGACCCCTTTAGACCCATTTTCCTGAACCCCCCTTTATCCCCATTTTCCTGACCCCTTTTATCCCCATTTTCCTGACCCCTTTTATCCCCATTTCCTGACCCCTTTTATTCCCCATTTTCCTGACCCCTTTTATCCCCATTTTCCTGACCCCTTTTATCCCCATTTTCCTGACCCCTTTTATCCCCATTTTCCTGACCCCCTTTTATCCCATTTTCCTGACCCCTTTTACCCCATTTTCCTGACCCCTTTAGACCCATTTTCCCTGGCCCCTTTTACCCCCATTTTCCTGACCCCTTTAGACCCATTTTCCTGACCCCCCTTTATCCCCATTTTCCTGACCCCTTTTATTCCCATTTTCCTGACCCCTTTATCCCCATTTTCCTGACCCCCTTTATCCCCATTTTCCTGACTCCTTTATCCCCATTTTCCTGACCCCTTTTATCCCCATTTTCCTGACCCCTTTATCCCCATTTTCCTGACCCCCTTTATCCCCATTTTCCTGACCCCCTTTATCCCCATTTTCCTGACCCCCTTTATCCCCATTTTCCTGACCCCATTATTACCACCCATTTTCCTGGCCCCTTTTATCCCCATTTTCCTGACCCCCTTTATCCCCATTTTCCTGACCCCTTTTACCCCCATTTTCCTGACCCCTTTTATCCCCATTTTCCTGACCCCTTTTATCCCCATTTTCCTGACCCCTTTTACCCCCATTTTCCTGGCCCCTTTTATCCCCATTTTCCTGACCCCCTTTATCCCCATTTTCCTGACCCCTTTATCCCCATTTTCCTGACCCCTTTTACCCCCATTTTCCTGGCCCCTTTTATCCCCATTTTCCTGGCCCCCTTTATCCCCATTTTCCTGACCCCCTTTATCCCCATTTTCCTGACCCCCTTTATCCCCATTTTCCTGACCCCCTTTATCCCCACTGTCCTCTGGTTAAAGTCCTTGTTTGGTCTCTTTCTTTGCAGCCAATAAGAACGGTGTTGGCGCCTCCATATCGGCCTCCACCGCCGCTGTGACGAGAGCGACGGCTGCTATATCCAAGTCAACAAGCGCCGTAACACGATGGAGATGTCCACCCTGACCCCGGACGCCTGCAGCCAGATGGACCGCGCCCTGCATCAACAACTCGAAGCCAAACTCATGGCCAAAAGCGCGTGATCCGCATGCTGATCGTCATCGTGGCCATGTTCTTCATCTGTTGGATGCCTATCTACGTTGCCAACACCTGGAAGGCCTTCGATGAGAAGTCGGCCTATAACCTGCTCACCGGTGTCCCCATATCCTTCATCCACCTGATGTCTTACACCTCCGCCTGTGTCAACCCCATCATCTACTGCTTTATGAACAAGCGGTTCCGGAAAGCTTTCCTGGCCACGTTCGCGGGTTGCATCAAACCTTGTCGGCGTTTTCGCGAGCCGGAGGAAGACATTGGCGCCACGGGGGCCTCTCTGTCCAAGTTCAGCTACACCACGGTCAGCAGCCTGGGTCCGTCCTGAAGGATTGGGACCACGGTCAGCAGCCTGGGTCCGTCCTGAAGGATTGGGACCACGGTCAGCAGCCTGGGTCCGTCCTGAAGGATTGGGACCACGGTCAGCAGCCTGGGTCCGTCCTGAAGGGTTGGGACCACGGTCAGCAGCCTGGGTCCGTCCTGAAGGATTGGGACCACGGTCAGCAGCCTGGGTCCGTCCTGAAGGATTGGGACCACGGTCAGCAGCCTGGGTCCGTCCTGAAGGATTGGGACCACGGTCAGCAGCCTGGGTCCGTCCTGAAGGATTGGGACCACGGTCAGCAGCCTGGGTCCGTCCTGAAGGATTGGGACCACGGTCAGCAGCCTGGGTCCGTCCTGAAGGATTGGGACCACGGTCAGCAGCCTGGGTCCGTCCTGAAGGATTGGGACCACGGTCAGCAGCCTGGGTCCGTCCTTAAGGATTGGGACCACGGTCAGCAGCCTGGGTCCGTCCTGAAGGATTGGGACCCCCCTCTCAGGACTTCGGTGTAGACCGCACATCCACCATCCTGGCGCCCCATGTAACCTGGTGTCACCCGGGCACTGAAGGACCTCACCACTGGTTCCTCCTCTCCCTTGTGATGTCTCACGGGAACTATAGACACATAATGTGGGGGGTCCGAGGACCCGGGGGACCATCCCTGATGTCATGTATGTCTTGTAATATAGCGTGACTTATAAAGTGCGGCTGGAGATGCTCGTGATATCGGGTCATGTGGCGCCATGTCCCATCACAACTAGGAATTTGGGGAATATTAGAAGGTGGAGAAAAAGAGTCCAAAGCGGAAAAAAATGTTGAGGTCGTCCCCAGGGTGCGGGGTCCTGCAGACAGCGCTGGGGCCTCAGGCTCTGCCGTCCGCACTAGACCCCAGGGTGTGGTTCTCAGTGCTGGGGTCCGGGTGTCTATGGTTAGGGTCCCGAGATGGGTGATTAGCGGATTCTGTGTGCAGCTCTGGGGGTCAGTAGGCAGCTCTGGGTCCGGATTCTGTGGTCAGCTCTGGGGGTCAGTGGTCCACTCTGGGGTCCGGATTCTGTGGGCAGCTCTCTGGGTCGATGGTCAGTTGTTGGGGTCGGTGGTCAGTTCTGGGGTCCGGATTCAGTTGGATCTGGGGGTCAGTAGTCAGCTCTGGGGTCCGGATTCTGTTGGTTCTGGGGGTCAGTGGTCAGTTCTGGGGTCCGGATTCTGTGGGCAGCTCTGGGGGTTGGTGGTCAGTTCTGGGGTCTTGATTCAGTTGTTAGTTCTGGGGGTCAGTAGTCAGTTCTGGTGTCCGGATTCTGTTGGTTCTGGGGGTCAGTAGTCAGTTCTGGTGTCCGGATTCTGTTGGTTCTGGGGGTCAGTAGTCAGCTCTGGGGTCCGGATTCAGTTGGTTCTGGGGGTCAGTAGTCAGCTCTGGGGTCCGGATTCAGTTGGTTCTGGGGGTCAGTAGTCAGCTCTGGGGTCCGGATTCAGTTGTTAGTTCTGGGGGTCAGTGGTCAGCTCTGGGGTCCGGATTCAGTTGGTTCTGGGGGTCAGTGGTCAGCTGTGGGGTCCGGATTCAGTTGTTAGTTCTGGGGGTCAGTGGTCAGCTCTGGGGTCCGGATTCAGTTGTTAGTTCTGGGGGTCAGTGGTCATCTCTGGGGTCCGGATTCAGTTGGTTCTGGGGGTCAGTAGTCAGCTCTGGGGTCCGGATTCAGTTGGTTCTGGGGGTCAGTGGTCAGCTCTGGGGTCCGGATTCAGTTGGTTCTGGGGGTCAGTAGTCAGCTCTGGGGTACGGATTCAGTTGTTAGTTCTGGGGGTCAGTGGGCAGCTCTGGGTCCGGATTCTGTGGGCAGCTCTGGGGGTCAGTGGTCAGCTCTGGGGTCCGGATTCTGTGGGCAGCTCTGGGGGTCAGTGGTCAGCTCTGGGGTCCGGATTATGTGGGCAGCTCTCTGGGTCGATGGTCAGTTGTTGGGGTCGGTGGTCAGTTCTGGGATCCTGATTCAGTTGGTTCTGGGGGTCAGTGGTCAGTTCTGGTGTCTGGATTCTGTGGGCAGCTCTCTGGGTCGATGGTCAGTTGTTGGGGTCGGTGGTCAGTTCTGGGGTCCAGATTCAGTTGGATCTGGGGGTCAGTAGTCAGCTCTGGGGTCCGGATTCTGTTGGTTCTGGGGGTCAGTGGTCAGTTCTGGGGTCCGGATTCTGTGGGCAGCTCTGGGGGTTGGTGGTCAGTTCTGGGGTCTTGATTCAGTTGTTAGTTCTGGGGGTCAGTAGTCAGTTCTGGGGTCCGGATTCTGTTGGTTCTGGGGGTCAGTAGTCAGCTCTGGGGTCCGGATTCAGTTGTTAGTTCTGGGGGTCAGTGGTCATCTCTGGGGTCCAGATTCAGTTGGTTCTGGGGGTCAGTAGTCAGCTCTGGGGTCCGGATTCAGTTGTTAGTTCTGGGGGTAAGTGGTCAGCTCTGGGGTCCGGATTCAGTTGGTTCTGGGGGTCAGTGGTCAGCTGTGGGGTCCGGATTCAGTTGTTAGTTCTGGGGGTCAGTGGTCATCTCTGGGGTCCGGATTCAGTTGGTTCTGGGGGTCAGTAGTCAGCTCTGGGGTCCGGATTCAGTTGGTTCTGGGGGTCAGTGGTCAGCTCTGGGGTCCGGATTCAGTTGGTTCTGGGGGTCAGTAGTCA
The DNA here is from genome assembly GCA_033576535.1 of Allobates femoralis. Classification (NCBI taxonomy): domain Eukaryota; kingdom Metazoa; phylum Chordata; class Amphibia; order Anura; family Aromobatidae; genus Allobates; species Allobates femoralis. The sequence goes on from JARQOC010000002.1 coordinate 750,863,978, forward strand.
GCTCTGGGGTACGGATTCAGTTGTTAGTTCTGGGGGTCAGTGGGTAGCTCTGGGGGTCAGTAGTCAGCTCTGGGGTACGGATTCAGTTGTTAGTTCTGGGGGTCAGTGGGTAGCTCTGGGGGTCAGTGGGCAGCTCTGGGGTCCGGATTCTGTGGGCAGCTCTAGGGGTCAGTGGTCCACTCTGGGGTCCGGATTATGTGGGCAGCTCTCTGGGTCGATGGTCAGTTGTTGGGGTCGGTGGTCAGTTCTGGGGTCCGGATTCAGTTGGTTCTGGGGGTCAGTAGTCAGCTCTGGGGTCCGGATTCAGTTGGTTCTGGGGGTCAGTGGTCAGTTCTGGGGCCCGGATTCTGTGGTCAGCTCTGGGGCCCGGATTCTGTGGTCAGTTCTGGGGCCCGGATTCTGTGGTCAGTTCTGGGGCCCGGATTCTGTGGTCAGTTCTGGGGCCCGGATTCTGTGGTCAGTTCTGGGGCCCGGATTCTGTGGTCAGTTCTGGGGCCCGGATTCTGTGGTCAGTTCTGGGGCCCGGATTCTGTGGTCAGTTCTGGCCGTCTGTGGGTCATTCTGGGCCGGATTCTGTGGTCAGTTCTGGGGCCCGGATTCTGTGGTCAGTTCTGGGGCCCGGATTCTGTGGTCAGTTCTGGGGCCCGGATTCTGTGGTCAGTTCTGGGGCCCGGATTCTGTGGTCAGTTCTGGGGCCCGGATTCTGTGGTCAGTTCTGGGGCCCGGATTCTGTGGTCAGTTCTGGGGCCCGGATTCTGTGGTCAGTTCTGGGGCCCGGATTCTGTGGTCAGTTCTGGGGCCCGGATTCTGTGGTCAGTTCTGGGGCCCGGATTCTGTGGGTCGTTCTGGGGCCCGGATTCTGTGGGTCGTTCTGGGGCCCGGATTCTGTGGGTCGTTCTGGGGCCCGGATTCTGTGGGTCGTTCTGGGGCCCGGATTCTGTGGGTCGTTCTGGGGCCCGGATTCTGTGGGTCGCTCTGGGGCCCGGATTCTGTGGGTCGTCTCTGGCCATTCTGTCAGTTTGGCCGTCGTGTGGGGCATTTTTTGGGTCTTCTCTCACATTCTGGATCTAGTTTGTGTTCCGGACAGGGATGATGGGAGTGATTGGTACAGATGGATTCACACCTGCCGCCCCGGGCGCGGATCGCTGCTGGAGATAATGGAGGTTCCCGGTCTGGGCGGCTGGCTGTCGGTTGTAGTGCTGTCGTATAGTGCTGTCAGTGTAGTGCTGCCAGGCGGCTGGCTGTCGGTGTAGTGCTGTCAGTCTGCCCGGTCGGCTCGGCGGTGGCCGCGTCCTCACTGCTGGGTTTCTGTGTTGCTCTTCGTTTCTCTCCACCATTAATGATGAATATTTCACCAGTGATGATGAATTATGTATCAGTGCGGAGCGGCGATATCCCCTGATATCCGAGCAGGAATCACACGCATGGACGGGCGACTCCACAAATACATGCCATCCCCTCCTGATGGTGAGCAATGACTGCGGGCAGAGCTGAATATGTCGCCTGGTTCTTTCCTACACCTCAGTAGTGTGTAGAGTTATAATATTGTGTAGTTACCATGAGCCAAGTCTACTGAGGAACTCGGCTCTGCTACATCTGAATCTCAGCTCTGCTACATCTGAATCTCGGCTCTGCTACATCTGAATCTCGGCTCTGCTACATCTGAATCTCGGCTCTGCTACATTGAATCTCGCTCTGCTCACATCTGAATCTCGGCTCTGCTACATCTGAATCTCGGCTCTGCTACATCTGAATCTCAGCTCTGCTACGTCTGAATCTCAGCTCTGCTACGTCTGAATCTCAGCTCTGCTACGTCTGAATCTCAGCTCTGCTACTCTGAATCTCAGCTCTGCTACATCTGAATCTCAGCTCTGCTACATCTGAATCTCAGCTCTGCTACATCTGAATCTCGGCTCTGCTACATCTGAATCTCGGCTCTGTTACATCTGATTTCAGCCTGCTACATCTGAATCTCAGCTCTGCTACATTTGAATCTTTGCTCTGCTACATCTGAATCTCAGCTCTGCTACATCTGAATCTCGGCTCTGCTACCTCTGAATCTCGGCTCTGCTACATCTGAATCTCGGCTCAGCATACATCTGAATCTCAGCTCTGCTACATCTGAATCTCGGCTCTGCTATCTCTGAATCTCAGCTCTGCTACATCTGATCTCGGCTCTGCTACATCTGAATCTCGGCTCTGCTACATCTGAATCTCGGCTCTGCTACATCTGAATCTCGCTCTGCTACATCTGAATCTCAGCTCTGCTACATTGAATCTCGGCTCTGTTACATCTGAATCTCAGCTCTGCTACATCTGAATCTCAGCCCTGTTACATCTGAATCTCAGCCTTTACATCTGAATCTCAGCCTGTTACATCTGAATCTCAGCCTGCTACATCTGAATCTCAGCTCTGCTACATCTGAATCTCAGCCCTGTTACATCTGAATCTCAGCCCTGTTACATCTGAATCTCAGCTCTGCTACATTTGAATCTTTGCTCTGTTACATCTGAATCTCAGCTCTGCTACATCTGAATCTCAGCTCTGCTACATCTGAATCTCGGCTCTGTTACATCTGAATCTCAGCTCTGCTACGTCTGAATCTCAGCTCTGCTACGTCTGAATCTCAGCTCTGCTACATCTGAATCTCAGCTCTGCTACATCTGAACTCAGCTCTGCTACATCTGAATCTCGGCTCTGCTACATCTGAATCTCGGCTCTGTTACATCTGAATTTCAGCCTGCTACATCTGAATCTCAGCTCTGCTACATTTGAATCTTTGCTCTGCTACATCTGAATCTCAGCTCTGCTACATCTGAATCTCGGCTCTGCTACCTCTGAATCTCGGCTCTGCTACATCTGAATCTCGGCTCAGCAACATCTGAATCTCAGCTCTGCTACATCTGAATCTCGGCTCTGCTATCTCTGAATCTCAGCTCTGCTACATCTGAATCTCGGCTCTGCTACATCTGAATCTCGGCTCTGCTACATCTGAATCTCGGCTCTGCTACATCTGAATCTCAGCTCTGCTACATCTGAATCTCAGCTCTGCTACATTTGAATCTCGGCTCTGTTACATCTGAATCTCAGCTCTGCTACATCTGAATCTCAGCCCTGTTACATCTGAATCTCAGCCTGTTACATCTGAATCTCAGCCCTGTTACATCTGAATCTCAGCCCTGCTACATCTGAATCTCAGCTCTGCTACATCTGAATCTCAGCCCTGTTACATCTGAATCTCAGCCCTGTTACATCTGAATCTCAGCTCTGCTACATTTGAATCTTTGCTCTGTTACATCTGAATCTCAGCTCTGCTACATCTGAATCTCAGCTCTGCTACATCTGAATCTCGGCTCTGTTACATCTGAATCTCAGCCCTGCTACATTTGAATCTCAGCTCTGCTACATTTGAATCTTTGCTCTGCTACATCTGAATCTCGGCTCTGCTACATCTGAATCTCAGCTCTGCTACATCTGAATCTCAGCTCTGTTACATCTGAATCTCAGCCCTGCTACATCTGAATCTCAGCTCTGTTACATCTGAATCTCAGCTCTGCTACATCTGAATCTCGGCTCTGCTACCTCTGAATCTCGGCTCTGCTACCTCTGAATCTCGGCTCTGCTACATCTGAATCTCGGCTTTGCTACATCTGAATCTCGGCTCTGCTACATCTGAATCTCGGCTCTGCTACATCTGAATCTCGGGTCTGCTACATCTGAATCTCGGCTCTGTTACATCTGAATCTCCTGCGGTCCTCCATGAATCTTGCCTTTCCCGCCATGCCCATATTAGCATCTCTCGTCTATAGGAAACAGGCCCTAGTGCCTTATTATACTATGAAATTGCTGGTGAAAAGTCATGTGACCACTAAGTTCCGCCCACGAGGAGAGGCATCCAATGGTCACAGTCGATCAGAGTGCAGATGAGACACAAAACCTTATTAGTGTCATCAGTGTCACATTGTATGTTGGTGGAATGTCCCTTTTAACGTAGGACAGAGGGAAGTCGGAATGTCAGGTATCCGGTGGGTTCCACATAGGACAGTGGGAAGTCGGGGTGTCGGCTATTCGGGTGGGGTCCACATAGGACAGCGAGAAGCCAGGGTGTCCGCTATCCGGTGGGGTCCACATAGCAGAGTAAGAAGCCGGGGTGTCGGGTATCCGGTGGGGTCCACATAGGACAGCGAGAAGTTGGGGTGTCCGCTATCCGGTGGGGTCCACATAGGAGGACAGTAAGTTGCATGGGTGTCGGGGAACCTTTTCACCTCTTGTGTTGGGTTTGTTGCCAGGTTCCCTCCAGGCCATTGTCTCTGGTTTCCTCTTCTCGTTGGCTATAATTTGATAGGAGCAGCAGGCGGCCGCTATGTGGCTGTGATGGTTGCTGCGCCGCTCCTCCATGTCCTTGCTGTGGATTAGTTGCTGCGGCTGGTGGTGAGACGGAGATTACTGCTATTCCCAGGGCTGCACTCTTACACCCACCATGTGCTTCGGCGCTGCATGCTGCGTCCTTGGAGGGAGGCTCCTGTTACACACCCTTTATAGCAGTGTGGGGACTCCAGGTGAAAGCTGCGCTGCAGCAGCAGGGACACAGCCCCAAACATACACTAGTTAAAGTGTAAGGAGATCTTGGCAGTCTACGTTGAGATGCGGCTCCACCAGAGGCCTTGAGAGACGCAGCGACCGCCATGAATAAAGTCTGAGCCATGACGAGTTGATGGATGAACGATCTGTAGGAAGATCGATCTTGCACAAGTCAGGATAGGTCCACCAGGGTCTACTCCAAGCCTATAGAGGTCCACCAGGGTCTACTCCAAGCCTATAGAGGTCCACCAGGGTCTACTCCAAGCCTATAGAGGTCCACCAGGGTCTACTCCAAGCCTATAGAGGTCCACCAGGGTCTTCTCCAAGCCTATAGAGGTCCACCAGGGTCTACTCCAAGCCTATAGAGGTCCACCAGGGTCTACTCCAAGCCTATAGAGGTCCACCAGGGTCTACTCCAAGCCTATAGAGGTCCACCAGGGTCTACTCCAAGCCTATAGAGGTCCACCAGGGTCTTCTCCAAGCCTATAGAGGTCCACCAGGGTCTACTCCAAGCCTATAGAGGTCCACCAGGGTCTACTCCAAGCCTATAGAGGTCCACCAGGGTCTACTCCAAGCCTATATAGGTCCACCAGGGTCTACTCCAAGCCTATAGAGGTCCACCAGGGTCTACTCCAAGCCTACAGAGGTCCACCAGGGTCTACTCCAAGCCTATAGAGGTCCACCAGGGTCTACTCCAAGCCTATAGAGATCCACCAGGGTCTACTCCAAGCCTATAGAGATCCACCAGGGTCTACTCCAAGCCTATAGAGGTCCACCAGGGTCTACTCCAAGCCTATAGAGATCCACCAGGGTCTACTCCAAGCCTACAGAGGTCCACCAGGGTCTACTCCAAGCCTACCGAGATCCACCAGGGTCTACTCCAAGCCTATAGAGATCCACCAGGGTCTACTCCAAGCCTATAGAGGTCCACCAGGGTCTTCTCCAAGCCTATAGAGATCCACCAGGGTCTACTCCAAGCCTATAGAGATCCACCAGGGTCTACTCCAAGCCTATAGAGGTCCACCAGGGTCTACTCCAAGCCTATAGAGGTCCACCAGGGTCTACTCCAAGCCTATAGAGGTCCACCAGTGTCTACTCCAAGCCTATAGAGATCCACCAGGGTCTACTCCAAGCCTACAGAGGTCCACCAGGGTCTACTCCAAGCCTATAGAGATCCACCAGGGTCTACTCCAAGCCTATAGAGATCCACCAGGGTCTACTCCAAGCCTATAGAGGTCCACCAGGGTCTTCTCCAAGCCTATAGAGATCCACCAGGGTCTACTCCAAGCCTATAGAGATCCACCAGGGTCTACTCCAAGCCTATAGAGATCCACCAGGGTCTACTCCAAGCCTATAGAGGTCCACCAGGGTCTACTCCAAGCCTATAGAGGTCCACCAGTTTCTTTGTCAAGCCTAGATAGGTCTATGGGGACTTCTCAAAGCCTAGAAAGGTCTACCAGTGTCTACTCCAAGCCTAGATAAAACCACCAGGGTCTTCTGTAAGATTTTATAGGTGCACCAGGGTCTTCTCCAAGCCCAGAAAGCTTCACCAGGGTCTTCGCCAAGCCTAGATAGGACCACCATAATCTTCTCTAAGCGTAGATAGGTCCACCATGGTCTTCTCCAAGCCTAGATAGGTCTACCAGTGTCTACTCCAAGCCTAGATAAACCTCCAGCGTCTTCTCCAAGTTTAGATAGGTCAGTCAGGGTCTTCTCCAAGCTTAGGATCACCAGCGTCTACTCCAAGCCCAGATAGGTCCACCAGAGTCTACAGCAAGCCTAGAAAGGTCCACCAGAGTCTACAGCAAGCCTAGAAAGGTCCACCAGAGTCTACAGCAAGCCTAGATAGATCCACCGGGGGTTTTACCATTATGATCATGACAGTCAAGCCATCAGGTTGCTGGTCTTCCTCTTCGCCTTCTTCCTTCTATTCTTTTGACCGTAATGTCCTTCATCAGTGATTTTTCTTTGATGTGTCCAGAGTAGACAAGTCGTAGCTCGGTAATCCTAGATTCTGCAAACAGAAATGGTGCCACTTAGGTGACTGCACTTTCCACCTTGTGCCTCCTTTACCATAGGTTACACCGACATCTACACAAAATGCATGGTGCACGTTGTGGGCCCCAGCTGCCCACCACGGGGGAAACCCCATGTACGCAGCATTATATGATGACATTGCTGCCACCCCACCACCATTAAATGTAGACAAGAGATCAATATGTGCCGAGAAACCAACAGCGGCCAATGCCACAAAACTTCAATCAAGACCTCAGGATTGGGGGAAATGGATAGAGGGACGAACGCTCAGAGGAAAGTGACAGGGACCGTGGATCCCATTTATTCCATAGGGTTAGATCTTTCTGTAAAGAAATAAATAGTGATTGAGACTTACGGCCAATGTTTCTGCCTCCTACGAGGGGTCTGCCACAGACGTGTGCCAACTTTTCTGGAATATCCATGACTTGACAATTAAAAGCCTCCAGTAACCACAACTTGTCTCTATTTGGGTTTCTCTGGTGGTCCGCTGCGCAGATCGTCCAGGATCCCAAAATTATGGTTGTAGGGGATCCTATGAGTCACATCCAGCGGTACACTGGGGTCTCTCCTGCCTGATACCAATTGTAAATATATTGTTATATCTTGTATATGGAATTGTCCTTGTGTCGGCATCACCCACCAGACTAATAGAAAGATCCCACCGGTCAGAGAATGGGCACCCAAGTCTGAGTCACCTCCAAGCCATGCCCAGTAATGGGATCAACCCTATGAGTCACCTCAAGCCATGCCCAGCTAATGGGACCAACCCCTAGTGAGTCACCTCCAAGCCATGCCCAGCTAATGGGAGTAACCTCCTGAGCTGAGTCACCTCCAAGCCATGCCCAGCTAATGGGACCAACCCCAGTCGAGTCACCTCAAAATGCCCAGCTAATGGGACCAACCCTAGTTGAGTCACCTCCAAGCCATGCCCAGCTAATGGGACCAACCCCTAGTGAGTCACCTCCAAGCCATGCCCAAGCTAATGGGACCAACCCATAGTGAGTCACCTCCAAACCATGCCCAGCTAATGGGAGCAACTCCGAGTCTGAGTCACCTCCAAGCCATGCCCAGACTAATGGGACAACCCTAGTGAGTCACCTCCAAGCCATGCCCAGCTAATGGGACAACCCGAGTCTGAGTCACTTCCAAGCCTTGCCAGCTAATGGGACCAATCCTAGTCTGAGTCACTTCCAAGCCATGCCCAACTAATGGGACAACCCCGATCTGAGTCACCTCCAAGCCATGCCCAGCTAATGGGACAACCCCGAGTCTGAGTCACCTCTAAACCATGCCCAGCTAATGGGACAACCCGAGTCTGAGTCACCTCCAAGCCATGCCCAGCTAATGGGAGCAACCCCGAGTCTGAGTCACCTCAAACCATGCCCAGCTAATGGGACAACCCTGAGTCTGAGTCACTTCCAAGCCATGCCCAACTAATGGGATCAACCCCTAGTCTGAGTCACCTCAAGCCATGCCCAGCTAATGGGACCAACCCCATAGTCTGAGTCACCTCCAAACCATGCCAAACTAATGGGACAACCCGAGTCTGAGTCACCTCCAAGCCATGCCCAGCTAATGGGACCAACCCCAGTCTGAGTCACCTCCAAATATGCCCAACTAATGAGAGCAACCCCGTAGTCTGAGTCACCTCCAAGCCATGCCCAGCGTAATGGGAGCAACTCCGAGTCTGAGTCACTTCCAACCATGCCCAGCTAATGGGACAATCCAAGTCTGAGTCACCTCAAACCAATGCCCAACTAATGGGAGTCAACCCCGAGTCTGAGTCACCTCTAAACCATGCCCAAGCTAATGGAGCAACCCCGAGTCTGAGTCACCTCCAAGCCATAGCCAAGCTAATGAGGACCAACCCAATCTGATCACCTCCAACCAATCCCAAGCTATGAGACAACCCAGTGAGTCACCTCCAAGCCATGCCCAGCTAATGAGAGCAACCCCGAGTCTGAGTCACCTCCAAGCCATACCCAGCTAATGGGACCAACCCCGAATCTGAGTCACCTCCAAGCCATGCCCAACTAATGGGACCAACCCCGAATCTGAGTCACCTCCAAGCCATAACCCAGCTAATGGGACCAACCCCGAATCTGAGTTACCTCCAAGCCATGCCAGCTAATGGTAGCAACCCCGAGTCTGAGTCACTCCCAAGCCAAACCCAGCGAATGGGATCAACCCCAAGTCTGAGTCACCTCTAAACCATGCCCAACTAATGAGAGCAACCCCGAGTCTGAGTCTCCTCCAAACCATGCCCAGCTAATGGGAGCAACCCCAAGTCTGAGTCTCCTCCAAACCATGCCCAGCTAATGAGAGCAACCCCGAGTCTGAGTCACCTCTAAACCATGCCCAACTAATGAGAGCAACCCTGAGTCTGAGTCTCTTCTAAACCATGCCCAACTAATAAGACCAACCTCGAGTCTGAGTCACCTCCAAACCATGCCCAGCTAATGGGAGCAACCCCGAGTCTGAGTCACCTCCAAACCATGCCCAGCTAATGGGAGCAACCCCGAGTCTGAGTCACCTCTAAACCATGCCCAGCTAATGGTAGCAACCCCGAGTCTGAGTCACCTCTAAACCATGCCCAACTAATGGGACCAACCCCGAGTCTGAGTCACTGCCATGCCGAGTTAGGGGAAGAAGGAGCTGGAGATGACGAGACATCTATCTATACGCATTACTGTGCTTCAATAAAATAATTATCTATTGAGACAGTGGTCCATATGTGTATATAACGGTACATCCATCCCCCGGAGATACAGAGGCCTGTGTATATAGCGTACATTCATCCCCGGAGTTACAGAGACCTGTGTATATAGCGGTAAATGCATCCCCCAGGAGTTACAGAGGCATGTGTATATAGCGGTACACCCATCCCCGAAGTTACAGAGGCCGTGTGTATATAGCGTACATCCATCCCCCGGAGTTACAGAGGCCGTGTGTATATAGCCGTACACCCATCCCCCGAGTTACAGAGGCCGTGTGTATATAGCAGTACATCCATCCCCGGAGTTACAGAGGCGTGTGTATATAGCCGTACATCCATCCCCAGGAGTTACAGAGGCCGTGTTATAGCAGTACATCCATCCCCGGAGTTACAGAGGCCGTGTGTATATAGCCGTACATCCATCCCCGGAGTTACGAGGCTGTGTGTATATAGCGTACATCCATCCCCCGGAGTTACAGAGGCCGTGTGTATATAGCAGTACATCCATCCCCGGGAGTTACAGAGGCTGTGTGTATATAGCGTACATCCATCCCCCGGGAGTTACAGAGGCCGTGTTATATAGCACGTACATCCATCCCCCGGAGTTACGAGGCTTGTGTATATAGCAGTACATCCATCCCCGGGAGTTACAGAGGCCGTGTGTATATAGTCCGTACATCCATCCCCGGAGTTACAGAGGCCGTGTGTATATAGCGTACATCCATCTCCCCGGAGTTACAGAGGCTGTGTGTATATAGCAGTACATCCATCCCCCGGAGTTACAGAGGCCGTGTTATATAGCAGTACATCCATCCCCGGAGTTACAGAGGCTGGTGTATATAGCCGTACATCCATCCCCCAGAGTTACAGAGGCCGTGTGTATATAAGCCATACATCCATCCCCCGGAGTTACAGAGGCCTGTGTATATAAGCCGTACATCCATCCCCCGGAGTTACAGAGGCCGTTGTATATAGCCGTACATCCATCCCCCTGGAGTTACAGAGGCCGTGTGTATATAGCCGTACATCCATCCCGGAGTTACAGAGGCTGTGTGTATATAGCCGTACATCCATCCCCCGGAGTTACAGAGGCCGTGTGTATATAGCCGTACATCCATCCCCCGGGAGATACAGAGGCCGTGTGTATATATAGCTGTAATCCATCCCCGGAGTTACAGAGCCGTGTGTATATAGCCGTACATCCATCCCCCGGAGTTACAGAGCCGTGTGTATATAGCAGAACATCCATCCCCCGGAGTTACAGAGGCCGTGTGTATATAGCCGTACATCCATCCCCCGGAGTTACAGAGGCTGTGTGTATATAGCAGTACATCCATCCCCCGGAGTTACAGAGGACTGTATGTATATAGCCGTACATCCATCCCCGGAGTTACAGAGGCCTGTGTGTATATAGCAGAACATCCCCCGAGATACAGAGGCCGTGTATATAGTGGTAATCATTCCGGAGTTACAGAGGCCTGTGTGTATATAGCCGTACATCCATCCCCCGGAGTTACAGAGGCCGTGTGTATATAGCCGGTACATCCATCCCTGGAGTTACAGAGGCTGTGTGTATATAGCAGTACATCCATCCCCGGGAGTTACAGAGGCCGTGTGTATATAGCCGTACATCCATCCCCCGGGAGTACAGAGGCAGTGTGTATATAGCAGTCATCCATCCCCTGGAGTTACAGAGGCCGTGTGATATATAGCCGTACATCCATCCCCCGGAGTTACAGAGGCTGTGTGTATATAGCCGTACATCCATCCCCCGGAGTTACAGAGGCCGTGTGTATATAGCAGAACATCCATCCCCTGGAGTTACAGAGGCTGTGTGTATATAGCCGTACATCCATCCCCGGGAGTTACAGAGGCCGTGTGTATATAGCTGTATATCCATCCCCCTGGAGTTACAGAGCCGTGTGTATATAGCCGTACATCCATCCCCCGGAGTTACAGAAGGCTGTGTGTATATATAGCCGTACATCCATCCCCCGGAGTTACAGAGCCGTGTGTATATAGCCGTACATCAATCCCCCGGGAGATACAGAGGCCGTGTGTATATAGCTGTATATCCATCCCCCTGGAGTTACAGAGCCTGTGTGTATATAGCCGTACATCCATCCCCCGGAGTTACAGAGCCCGTGTGTATATAGCAGTACATCCATCCCCCGGAGTTACAGAGGCTGTGTGTATATAGCCGTACATCCATCCCCCGGAGTTACAGAGGCTGTGTGTATATAGCAGTACATCATCCCCCGGAGTTACAGAGGCTGTGTGTATATAGCCGTACATCCATCCCCGGGAGTTACAGAGGCTGTGTGTAAATAGCAGTTACAATCATCCCCCGGAGTTACAGAGGCCGTGTGTATATAGCCGTACATCCATCCCCCGGAGTTACAGAGGCCGTGTGTATATAGCAGTACATCCATCCCCGGAGTTACAGAGGCCGTGTGTATATAGCGTACATCCATCCCCCGGAGTTACAGAGGCCGTGTGTATATAGCCAGTACATCCATCCCCCGGAGTTACAGAGGCCGTGTGTATATAGCAGTACATCCATCCCCGGAGTTACAGAGGCTGTGTGTATATAGCAGTACATCCATCCCCGGGAGTTACAGAGGCTGTGTGTATATAGCGGTACATCCATCCCCGGGAATTACAGAGGCCATGTGTATATAGCAGTACATCCATCCCCGGAGTTACAGAGGCTGTGTGTATATAGCAGTACATCCATCCCCGGGAGTTACAGAGGCTGTGTGTATATAGCGGTACATCCATCCCCGGGAAGTTACAGAGGCCGTGTGTATATAGCAGTGCATCCATCCCCCGGAGTTACAGAGGCTGTGTGTATATAGCCGTACATCCATCCCCGGGAGTTACAGAGGCCGTGTGTATATAGCGTACATCCATCCCGGGAGTTACAGAGGCTGTGTGTATATAGCTGTACATCCATCCCCGGAGTTACAGAGGCCGTGTGTATATAGCAGTACATCCATCCCCGGGAGTTACAGAGGCCGGTGTATATAGCCGTACATCCATCCCCGGAGTTACAGAGGCCGAGTGTATATAGCCGTACATCCATCCCCCGGAGTTACAGAGGCCGTGTGTATATAGCAGTACATCCATCCCCCGGAGTTACAGAGGCCGTGTGTGTATATAGCCGTACATCCATCCCCGGAGTTACAGAGGCCGAGTGTATATAGCCGTACATCCATCCCCGGAGTTACAGAGGCCGTGTGTATATAGCAGTACATCCATCCCCGGAATTACAGAGGCCATGTGTATATAGCAGTACATCCATCCCCCGGAGTTACAGAGGCTGTGTGTATATAGCAGTACATCCATCCCCGGGAGTTACAGAGGCTGTGTGTATATAGCGGTACATCCATCCCCGGGAATTACAGAGGCCGTGTGTATATAGCAGTGCATCCATCCCCCGGAGTTACGAGGCTGTGTGTATATAGCCGTACATCCATCCCCGGGAGTTACAGAGGCCGTGTGTATATAGCAGTACATCCATCTCCGGGAGTTACAGAGGCTGTGTGTATATAGCTGTACATCCATCCCCGGGAGTTACAGAGGCCGTGTGTATATAGCAGTACATCCATTCCCCGGGAGTTACAGAGGCCGAGTGTATATAGCCGTACATCCATCCCCGGAGTTACAGAGGCCGAGTGTATATAGCCGTACATCCATCCCCCGGAGTTACAGAGGCCGTGTGTATATAGTCGTACATCCATCCCCCGGAGATACAGAGGCCGTGTGTGTATATAGCCGTACATCCATCCCCCGGAGTTACAGAGGCCGAGTGTATATAGCCGTACATCCATCCCCCGGATTTACAGAGGCCGTGTGTATATAGCAGTACATCCATCCCCCGGAGTTACTGAGGCCGTGTGTATATAGCCGTACATCCATCCCCCGGATTTACAGAGGCCGTGTGTATATAGCCGTACATCCATCCCCCGGAGTTACTGAGGCCGTGTGTATATAGCAGTACATCCATCCCCCGGAGTTACAGAGGCCGTGTGTATATAGTCGTACATCCATCCCCGGAGTTACAGAGGCCGTGTGTATATAGTCGTACATCCATCCCCGGAGATACAGAGGCCGTGTGTATATAGTCGTACATCCATCCCCCGGAGATACAGAGGCTGTGTGTATATAGTCGTACATCCATCCCCGGAGATACAGAGGCCGTGTGTGTATATAGTCGTACATCCATCCCCGGAGATACAGAGGCCGTGTGTATATAGCCGTACATCCATCCCCCGGAGTTACAGAGGCCGTGTGTATATAGTCGTACATCCATCCCCCGGAGTTACAGAGGCCGTGTGTATATAGAAGAACATCCATCCCCGGAGTTACAGAGGCCGTGTGTATATAGTCGTACATCCATCCCCCGGAGTTACAGAGGCCGTGTGTGTATATAGCTGTATATCCATCCCCCGGAGATACAGAGGCCGTGTGTGTATATAGTGGTACATCCATCCTAACATCTCTCGTCACATATAGCACTTTCTTCTTTATGGATGTACCCAATCTTTCAGGAATTAATGCAGATGTGATACAGCGGCCACTTCACCGTCACACGATGATTCTCGCCTCCCAGCACAGATTCCACATGTAGAAAGACTCCTGAGAAAATCCACAGGATCACATGAGTTTGACAGGAATATTATTATTATTCTGACACTTTGTTGTCCGGAGCCGGAGTATTGAGCTGTGATGTAGAAGGTGACGAGGAGCGTCTTAATGTCTCTGGATGTTTCTCCCATATGTGTCTTCTCCTGTTTGTATTTTGGAGAAGGTGAGAAGGAACGGACTTGTCGTAGGTGCGATGACGATGACGGCCTGGGGCTCTCCGGACTCACCTGTGAGTGTAACTGTGAAGCTTTTCTCTGTGCGTGCCTGGGGTTAATCTTCTTAATTCGGCCAGACGTATTGACCTTTTGCTCATTATCTCATGTTTGCTAATTCATTGTTTATTGCCAGACTATGTGGAGTCTCCCATTGTCCAAGTTTGTGTATTGCTAATTTAATGTAAATTACCTGACCACCTCATTCCCCTTCGTCTACATACACTAAAAGGTAATTAAGTATGTGGCTTAAAATCCAATGAATAAGGAAACAGCCTTATCCCACCAATCCTGGGAGAACACAATATACCCTGAGGTGGAGGCTCGGGGTATAAAAAGGGACTTTATTGAGCCACCAGGGAGAGATGATGCATGACCCAATCTAGGTACTTCAGCGCCGGCAAAGGGATCAGACCCTGGATTATATTATATGGACAAAGTCACTCAGTCATGGTCTATTCACTGCACCAGGCTCAAAAGGTTTACAAAGAATGGTTGGTGATGACTCATGCAGCTCTTATCTATCCTCCTTTTCTTCACGTTGACTATACAATCATTGTAAATAAACCCCTGTACTGTGTCACCCCCACCTCATTGTTAGATTGTCAGCTCTTATGAGCAGGGCTGTCATTATTGTGCTTTAATTATTGTATTTTCTGATAACTGTTTCTTATGATTGTTTGTATATGAACCTCTGAATTGTGAATATGTTGGTGCTATATTAATAAAGATTATTATTATTACTAGATGTGATCGCATCAGGAGGGCAGTGACATGTGATGGGGCGGCGGCCATTATTATTATTATTATTATTTATAGAGCACATTGATTCCACGGTCTGTACATGAGAAATGGTTATATCCAAACAAGTTATAAATACAATGAACAAACTAACAGTGAAAGACTGGTACAGAGGGGGAAGTGGACCCTGCCCTTGCAGGCTTTCACTCTACAGGGCAAGACGGTTGGGTCTGCTCTGGTGGTGGTGGAGCGCCGGGTCCAGTGGTGGTGGAGCGCCGAGTCCAGTGGTGGTGGAGCGCCAGGTCCAGTGGTGGTGGAGGGCCGGGTCCAGTGGTGGTGGAGCACCGAGTCCAGGGGTGGTGGAGCGCCGGGTCCAGTGGTGGTGGAGCTCCGGGTCCAGTGGTGGTGGAGCTCCGGGTCCAGTGGTGGTGGAGCTCCGGGTCCAGTGGTGGTGGAGCGCTGGGTCCAGTGGTGGTGGAGCGCCGAGTCCAGTGGTGGTGGAGCACCGGGTCAAGTGATGTTGGAACGCCGGGTCCAGTGGTGGTGGATTGCCAGGTCCAATGGTGTTGGAGCGCTGGGTCCAGTGGCGGTGAGGTGGCACTGTGGTCACTGCAGCGTAGGCTGTTCTGAAGAGATGGATTTTCAGGTTCCACTTGAAGGTTCTCAGTGTGGGGGACAGTCAGACGTGTTGGGGTGCAGAATTCCAGAGGATGGGGGAGGCTCGGGTGAAGTCTTGCAGGCGGTTAGATGAGGAACGTACAAGTGTGGAGGAAAGGAGGAGGTCTGGGGAGGATCGAAGATTACGAGTTAGATGATATCGGGAGATTAGTTCAGAGATATATGGGGGGGACAGAGTGTGGACGGCTTTGTAGGTCAGTGTTAAGGCCACTTTACACACACATATATCTGTGTCCAACTTCTGAACAGATCTCTGGTTGCAGTGAAATCATGGACACATTGTTACATTTTGTGGCTGTGTACAAATGTAACAATGTGTCCATGATTTCACTGCAACCAGAGATCTGTTCATAAGTTGGACACAGATATCTGTGTGTGTAACGTGGCCTTTAGTAGTTTGAATTGGATACGCCCATGAATTGGGAGCCGGTGGAGGGATTTGCAGAGGGGAGAAGTGGAGGAATAGCGAGGAGAGAGGTGGATTAGTCGGGCAGCAGAGTTAAGGACAGATTGGAGAGGTGCAAGAGTGTTAGCAGGGAGGCCGCAGAGGAGGAGGTTGCAGTAGTCAAAGCGGGAGATGATGAGGGCATGCACTAGTAGTTTAGTAGATTGAAGGTTGAAGAAGGGATGGATTCTGGAAATATTTTTGAGTTGGAGGCGGCAGGAGGTGGCGAGAGCTTGGATGTGCGGTGTGAAGGATAAGGCAGAGTCAAGTGTTACTCCGAGGCAGCGGACATTGGTTACAGGGCAAAGAATGATGTCATTTATTGTGATAGATCAGGTAAGGGAGTTGTAAGAGAATGGAGGAAAGATGATGAGTTCAGTTTTGTCTACATTTAGTTTAAGGAAGCGACAGGAGGAGGAGGAGGATATGGCTGATAAGACACTCCGGGATTGTGGACAGCAGAGAGGAGAAGGAGAAGGATATGGCTGATAGACACTCCGGGATTCTGGACAGGGGAGAGGTGACGTCTGGGCCAGAGAGGTAGATCTGAGTGTCATCAGCGTACAGGTGATACTGGAAGCCATGGGACTGTATGAGCTGTCCTAGACCAAGAGAATACATGTTTTTGTGATTTGAAATTACCTCTCAAAATTAAAAACTTTCCTATTTTCAATGTTATGTTCTTGACTAGAAAAATGTTTGGCTACTGGAAAATGAATTTTTTTGTGTGTAATTGTGTGACGATGAGACCTCTTAGAAGCTGTCCAGTCTCACCAACATAAAAAGTCCCCACAGGACGTATCGTGCATATAATTATTTACGCAACATTGGAAGAGGAGCATGTGAATGTCCCAGGAATCTTATAATCCTGCTGTGTGTTGGGGATCTGGATCCTGCTCTGGTCTCTATGTGAGCACAGGTCTTGCAGCTATTCACATTGCATGGATAAGTTCTTCTTGGTGTATCTGAGGGCATCAAACTTTGGACCATGATGTTTCCTATATTGGGCGGCTGCCTGTAGCACAGCAAGGGAGGGTCTGTGAATATTATTTTTAGTTGGTCATCCTTGTGTAGGATATGGTGAAGTTTCCTGGCAGTTTTCCTTAGTACCTCAAGCTGTGGGATGTAGGTCACCACTAGAGGAACACAATGGTTTTCTTCTTTTTCTCTGTATTGGAGTGCTTGACTTCTAGGGATCCTTGTGGCTTTAATGATCTGATCCTTCAATCCACAAGGATCCCTAGATGTCAAGCAGTCCAATACAGAGAAAAAGAAGAGAACCTTCTTGCCCTCATCCAATATGGAGTCTGACGACTCGTCCTGCATATTATTCCTGGACATTCTCATAGAGTGCTGATAACACTACTGCATATTATTGCTGGACATTCTCATATAGGGCTGGTAGCACTACTGCATATTATTCCTGGACATTCTCATATAGTGCTGGAAGCTCTCCTGCATTATAATTCCTGGACATTCTCATATAGTGCTGGTAACACTCCTGCATTATTATTCCTGGACATTCTCATATAGTGCTGGTAGCTCTTTTTCATACTCCTGCACATTCTCATATAGTGCTGGTAACACTACTGCATATTATTGCTAGACATTCTCATATAGTGCTGGTAGCACTCCTGCATATTATTCCTGGACATTCTCATATAGTGCTGGTAACACTACTGCATATTATTGCTAGACATTCTCATATAGTGCTGGTAGCACTCCTGCATATTATTCCTGTTCCTGGACATTCTCATATAGTGCTGGTAACACTCCTGCATTATAATTCCTGGACATTCTCATATAGTGCTGGTAGCACTCCTGCATTATAATTCCTGGACATTCTCATATAGTGCTGGTAACACTCCTGCATTATTATTCCTGGACATTCTCATATAGTGCTGGTAGCTCTTTTTCATACTCCTGCACATTCTCATATAGTGCTGGTAACACTACTGCATATTATTGCTAGACATTCTCATATAGTGCTGGTAGATCTCCTGCATTATTATTCCTGGACATTCTCTTATAGTGCTGATAGCAATCCTGCATATTATTCCTGGACGTTCTCATATAGTGCTGGTAGATCTCCTGCATTATTATTCCTGGACATTCTCTTATAGTGCTGATAGCAATCCTGCATATTATTCCTGGACAATCTCATATAGTGCTAATAGCAATTCTGCATATTATTCCTGGACATTCTCATATAGTGCTGATAGCCCTCCTGCATATAATTCCTGGACAATCTCATATCGTGCTAATAGCAATCCTGCATATTATTTCTAGACGTTCTCATATAGTGCTGGTAGCACTCTTGCATAATATTCCTGGACATTCTCATATAGTGCTGGTAACACTCCTGCATTATAATTCCTGGACATTCTCATATAGTGCTGGTAGCACTCCTGCATTATAATTCCTGGACATTCTCATATAGTGCTGGTAACACTCCTGCATTATTATTCCTGGACATTCTCATATAGTGCTGGTAGCACTCCTGCATTATAATTCCTGGACATTCTCATATAGTGCTGGTAACACTCCTGCATTATTATTCCTGGACATTCTCATATAGTGCTGGTAGCACTCCTGCATTATAATTCCTGGACATTCTCATATAGTGCTGGTAGCTCTCCTGCATATTATTCCTGGACATTCTCATATAGTGCTGGTAGTTCTCCTGCATATTTTTCCTGGACAATCTCATATAGTGCTAATAGCAATTCTGCATATTATTCCTGGACATTCTCATATAGTGCTGATAGCCCTCCTGCATATAATTCCTGGACAATCTCATATAGTGCTAATAGCAATCCTGCATATTATTTCTAGACGTTCTCATATAGTGCTGGTAGCACTCTTGCATAATATTCCTGGACATTCTCATATAGTGCTGGTAGCACTCCTGCATATTATTCCTGGACATTCTCATATAGTGCTGGTAGTTCTCCTGCATATAATTCCTGGACATTCTCATATAGTGCTGGTAGCACTCCAGCATATTATTCCTGGACATTCTCATATAGTGCAGGGTGCTCTCCTACATATTATTCCTGGACATTCTCATATAATACTGATAGCACTCCTGCATATTATTCCAGTTTCTGGACATTCTCATATAATACTGATAGCACTCCTGCATATTATTCCTGTGTCTGGACATTCTCATATAGTGCTGGTAGCTCTCCTGCATATTATTCCTGTTTCTGGACAATTATATTTTAGTGCTGGTTGCATTTGCATATCATTTTGATATTGTTTTCTTTTTCTTATACTGTTACTATTGTTTGCAATATAATTTATTAACCCAAGTTTTGTCTCAGTCTCATTAAATCTTACGCTATTAGGTTCCAGGGTATCTTTAAATGTTATACTTATAAAGGCAGGGAGACAAAACGACATAAAGTGGAGCATAGCTGAGGACGCCATCTTGGAGAAGGGCAATATGTACAAAAGGAATTATAAAGCTCCAGAGTCTTGACACCGTCATACTGTCCTTGTATCGGGGTTGACTACTGTCTGTCTCTGCCCCCGAGCAGAATCATCCGTAATATCCTCCAATAACTAGAGAAATGTGATTACACCAAGCAGCATTATAACACTGCGCAGTAATAATGCACTGATTATCTGCTGACAATGGCGCCTGTCAGGGGAAAATCATCAGCAAGTGATCCATCAATTCTTACACATGATGTGTCGAAAGCAAGAAAAATAAGAAAATGCAAAATGTCACCAACCCGAAAATGGCCAAAATGTCAGGTGTGGACAACTGAATCATATCCAAAATGTCAGGTCTAACAGATCATTACTGGTATATGGAGGGAGTAGTGGAGTGTTCCTGATATACAGAGTTTTCTGTGAGGTGTTGCTGGTATATGGCGGATCTTGTGGGGTGTTCTTGGTATGTGTCAGGTCTTGTAGGGTGTTCTCAGTATGCGGCAGGTCTTGTGGGGTGTTCCCAGTACAGCAGATCTTGTGGGGTGTTCTCAGTATACGGCAGGCCTTGTGAGGTATTCTCGGTATATGGCAGGTCTTGTTGGGTGTTCTCTGTATGTGGTAGGTGTTATGGGATGTTCTCGGTATACAGCAGGTCTTGTGAGGAGTTCTCGGTATTTGACAGTTATTGTCGGGTGTTCTCTGTATATGGCAGGTTTTGTGGGGTGTTCTCGGTATGTGGCAGATCTTGTGGGGTGTTTTCGGTATGTGGCAGGTCTTGTGGGGTCTTCCCGGTATATGGCAGGTCTTGTGGGGTGTTCCCGGTATATGGCAGGTCTTGTTGGGTGTTCCGGTATATGGCAGGTTTTGAGGGGTGTTCTCGGTATGTGGCAGATCTTGTGGGGTGTTCCGGTATATGGCAGGTCTTGTTGGGTGTTCCCGGTATATGGCAGGTCTTGTGGGGTGTTCTCGGTATGTGTCAGGTCTTGTTGGGTGTTCCCGGTATATGGCAGGTCTTGTGGGGTGTTCCTGGTATAAGACAGGTCTTGTGGAGTGTTCCCAGTATATGGGAGGTCTTATGAGGTGTTCCCAGTATAAGCCAGGTCTTGTGGGTGTTCCTGGTATAAGGAAGGTCTTGTAGGGTGTTCTTGGTATACGGAGGGTCTTATGGGGAGTTCTTGGTATATGGCAGGTCTTGTGGGGAGTTCTTGGTATATGGCAGGACTTGTGGGGTGTTCTTGGTATATGGCAGGACTTGTGGGTGTTTCTCGGTATACGGCAGATCTTGTGGGGTGTAACCGGTATACGGCAGGTCTTGTAGGGTGTTCTTGATTTATGGCATGTCTTGTGGGGTGTTGCCGGTATAAGACAGGTCTTGTTGGGTGTTCTTGGTATACGGAGGGTCTTGTGGGGTGTTCCCGGTATACGGCAGGTCTTGTGAGGTGTTCCCGGTATATGGCAGGTCTTGTGGGGTGTTCCCGGTATATGGCAGGTCTTGCGGGGTGTTCCTGGTATAAGACAGGTCTTGTGGAGTGTTCCCAGTATATGGGAGGTCTTATGAGGTGTTCCCGGTATAAGCCAGGTCTTGTGGGGTGTTCCCGGTATAAGACAGGTCTTGTGGGATGTTCCTGGTATAAGGAAGGTCTTGTAGGGTGTTCTTGGTATACGGAGGGTCTTGTGAGGTGTTCCCGGTATATGGCAGGTCTTGTGGGGTGTTCCCGGTATACAGACGGTCTTGTGGGGTGTTCCCGGTATACGGCAGGTCTTGTGAGGTGTTCCCGGTATATGGCAGGTCTTGTGGGGTGTTCTCTGTATACGGAGGGTCTTGTGCGGTGTTCTCTGTATACGGAGGGTCTTGTGGGTGGTTCCAGGTATATGGAGGGTCTTGTGGGGTGTTCTCTGTATACGGAGGGTCTTGTGGGGGGTTCTCTGTATACGGAGGGTCTTGTGGGGTGTTCTCTGTATACGGAGGGTCTTGTGGGGTTTCTCTGTATACGGAGGGTCTTGTGGGGGGTTCTCTGTATACGGAGGGTCTTGTGGGGTGTTCCCTGTATACGGAGGGTCTTGTGGGGTGTTCTCTGTATATGGAGGGTCTTGTGCGGTGTTCTCTGTATACGGAGGGTCTTGTGGGGGTTCTCTGTATACGGAGGGTCTTGTGGGGGGTTCTCTGTATACGGAGGGTCTTGTGGGGTGTTCCCGGTATATGGAGGGTCTTGTGGGGTGTTCTCTGTATACGGAGGGTCTTGTGGGGGGTTCTCTGTATACAGAGGGTCTTGTGGGGTGTTCCCGGTATACAGCAGGTCTTGTTGGGTGTTCTTGGTATACGGAGGGTTTTGTGGGGTGTTCCCGGTATAACGGCTGATCTTCTGGAGTGTTCTCGGTATATGACAGGTCTTGTTGGGTGTTCTTGGTATACGGCTGATCTTCTGGAGTGTTCTCGGTATGTGTCAGGTCTTGTGCGGTGTTCTCTGTATACGGAGGGCCTTGTGGGGTGTTCTCTGTATACGGAGGGTCTTGTGCGGTGTTCTCTGTATACGGAGGGTCTTGTGGGTGGTTCCAGGTATATGGAGGGTCTTGTGTGGTGTTCCCTGTATACGGAGGGTCTTGTGGGGTGTTCTCTGTATACGGAGGGTCTTGTGGGGGGTTCTCTGTATACGGAGGGTCTTGTGGGGTGTTCTCTGTATACGGAGGGTCTTGTGGGGTGTTCTCTGTATACGGAGGGTCTTGTGGGGGGTTCTCTGTATACGGAGGGTCTTGTGGGGTGTTCCCTGTATACGGAGGGTCTTGTGGGGTGTTCTCTGTATACGGAGGGTCTTGTGCGGTGTTCTCTGTATACGAAGGGTCTTGTGGGGGGTTCTCTGTATACGGAGGGTCTTGTGGGGGGTTCTCTGTATACAGAGGGTCTTGAGGGGTGTTCCCGGTATATGGCAGGTCTTGTGGGGTGTTCTCTGTATACGGAGGGTCTTGTGGGGGGTTCTCTGTATACAGAGGGTCTTGTGGGGTGTTCCCGGTATACAGCAGGTCTTGTTGGGTGTTCTTGGTATACGGCAGGTCTTGTGGGGTGTTCCCGGTATACAGACGGTCTTGTGGGGTGTTCCCGGTATACGGCAGGTCTTGTGAGGTGTTCCCGGTATATGGCAGGTCTTGTGGGGTGTTCTCTGTATACGGAGGGTCTTGTGCGGTGTTCTCTGTATACAGAGGGTCTTGTGGGTGGTTCCAGGTATATGGAGGGTCTTGTGGGGTGTTCTCTGTATACGGAGGGTCTTGTGGGGGGTTCTCTGTATACGGAGGGTCTTGTGGGGTGTTCTCTGTATACGGAGGGTCTTGTGGGGTGTTCTCTGTATACGGAGGGTCTTGTGGGGGGTTCTCTGTATACGGAGGGTCTTGTGGGGTGTTCCCTGTATATGGAGGGTCTTGTGGGGTGTTCTCTGTATACGGAGGGTCTTGTGGGGGGTTCTCTGTATACTGAGGGTCTTGTGGGGGGTTCTCTGTATACGGAGGGTCTTGTGGGGTGTTCCCTGTATACGGAGGGTCTTGTGGGGTGTTCTCTGTATACGGAGGGTCTTGTGGGGAGTTCTCTGTATACGGAGGGTCTTGTGGGGTGTTCTCTGTATACGGAGGGTCTTGTGGGGTGTTCTCTGTATACTGAGGGTCTTGTGGGGGGTTCTCTGTATACGGAGGGTCTTGTGGGGTGTTCCCTGTATACGGAGGGTCTTGTGGGGTGTTCTCTGTATACGGAGGGTCTTGTGGGGTGTTCTCTGTATACGGAGGATCTTGTGGAGTGTTCTCTGTATACGGAGGATCTTGTGGAGTGTTCTCTGTATACGGAGGGTCTTGTGGGGTGTTCCCTGTATACGGAGGGTCTTGTGGGGTGTTCTCTGTATACGGAGGGTCTTGTGGGGTGTTCCCTGTATGCGGAGGGTCTTGTGGGGTGTTCTCTGTATACGGAGGGTCTTGTGGGGAGTTCTCTGTATACGGAGGGTCTTGTGGGGTGTTCTCTGTATACGGAGGGTCTTGTGGGGTGTTCTCTGTATACTGAGGGTCTTGTGGGGGGTTCTCTGTATACGGAGGGTCTTGTGGGGTGTTCCCTGTATACGGAGGGTCTTGTGGGGTGTTCTCTGTATACGGAGGGTCTTGTGGGGAGTTCTCTGTATACGGAGGGTCTTGTGGGGTGTTCTCTGTATACAGAGGGTCTTGTGGGGTGTTCCCGGTATACAGCAGGTCTTGTTGGGTGTTCTTGGTATACGGAGGGTTTTGTGGGGTGTTCCCGGTATACGGCTGATCTTCTGGAGTGTTCTCGGTATATGGCAGGTCTTGTGTGGTGTTATCGGTATACGGCTGATCTTCTGGAGTGTTCTCGGTATATGGCAGGTCTTGTGTGGTGTTATCGGTATATGGCAGGTCTTGTGGGGTGTTATCGGTATATGGCAGGTCTTGTGGGGTGTTATCGGTATATGGAGGGTCTTGTGGGGTGTTATCGGTATACGGCAGGTCTTGTGGGGTTTTCCCGGTATAAGACAGGTCTTGTAGGGTGTTCTTGGTATATGGAGGGTCTTGTGGGGTGTTATCGGTATATGGCTGATCTTCTGGGGTGTTCTCGGTATGTGTTAAGTCATGTGGCCATATTGGCATCACTCTTGTCCTATAGAAGCAGTGTGTAGTATAACAGAGGATGTGTGCCGCCATGGTGTGCCCCGCGGTTCTCCGGTATATAATCCTGTTAGTCTGTAATCAGTGATTACTTTCTCTTATCTTCACCGTGGCGCGTCGTCGTCTTGAGCACAATCTCCATTATTTGCTCATTCTGATTGCCGGAGCTGTTCGTTCACTAATCGTCCACGTTTGGGCTGTGAAGTGACGCGTCGTGTCCATGTAATCACCTTCTCTATGTGAGATATCATCAGCCGAGCAAACAAGCCAAAACCCAAGATCAGGCTGGTGTGGGGCCCCCTGTTGGTCTAGGAGCCCGAATCCTCCACCACCTGCTGGAGACACCACGGGAGGAGTAATGAGGCCGAGCAAGAGCCCATAGACATCAATGGGGAGCGCCGCGGTATAGACCCCAGCTCCAAGGCCAGGTGGCTGTACAGCGGGTGATACAAGTCTGGTCACTATGCAGGCAGTCTCCTGTACAGCAGGTGATACAAGCCTGGCCAGTATAGAGGCAGTCTCCTGTACAGCAGGTGATACAAGCCTGGTCAGTATGGAGGCAGTCTCCTGTACAGCAGATGATACAAGCCTGGCCAGTATAGAGGCAGTCTCCTGTACAGCAGGTGATACAAGCCTGGCCAGTATAGAGGCAGTCTCCTGTACAGCAGGTGATACAAGCCTGGTCAGTATGGAGGCAGTCTCCTGTACAGCAGATGATACAAGCCTGGCCAGTATAGAGGCAGTCTCCTGTACAGCAGGTGATACAAGCCTGGTCAGTATTGAGGCAGTCTCCTGTATAGCAGGTGATACAAGCCTGGTCAGTATGGAGGCAATCTCCTGTACAGCAGATGATACAAGCCTGGCCAGTATAGAGGCAGTCTCCTGTACAGCAGGTGATACAAGCCTGGTCAGTATTGAGGCAGTCTCCTGTATAGCAGGTGATACAAGCCTGGTCACTATGCAGGCAGTCTACTGTACAGCGGGTGATACAAGCCTGATCAGTATAGAGGCAGTCTCCTGTACAGCAGGTGATACAAGCCTGGCCAGTATAGAGGCAGTCTCCTGTACAGCAGGTGATACAAGCCTGGCCAGTATAGAGGCAGTCTCCTGTACAGCAGGTGATACAAGCCTGGTCAGTATAGAGGCAGTCTCCTGTACCGCAGGTGATACAAGCCTGGTCACTATGCAGGCAGTCTACTGTACAGCAGGTGATACAAGCCTGGCCAGTATGCAGGCAGTCTCCTGTACAGCAGATAATATAAGCCTAGTCTTATATAAAGTCTTCCTTCAACCTTAAAAACTATGTTACTATGTTACTATGTAGTCAGTATAGAGGCAGTCTCCTGTGCAGCAGATGATACAAGCCTGGCCAGTATAGAGGCAGTCTCCTGTGCAGCAGATGATACAAGCCTGGTCAGTATAGAGGCAATCTCCTGTACAGCAGATGATACAAGCCTGGTCAGTATAGAGGCAGTCTCCTGTACAGCAGGTGATACAAGCCTGGTCACTATGCAGGCAGTCTACTGTACAGCGGGTGATACAAGCCTGGCCAGTATGGAGGCAGTCTCCTGTACAGCAGATGATACAAGCCTGGCCAGTATAGAGGCAGTCTCCTGTACAGCAGGTGATACAAGCCTGGTCAGTATGGAGGCAGTCTCCTGTATAGCAGGTGATACAAGCTTGGCCAGCATAGAGGCAGTCTCCTGTACAGTAGGTGATACAAGCCTGGCCAGTATAGAGGCAGTCTCCTGTACAGCAGGTGATACAAGCCTAGCCAGTATGGAGGCAGTCTCCTGTACAGCAGGTGATACAAGCCTGGCCAGTATAGAGGCAGTCTCCTGTACAGCAGGTGATACAAGCCTGATCAGTATAGAGGCAGTCTCCTGTACAGCAGGTGATACAAGCCTGGTCAGTATGGAGGCAGTCTCCTGTACAGCAGGTGATACAAGCCTGGCCAGTATAGAGGCAGTCTCCTGTACAGCAGGTGATACAAGCCTGGTCAGTATAGAGGCAGTCTCCTGTACAGCAGGTGATACAAGCCTGGTCACTATGCAGGCAGTCTCCTGTACAGCATGTGATACACGCCTGGTCAGTATGGAGGCAGTCTCCTGTACAGCAGATAATATAAGCCTAGTCTTATATAAAGTCTTCCTTCAACCTTAAAAACTATGTTACTATGTTACTATGTAGTCAGTATAGAGGCAGTCTCCTGTGCAGCAGATGATACAAGCCTGGCCAGTATAGAGGCAGTCTCTTGTGCAGCAGATGATACAAGCCTGGTCAGTATAGAGGCAGTCTCCTGTACAGCAGATGATACAAGCCTGGTCAGTATAGAGGCAGTCTCCTGTACAGTAGGTGATACAAGCCTGGCCAGTATAGAGGCAGTGTCCTGTACAGCGGGTGATAGAAGCCTGGCCAGTATAGAGGCAGTCTCCTGTACAGCGGGTGATAAAAGCCTGGCCAGTATAGAGGCAGTCTCCTGTACAGCAGGTGATACAAGCCTGGTCACTATGCAGGCAGTCTCCTGTACAGCATGTGATACACGCCTGGTCAGTATGGAGGCAGTCTCCTGTACAGCAGATGATACAAGCCTGGTCAGTATAGAGCAGTCTCCTGTACAGCAGATGATACAAGCCTGGTCAGTATGGAGGCAGTCTCCTGTACAGCAGATAATATAAGCCTAGTCTTATATAAAGTCTTCCTTCAACCTTAAAAACTATGTTACTATGTTACTATGTAGTCAGTATAGAGGCAGTCTCCTGTACAGCAGGTGATACAAGCCTGGCCAGTATAGAGGCAGTCTCCTGTACAGCTGGTGATAAAAGCCTGGCCAGTATAGAGGCAGTATTACTTACAGAAGGTGATACAAGTCTGGTCAGTATAGAGGCATTCTCCTGTACAGCAGGTGATACAAGCCTGGCCAGTATAGAGGCAGTCTCCTGTACAGCAGGTGATACAAGCCTGGTCACTATGCAGGCAGTCTCCTGTACAGCATGTGATACACGCCTGGTCAGTATGGAGGCAGTCTCCTGTACAGCAGATGATACAAGCCTGGTCAGTATAGAGCAGTCTCCTGTACAGCAGGTGATACAAGCCTGGCCAGTATGGAGGCAGTCTCCTGTACAGCAGGTGATACAAACCTGGCCAGTATAGAGGCAGTCTCCTGTACAGCAGGTGATACAAGCCTGATCAGTATAGAGGCAGTCTCCTGTACAGCAGGTGATACAAGCCTGGTCAGTATGGAGGCAGTCTCCTGTACAGCAGGTGATACAAGCCTGGCCAGTATAGAGGCAGTCTCCTGTACAGCAGGTGATACAAGCCTGGTCAGTATAGAGGCAGTCTCCTGTACAGCAGGTGATACAAGCCTGGTCACTATGCAGGCAGTCTCCTGTACAGCATGTGATACACGCCTGGTCAGTATGGAGGCAGTCTCCTGTACAGCAGATAATATAAGCCTAGTCTTATATAAAGTCTTCCTTCAACCTTAAAAACTATGTTACTATGTTACTATGTAGTCAGTATAGAGGCAGTCTCCTGTGCAGCAGATGATACAAGCCTGGCCAGTATAGAGGCAGTCTCTTGTGCAGCAGATGATACAAGCCTGGTCAGTATAGAGGCAGTCTCCTGTACAGCAGATGATACAAGCCTGGTCAGTATAGAGGCAGTCTCCTGTACAGTAGGTGATACAAGCCTGGCCAGTATAGAGGCAGTGTCCTGTACAGCGGGTGATAGAAGCCTGGCCAGTATAGAGGCAGTCTCCTGTACAGCAGATGATCCAAGCCTGGCCAGTATAGAGGCAGTCTCCTGTACAGCGGGTGATAAAAGCCTGGCCAGTATAGAGGCAGTCTCCTGTACAGCAGGTGATACAAGCCTGGTCACTATGCAGGCAGTCTCCTGTACAGCATGTGATACACGCCTGGTCAGTATGGAGGCAGTCTCCTGTACAGCAGATGATACAAGCCTGGTCAGTATAGAGCAGTCTCCTGTACAGCAGATGATACAAGCCTGGTCAGTATGGAGGCAGTCTCCTGTACAGCAGATAATATAAGCCTAGTCTTATATAAAGTCTTCCTTCAACCTTAAAAACTATGTTACTATGTTACTATGTAGTCAGTATAGAGGCAGTCTCCTGTACAGCAGGTGATACAAGCCTGGCCAGTATAGAGGCAGTCTCCTGTACAGCTGGTGATAAAAGCCTGGCCAGTATAGAGGCAGTCTCCTGTACAGCGGGTGATAAAAGCTTGGCCAGTATAGAGGCAGTATTACTTACAGAAGGTGATACAAGTCTGGTCAGTATAGAGGCAGTCTCCTGTACAGCAGGTGATACAAGCCTGGCCAGTATAGAGGCAGTCTCCTGTACAGCAGGTGATACAAGCCTGGTCACTATGCAGGCAGTCTCCTGTACAGCATGTGATACACGCCTGGTCAGTATGGAGGCAGTCTCCTGTACAGCAGATGATACAAGCCTGGTCAGTATAGAGCAGTCTCCTGTACAGCAGATGATACAAGCCTGGTCAGTATGGAGGCAGTCTCCTGTACAGCAGATAATATAAGCCTAGTCTTATATAAAGTCTTCCTTCAACCTTAAAAACTATGTTACTATGTTACTATGTAGTCAGTATAGAGGCAGTCTCCTGTACAGCAGGTGATACAAGCCTGGCCAGTATAGAGGCAGTCTCCTGTACAGCTGGTGATAAAAGCCTGGCCAGTATAGAGGCAGTCTCCTGTACAGCGGGTGATAAAAGCTTGGCCAGTATAGAGGCAGTATTACTTACAGAAGGTGATACAAGCCTGGTCAGTATAGAGGCAGTCTCCTGTACAGTAGGTGATACAAGCCTGGTCAGTATGCAGGCAGTCTCCTGTACAGTAGGTGATACAAGCCTGGCCAGTATAGAGGCAGTCTCCTGTACAGCAGGTGATACAAGCCTGGCCAGTATGGAGGCAGTCTCCTGTACAGTAGGTGATACAAGCCTGGCCAGTATAGAGGCAGTCTCCTGTACAGCAGGTGATACAAGCCTGGCCAGTATAGAGGCAGTCTCCTGTACAGCAGGTGATAGAAGCCTGGCCAGTATAGAGGCAGTCTCCTGTACAGCGGGTGATACAAGCCTGGCCAGTATAGAGGCAGTCTCCTGTACAGCGGGTGATACAAGCCTGGCCAGTATGGAGGCAGTCTCCTGTACAGCAGATGATCCAAGCCTGGCCAGTATAGAGGCAGTCTCCTGTACAGCAGGTGATACAAGCCTGGTCACTATGCAGGCAGTCTACTGTACAGCGGGTGATACAAGCCTGGCCAGTATGGAGGCAGTCTCCTGTACAGCAGGTGATACAAGCCTGGTCAGTATGGAGGCAGTCTCCTGTATAGCAGGTGATACAAGCTTGGCCAGCATAGAGGCAGTCTCCTGTACAGCAGGTGATACAAGCCTGGCCAGTATGGAGGCAGTCTCCTGTACAGCAGGTGATACAAGCTTGGCCAGCATGGAGGCAGTCTCCTGTACAGCAGGTGATACAAGCCTGGTCAGTATAGAGGCAGTCTCCTGTACAGCAGGTGATACAAGCCTGGCCAGTATAGAGGCAGTCTCCTGTACAGCAGGTGATACAAGCCTGGTCACTATGGAGGCAGTCTCCTGTACAGCAGGTGATACAAGCCTGGTCAGTATAGAGGCAGTCTCCTGTACAGCGGGTGATACAAGCCTGGTCACTATGGAGGCAGTCTCCTGTACAGCAGGTGATACAAGCCTGGCCAGTATAGAGGCAGTCTCCTGTACAGCGGGTGATACAAGCCTGGTCAGTATAGAGGCAGTCTCCTGTACAGCAGGTGATACAAGCCTGGTCAGTATAGAGGCAGTCTCCTGTACAGCAGGTGATACAAGCCTGGCCAGTATGGAGGCAGTCTCCTGTACAGCAGGTGTTGGTGTGAGGCTGGCTCTTGTCTCACCCATTACACTGTGCAGCGTATTGTGGGGCCACATATAGTGGATTTGTTGCTTCTTACAAAAAGTCTGAAGACTGAAGAATTCTACATTAATGCGGGAGGTATTTGTGTGTGACCTGATGATCCTCCTGGGACCTCGATCCTCCAGGGACAGTGATCACAGCTGGTGGGAATCTGGAGAGCTGGAGTCCCGATGTGTCACTAGGGGCGTCCTCCAGGGGACAGCGCCCCCACCAGGCCAGGTATTAGCATACAAAGAGAGGTGGAGATTTGGAGATGGTTGGTGCGTCGTGCACGCTATCTACACGTGTGACAACCCACCAGCGATCTCTAAACAATGTCCTGGCGGCGCGCCCCCGAGATCGTTAGTGAGATCCTTTCTACATCGAAGCGTGTAACGAGGCCTTAACATGCAACAACGTCCTAACGATGTCGCTTGAACTCCTCGTTCACGATCTCGTACCGTGTAACGGGGCCTATAGTCATATTCACATGAAGTTGACGTGTTGCAGCTTTGGGCCCGAGCGTCCTCCGGGGAACGTGCCTCGTCCTCCTCAGCTCCATCTGTCCTCATCACTGACCTCCTTCTGACCCGTCCGATGATCCAGGGAGGTCTGAGGACAGATGGCCGATCCTCAACAACAAGGACTGAGCAAATAAATGGGGAATCTCTGAATCGCTGACGTCGCTCGTCACATTGTGCCTAATGTAAGAAAAAGGCAAATTGTGTCCTGTCACCCTCAACGTGAAGACCCAGATATACATAGAAAGACACCGAGAAGTGCAAGAGCAGCTCAACCAATCAGATCATCATAAAGATCATTCATCTCACTAATTCAATCCATAAAGTGACACATACAGTGTATCTAATATAGAAAGTTGCGTGCATATGTGTGTGTGTGTGTGTGGCAAGCCCCGCCCACTCCACATAGCCACGCCCACTCCAAGTGACCACACCCACTCCACACAGCCACACTTGCTCCACATAGCCACGCCATGTGTGTGACAAGCATCACTCCACATAGCCACACCCCTCCATTGTGATGTCACAATAGAATGTAGAATGTTAGCTTATAAAATTCCGTGTCATGTCACTGCCTGATCATTCTGATCTTATGACTCATAAGAAAAAGAATGTGACTGGATGATTGTTGTCACATGCTAAGAGAAAAGCTGTATTTTGCCTCAATGAGCAAGACTTAGAGAAATGAAAGAAAGGAAGGCACAAATTATAGAAATGAATGAATAAATGTATGTATGTATGTATGTATATATGTATGTATGTGTGGCACCCCAGGGGTTAAGTGTCACAGAAACAACACAAATGGTACCTTTACACGCCGCCACAACAGGATGGATACCAACGGCAACTTCACGTGCACGAGCACGGCCAAACGGTTACAAACGGTAATCGCATCTCCTTTACACGCCGCCACAAGGTGCGCTACGCTACGCTACATCTACAGCTAGCTACATCGCCGGGTGTCGCAAGTAGCCGTCTGTAGCTCAGCGTACCTCATTTACACACCGCTACAACAAGCTAATATGGGCGGACCTGGGGCAGGAGGGACAGCACATAGGCGTGCCACAATTGTGGATTACGAGACGTCCGTACGCTGATAGGACAAAGCAATAATACCATGATTGGCCAGGCAGCGCAGGAGGCTGATTAATACATGACGCTCGAGCAATTGCGTAGTGTGACTGGTCAGCTCCTTAAATATGCCGCCCTGTGCAGCGACAACCAATCGCAACGAAGGAGCTTCCTCCAATGATCGCTGAAGGGGCGTGGTATCCCGGAGCCTGTGTCACGCCTTAGCTACATTCCAGCTACATCGCCGGGTGTCCAGAGTTCCCTTCTGTTCCTTCTTTACACGCCGATACAGCTCGCTACAATCGGCGATGTTGCCATATGTTTATGGGCAGTGCACGGATACAGAGGTATCTGTAGCCGGCTGTGTCGTCCCGTCTTCAGACGCCGCTACTACGGGCGATATTGGCGCGACAAGCTACATTTGTAGCCTGTAGCTGGTTGTATGCATCCTGTTGTGGCGGCGTGTAAAGGTACCAAAAGGGTTAACTCCCCACACAACACCTGACACTGCACTAGCACCTCGAGGCCAGAAGGGGGAGCTAAAGCAGCTCCCTTATATATTCTGGGACAAGAGGAAGTAGTTAGTTCAGTTCCTGGGAGAACTGAGGAAGAAAGACTGGTGGTGTAAAGGAGCTGCCTTAGGCTACTCCACAGTCTGCTACTCGATTCCAGGCCTAGCCAGGGTCTGAGGAGAGGAGAACAAGAAACAGAGGAACACATCTAGGAGATTGAGTGACCTCACAGCTCGCCCCGGAGGAACGCTAAGACTGGATACCGGATCCGAAACTGTGACTGACACAAGCGGCACAGTAAACACCGGACTAGTGGAGGTTATAGATCTGCACTGTACCACAGCGAAGCAACACGGCGGGGTCAGAAATACAGAGGAAATACTCAAGTTGCCTAGCAAAAGGGGGTACCTGTGAGGAGAGACAGGGCCAGCAGCTCAGCTAAAGCAGCAGCAGGACCACACACACAGCGCAGGAGAGGGAAGCTGAGGACCCGGACAGGGTGGGAGCAACCCGGCCCCGGTACACACTCCGTGGACAGTTCTCTGCTGAACATCATCTGCAGTAAAGACGTGGAAAACTTCAAAACCGTGAGTCTGTGTGATCCTTGTGCTCAAACCCTGCGTTCCCTCACAAGCAGCTATCACTTCCACTACTACCCCTATCCTGCAACATCCATAGACTATTACTACTACTGCCCCGGGTAACCAAGCTCTACCCGCGGAGAGCCGTTACATCACCGGCTGCCAAACATCATCCCCGGAGGTGCTGCAGCAGCGGTGGTCACCCAGACCAAATACCACAGGTGGCGTCACGACAAACTCCCCTGTAAATATTCCCCCCATTACTCGTGGGCTCGGGACACGGTTCGGACCACGACTGCCGTGACATCCCCAGCATATACCCCGGTTCGGCACCGATTATCCCATCCCAGTGGGCTCCACATATGTATGTATGTTTGTATGTATATATGTATATATGTATGTATGTATGTCCATTAAAGGAATTTGCACTATTGCATCTGTTGAGCCCAGGCTTTGGGGTACTTGGGTGTCAGGCCGCAAGGGGTTAACTGTGTGACGGGGAATGGCGGGCGTGCCTGACCCCGTGTCCTGGGCCTATCTTTCTAAAAGGGGGTAATATTTACAGGGGATTATTTACAAAGTTTGTTGTGACGCCACCTGTAGTTTCTGGTGATGAGTCCCGGTGACTTGAAGCCCACCTGACCTCTGTTCATCTCTCACCCTTGCCGCTGTTGAGTAACCCTCTGCTGGCTAGCCGCCTGCTCCTTCAGCGGTGCCTGGATCCCTCTTTAGGGAGAATTAGATGCTCCACGGGATTCCGGATTCTCTGTGGTCCTATAGTATCCCACAGGTGCGGGCTCCGGTGCCCGGTAACTTTCTGCGCCTGGGAGCCCTTCCTCTCCTTGAGCCCTTTCCCCTTCCTCCTTCTCCGACTGTTCCAGACCCTCTCCCCCTCTCGCCCAAAAAAGAGGGAGACTAATCTTGCTCCTAGTTTGCCATTCTGCTCAAGAGCCTCTCTTGTTCCCCCTGGAGGTGGTTTTGTTCCCTCCCGGGTACCCTCCCACCATGTAAACTAGTGTAGGAGTGCTGGTTAATGGGTTCCACCCACCATCCTAGAATCCCCTTGCAGCTGGAGTATCTGCACCTCTTTTACGGGTGCAGTACCCCTCTGTGACCCCTGCATAGCGGGGCGCCACACATCTACAACCAAAAAATTTTGCACACACAGCCTATTTGACTCAGGGTTTGTAGGGGGGTGTGGATTTGGGGGGCAGGTTTGAGAGGTGGGGGGCAGGTTTGGGGGTCATGTTTGTAGGGATGCAGGCTAAGGGGGCATATTTTAGGGTGGTGGGTGCAAGTTTGGTGAGGGGCAGGGGACAGGTTTTGGGTAGAAGATTCTGGGTGAGGGCAGGGGAGGGGTAGATTTGAGGGGGGCAGTGTGGATGTGGCCGTGTTGGGGGAGGCAGGATAATGTTCATAGTGGACATACAATAAACACATACAGATCATACACTCAGCTTCTAACTAAGAAAAGTTACTATTCCAGGCATCGCCAGGCTCTACAGCTAGTGTATGTATATAGGGCATCGCCAGGCTCTACAGCTAGTTTATGTATATAGGGCATCACCGGCTCTACAGCTAGTGTATGTATATAGGTCATCGCCAGGCTCTACAGCTATGTGTATGTAATATAGGGCATCGCCGGGCTCTACAGCTAGTGTATGTATATAGGGTATCACCGGGCTCTACAGCTAGTGTATGTATATAGGGCATCGCCGGGCTTAACATGCTAGTGTATGTATATAGGGCATCGCCAGGCTCTACAGCTAGTGTATGTATATAGGGCAGCGCCGGGCTCTACAGCTAGTTTATGTATATAGGGCATCACCCGGGGCGTCTACAGCTAGTGTATGTATATAGGGCATCGCCGGGCTCTACAGCTAGTGTATGTATATAGGGCATCACCGGGCTCTACAGCTAGTGTATGTATATTAGGGCATCACCAGGCACTACAGCTAGTGTATGTTACATAGGGCATTGCCGGGCTCTACAGCTAGTGTATGTATATAGGGCATCTCCGGGCTCTACAGCTAGTGTATGTATATAGGGCATCGCCGGGCTCTACAGCTAGTGTATGTATATAGGGCATCACCGGGCTCTACAGCTAGTGTATGTATATAGGGCATCACCGGGCTCTACAGCTAGTGTATGTATATAGGGCATCACCGGGCTCTACAGCTAGTGTTTGTATATAGGGCAATTCCGGGCTCTACAGCTAGTGTATGTATATAGGGCATCGCCAGGCTCTACAGCTAGTGTATGTATATAGGGCATCGCCGGGCACTACAGCTAGTGTATGTATATAGGGCATCACCGGGCTCTACAGCTAGTGTATGTATATAGGGCATCACCGGGCTCTACAGCTAGTGTATGTATATAGGGCATCACCGGGCTCTACAGCTAGTGTATGTATATAGGGCATCACCGGGCACTACAGCTAGTGTATGTATATAGGGCATCGTTGGGCTCTACAGCTAGTGTATGTATATAGGGCATCACCGGGCTCTACAGCTAGTGTATGTATATAGGGCATCACCGGGCACTACAGCTAGTGTATGTATATAGGGCATCGCCAGGCTCTACAGCTAGTGTATGTATATAGGGCATCACCGGGCACTACAGCTAGTGTATGTATATAGGGCATCGTTGGGCTCTACAGCTAGTGTATGTATATAGGGCATCTCCAGGCTCTACAGCTAGTGTATGTATATAGGGCATCGCCGGGCTCTACAGCTAGTGTATGTATATAGGGCATCGCCGGGCTCTACATCTAGTGTATGTATATAGGGCATCTCCGGGCTCTACAGCTAGTGTATGTATATAGGGCATCGCCGGGCTCTACAGCTAGTGTATGTATATAGGGCAACACCGGGCTCTACAGCTAGTGTATGTATATAGGGCAACACCGGGCTCTACAGCTAGTGTATGTATATAGGGCATCGCCGGGCTTTACAGCTAGTGTATGTATATAGGGCATCGCCAGGCTCTACAGCTAGTGTATGTATATAGGGCAACACCGGGCTTTACAGCTAGTGTATGTATATAGGGCAACACCGGGCTCTACAGCTAGTGTATGTATATAGGGCATCGCCGGGCTTTACAGCTAGTGTATGTATATAGGGCATCGCCGGGCTCTACAGCTAGTGTATGTATATAGGGCATCGCCAGGCTCTA
The DNA here is from genome assembly GCA_033576535.1 of Allobates femoralis. Lineage (NCBI taxonomy): Eukaryota > Metazoa > Chordata > Amphibia > Anura > Aromobatidae > Allobates > Allobates femoralis. Next base: position 750,899,920 of record JARQOC010000002.1, read on the forward strand.
CAGCTAGTGTATGTATATAGGGCATCGCCGGGCTTTACAGCTAGTGTATGTATATAGGGCATCGCCAGGCTCTACAGCTAGTGTATGTATATAGGGCATCGCCGGGCTCTACAGCTAGTGTATGTATATAGGGCAGTGCCGGGCTCTACAGCTAGTGTATGTATATAGGGCATCGCCGGGCTCTACAGCTAGTGTATGTATATAGGGCATCACCGGGCTCTACAGATAGTGTATGTATATAGGTCATCGTTGGGCTCTACAGCTAGTGTATGTATATAGGGCAGCGCCGGGCTCTACAGCTAGTGTATGTATATAGGGCATCGCCAGGCTCTACAGCTAGTGTATGTATATAGGGCATCGCCAGGCTCTACAGTTAGTGTATGTATATAGGGCATCACCAAGCTCTACAGCTAGTGTATGTATATAGGGCATCGCCGGGCTCTACAGCTAGTGTATGTATATAGGGCATCACCGGGCTCTACAGATAGTGTATGTATATAGGTCATCGTTGGGCTCTACAGCTAGTGTATGTATATAGGGCATCGCCAGGCTCTACAGTTAGTGTATGTATATAGGGCATCACCAAGCTCTACAGCTAGTGTATGTATATAGGGCATCGCCAGGCTCTACAGTTAGTGTATGTATATAGGGCATCGCCGGGCTCTACAGCTAGTGTATGTATATAGGGCATCGCTGGGCACTACAGTTAGTGTATGTATATAGGGCAGCGCCGGGCTCTACATCTAGTGTATGTATATAGGGCAACGCCAGGCTCTACAGCTAGTGTATGTATATAGAGCATCGCCGGGCTCTACAGCTAGTGTATGTATATAGGACATCACCGGGCTCTACAGCTAGTGTATGTATATAGGGCATCGCCGGGCTCTACAGCTAGTGTATGTATATAGGGCATCGCGGGGCTCTACAGCTAGTGTATGTATATAGGGCATCTCTGGGCTCTACAGCTAGTGTATGTATATAGGGCATCGCCGGGCTCTACAGCTAGTGTATGTATATAGGGCATCGCGGGGCTCTACAGCTAGTGTATGTATATAGGGCATCTCCGGGCTCTACAGCTAGTGTATGTATATAGGGCATCGCCGGGCTCTACAGCTAGTGTATGTATATAGGGCATCGCGGGGCTCTACAGCTAGTGTATGTATATAGGGCATCTCCGGGCTCTACAGCTAGTGTATGTATATATGGGCATCTCCGGGCTCTACAGCTAGTGTATGTATATAGGGCATCGCCGGGCTCTACAGCTAGTGTATGTATATAGGGCAGCGCCGGGCTCTACAGCTAGTGTATGTATATAGGGCATCGCCAGGCTCTACAGCTAGTGTATGTATATAGGGCATCGCGGGGCTCTACAGCTAGTGTATGTAATATAGGGCATCTCCGGGCTCTACAGCTAGTGTATGTATATAGGGCATCGCCGGGCTCTACAGCTAGTGTATGTATATAGGGCATCGCGGGGCTCTACAGCTAGTGTATGTATATAGGGCATCGCCGGGCTCTACAGCTAGTGTATGTACATAGGGCATCGCCGGGCTCTACAGCTAGTGTATGTATATAGGGCATCTCCGGGCTCTACAGCTAGTGTATGTATATAGGGCATCGCCGGGCTCTACAGCTAGTGTATGTATATAGGGCATCGCCGGGCTCTACAGCTAGTGTATGTATATAGGGCATCGCCGGGCTCTACAGCTAGTGTATGTATATAGGGCAGCGCCGGGCTCTACAGCTAGTGTATGTACATAGGGCATTGCCGGGCTCTACAGCTAGTGTATGTATATAGGGCATTGCCGGGCACTACAGTTAGTGTATGTATATAGGGCATCGCCGGGCTCTACAGCTAGTGTATGTATATAGGGCAGCGCCGGGCTCTACAGCTAGTGTATGTATATAGGGCAGCGCCGGGCTCTACAGCTAGTGTATGTATATAGGGCATCGCCAGGCTCTACAGCTAGTGTATGTATATATGGGCAGCGCCGGGCTCTACAGCTAGTGTATGTACATAGGGCATTGCCGGGCTCTACAGCTAGTGTATGTACATAGGGCATCGCCAGGCTCTACAGCTAGTGTATGTATATAGGGCAGCGCCGGGCTCTACAGCTAGTGTATGTATATAGGGCATCGCCGGGCTCTACAGCTAGTGTATGTATATAGGGCAGCGCCGGGCTCTACAGCTAGTGTATGTATATAGGGCAGCGCCGGGCTCTACAGCTAGTGTATGTATATAGGGCATCGCCAGGCTCTACAGCTAGTGTATGTATATAGGGCAGCGCCGGGCTCTACAGCTAGTGTATGTACATAGGGCATTGCCGGGCACTACAGTTAGTGTATGTATATAGGGCAATTCCGGGCTCTACAGCTAGTGTATGTATATAGGGCATCGCCGGGCTCTACAGCTAGTGTATGTATATAGGGCATCGCGGGGTTCTACAGCTAGTGTATGTATATAGGGCATCTCTGGGCTCTACAGCTAGTGTATGTATATAGGGCATCTCCGGGCTCTACAGCTAGTGTATGTATATAGGGCATCGCCAGGCTCTACAGCTAGTGTATGTATATAGGGCAGCGCCGGGCTCTACAGCTAGTGTATGTATATAGGGCATCGCGGGGCTCTACAGCTAGTGTATGTATATAGGGCATTGCCGGGCTCTACAGCTAGTGTATGTATATATAGGGCATTGCCGGGCACTACAGTTAGTGTATGTATATAGGGCAATTCCGGGCTCTACAGCTAGTGTATGTATATATGGGCATTGCCGGGCTCTACAGCTAGTGTATGTATATAGGGCATTGCCGGGCTCTACAGCTAGTGTATGTATATAGGGCATCGTTGGGCTCTACAGCTAGTGTATGTATATAGGGCATTGCCGGGCACTACAGTTAGTGTATGTATATAGGGCATGCGCCGGGCTCTACAGCTAGTGTATGTATATAGGGCATCGCCGGCTCTACAGCTAGTGTATGTATATAGGGCACGCCGGGCTCTACAGCTAGTGTATGTATATAGGGCATCGCGGGGCTCTACAGCTAGTGTATGTATATAGGGCATTGCCGGGCTCTACAGCTAGTGTATGTATATAGGGCATTGCCGGGCTCTACAGTTAGTGTATGTATATAGGCAATTCCGGGCTCTACAGCTAGTGTATGTATATAGGGCATGCGGGCTCTACAGCTAGTGTATGTATATAGGGCATTGCCGGGCCTACAGTTAGTGTATGTATATAGGGCAATTCCGGGCTCTACAGCTAGTGTATGTATATAGGGCATCGCGGGCTCTACAGCTAGTGTATGTATATAGGGCATTGCCGGGCTCTACAGCTAGTGTATGTATATAGGGCATTTGCCGGGCACTACAGTTAGTGTATGTATATAGGGCAATTCCCGGGCTCTACAGCTAGTGTATGTACATAGGGCATTGCCGGGCTCTACAGCTAGTGTATGTATATAGGGCATTGCCGGGCCTACAGTTAGTGTATGTATATAGGGCAATTCCGGGCTCTACAGCTAGTGTATGTATATAGGGCATCGCCGGGCACTACAGCTAGTGTATGTATATAGGGCATCCCGGGCTCTACAGCTAGTGTATGTATATAGGGCATCACCGGGCTCTACAGCTAGTGTATGTATATAGGGCATCGCCGGGCACTACAGTAGTGTATGTATATAGGGCATCTCCGAGCTCTACAGCTAGTGTATGTATATAAGGCACGCCGGGCTCTACAGCTAGTGTATGTATATAGGGCATTGCCAGGCTCTACAGCTAGTGTATGTATATAGGGCATTAGCCGGGCTCTACAGCTAGTGTATGTATATAGGGCAACGCCGGGCTCTTCAGCTAGTGTATGTATATAGGGCATCGCGGGGCTCTACAGCTAGTGTATGTATATAGGGCATCGCTGGGCTCTACAGCTAGTGTATGTACATAGGGCATCGCCGGCTCTACAGCTAGTGTATGTATATAGGGCATCGCCGGGCTCTACAGCTAGTGTATGTATATAGGGCATCGCCAGAGCTCTACAGCTAGTGTATGTATATATGGTATCGCTGGGCTCTACAGCTAGTGTATGTATATAGGGCAGCGCCGGGCTCTACAGCTAGTGTATGCATATAGGGCATCGCCAGGCTCTACAGCTAGTGTATGTATATAGGGCATCTCCGGGCTCTACAGCTAGTGTATGTATATAGGGCACGCCGGGCTCTACAGCTAGTGTATGTATATAGGGCATCGCCAGGCTCTACAGCTAGTGTATGTATATAGGGCAGCGCCGGCTCTACAGCTAGTGTATGTATATAGGGCAGCTCGGGCTCTACAGCTAGTGTATGTATATAGGGCATCGCCAGGCTCTACAGCTAGTGTATGTATATAGGGCAGCGCCGGCTCTACAGCTAGTGTATGTACATAGGGCATTCCGGGCTCTACAGCTAGTGTATGTATATAGGGCATCGCCGGGCACTACAGCTAGTGTATGTATATAGGGCAGCGCCGGGCTCTACAGCTAGTGTATGTATATAGGGCATCACAGGGCTCTACAGCTAGTGTATGTATATAGGACATCGCCGGGCACTACAGCTAGTGTATGTATATAGGGCATCGCCGGGCTCTACAGCTAGTGTATGTATATAGGGCATCACAGGGCTCTACAGCTAGTGTATGTATATAGGACATCGCCGGGCTCTACAGCTAGTGTATGTATATAGGGCATCGCCGGGCACTACAGCTAGTGTATGTATATAGGGCATCGCCGGGCACTACAGTTAGTGTATGTATATAGGGCATCTCCGAGCTCTACAGCTTGTGTATGTATATAAGGCAGCGGCGGGCTGTACAGCTAGTGTATGTATATAGGGCATTGCCAGGCTCTACAGCTAGTGTATGTATATAGGGCATCGCGGGGCTCTACAGCTAGTGTATGTATATAGGGCATTGCCAGGCTCTACAGCTAGTGTATGTATATAAGGCAACGCCGGGCTCTTCAGCTAGTGTATGTATATAGGGCATCGCTGGGCTCTACAGCTAGTGTATGTATATAGGGCATCGCTGGGCTCTACAGCTAGTGTATGTACATAGGGCATCGCCGGGCTCTACAGCTAGTGTATGTATATAGGGCATCGCCGGGCTCTACAGCTAGTGTATGTATATAAGGCAGCGCCGGGCTCTACAGCTAGTGTATGTATATAGGGCATTGCCAGGCTCTACAGCTAGTGTATGTATATAGGGCATCGTTGGGCTCTACAGCTAGTGTATGTATATAGGGCATCGCCGGGCTCTACAGCTAGTATATGTATATAGGGCATCGCTGGGCTCTACAGCTAGTGTATGTATATAAGGCATCGTTGGGCTCTACAGCTAGTGTATGTATATAGGGCATCGCCGGGCTCTACAGCTAGTATATGTATATAGGGCATCGTTGGGCTCTACAGCTAGTGTATGAATATAGGGCAGCGCGGGCTCTACAGCTAGTGTATGTATATAGGGCATTGCCAGGCTCTACAGCTAGTGTATGTATATAGGGCATCGCCGGGCTCTACAGCTAGTGTATGTACATAGGGCAACGCCGGGCTCTACAGCTAGTGTATGTATATAGGGCATTGCCGGGCTCTACAGCTAGTGTATGTATATAGGGCATTGCTCTACAGCTAGTGTATGTATATAGGGCATTGCTCTACAGCTAGTGTATGTATATAGGGCATTGCTCTACAGCTAGTGTATGTATATAGGGCATTGCTCTACAGCTAGTGTATGTATATAGGGCATCGCTGGGCTCTACAGCTAGTGTATGTATATAGGGCATTGCTCTACAGCTAGTGTATGTATATAGGACATCGCCAGGCTCTACAGCTAGTGTATGTATATAGGGCATCGCCAGGCACTACAGCTAGTGTATGTATATAGGGCATTGCTCTACAGCTAGTGTATGTATATAGGGCATTGCTCTACAGCTAGTGTATGTATATAGGGCATTGCTCTACAGCTAGTATTTTATAGATTTTTTTTTTCAAATAGGAGAACACATTGAGTATTTTTGCACTTAAAAGATAATTTAATACGTCATATCAACAACATGTGACAAGATTTAGTACAGACAGGGAAATTTTCTCCACAAATTACAGAACCACGGGAATAATACTATACATGAATATCAATAACAACAGATACATATCCAGCAATGGTGGGGGAAATAAAGTGCATTTAACAATATATGCAGGTATCACTCACAGTATAACATATAAACTATATGTCCCATTACACCACACATGTATTATTGATATGGGAGATTAAATACAGTTGTGGCCAAAAGTATTGACACCCTGCAATTCTGTCAGATAATCCTCAGTTTCCTCCTGAAAATGATTGCAATCACAAATTCTTTGCTATTATTATCTTCATTTAATTTGTTTTCAATGAAAAAACACAAAAAGAGAATTGTCCTAAAGCCAAATTGGATCTAATTCCACCAAACATAAAAAAGGGGGTGGACAAAAGTATTGGCACTGTTAGAGAAATCATGTGATGCTTCTGTAATTGGTGTAATTAACAGCACCTGTAACTTACCTGTGGCACCTAACAGGGGTTGGCAATAACTAAATCACACTTGCAGCCAGTTGACATGGATTAAAGTTGACTCCACCTCTGTCCTGTGTCCTTGTGTGTACTGTGGCGCCCCGCAACGAATGCGTCACAAGGGAGTATTGCAGCCGCAATATTCTCTTGACAAAGCAGTGCAATAGTTAACTCTGAGATCCAACCCAACATACAACACCTAGAACAGGGGACCAATCATAGGTCCTGGTGGGTGGAGTGTTAGGGTAGTGAAGCAGAACAGAGAGAGAACAGTAGAGTCTGGGATCTAGAACCTAGAACACAGAACTTGGAGAGGAGCGGGGGCTCCGCACCCCGTGCGGGCCCCTGGGCCGTCACCGGTCGGGTGTCAGCACCTGAGGCCTTAACCACCGGGATTGGGCATTTCTACACGGGTTCCCAAAAGACTCCCGTGCCCACAACTCACAGCCGGTTCACTGGTACCGAAGCTGGCAGCAGTTCACCTCTGCCACGCGAACCAGCCCCATGGAGGAGCAGCTTTATAGGAGCACCCCACCACCAGCCAGTTTCCAGTCGTCTAACCAGCGGTGTACCCACTGAGGGACCCAAGGCTCCCCAAAGAATCCAGAACGTACATCATGGATAGGGCATTGAAGCAGCCTCCCCGTACCCGACCTGGTATTCCTGGGCGACGCTGGCAAGAGAAGCTAAGGAGGTAGAAAGGAGGTACACTGCGGATCTCTGAGGAGCACTATCACTGCTGAGTCCACCCGGTCTTCTACTCAACCACTGTAAGCCATGTACTGCCTGCTGGTTACAGTAAAGAACCGTTGCAGAGACTATCTGTGTCCGTGTCTCCTTATGAACTATCCGTCCGCACACTAAGGTAACCGCAGCTGCCGCACAACATCTTGAGCAGCTCCAGCCCCCGGGGATCACCGCTCAGCCTGTGGGGAGCGTAACATCTTGCTGCTGTCCATCACCCCGGGAGGTTCCGCAGCGTCGGTAGCCCTTACCGAATCTACTCATAGGTGGCGTCACGAAGAAAACAAATTAAACCCCCCTTTAATCTGTTCCCGTAAGACGTCCTCACTTTTGATCTGCACTACACCGGGCCCCACTACCGGCAGGCGCGGTCCACCCGTGACAAGGAAGGAGAAGAATCGCCTGTCTAAACCGGGAGTAACCCTGGCCCCTGGTGTGCGTCAGAAAATGGCGTCACGAACAGGATACGAGCAGGCCCGTTACCCAACGGGTATATTGTGCTTAAACTGGACTTTATTGTCTACAATTGGACTTTGTTCGTCCCTAAAAGAACTTTCCCGCCTTTACACCATTGGGTCAAGATGGCGCCCAAGATGGCGTTCCCGCCACAAGAAGCCGCCACGTGAAGCCCAGGAGTGAGTCAACCCCCCCCCCTCACCGTGGGAGGGCTAAAGACAAAAGGCGCCAAACTCTTTGTCCGCCCTGATTGCTCGAATCAACCATGGGGGCGGACCCCAAAGACTTTTCCCACGATTGGACTACAAAAGCCCAGAGGAGATGGGAGTGTCATACATAGACACACAGACGGAATTCTTCACCAGCTCAACAAGAACGTCTTACCGGTTGATCGGGTGTGGTTTCCCTCCAAAGAAGAATGGCCAGCATGAGACTCCAAGACCTGATGCGGGAGGTCGAGGCGGAGGCCAGAGCAGCCATAAGCCAACCGGGTCCGGATCCTGCCCTTACCATAGACGGCAGTCCCGACTTCTGGCTAGAGGCTCTACAAGACCTCCGGGTGCGGTTACTAGAGACAGTGGAATGGACGATCCGTAGCTGGAGCGCGACCCTAGGCAGACGACTACACCATGCGATGCAGCAGAGCCGACCGGGTACAGCTTCTCCAAGCCCAGACGACGTCACCAGCTTCTCGACCGCCTCACCGTCGCCTACCACCTGTCCTGCTCCGTCACCTGAGCCAATAGACTGTGTCATTCCGGTGGAGGCCGCAACTCGACCCGTTCCAGCGACCAACCTCGCAACCGATTCCGTTCTTGAGCCGGAGCTCATAACACGCTCCATGGAAGAACTCGATCTCTACCAGGTTCCACCTGAGGAACCCGCGACATGTTTCACCACTACAGAGACTGTCGCCTGTTTCGTCCCCGTACCGGAGGCTTCCCTTGCCATTGCCGAGGCCTACCTGGTAACCGGGATTGAAACACCTTTACCTGCGGAAACAGATGAAGAGGCAGGCAGCCTGGAAGCCCTGCAGGACGTCCCTACGGAAGGATCCGCAGCACCACCGCCCTGTTGTACAACGGAACAAGCTTTAACGTCTTTCATCAACAAGCAGCCTGATGTGGTCATCGAGGAAGAGGTCGGAGAGGATGACGACGAGACCCACAGCACCGCTGAGGATTTCGACACCGGGTTCGCTTGGGGAGACAGCAAGGAACTTCCTTCCGGGCACACAGCTCGGGTACACTGGTCGGGTGCAACGCCGACACCTTCCCCTGTGCCGTTCCACCGGGTTCCGATACAGACAGCCCGCCAAGTTCAAGCTTCCCGCCAAACCACCAGCTCCATTACTCATCTTTACACCCGAGCCGTAACGACGGAGATGTACGCCAGAGACGACGAGAGGAGTGGCAAGCCCGAGAACGCGCCAACATGGAGGCCCGTGCCGAGGCTCGCCGCCAGCCGCCGCTGCCTGATGAACTCCGCCGTGAAGGTAGAATTTCCACCTTTAACTTACATACCGGGTGGGGGTTCGCTTGGGAGGTGGGTTTGAATGAGGAGGTGTTTGTGGGGCGCCGGGACGTTGAGTCAAACTTGCCAAGAGGACATCCCGATCGCGACCTATACCGGGGCGATATTATCACCTACGAGCGCTATGCTTGTGCAGATGGGTGGTTCGCTATCCGGGTGCGCCATCACCCTCAGAGCCAGTGACTTTAAAACTTGAACTTCATCAATGACTCTGTTACCGTTAATCACTGACTGTGTGATCTTGCGGCTACAGCCTGGACTCTAGTTAAAGTACAGCCGACCGCCCGCCGGGTCCGCACAAAGTGATTACCTGTTTCTTTGCTTATATCACCAAAGCATATCTTTACCTGTTTTTCTATTTTAATAAAAGTGTGTCATATATGTATAAAAATGTAAAAAACCTCTGTAATGTGAGTAGTTTGACGCTTGGGGACAAGCTGATTTAACCAAGGGGGAGTGTGGCGCCCCGCAACGAGTGCGTCACAAGGGAGTATTGCAGCCGCAATATTCTCTGACAAAGCAGTGCAATGGTTAACTCTGAGATCCAACCCAACATACAACACCTAGAACAGGGGACCAATCATAGGTCCTGGTGGGTGGAGTGTTAGGGTAGTGAAGTAGAACACACAATAGTCTAGAACAGAAAGAGAAGAGTCTGGAATCTAGAGCCTAGAACACAGAACTTGGAGAGGAGCGGGGGCTCCGCACTCCGTGCGGGCCCCTGGGCCGTCACCGGTCGGGTGTCAGCACCTGAGGCCTTAACCACCGGGATTGGGCATATCTACACGGGTTCCCAAAAGACTCCCGTGCCCACAACTCACAGCCGGTTCACTGGTACCGAAGCTGGCAGCAGTTCACCTCTGCCACGCGAACCAGCCCCGTGGAGGAGCAGCTTTATAGGAGCACCCCACCACCAGCCAGTTTCCAGTCGTCTAACCAGCGGTGTACCCACTGAGGGACCCAAGGCTCCCCAAAGAATCCAGAACGTACATCATGGATAGGGCATTGAAGCAGCCTCCCCGTACCCGACCTGGTATTCCTGGGCGACGCTGGCAAGAGAAGCTAAGGAGGTAGAAAGGAGGTACACTGCGGATCTCTGAGGAGCACTATCACTGCTGAGTCCACCCGGTCTTCTACTCAACCACTGTAAGCCATGTACTGCCTGCTGGTTACAGTAAAGAACCGTTGCAGAGACTATCTGTGTCCGTGTCTCCTTATGAACTATCCGTCCGCACACTAAGGTAACCGCAGCTGCCGCACAACATCTTGAGCAGCTCCAGCCCCCGGGGATCACCGCTCAGCCTGTGGGGAGCGTAACATCTTGCTGCTGTCCATCACCCCGGGAGGTTCCGCAGCGTCGGTAGCCCTTACCGAATCTACTCATAGGTGGCGTCACGAAGAAAACAAATTAAACCCCCCTTTAATCTGTTCCCGTAAGACGTCCTCACTTTTGATCTGCACTACACCGGGCCCCACTACCGGCAGGCGCGGTCCACCCGTGACAAGGAAGGAGAAGAATCGCCTGTCTAAACCGGGAGTAACCCTGGCCCCTGGTGTGCGTCAGTACCACATTGAGCATGGAGAAAAGAAAGAAGACCAAAGAACTGTCTGAGGACTGGAGAAACCAAATTGTGAGGAAGCATGAGCAATCTCAAGGCTACAAGTCCATCTCCAAAGACCTGAATGTTCCTGTGTCTACCGTGCGCAGTGTCATCAAGAAGTGTAAAGCCCATGGCACTGTGGCTAACCTCCCTAGATGTGGACGGAAAAGAAACATTGACGAGAGATTTCAACACAAGATTGTGCGGATGGTGGATAAAGAACCTCGACTAACATCCAAACAAGTTCAAGCTGCCCTGCAGTCCGAGGGTACAGCAGTGTCACCCGTACTATCCGTCAGCGTCTGAATGAAAAGGGACTGTATGGTAGGAGACCCAGGAAGACCCCACTTCTTACCCCGAGACATAAAGCCAGGCTGGAGTTTGCCAAAACTTACCTGAGAAAGCCTACAACGTTCTGGAAGAATGTTCTCTGGTCAGATGAGACAAAAGTAGAGATTTATGGGCAAAGGCATCAACATAGAGTTTACAGGAGAAAAAAAGAGGCATTCACAGAAAAGAACACGCTCCCTACAGTCAGACATGGCGGAGGCTCCCTGATGTTTTGGGGTTGCTTTGCTGCCTCTGGCACTGGACTGCTTGACCGTGTGCATGGCATTATGAAGTCTGAAGACGACCAACACATTGTGCAGCATAATGTAGGGCCCAGTGTGAGAAAGCTGGGTCTCCCTCAGAGGTCATGGGTCTTCCAGCAGGACAATGACCCAAAACACACTTCAAAAAGCACCAGAAAATGGTGTGAGAGAAAGCACTGGAGACTTCTAAGGTGGCAGCAATGAGTCCAGACCTGAATCCCATAGACACCTGTGGAGAGATGTAACAATGGCAGTTTGGAGAAGGCGCCTTCACATATCAGGGACCTGGAGCAGTTTGCCAAAGAAGAATGGTGTAAAATTCCAGCAGAGCATTGTAAGAAACTCATTGATGGTTACCGGAAGCGGCTGATCGCAGTTATTTTGGCTAAAGGTTGTGTAACCCAGTATTAGGCTGAGGGTGCCAATACTTTTGTCCGGCCCATTTTTGGAGTTTTGTGTGAAATGATCAATGTTTTGCTTTTTGCTTCATTCTCTTTTGTGTTTTTTCATTGAAGACAAATTAAATGAAGATAATAATAGCAAAGAATTTGTGATTGCAATCATTGTCAGGAAGAAACTGAGGATTATCTGACAGAATTGCAGGGGTGTCAATACTTTTGGCCACAACTGTATGTATGTGACTTTGTGTATTGAATTACTGAAATAAATGATCTCTTTGATGATCTTCTAATTCATTGAGATGCCGCTGTATTTGCATTATGGATCTCGTATGACGTCAGTGGGAGCGGATCCCGAGGCTTTGTATAAATTTCATGAAATATAACATGAACCCGGAGGGCGGCAGGACACGTTGGTGCCGTGTACACACAGGATCTCCGTGTTACTCTGACCTGTTTACCGCTATCGGGTTTCTTGTTTTGCTCCAGGAACGCTGAGATCAATGACAACAAAACTGAGAGAAGCCGAGGAAGAGGAACACAAACTACAACATCTCCTGAATACCCACCGTGAGACTTTCCAGACTCCCCAATCCTCCATACCCCAATGTCTACATGTCTACAACCAATCTCCCCCACCCTCCTCCAAACGCAACCCCCCATCCTCCATACCCGTTGGCCCTATCCCAGACTCTCCATCCCAACCTCCTGACAGACTCTCCCCCCTTCCTCCTCCAAACTCTCCCCCTGTCCTCATACACATAACCCTTCATCCTCCTACAGGCTCTGCCCTGTCCCCCCCCCCCATGCTCATGCAGACTGCACCTGCCCCTCATCCTCTTCCAGACTCCCCTTGTCAACCAATCCTCCTCCAGAAACATAACCAGCATCCCCAACACTACATGAATGTAGCACCAGAACCACAATATCAGTACATGAATACAGCACCAGAACCTCTGTCAGCATCAGTACTCATATACAGCACCAACTCATCCATCAGTACATGAATATAGCAACCATCAGGAGACAAAAACATAACCAGCATCATCAACAGTACACGAATGCAGCACCAGAGCCACAATATCAGTACATGAATACAGCACCAGAACCTCTGTCAGCATCAGTACTCATATACAGCACCAACACATCCATCAGTACATGAATATAGCAACAGAACAACCATCAGGACACAAAAACATAACCAGCATCATTAACAGTACATGAATACAGCACCAGCATTACTGCTGGAATACAGCCCCAGAGCCATCATCAGTACATGGATACAGCACTAGAACCTCTGTCAGCATCAGTACTCATATACAGCACCAACACATCCATCAGTACATGAATATAGCAACCATCAGGAGACAACAACATAACCAGCATCATCAATAGTACATGAATACAGCCCCAGCTCAGGAATTCAGCACCAGAGCCATCATCAGCATATCAATACAGTACCAGAACCTTCGTGAGAATCAGTACATGAATACAACACCAACCATACGTGAATACAGCATAAGCATCAGTACATGAATATATCACCAGAACCGCCATCAGTACATCAATACAGCTCTAGAACCGCTGTCCTTAGTATTAATCGCTGCGTAGAAACACAAGCAGCTGATGCGCTCCAGTCCAGAGAGGCAGGGGCTATTCCGGGTGAGTCATGCATCTCGCATACTGTTTCTCCGCCCTTATTGTAAGAGTTAATTACCAAAGTAAGTGATGGAGCAGGGAGCTCTCAATTCTGCTACAGATTTTGCCATCCCTAAAAAGCTGACACTGTTATATGTGGTGTGGTCTGATGTGACCCATGGCCGAACATGTTCCTGCTGCCCCTGACAATCATCGCAGACCATGAGCTGAGGAGCTGCTCTGATGGCAAAAGAGACCATGATAAGGATGCAGAATGGGATATTATTATGACAAGGGATCTGTCATTCTGTGGCGTGAGGACTCCCAGCAACACAAAGGGACAACAGGAATACAATAGAAAGAAGGTCATGTGTCAGGAACATATAATAAAAATGTCTTCCATTGTCATAGAGCCGACACCCTCACACACAGCCCCTCTGTCTGTAACCCCCCTCCCCTTGGTAGAAAATGGCCAGGAATGCATTGGCCCAGCTTTTATGGCTTTCAAGAGATAAGAATTTTTTGGAGGGAAAAAATAAGCAACCCAGACTTTCTTTGTTCTCCCGGCTGGAGAACACTTCGGGTTGGATTTCATGCACCACATTAGTATCAGAGTTGTGAACTTTCCTTTGTTTTCCCAACTTTTGCCTTAAGCTTTATCTATTGGTTGTTAACTAATAAAAATTCAATAAAAATATCTGTGAAAATTGTGTTTTCGGAGTCCATGCAACATGGCGAGCACAAAGCACCGTTTTGCTTCGCCGGGTGAGTCATAGAGAGTGGATTGCTGCCGGTTGGAGACTCTCAACTATGTCATGTTTTCCGTCTATCAAAATATAAATTCACAACCGACAAAATGACGTGAATATCTTTCTCGTCCCATGCTCAGTGGCTATGATATGGCAAAGAGCGGCAATTCCATAATTTCCTTAATACAGAGCACTCCTCTAAACCCAGCCCCATGAGGTCACTAGGTACGAAGGATAGGCATTAATAAATACTGAAAGTATTCTGGGGTCATTCAGAGTCATGAAGTGACAGCTGAAACTATGCTGGGGAACAGAATCAGATTTTTAGTCCTCTCTATATGTTGAGGCCCTTGTTTGCCCTGTACTAACCCTGGCTAGTGCACAGGCTGGTGAGGACACTAGACTCACCACTGCAATAACATGAGGAAAAGAAGACACACAGAGGGAAAATAGACACACAAGGGAAAAAACACTCCAAATTCCTCCAATGCAGCAAAACTCCAGAATGGCAACTCTCACAGCTCCTTTAGCTTCATCCAGACAAAGGCTTCTTCGAAAGTGGTCAGCATAAAAAGGGAATCTGTAAGCCAAGGTAGATGGTAAGACACTGGACTCTATAGCTGAAGGGAGTGGTCAATAACCTACACCTGGGATTACAGTTTGTCAGGAAAATATGAATTCTTTTCATTGTTTTCTAAGATAGCCAGAGCTGGCTTACTGGCTTACCATCAAAGCTGACGGTCATCGTCCCCAGAGATTCTGAAGCAGCAGCAGCAGCCCTGGCCACATACTGCAGGTGGCATCACAAATACCCCTTTTCTCTGTCATCTCCCGTCAATTTCCCTTTATTAAATGACACCGCCAGGGTCACAGGACTGGGACTCAGCCCCGTGAAAAGAACTGAGAAGTGAAGAACAACTGCTGCCCGATTCCCGAGTACCCCCGCTCCTGGAGTGTCATCGCCTCCCCGAAAAGATGATGACACTTGCTCTAGCCCTATACAGGATAGAGATCTAGGATCTCCATTCTGACATTCCCTTATGTGGTTTATTAAACAGGGGCAACCTTTTCCTGAAGAGATGGATTTATAGTCTTTAAATCTATTATTCAGGATTCACTGAAATCGTGTTGACAGCAGAACTTAACTTTAATTAGCAACAAACAGGTACAGATATGAAGGGCTTTGTGGAAACAGGAATATACATCTTAAATGTCCCTTTGCAGCATCAGCAGGCTGCTCCTTCTCTCATGCACAGACACAGGAAACTGGTTACAGTCAAATGGTATTTCCTGTGTGTGAGCCTCTGAGAGTGGTTTTTTTTTTTTTTTTTTTAAACTAACTTTACTGACAATGCACACATTTTGCAATACAACACTTACACATACAGGGTTGGAGTTGTTGCACTTAACATATTACAACACTCCCACTTAACAACCACTTATCCTGTTAGTCCCATTGAGGTTCTGAAGTCCTCAAGCTTGGCTCTTGCCAATGGTTTTGGCATACCATCTGCTAACATCTTGTCAGACTCGCAATGCACAAACTTTAGTACATCACGTTCCATTAAGTCACATAAGTGATGCTTAATGTCGATGTGCTTAGTCCTTGCACTGATCTTCTCACTGCTTGCGAGTCCAATATATCCTTGGTTGTCCTCATATACAGAAGTGCCCCCACTCCTTGGCTGTAACTCTCATTGCTGGAGTTTTGACAATCTTTGGCTTCTGAGAGCTCTTTTTCCTTGTGGTTGCTCCGTAAGCTCCCATGTCTGGAGTTGGTGAAGGGACTCCATCTCTTCATTAGCGGCTTTTATCTACTTCTGCTTCTCATGGACAGCCAGTTTTTGCATCTCTTGCCATGACTGTGGATCTGGCTCAGGAAGTGTTCTGAACCTATAAGAAAGCGTCTAGCTGGGATACCTTTGTTTGGTCTTTCTGATCTCCTGACTGGAGGTTGACTTGGTTCTTCTCTTTCTTCCTCGCTGGCTTCAGAGCTTCATCCAGACTTCAGTATTTTCTTTCTCAGTGTCTGGTGATTGGCAGCGGTGGGCAGATTAAACATGCAGGGGGTGTGAATCTGCCCTTGGCTGCAGCCCCTAGCCACCTCCTTAGTGGCTGGAGCATGTAAGTTTTCTAAGTGTATTATCTCGGGGTACAGGGGTGCTCAAGTGCTGGGGGACCCCTTGCCTGCATGCTGCAGACATGCTGCATCCAGTGCTGTAATTAGATCACCATGCCTGGTTTGGTCACAGGTCCTCTTTAAGGTGGCCGGGGTTTTTACAGACAAAGCATTCCCGAGCTTCCCTTAGATTGCTCTTATATGTAGGAAAGTCCTGTGTCTTTAATGCTGTTTCTGCTTTAGATTCATTACTGCTGCTTACATTCTGCGTCTTTCGCTTGAATTCATCTACAAGCTTGCCTTTTACAGTTTTTTTCTAGTGTGAGCTCACATCTGGATGTGCATCTAATGCAGTGACAAGTGTTCATAACTTTCTGGAAGATCACTTAATAGTCGTGCAGCAACATGAAAGTATTCAATTTCTTCTCCAATAGCCCTGAGACGCTCCACAATCTCTAGGGTTGTTTCTTATATAGTCCTCCATATTCTGGCCATCACTTAGCTTAGACTGGTACAGCTTTCTCATGAGATAAAGCTTATTGCTGAGATTTGATCTTTCATGCACTTTCTGTAACTCATCCCACATCTCCTTTGCAGTTGCAACTTGTATATATGCACAATCTGATCATCATCTACACTGAGGGAGATAGTACTTTGTGCTTTCTGATCCTTCTCTACCCAGTCATCTGGTAATGGATGAGGCACTTGCTCCTGTGTATATTCACACATACCTTCTCTTATGAGCAGCATCTTCACCTTGAATTTCCAGGACTTTTCACCTTGAATTTCCAGATAATTCTGATTGCTGAGACTTTGCACTGAGAACTTGCAGTGATCTCTGCTTGTGGACATCTTCTCTGTTGCTCTGCTGCTTTTGCTTCTGTTGCTGTATTAATCTTCTGTGTCACCTGTGGTTCTGTGTCACTCCTGGGGTTCTGTGTCACACTGGGGTTCTGTGTCACTCCTGGGGTTCTGTGTCACCTGGGGTTCTGTGTCACACTGGGGTTCTGTGTCCAGCTGGGGTTCTGTGTCACACTGGGGTTCTGTGTCATGCTGGGGTTCTGTGTTCATCTGGGGTTCTGTGTCACCTGGGGTTCTGTGTCACCTGGGGTTCTGTGTCACACTGGGGTTCTGTGTCACTCTGGGGGTTCTGTGTCACACTGGGTTCTGTGTCACTGGGTTCTGTGTCACACTGGGTCTGTGTCACCGGGTTCTGTGTCACACTGGGGTTCTGTGTCACCTGGGGTTCTGTGTCACCTGGGGTTCTGTGTCACACTGGGGTTCTGTGTCACCTGGGGTTCTGTGTCACACTGGGGTTCTGTGTCACCTGGGGTTTCTGTGTCACACTGGGGTTCTGTGTCACTTCTGGGGTTCTGTGTCACACTGGGGTTCTGTGTCACACTGGGGTTCTGGGGTCACTGCTGGGGTTCTGTGTCACACTGGGGTTCTGTGTCACACTGGGTTCTGTGTCACACTGGGGTTCTGTGTCACTCTGGGGTTCTGTGTCACTCTGGGGTTCTGTGTCACACTGGGGTTCTGTGTCACACTGGGGTTCTGTGTCACACTGGGGTTCTGTGTCACTTCTGGGGTTCTGTGTCACACTGGGGTTCTGTGTCACACTGGGTTCTGTGTCACACTGGGGTTCTGTGTCACTTCTGGGGTTCTGTGTCACACTGGGGTTCTGTGTCACACTGAGGGTTCTGTGTCACCTGGGGTTCTGTGTCACTCCTGGGGTTCTGTGTCACTCTGGGGTTCTGTGTCACCTGGGTTCTGTGTCACCTGGGGTTCTGTGTCATCCTGGGGTTCTGTGTCACTCCTGGGGTTCTGTGTCACTCCTGGGGTTCTGTGTCACTCCTGGGGTTCTGTGTCACACTGGGGTTCTGTGTCACTCCTGGGGTTCTGTGTCACTCCTGGGTTCTGTGTCACTCCTGGGGTTCTGTGTCACTCCTGGGGTTCTGTGTCACTCCCGGGGTTCTGTGTCACTCGGGGTTCTTGTCACTCCTGGGGTTATGTGTCACACTGGGGTTCTGTGTCACTCCTGGGGTTATGTGTCACTCCTGTGGTTCTGTGTCACTTCTGGGGTTCTGTGTCATGCTGGGGTTCTGTGTCACACTGAGGGTTCTGTGTCCACTTCTGTGGGTTCTGTTGTGTCATCTGGGGTTCTGTGTCACACTGTGGTTCTGTGTCACTCCTGTGGTTCTGTGTCATGCTGGGGTTCTGTGTCATGCTGGGGTTCTGTGTCACTCCTGGGGTTCTGTGTCACTCATGGGGTTCTGTGTCACAATGGGGTTCTGTGTCACACTGGGGTTCTGTGTCACTCCTCTGGGGTTCTGTGTCACTGCTGGAGTTCTGTGTCACACTGGGGTTCTGTGTCACTCTGGGGTTCTGTGTCACTCCTGGGGTTCTGTGTCACAATTGGTTCTGTCTGTGTCACACTGGGGTTCTGTGTCACTCTGGGGTTCTGTGTCACTCCTGGGGTCTGTGTCACTCCTGGGATTCTGTGTCACGTGGGGTTTTGTGTCATCCTGGGGTTCTGTGTCACTCCTGGGGTTCTGTGTCACTCCTGGGTTTCTGTGTCACTCCTGGGTTCTGTGTCACGTCCTGGGTTCTGTGTCACTCCTGGGGTTCTGTGTCCACTGGGGTTCTATGTCACTCCTGGGGTTCTGTGTCACTCCTGGGGTTCTTGTCACTCCTGGGGTTCTGTGTCACAATGGGGTTTTACTGGTTGTTCACATCCTGGGGTTCTATGTCACCTTCCTGGGGTTCTGTGTCACATCTGGGGTTCTATGTCACTCCTGGGGTTCTGTGTACTCTGGTCATCCTCCTGGGGTTCTGTGTCACTCCTGGGGTTCTTGTCACTCCTGGGGTTCTATGTCACTCCTGGGGTTCTGTGTCACTCCTGGGGTTCTGTGTCACTCCTGGGGTTCTGTGTCACTCCTGGGGTTCTGTGTCACCTGGTTCGTGTCACTCCTGGAGTTCTGTGTCACACTGGGGTTCTGTGTCACTCCTGGGGTTCTGTGTCACTCCTGGGGTTCTGTGTCACAATTGGGTTCTGTGTCACGCTGGGGTTTTGTGTCATCCTGGGTTCTGTGTCACTCCTGGGGTTCTGTGTCACTCCTGCGGTTCTGTGTCACTCCTGGGGTTCTGTGTCACAATGGGGTTCTGTGTCACACTGGGGTTCTATGTCACTCCTGGGGTTCTGTGTCACTCCTGGGGTTCTATGTCACTCCTGGGGTTCTGTGTCACTCCTGGGGTTCTGTGTCACTCCTGGGGTTCTATGTCACTCCTGGGGTTCTGTGTCACTCCTGGGGTTCTGTGTCACTCCTGGGGTTCTGTGTCACACTGGGGTTCTATGTCACTCCTGGGGTTCTGTGTCACTCCTGGGGTTCTATGTCACTCCTGGGGTTCTGTGTCACTCCTGGGGTTCTGTGTCACTCCTGGGGTTCTATGTCACTCCTGTGGTTCTGTGTCACTCCTGGGGTTCTATGTCACTCCTGGGTTCTGTGTCACTCCTGGGGTTCTGTGTCACTCCTGGGGTTCTATGTCACTCCTGTGGTTCTGTGTCACTCCTGGGGTTATGTGTCACTCCTGGGGTTCTGTGTCACTCCTGTGGTTCTGTGTCACTCCTGGGGTTCTGTGTCACTCCTGGGGTTCTGTGTCACTCCTGTGGTTTCTGTGTCATGCTGGGGTTCTGTGTCACTCCTGGGGTTTTGTGTCATCCTGGGGTTCTGTGTCACTCCTGTGGTTCTGTGTCACGCTGGGGTTCTGTGTTATGCTGGGGTTCTGTGTCACTCCTGGGGTTCTGTGTCACTCCTGGGGTTCTGTGTTACGCTGGGGTTCTGTGTCACTCCTGGGGTTCTGTGTCACTCCTGGGGTTCTGTGTTATGCTGGGGTTCTGTGTTACACTGGGGTTCTGTGTTAAGCTGGGGTTCTGTGTCACGCTGGGGTTCTGTGTTACGCTGGGGTTCTGTGTCACTCCTGGGGTTCTGTGTCACTCCTGGGGTTCTGTGTTATGCTGGGGTTCTGTGTTACACTGGGGTTCTGTGTTAAGCTGGGGTTCTGTGTCACGCTGGGCCCATAACCTGTTGGCAGCGGATAATTCAGGATTCCCTGAAAGCGTGTTGACAATAGAACGGAGCTTTAATTTGCAACAAACAGGTACAGATATGATAGGCTTTGTGGAATCAGGAATATACATATCTTAAATGTCTCTGTGCAGCATCAGCAAGCTGCAGTGCTTCTCTTCACATGCACAGACACAGGAAACTGGTTACAGTCACATGGTATTTCCTGTGTGTCAGCCTCTGGGAGTGTTCCTCTTTTTTTTTTTTTTAAACTAACTTTACTGATAATGCATAAATCTAGCAATATAACACACACAGGATTGGAGTTGTTGTATTAAACATATTCCAACAATGTGGGTCAGATCCACCATTGGGACAGCCTGGTATGTGTAATGTTCTGTTGAGTGGACTGTGCACAGTATCTGGTATATGACGTGTTAATAAACTGCTGGATTACATTTTACTGTAAAAATCGGCCTGTTTTGCCTCAATCCTGCTACCATTGAGTGTCCCCCAACACGCTCAGTGAGCACATCATACATATATATACTGTATATTGTTGGGATCCTCACGTTCTGGCAGAAGTACACACAAGTGCAAGTCTCTTATGGCAGAAGAGAAGGTTTATTACGGCTCAATAGACCTGCAGCATAAAGCAAAATATACGGCATTAAGGTAAATAGGAAACACATGAGTCCATGTGACAGATCGGCTCCAATTAGTTAAGGCCCCGTTATACGCTGCAATACCGCTAACGATATCACCGGTTTTGTGACATTTCAGCGATCTTGTACCGAAGTCGCTGCGTGTGACCTAATCTGTGATCTAATACTGCCCCCTGTGGTCACCACCGGTAACTGTGATCTAATACTGCCTCCTGTGGTCGCCACCGGTAACTGTGATCTAATACTGCCCCCTGTGGTCACCACCGGTAACTGTGATCTAATACTGCCCCCTGTGGTCACCACCGGTAACTGTGATCTAATACTGCCCCCTGTGGTCACCACCGGTAACTGTGATCTAATACTGCCCCCTGTGAACACCACCGGTAACTGATCTAATACTGCCCCTTGTGGTCACCACCAGTAACTGTGATCTAATACTGCCCCCTATGGTCACCACCGGTAACTGTGATCTAATACTGCCCCCTGTGGTCATCACCAGTATCTGTGATTTAGTACTGCCCACTGTGGTCACCACCAGTAATTGTGATCTAATACTGCCCCCTGTGGTCACCACCAGTAACTGTGATCTAATACTGCCCACTGTGGTCACCACCAGTAATTGTGATCTAATACTGCCCCCTGTGGTCACCACCAGTAACTGTGATCTAATACTGCTCCCTGTGGTCACCACCGGTAACTGTGATCTCATACTGCCCCCTGTGGTCACCACCGGTAACTGTGATCTAATACTGCCCCCTGTGGTCACCACCAGTAACTGTGATCTAATACTGCCCCCTGTGGTCACCACCGGTAACTGTGATATAATACTGCCCCCTGTGGTCACCAGCAGTATCTGTGATTTAGTACTGCCCACTGTGGTCACCACCAGTAATTGTGATATAATACTGCCCCCTGTGGTCACCACCAGTAACTGTGATCTAATACTGCTCCCTGTGGTCACCACCGATAACTGTGATCTAATACTGCCCCCTGTGGTCACCACCAGTAACTGTGATCTAATACTGCCCCCTGTGGTCACCACCAGTAACTGTGATCTAATACTGCCCCCTGTGGTCACCACCAGTAACTGTGATCTAATACTGCCCCCTGTGGTCACCACCAGTAACTGTGATCTAATACTGCTCCCTGTGGTCACCACCAGTAACTGTGATCTAATACTGCCCCCTGTGGTCACCACCAGTAACTGTGATCTAATACTGCCCACTGTGGTCACCACCAGTAACTGTGATCTAATACTGCCCCCTGTGGTCACCACCGGTAACTGTGTTTTGCTCTGCCCGGTGTAGCAGTGTTGACCCTGCCGCTCCGCTATGTTTCAGCCTCGTGATATTAAGGTCTCGGAGATGGAGGAGATCATTTCTGTAATTGGATTTCTGTGTATCAGTAATATACATATAATGAGATCAGCGGGGCCCCGGGGCCGCTGACGCCGCTCACCGTTATTTACACTAGATCTCATTTTCTGGCTGATAAGTCGCGGCGCTGATTTCCGTGGACGTTGTTTATCCTGCAGTAATCTGTGTTTATTCTCCTGTAGAAGGTAAATGATCACGTGGCGCCATAACAGACCCAGGACTGACGCACGTCACCGGACCTTTAACACCGTCCTCACCTGAGCTCCGCACCGCCCTCACCTGAGCTCCGCACTGTCTGCCCTCACCTGAGCTCCGCACTGCCCTCACCTGAGCTCCGCACCGTCCTCACCTAAGCTCCGCACCGTCCTCACCTGAGCTCCGCACTGTCCTCACCTGAGCTCCGCACCGCCCTCACCTGAGCTCAGCACCGTCCTCACCTGAGCTCCGCACTGCCCTCACCTGAGCTCCGCACTGTCCTCACCTGAGCTCCGCACCGTCCTCACCTGAGCTCCGCACTGTCCTCACCTGAGCTCCGCACCGTCCTTACCTGAGCTCCGCACCGTCCTCACCTGAGCTCCACACCGTCCTCACCTGAGCTCCGCACTGTCCTCACCTGAGCTCCGCACTGTCCTCACCTGAGATCCACACCGTCCTCACCTGAGCTCCACACTGTCCTCACCTGAGCTCTGCACTGTCCTCACCTGAGCTCCGCACCGTCCTCACCTGAGCTCCGCACCGTCCTCACCTAAGCTCCACACCGCCCTCACCTGAGCTCCGCACCGTCCTCACCTGAGCTCCACACCGTCCTCACCTGAGCTCCGCACCGCCCTCACCTGAGCTCCGCACCGTCCTCACCTGAGCTCCGCACTGTCCTCACCTGAGCTCCGCACTGTCCTCACCTGAGATCCACACCGCCCTCACCTGAGCTCCGCACCGTCCTCACCTGAGCTCTGCACCATCCTCACCTGAGCTCCGCACCGTCCTCACCTGAGCTCCGCACCGTCCTCACCTGAGCTCCGCACCGTCCTCACCTGAGCTCTGCACCGTCCTCACCTGAGCTCCGCACTGTCCTCACCTGAGCTCCGCACTGTCCTCACCTGAGCTCCGCACCGTCCTCACCTGAGCTCCGCACTGTCCTCACCTGAGCTCCGCACTGCCCTCACCTGAGCTCCGCACCATCCTCACCTGAGCTCCGCACTGTCCTCACCTGAGCTCCGCACTGTCCTCACCTGAGCTCCACACTGCCCTCACCTGAGCTCCGCACCGTCCTCACCTGAGCTCCGCACCGTCTGCCCTCACCTGAGCTCCGCACTGTCCTCACCTGAGCTCCACACTGTCCTCACCTGAGCTCCGCACTGTCCTCACCTGAGCTCCGCACCACCCTCACCTGAGCTCCGCACCGTCCTCACCTGAGCTCTGCACCGTCCTCACCTGAGCTCTGCACTGTCTGTCCTCACCTGAGCTCCGCACTGTCCTCACCTGAGCTCTTCACTGTCCTCACCTGAGCTCCGCACCGTCCTCACTTGAGCTCTGCACCGTCCTCCACCTGAGCTCCGCACCATCCTCACCTGAGCTCTGCACAGTCCTCACCTGAGCTTCGCACTGTCCTCACCTGAACTCCGCACTGTCCATACCTGAGCTCCGCACCGTCCTTACCTGAGCTCCGCACCGTCCTCACCTGAGCTCCGCACTGTCCTCACCTGAGCTCCACACTGCCCTCACCTGAGCTCCGCACCGTCCTCACCTGAGCTCCGTACTGTCCTCACCTGAGCTCCGCACCGTTCTCACCTGAGCTCCGCACCGTCCTCTCCTGAGCTCCGCATCGTCCTCACCTGAGGTCCGCACCGCCTTCACCTGAGCTCTGTACTGTCCTCACCTGAGCTCCGCACCGCCTTCACCTGAGCTTCGTACTGTCCTCACCTGAGCTCCGCACCGCCCTCACCTGAGCTCTGCACTGTCTGCCCTCACCTGAGCTCCACACCGTCCTCACCTGAGCTCCGCACCGTCCTCACCTGAGCTCCGCACCGTCCTCACCTGAGCTCCGCACTGTCCTCACCTGAGCTCCACACTGCCCTCACCTGAGCTCCGCACCGTCCTCACCTGAGCTCCGTACTGTCCTCACCTGAGCTCCGCACCGTCCTCACCTGAGCTCCGCACCGTCCTCTCCTGAGCTCCGCACCGTCTTCTCCTGAGCTCCGCATCGTCCTCACCTGAGGTCCGCACCGCCTTCACCTGAGCTCCGTACTGTCCTCACCTGAGCTCCGCACCGCCTTCACCTGAGCTTCGTACTGTCCTCACCTGAGCTCCGCACCGCCCTCACCTGAGCTCTGCACTGTCTGCCCTCACCTGAGCTGCGCACCGCCCTCACCTGAGCTCCGCACCGTCCTCACCTGAGCTCCGCACTGTCCTCACCTGAGCTCCGCACCGTCCTCACCTGAGCTCCGCACCGTCCTCACCTGAGCTCCGCACTGTCCTCACCTGAGCTCAGCACTGCCCTCACCTGAGCTCCGCACCGCCCTCACCTGAGCTCAGCACCGTCCTCACCTGAGCTCCGCACCATCCTCACCTGAGCTCCGCACCGTCCTCACCTGAGCTCCACACCATCCTCACCTGAGCTCCGCACCGTCCTCACCTGAGCTCCGCACCGTCCTCACCTGAGCTCCGCACCGTCCTCACCTGAGCTCCGCACTGCCCTCACCTGAGCTCCGCACCGTCCTCACCTGAGCTCCGCACTGTCCTCACCTGAGCTCCGCACCGCCCTCACCTGAGCTCCGCACTGTCCTCAGCTCCGCACTGTCCTCACCTGAGCTCCGCACCATCCTCACTTGAGCTCCGCACTGCCCTCACCTGAGCTCCGCACCATCCTCACCTGAGCTCCGCACCGTCCTCACCTGAGCTCCGCACCGTCCTCACCTGAGCTCCACACCATCCTAACCTGAGCTCCGCACCGTCCTCACCTGAGCTCCGCACCGTCCTCACCTGAGCTCCGCACCGCCCTCACCTGAGCTGCGCACCGCCCTCACCTGAGCTCCGCACCGTCCTCACCTGAGCTCCGCACTGTCTTCACCTGAGCTCCGCACCGTCCTCACCTGAGCTCCGCACTGTCCTCACCTGAGCTCCGCACCGCCCTCACCTGAGCTCCGCACCGTCCTCACCTGAGCTCCGCACTGTCCTCACCTGAGCTCTGCACTGTCCTCACCTGAGCTCCGCACTGTCCTCACCTGAGCTCCGCACCGTCCTCACCTGAGCTCTGCACCGTCCTCACCTGAGCTCCGCACCGTCCTCACCTGAGCTCCGCACTGTCCTCACCTGAGCTCCGCACTGTCCTCACCTGAGCTCCGCACCGTCCTCACCTGAGCTCCGCACCGTCCTCACCTGAGCTCCGCACTGCCCTCACCTGAGCTCCGCACTGTCCTCACCTGAGCTCCGCACTGTTCTCACCTGAGCTCCGCATTGTCCTCACCTGAGCTCCGCACTGTCCTCACCTGAGCTCCGCACTGCCCTCACCTGAGCTCCGCACCGTCCTCACCTGAGCTCCGCACTGTTCTCACCTGAGCTCCGCATTGTCCTCACCTGAGCTCCGCACTGTCCTCACCTGAGCTCCGCACTGTCCTCACCTGAGCTCCGCTCCGCCCTCACCTGAGGATGTGACGTCTCTATGATCAATGCTCATCTGTGGCCCCTTTCTGTCTTCCTAATTGTGTTTGTGGTCACCGGTGACAGCCGATCTCGCTGTCAGTACTGGGCAGCTTGTCCCAGAGGCAGCAGGAGGGGGAGCTGTGAGGTGAAGAGCCGCAGGTAACACCTGACCCGGAGTGCGGAGCCCAAAAGCTCCATAGATGGCGGATGGCGGAGCGATCACCTGGCGGAGGGGCGACATCTCAGGGGTATATCCAAAACCTGCCAGACACATCTGTCCTCCTAATCCACACCTGAGGATAAGATGCGATGCAACAGCAGAATAGTGAGTGCAGCTCTGGAGGTGACTGGAGGATAAGGATTGATGCAACAGCAGAATAGTGACTGCAGCTCTGGAGGTGACTGGAGGATAAGACATGATGTAACAGCAGAATAGTGAGTGCAGCTCTGGAGGTGACTGGAGGATAAGACATGATGTAACAGCAGAATAGTGAGTGCAGCTCTGGAGGTGACTGGAGGATAAGACATGATGTAACAGCAGAATAGTGACTGCAGCTCTGGAGGTGACTGGAGGATAAGACATGATGTAGCAGTAGAATAGTGAGTGCAGCTCTGGATGTGACTGGAGGATAAGACATGATGTAACAGTAGAATATTGACTGCAGCTCTGGAGGTGACTGGAGGAAAAGACATGATGTAACAGCAGAATAGTGACTGCAGCTCTGGAGTTGACTGGAGGATAAGACATGATGTAACAGCAGAATAGTGACTGCAGCTCTGGAGTTGACTGGAGGATAAGACATGATGTAACAGCAGAATAGTGACTGCAGCTCTGGAGGTGACTGGAGGAAAAGACACGATGTAACAGCAGAATAGTGACTGCAGCTCTGGAGGTGACTGGAGGATAAGACATGATGCAACAGCAGAATATTGACTGCAGCTCTGGAGGTGACTGGAGGATAAGACACGATGTAACAGCATAATAGTAAGCGCAGCTCTGGAGGTGACTGGAGGATAAGAAATGAAGCAACAGCACAATAGTGACTGCAGCTCTGGAGGTGACTGGAGAGTAAGACATGATGTAACAGCAGAATAGTGACTGCAGCTCTGGAGGTGACTGGAGCATAAGACACTATGTAACAGCAGAATAGTGAGTGCAGCTCTGGAGGTGAGTGTACTATATAATATGATATATGGACTCTCATTGCAGCTCTGGGTGTGATTGGAGTATCATGATGTTGCTCAGGTTCAGGATTCTTTTCTGGCCTTTGGTCAGTATTAATGATCTTTGCTGTATGTCGGAGATGATTGCTCCTCATTAGGGTCCTGATTAGATTGACCTCATTATGAGGGGACTCTGGCTTCCTCCTGGGGGTCTCCATCTCCTGATCCGGTCACTCCCCCCGAAGCTTCTCCTCAGTCCTGAGACTTGAGCCTCGTCCTCGGCTCCCGCAGTCTTGGGACCTAATTACTCTCCGGACCCCCGAGCTCTCACCGCCGACTGCACAACATCAGAGACAAAGTTACTGACACTCGAATGCTAAGATCGTGCAAGAAAGTCCCCAAAACACCAAGCCTGTCCCTGCACCTCCCCTCTGGGGCGGGGTAGAGTTTGCTCCATCCTCTTGCGGTTGGGCCTGTGTCCATCCTATGGCCCCATCCATAATATAGAAGCTTGTAGGACATATTTTCCGTGTGGTCTAAGATGAAGTGATGGCTGATACATGTAGTGCAGCTCTAATGAGGGGTGAGGACGGGGCCCCTCACAGGACGGTGGATACAGTCCTCGCTTCACTGTGGATAATGACACAATCTTACCAGATTCCACCATCATCTTCACAAGGTCTTTTGCTTTTGTTCTCTGATTTGCACATGTTGGACTAAAACACGTTCATCTCTGGGACACAGAACCCATCTCCTTCCTGAGCGGTATGATGGCTGACCATTCCCATCTTATTCATACTTGTGTATAATTGTATGTACAGATGAACGAGGCTCCTTCAGGTGTCTGGAAATGGCACCTAAGGATGAACCAGACCTGTGAAGTCCATGTTAGGTCCCCTGGCACCACTCCCCAGCTCACCTCTCCTGGGTCTGCATCCTCTGCTCCTCTACCAATCGGGCATCCGGCGTCCAGGCGTACTGTGTCTCGGAGCCATCGCTGGGTCCCGTTCCTGTCTGCTGACCGCCCAGCTCACGCCTCAGCATGCTGCAGGGGTCAGGTTTCATGAGTGTCATGAGCGGTGCACTAGGCGCGGCCATGCCCTACCCCTGTGACTCTCGGGCTCAGCCTGGCCCAACCTGACACTCCCCTTGACCAATAGCTGCCCGTCCTCTGGTATATCAGGCCACCTCCACTGATGGGAGGTGCCTGATTATTAAGTTAGTTTGCTTCTGCCTTGCTGGCTGTTAGTCAGGCCCTCCTTGTGCTCTCCTCCGGTAGACCCATTCCTGCTCTGCCAGCCTCGGGCTCTGTACCTTGCTATACCGTAGTATAGGCTAACCCTACGAGCCGCCCCCCCTGGTACTAGCAGCTGTGGTATTTAGACCCCCTGAGCTTGCCCCTGACAATCCCTGTATAGGACCAGCTCACCTAGTGAAGTTCGGTACCACGGCCCAGTGGGTCCACTCTAGGGCGCCTTCACCTGGAAGCGTGACAGTCCCCAATTCTCTTACTGATATCTTTGCTGATTTCTTCAGACTTTCCCATGATGCTACACAAAGCAGCAGTGTGTTTCAGGTGTAGATTACAATACTCCCACAGGTGTGTGTCTCTAGTTAACTCAGGTGTTGCCAATAAACCTATCAGAAGCTTCCAAACACATGACATCATCATATGGGCGGTCCTAAATTGTTTAAACACAAAGTAATCTTACTGTATGTAAACTTGTGACTTTGCAGAAAGTAATAAAAATGTCTGAAAACCTTCCCCCCCCTCTCCTCCTCTCAGTGGGGCACCAGAGGTGTCAGATTTGGGTCCTATAGGTGTCAGTGGGGCACCAGAGGGGTCAGTATTGGGTCCTACAGGTGTCAGTGGGGCACCAGAGGGGTCAGATTTGGGTCCTATAGGTGTCAGTGGGGCACCAGAGGGGTCAGTATTGGGCCCTACAGGTGTCAGTGGGGCACCAGAGGGGTCAGATTTGGGTCCTATAGGTGTCAGTGGGGCACCAGAGGGGTCAGTATTGGGCCCTACAGGTGTCAGTGGGGCACCAGAGGGGTCGGTATTGGGCCCTACAGGTGTCAGTGGGGCACCAGAAGGGTCAGTATTGGGCCCTACAGGTGTCAGTGGGGCACCAGAGGGGTCAGATTTGGGTCCTACAGGTGTCAGTGGGGCACCAGAGGGGTCAGATTTGGGTCCTATAGGTGTCAGTGGGGCACCAGAGGGGTCAGTATTGGGTCCTACAGGTGTCAGTGGGGCACCAGAGGGGTCAGATTTGGGTCCTATAGGTGTCAGTGGGGCACCAGAGGGGTCAGTATTGGGCCCTACAGGTGTCAGTGGGGCACCAGAGGGTCAGTATTGGGCCCTACAGGTGTCAGTGGGGCACCAGAGGGGTCAGATTTGGGTCCTATAGGTGTCAGTGGGGCACCAGAGGGGTCAGTATTGGGCCCTACAGGTGTCAGTGGGGCACCAGAGGGGTCAGTATTGGGCCCTACAGGTGTCAGTTGGGCACCAGAAGGGTCAGTATTGGGCCCTACAGGTGTCAGTGGGGCACCAGAGGGGTCAGATTTGGGTCCTACAGGTGTCAGTGGGGCACCAGAGGGGTCAGATTTGGGTCCTATAGGTGTCAGTGGGGCACCAGAGGGGTCAGTATTGGGTCCTACAGGTGTCAGTGGGGCACCAGAAGGGTCAGTATTGGGCCCTACAGGTGTCAGTGGGGCACCAGAGGGGTCAGATTTGGGTCCTATAGGTGTCAGTGGGGCACCAGAGGGGTCCGTATTGGGCCCTACAGGTGTCAGTGGGGCACCAGAGGGGTCAGTATTGGGCTCTACAGGTGTCAGTGGGGCACCAGAGGGGTCAGATTTGGGTCCTATAGGTGTCAGTGGGGCACCAGAGGGGTCAGTATTGGGCCCTACAGGTGGCAGTGGGGCACCAGAGGGGTCAGTATTGGGCCCTACAGGTGTCAGTGGGGCACCAGAAGGGTCAGTATTGGGCCCTACAGGTGTCAGTGGGGCACCAGAGGGGTCAGATTTGGGTCCTACAGGTGTCAGTGGAGCACCAGAGGGGTCAGTATTGGGCCCTACAGGTGTCAGTGGGGCACCAGAGGGGTCAGTATTGGGCCCTACAGGTGTCAGTGGGGCACCAGAGGGGTTAGATTTGGGTCCTACAGGTGTCAGTGGGGCACCAGAGGGGTCAGTATTGGGCCCTACAGGTGTCAGTGGGGCACCAGAGGGGTCAGTATTGGGCCCTACAGGTGTCAGTGGGGCACCAGAGGGGTCAGTATTGGGCCCTCTTCTTTTCACATACAGTGAGTGAAATAAGTATTGAATAACCAATTTAACAGTAGATTTATTTCTACAGCTGCTATTAATATGAATTTCTCACCAGAAGTCGGTAACAACCCATCCAATCCACACAGGAAAAGAAATTCCCATACATGTCTATAACCTATATGTAATAATGTGAAATGTCACTGGGAAAAGTCTTCTTGTGAGGCTCCTTGGTAATGAGACTTTTTATCGGCCGTCAGATGAAGCAGCTGATATTATTATCACTAAGTGGCAGGATTGCTTCTATTTAGGTGTCAGGACCTTACAGGGCTTATGGCTCCTCTCTTTCTTCTGTGTTCAATACTTTTTCCATGTGTCATTTGTCATTATTACACATCACTTACGTTATGGACATTTATGGGGATTTCTTTGCCTGTGAATTGGACGGGTTGTTACTGACATCTGGAGGTAAATTCATGTTAATAGCAGCTTTTGAAAGATATTACCTTTGAAAATTGGTGACGCGTTCAATACTTATTCCACCCGCTGAGTTTATTCTAGGAGGATATAGAGAATTTCGTAATTTGTAGACGACGCTAAACTGTGCAGGGTGAGAACACGAGGGAGGAGGATGTGATAATGCCGGAGGGATAACAGGTAAAATTATGGTAAAACACTGTGTAACACTGACACTAAAACAGACCTGGGTGTATGGGAGGACGACAAACTAAGCCATACTGACCAATGCCAGCGACACTATGGATTCTTTACTGTAAGAGCAGTGACACTATGGATTCTTTACTGTAAGAGCAGTGACACTGGGTTCTTTACTGTAAGAGCAGTGACACTATGGGTTCTTTACTGTAAGAGCAGTGACACTATGGATTCTTTACTGTAAGAGCAGTGACACTATGGGTTCTTTACTGTAAGAGCAGTGACAATATGGATTATGTACTGTAAGAGCAGTGACACTATGGATTCTTTACTGTAAGAGCAGTGACACTATGGATTCTTTACTGTAAGAGCAGTGACACTATGGATTCTTTACTGTAAGAGCAGTGACACTATGGATTCTTTACTGTAAGAGCAGTGACACTGGATTCTGTACTGTAAGAGCAGTGACACTATAGATACTTTACTGTAAGAGCAGTGACACTGTGGATTCTTTACTGTAAGAGCAGTGACACTGTGAATTCTTTACTGTAAGAGCAGTAGCACTATGGATTCTTTACTGTAAGAGCAGTGACACTATGGATTCTTTACTGTAAGAGCAGTGACACTGTGGATTCTTTACTGTAAGAGCAGTGACACTGTGGATTCTTTACTGTAAGAGCAGTGAGACTATGGACTCTTTACTGTAAGAGCAGTGACACTATGGATTCTTTACTGTAAGAGCAGTGACACTATGGACTCTTTACTGTAAGATCAGTGACACTATGGATTCTTTACTGTAAGAGCAGTGACACTATGGATTCTTTACTGTATGAGCAGTGACACTATGGATTCTTTACTGTAAGAGCAGTGGCACTATGGATCTTTACTGTAAGAGCAGTGACACTATGGATTCTTTACTGTAAGAGCAGTGACACTGTGGATTCTTTACTGTAAGAGCAGTGACACTGTGGATTCTTTACTGTAAGAGCAGTGAGACTATGAATTATTTACTGTAAGAGCAGTGACACTATGGGTTCTTTACTGTAAGAGCAGTGACACTATGGATCCTTTACTGTAAGAGCAGTGACACTATGGATTCTTTACTGTAAGAGCAGTGACACTATGGATTCTTTACTGTAAGAGCAGTGACACTATGGATTCTTTACTGTAAGAGCAGTGACAATATGGATTATGTACTGTAAGAGCAGTGACACTATGGATTCTTTACTGTAAGAGCAGTGACACTATGGATTCTTTACTGTAAGAGCAGTGACACTATGGATTCTTTACTGTAAGAGCAGTGACACTATGGATTCTTTACTGTAAGAGCAGTGACACTGGATTCTGTACTGTAAGAGCAGTGACACTATAGATACTTTACTGTAAGAGCAGTGACACTGTGGATTCTTTACTGTAAGAGCAGTGACACTGTGAATTCTTTACTGTAAGAGCAGTAGCACTATGGATTCTTTACTGTAAGAGCAGTGACACTATGGATTCTTTACTGTAAGAGCAGTGAGACTATGGATTCTTTACTGTAAGAGCAGTGAGACTATGGATTCTTTACTGTAAGAGCAGTGACACTGTGGATTCTTTACTGTAAGAGCAGTGACACTGTGGATTCTTTACTGTAAGAGCAGTGAGACAATGGACTCTTTACTGTAAGAGCAGTGACACTATGGATTCTTTACTGTAAGAGCAGTGACACTATGGACTCTTTACTGTAAGATCAGTGACACTATGGATTCTTTACTGTAAGAGCAGTGACACTATGGATTCTTTACTGTATGAGCAGTGACACTATGGATTCTTTACTGTAAGAGCAGTGGCACTATGGATCTTTACTGTAAGAGCAGTGACACTATGGATTCTTTACTGTAAGAGCAGTGACACTGTGGATTCTTTACTGTAAGAGCAGTGACACTGTGGATTCTTTACTGTAAGAGCAGTGACACTATGGATTCTTTACTGTAAGAACAGTGACACTATGGATTCTTTACTGTAAGAACAGTGACACTATGGATTATTTACTGTAAGAGCGGTGACACTATGGATTCTCTACTGTAGGAGCAGTGACACTATGGATTCTTTACTGTAAGAGCAGTGACACTATGGATTCTTTACTGTAAGAGCAGTGACACTATGGATTCTTTACTGTAAGAGCAGTGACACTGTGGATTCTTTACTGGAAGAGCAGTGACACTATGGATTCTGTACTGTAAGAGCAGTGACACTATGGATTCTTTACTGTAAGAGCAGTGACACTATGGATTCTTTACTGTAAATGCAGTGACACTATGGATTCTTTACTGTAAGAGCAGTGACACTAGGGATTCTTTACTGTAAGAGCAGTGACACTATGTATTCTTTACTGTAAGAGCACTGAGACTATGGATTATTTACTGTAAGAGCAGTGACACTATGGATTCTTTACTGGAAGAGCAGTGACACTATGGATTCTGTACTGTAAGAGCAGTGACACTATGGATTCTTTACTGTAAGAGCAGTGACACTATGGATTCTGTACTGTAAGAGCAGTGACACTGGATTCTTTACTGTAAATGCAGTGACACTATGGATTCTTTACTGTAAGAGCAGTGACACTATGGATTCTTTACTGTAAGAGCAGTGACACTGTGGATTCTTTACTGTAAGAGCAGTGACACTATGGATTCTTTACTGTAAGAGCAGTGACACTATGGATTATTTACTGTAAGAGCAGTGACACTATGGATTCTGTACTGTAAGAGCAGTGACACTGGATTCTTTACTGTAAGAGCAGTGACACTATGGATTCTTTACTGTAAGAGCAGTGACACTATGGATTCTTTACTGTAAGAGCAGTGACACTATGGATTCTGTACTGTAAGAGCAGTGACACTATGGATTCTTTACTGGAAGAGCAGTGACACTATGGATTCTGTACTGTAAGAGCAGTGACACTATGGATTCTTTACTGTAAGAGCAGTGACACTATGGATTCTGTACTGTAAGAGCAGTGACACTGGATTCTTTACTGTAAATGCAGTGACACTATGGATTCTTTACTGTAAGAGCAGTGACACTATGGATTCTTTACTGTAAGAGCAGTGACACTGTGGATTCTTTACTGTAAGAGCAGTGACACTATGGATTCTTTACTGTAAGAGCAGTGACACTATGGATTATTTGCTGTAAGAGCAGTGACACTATGGATTCTGTACTGTAAGAGCAGTGACACTATGGATTCTTTACTGTAAGAGCAGTGACACTATGGATTCTTTACTGTAAGAGCAGTGACACTATGGATTCTTTACTGTAAGAGCAGTGACACTATGGATTCTTTACTGTAAGAGCAGTGACACTATGGGTTCTTTACTGCAATAACTTTGACCTCCTCAGTGACTGTAGACATGGCAGTGTATCCCGTGTATCTGAGCTGTGACCTCCTCGGTGACTGTAGACATGGCAGTGTATCCCGTGTATCTGAGCTGTGACCTCCTCGGTGACTGTAGACATGGCAGTGTATCCCGTGTATCTGAGCTGTGACCTCCTCGGTGACTGTAGACATGGCAGTGTATCCCGTGTATCTGAGCTGTGACCTCCTCGGTGACTGTAGACATGGCAGTGTATCCCGTGTATCTGAGCTGTGACCTCCTCGGTGACTGTAGACATGGCAGTGTATCCCGTGTATCTGAGCTGTGACCTCCTCGGTGACTGTAGACATGGCAGTGTATCCCGTGTATCCGAGCTGTGACCTCCTCTGTGACTGTAGACATGGCAGTGTATCCCATGTATCCGAGCTGTGACCTCCTCTGTGACTGTAGACATGGCAGTGTATCCCATGTATCTGAGCTGTGACCTCCTCGGTGACTGTAGACATGGCAGTGTATCCCGTGTATCCGAGCTGTGACCTCCTCTGTGACTGTAGACATGGCAGTGTATCCCGTGTATCTGAGCTGTGACCTCCTCGGTGACTGTAGACATGGCAGTGTATCCGGTGTATCCGAGCTGTGACCTCCTCGGTGACTGTAGACATGGCAGTGTATCCCGTGTATCTGAGCTGTGTCCTCCTCGGTGACTGTAGACATGGCAGTGTATCCCGTGTATCTGAGCTGTGACCTCCTCGGTCTCTCCGTGTTCCTTTGCTTGGGGACATTTCTTCATTTGTCACATCTGAGGCTTCCGCTCGGTCACAGCTGCCCCCGGACAGCGCTGTCTCTTCCTGTAACCGGTTATAATGGCCAGAGGGAGGGCAACAGAGGGAGAGCAATGGCAGCCTCAACCCCGTATAATGGAGCCTGCGACCTACAGACGAGACACTGACCGCAGACACCACAGAGTCCTCCACAGCTGCAGTGTCATCACTAGGGTCACCGCCTGTCATGGTCTGATCTCCGGTCACCGCCTGTCATGGTCTGATCTCCGGTCACCGCCTGTCATCCTCTGATCTCCGATCACCGCCTGTCATGGTCTGATCTCCGGTCACCGCCTGTCATGGTCTGATCTCCGGTCACCGCCTGTCATTGTCTGATCTCCGGTCACCGCCTGTCATCCTCTGATCTCCGGTCACCGCCTGTCACCCTCTGATCTCCGGTCACCGCCTGTCATCCTCTGATCTCCGGTCACCGCCTGTCATCCTCTGATCTCCGATCACCGCCTGTCACCCTCTGATCTCCGGTCACCGCCTGTCACCGTCTGATCTCCGGTCACTGCCTGTCACCCTCTGATCTCCGATCACCGCCTGTCATTGTCTGATCTCCGGTGACCGCCTGTCATTGTCTGATCTCCGGTGACCGCCTGTCATTGTCTGATCTCCGATCACCGCCTGTCATCGTCTGATCTCCGGTCACCGCCTGTCACCGTCTGATCTCCGATCACCGCCTGTCATCCTCTGATCTCCGGTCACCGCCTGTCATCCTCTGATCTCCGGTCACCGCCTGTCATCCTCTGATCTCCGGTCACCGTCTGTCATCGTCTGATCTCCGGTCACCGCCTGTCAATGTCTGATCTCCGGTCACCGCCTGTCACCCTCTGATCTCCGATCACCGCCTGTCATCGTCTGATCTCCGGTCACCGCCTGTCACCCTCTGATCTCCGATCACCGCCTGTCACCCTCTGATCTCCGATCACCGCCTGTCATTGTATGATCTCCAGTCACCGCCTGTCATCGTCTGATCTCCGATCACCGCCTGTCACCCTCTGATCTCCGGTCACCGCCTGTCACCGTCTGATCTCCGGTCACTGCCTGTCACCCTCTGATCTCCGATCACCGCCTGTCATGGTCTGATCTCCGATCACCGCCTGTCATGGTCTGATCTCCGGTCACCGCCTGTCATGGTCTGATCTCCGGTCACCGCCTGTCTTCGTCTGATCTCCGGTCACCGCCTGTCATCCTCTGATCTCCGGTCACCGCCTGTCATCCTCTGATCTCCGGTCACCGCCTGTCATCCTCTGATCTCCGGTCACCGCCTGTCATCCTCTGATCTCCGGTCACCGCCTGTCATCCTCTGATCTCCGGTCACCGCCTGTCATCCTCTGATCTCCGGTCACCGCCTGTCATCCTCTGATCTCCGGTCACCGCCTGTCATCCTCTGATCTCCGGTCACCGCCTGTCTTCGTCTGATCTCCGGTCACCGCCTGTCTTCGTCTGATCTCCGGTCACCGCCTGTCTTCGTCTGATCTCCGGTCACCGCCTGTCTTCGTCTGATCTCCGGTCACCGCCTGTCTTCGTCTGATCTCCGGTCACCGCCTGTCTTCGTCTGATTCCGGTCACCGCCTGTCTTCGTCTGATCTCCGGTCACCGCCTGTCTTCGTCTGATCTCCGGTCACCGCCTGTCTTCGTCTGATCTCCGGTCACCGCCTGTCTTCGTCTGATCTCCGGTCACCGCCTGTCTTCGTCTGATCTCCGGTCACCGCCTGTCTTCGTCTGATCTCCGGTCACCGCCTGTCATCCTCTGATCTCCGGTCACCGCCTGTCATCCTCTGATCTCCGGTCACCGCCTGTCATCCTCTGATCTCCGGTCACCGCCTGTCATCCTCTGATCTCCGGTCACCGCCTGTCATCCTCTGATCTCCGGTCACCGCCTGTCATCCTCTGATCTCCGGTCACCGCCTGTCATCGTCTGATCTCCGGTCACCGCCTGTCTTCGTCTGATCTCCGGTCACCGCCTGTCTTCGTCTGATCTCCGGTCACCGCCTGTCTTCGTCTGATCTCCGGTCACCGCCTGTCTTCGTCTGATCTCCGGTCACCGCCTGTCATGGTCTGATCTCCGGTCACCGCCTGTCATGGTCTGATCTCCGGTCACCGCCTGTCTTCGTCTGATCTCCGGTCACCGCCTGTCATGGTCTGATCTCCGGTCACCGCCTGTCATGGTCTGATCTCCGGTCACCGCCTGTCATGGTCTGATCTCCGGTCACCGCCTGTCTTCGTCTGATCTCTGGTCACCGCCTGTCATCCTCTGATCTCTGGTCACCGCTTGTCATCCTCTGATCCCTATCTGAGGCTATATGATTGGCGGCATGGACTTTCCTGCTTAGTTTCCCTCCCGGCTGATGACTTTGGGGGTCCGGCTCACTCTCCTCTATATTATCTCTCCTCGGGACACCTTCTCCTCCGTTCCATCACTGCTCCGTGGCTTTAATCAGTTCGGGTCACGTAATGTGAGTTATTGTAATAAAGTGACAACTCACAACAATAATCACTTACTGGGAGTTAATGAGGAAAGTCAGTACACCCTCCCGGGGGTCACATGTTACGTCTGCCGTATTATTAGTCATTTACTGCAGTTTATTGGGAGCATTAACAATCTCTCTCAGCCTTTAATGATCCAGATGGGGTAATCATGGCCACGGGGATGTTCCTCTCCTCGTACTGTTCAGATAATGAGTTGGTAATTGCTCCCCAGAGGATTCGTGTTCTGGGGCGTCGTGCCCATCGCTGTGCCCATCGCTGTGCCC
Source organism: Allobates femoralis (assembly GCA_033576535.1). Taxonomy (NCBI): domain Eukaryota; kingdom Metazoa; phylum Chordata; class Amphibia; order Anura; family Aromobatidae; genus Allobates; species Allobates femoralis. Next base: position 750,938,093 of record JARQOC010000002.1, read on the forward strand.
CCTCCTCATATCATGGCGGCTTTACTAATGAGATCGTTAGATCATTGCCTCTCAGGCTTCATTGTCCATTGGACACTCATTAAGGCTTCAGCACTGGAAGTGGAGACATATGGCGGTATTATAAGTTATATGGTGCTTGTACAGTCTGTGAGGCCATAATACTCCACAGAGATCCTGTATAACCTAATATCTGAGCACTATTTGTCACTACATGGCGGTATTACTAGTTATATTGTGCTTGTACTGTCTGCAGGGTGATAATACTCCGTAGTGGTCCTTTATAATCCGGTATCTGACCTGTCACTGTATAGCGGTGTTATTAGTTATATGGTGCTTGCATAGTCTGGGGAGTGATAATCTGCAGAGATCCTATAACCTGATATCTAAACACTATATGTCACTGTATGGCAGTATTATTAGTTATAGCTGTTTGATGCCACTGAGCCAAAGAGCTGACACTCAGCAGCGGTGTGCTGTCAGTCATAATCTTGTGTATAGTGATTGTCGTAGGATGGTCTGCGGCTCCTCTGATGTCACGCGGCTCCTCTGATGTCACAGGATGGTCTGCGGCTCCTCTGATGTCACAGGATGGTCTGCGGCTCCTCTGATGTCACAGGATGGTCTGCGGCCCCTCTGATGTCACAGGATGGTCTGCGGCTCCTCTGATGTCACAGGATGGTCTGCGGCTCCTCTGATGTCACAGGATGGTCTGCAGCTCCTCTGATGTCACAGGATGGTCTGCGGCTCCTCTGATGTCACAGGATGGTCTGCGGCTCCTCTGATGTCATAGTATGGTCTGCAGCTCCTCTGATGTCACAGGATGGTCTGCGGCTCCTCTGATGTCACAGGATGGTCTGCGGCTCCTCTGATGTCACAGGATGGTCTGCGGCTCCTCTGATGTCACAGGATGGTCTGCGGCTCCTCTGATGTCACAGGATGATCTGCGGCTCCTCTGATGTCATAGTATGGTCTGCAGCTCCTCTGATGTCACAGGATGGTCTGCGGCTCCTCTGATGTCACAGGATGGTCTGCGGCTCCTCTGATGTCATAGTATGGTCTGCAGCTCCTCTGATGTCACAGGATGGTCTGCGGCTCCTCTGATGTCACAGGATGGTCTGCAGCTCCTCTGATGTCATAGTATGGTCTGCGGCTCCTCTGATGTCACAGGATGGTCTGCGGCTCCTCTGATGTCACAGGATGGTCTGCGGCTCCTCTGATGTCACAGGATGGTCTGCGGCTCCTCTGATGTCACAGGATGGTCTGCGGCTCCTCTGATGTCATAGTATGGTCTGCGGCTCCTCTGATGTCACAGGATGGTCTGCGGCTCCTCTGATGTCACAGGATGGTCTGCGGCTCCTCTGATGTCACAGGATGGTCTGCGGCTCCTCTGATGTCACAGGATGGTCTGCGGCTCCTCTGATGTCACAGGATGGTCTGCGGCTCCTCTGATGTCACAGGATGGTCTGCGGCTCCTCTGATGTCACAGGATGGTCTGCGGCTCCTCTGATGTCACAGGGTGGTCTGCCGCTCCTCTGATGTCACAGGATGGTCTGCGGCTCCTCTGATGTCACAGGATGATCTGCGGCTCCTCTGATGTCATAGTATGGTCTGCAGCTCCTCTGATGTCACAGGATGGTCTGCGGCTGCTCTGATGTCACAGGATGGTCTGCGGCTCCTCTGATGTCACAGGATGGTCTGCGGCTCCTCTGATGTCACAGGATGGTCTGCGGCTCCTCTGATGTCACAGGATGGTCTGCGGCTCCTCTGATGTCACAGGATAGTCTGCGGCTCCTCTGATGTCACAGGGTGGTCTGCTGCTCCTCTGATGTCACAGGATGGTCTGCGGCTCCTTTGATGTCACAGGATGGTCTGCGGCTCCTCTGATGTCACAGGATGGTCTGCGGCTCCTCTGATGTTACAGGATGGTCTGCGGCTCCTCTGATGTCACAGGATGGTCTGCGGCTCCTCTGATGTCACAGGATGGTCTGCGGCTCCTCTGATGTCACAGGATGGTCTGCGGCTCCTCTGATGTCACAGGATGGTCTGCGGCTCCTCTGATGTCACAGGATGATCTGCGGCTCCTCTGATGTCACAGGATGGTCTGCGGCTCCTCTGATGTCACAGGATGGTCTGCGGCTCCTCTGATGTCACAGGATGGTCTGTGGATCCTCTGATGTCACAGGATGGTCTGCGGCTCCTCTGATGTCACAGTCTGCCACCAGTCCCATGATGACCTAATGCGCCTCACACGGCTGATGGATCGTTACAATGTGTCCTTTGTGATAGACATATATATAGATTCCTATAATAATAATCTACATTGTAATGATAATGTAATCCCCTCCCTGCAGGACAGTAATATAATCTGTTATACCGTACACCGGGCTCTCCGGCTCCTGACATTACCATTCACCGCACGGTTCCCATCGCAGTCACAGAGGATGGAGGCAGCGTCCTCCTCCACACAGAACGTGACGGTGAAATGATGGAAATATCAATATTTATTCACAGAAAAAAGCCGGAGAAAATCATTTACACCAAATCCCGGAGGCGAAACCGGTGCGAAACCATCAATTACTGAGCAAACGGCGGAGAAGTGAGAGAACGGCGCCATCTGTATGAGAACTGGTCATGGATGGAGACATCGCCCTCATCCAGGCCCCGGATGTGACCTCCACCCTCACACTCGAGGAGATGGTCATGGATAGAGACATCGCCCTCATCCAGGCCCCGGATGTGACCTCCACCCTCACACTCCAGGAGATGGTCATGGATGGAGACATCGCCCTCATCCAGGCCCCGGATGTGACCCCCACCCTCACACTCCAGGAGATGGTCATGGATGGAGACATCGCCCTCCTCCAGGCACCCGGATGTGACCTCCACCCTTGCACTCCAGGAGATGGTCATGGATGGAGACATCGCCCTCATCCAGGCCCCGGATGTGACCCCACCCTCACACTCCAGGAGATGGTCATGGATGGAGACATCGCCCCCCTCCAGGCACCCGGATGTGACCCCCACCCTTGACACTCCAGGAGATGGTCATGGATGGAGACAGTCGCCCTCTCCAGGCCCCGGATGTGACCTCCACCCTCCACTCCAGGAGATGGTCATGGATGGAGACATCGCCCTCTCCAGGCCCTGGATGTGACCTCTATCCACACTCCAGGAGATGGTCATGGATGGAGACATCGCCCTCCTCCAGGCACCCGGATGTGACCTCCTACCCTGCACTCCAGGAGATGGTCATGGATGGAGACATCGCCCTCATCCAGGCCCCGGATGTGACCTCCACCCTCACACCCCAGGAGATGGTCATGGATGGAGACATCGCCCTCATCCAGGCCCCGGATGTGACCTCCACCCTCTAGCACTCCAGAGATGGTCATGGATGGAGACATCGCCCTCATCCAGGCCCTGGATGTGACCTCCATCCCTCACACTCCAGGAGATGGTCATGGATGGAGACATCGCCCTCATCCAGGCCCCGGATGTGACCTCCACCCTCACACTCCAGGAGATGGTCATGGATGGAGACATCGCCCTCATCCAGGCCCCGGATGTGACCTCCACCCTTCACTCCAGGAGATGGTCATGGATGGAGACATCGCCCTCATCCAGGCCCCGGATGTGACCTCCCACCCTCACACTCCAGGAGATGGTCATGGATGGAGACATCGCCCTCCTCCAGGCACCCGGATGTGACCTCCACCCTTGACACTCCAGGAGATGGTCATGGATGGAGACATCGCCCTCATCCAGCCCCGGATGTGACCTCCACCCTTGCACTCCAGGAGATGGTCATGGATGGAGACATCGCCCTCATCCAGGCCCCGGATGTGACCTCCACCCTCACACTCCAGGAGATGGTCATGGATGGAGACATCGCCCTCATCCAGGCCCCGGATGTGACCTCCACCTCACACTCCAGGAGATGGTCATGAAATGGAGACATCGCCCTCATCCAGGCCCCGGATGTGACCTCACCCTCACACTCCAGGAGATGGTCATGGATGGAGACATCGCCCTCATCCAGGCCCCGGATGTGACCTCTATCCTCACACTCCAGGAGATGGTCATGGATGGAGACATCGCCCTCATCCAGGCCCCGATGTGACCTCACCCTCACACTCCAGGAGATGGTCATGGATGGAGACATCGCCCTCATCCAGGCCCCGGATGTGACCTCCACCCTCACACTCCAGGAGATGGTCATGGATGGAGACATCGCCCTCATCCAGGCCCGGATGTGACCTCCACCCTCACACTCCAGGAGATGGTCATGGATGGAGACATCGCCCTCATCCAGGCCCCGGATGTGACCTCCACCCTCACACTCCAGGAGATGGTCATGGATGGAGACATCGCCCTCATCCAGGCCCCGGATGTGACCTCCACCCTCACATCCAGGAGATGGTCATGGATGGAGACATCGCCCTCATCCAGGCCCCGGATGTGACCTCCACCCTCACACTCCAGGAGATGGTCATGGATGGAGACATCGCCCTCATCCAGGCCCCGGATGTGACCTCCACCCTCACACTCCAGGAGATGGTCATGGATGGAGACATCGCCCTCATCCAGGCCCCGGATGTGACCTCCACCCTTCGACTCCAGGAGATGGTCATGGATGGAGACATCGCCCTCATCCAGGCCCCGGATGTGACCTCCACCCTCACACTCCAGGAGATGGTCATGGATGGAGACATCGCCCTCATCCAGGCCCCGGATGTGACCTCTATCCTCACACTCCAGGAGATGGTCATAAATGGAGACATCGCCCTCATCCAGGCCCCGGATGTGACCTCCACCCTCGCACTCCAGGAGATGGTCATGGATGGAGACATCGCCCTCATCCAGGCCCCGGATGTGACCTCTATCCTCACACTCCAGGAGATGGTCATGGATGGAGACATCGCCCTCATCCAGGCCCCGGATGTGACCTCTATCCTCACACTCCAGGAGATGGTCATGGATGGAGACATCGCCCTCATCCAGGCCCCGGATGTGACCCCACCCTCACACTCCAGGAGATGGTCTGGATGGAGACATCGCCCTCATCCAGGCCCCGGATGTGACCTCCACCCTCACACTCCTGGAGATGGTCATGGATGGAGACATCGCCCTCATCCAGGCCCCGGATGTGACCTCCACCCTCACACTCCAGGAGATGGTCATGGATGGAGACATCGCCCTCATCCAGGCCCCGGATGTGACCTCCACCCTCACACTCCAGGAGATGGTCATGGATGGAGACATCGCCTCATCCAGGCCCCGGATGTGACCTCCACCCTCACACTCCAGGAGATGGTCATGGATGGAGACATCGCCCTCATCCAGGCCCCGGATGTGACCTCCACCCTCACACTCCAGGAGATGGTCATGGATGGAGACATCGCCCTCATCCAGGCCCCGGATGTGACCTCCACCCTCACACTCCAGGAGATGGTCATGGATGGAGACATCGCCCTCATCCAGGCCCCGGATGTGACCTCCACCCTCACACTCCAGGAGATGGTCATGGATGGAGACATCGCCCTCATCCAGGCCCCGGATGTGACCTCCACCCTCACACTCATGGAGATGGTCATGGATGGAGACATCCCCTCATCCAGGCCCCGGATGTGACCTCCACCCTCACACTCCAGGAGATGGTCATGGATGGAGACATCGCCCTCATCCAGGCCCGGATGTGACCTCCACCCTCACACTCCTGGAATGGTCATGGATGGAGACATCACCCTCATCCAGGCCCCGGATGTGACCTCCACCCTCACACTCCAGGAGATGGTCATGGATGAGACATCGCCCTCATCCAGGCCCCGGATGTGACCTCCACCCTCACACTCCGGAGATGGTCATGGATGGAGAACATCAGCCCTCATCCAGGCCCCGGATGTGACCTCCACCCTCACACTCCAGGAGATGGTCATGGATGGAGACATCGCCCTCATCCAGGCCCCGGATGTGACCTCCACCCTCACACTCCATGGAGATGGTCATGGATGGAGACATCGCCCTCATCCAGGCCCCGGATGTGACCTCCACCCTCACACTCCAGGAGATGGTCATGGATGGAGACATCGCCCTCATCCAGGCCCCGGATGTGACCTCCACCCTCACACTCCTAGGAGATGGTCATGGATGGAGACATCGCCCTCATCCAGGCCCCGGATGTGACCTCCACCCTCACACTCCAGGAGATGGTCATGGATGGAGACATCGCCCTCATCCAGGCCCCAGATGTGACCTCCACCTCACACTCCAGGAGATGGTCATGGATGGAGACATCGCCCTCATCCAGGCCCCGGATGTGACCTCCACCCTCACACTCCTAGGAGATGGTCATGGATGGAGACATCGCCCTCATCCAGGCCCCAGATGTGACCTCCACCCTCACACTCCAGGAGATGGTCATGGATGGAGACATCGCCCTCATCCAGGCCCCGGATGTGACCTCCACCCTCACACTCCTGGAGATGGTCATGGATGGAGACATCGCCCTCATCCAGGCCCCGAGATGTGACCTCCACCCTCCACACTCCATGGAGATGGTCATGGATGGAGACATCGCCCTCATCCAGGCCCCGGATGTGACCTCCACCCTCACACTCCTAGGAGATGGTCATGGATGGAGACATCACCCTCATCCAGGCCCCGGATGTGACCTCCACCCTCACACCCTGGAGATGGTCATGGATAGAGACATCCCCTCATCCAGGCCCTGGATGTGACCTCCACCCTCGCACTCCTGGTGATGGTCATGGATGGAGACATGGAGACATCGCCCTCATCCAGGCCCCGGATGTGACCTCCACCCTCGCACCCTGGAGATGGTCATGGATGGAGACATCGCCCTCATCCAGGCCCCGGATGTGACCTGCACTCTCGCACTCCTGGAGATGGTCATGGATGGAGACATCGCCCTCATCCAGGCCCCAGATGTGACCTCCACCCTTGCACCCCTGGAGATGGTCATGGATAGAGACATCACCCTCATCCAGGCCCCAGATGTGACCTCCACCCTCACACTCCAGGAGATGGTCACGAATGGAGACATCGCCCTCATCCAGGCCCCAGATGTGACCTCCACCCTCACACTCCAGGAGATGGTCATGGATGGAGACATCGCCCTCATCCAGGCCCCGGATGAGACCTCCACCCTCACACCCCTGGAGATGGTCACGAATGGAGACATCGCCCTCATCCAGGCCCCAGATGTGACCTCCACCCTCACACTCCAGGAGATGGTCATGGATGGAGACATCACCCTCATCCAGGCTCCTAGATGTGACCTCCACCCTTGCACCCCTGGAGATGGTCACGATGGAGACATCGCCCTCATCCAGGCCCCAGATGTGACCTCCACCCTCACACTCCAGGAGATGGTCATGGATGGAGACATCGCCCTCATCCAGGCCCCGGATGTGACCTCCACCCTCACACTCCAGGAGATGGTCATGGATGGAGACATCGCCCTCATCCAGGCCCCGGATGTGACCTCCACCCTCACACTCTAGGAGATGGTCATGGATGGAGACATCGCCCTCATCCAGGCCCCGGATGTGACCTCCACCCTCACACTCCAGGAGATGGTCATGGACGGAGACATCGCCCTCATCCAGGCCCCAGATGTGACCTCCACCCTCACACCCCTGGAGATGGTCATGGATGGAGACATTGCCCTCATCCAGGCCCCGGATGTGACCTCCACTCTCACACTCCAGGAGATGGTCATGGATAGAGACATCACCCTCATCCAGGCCCCAGATGTGACCTCCACCCTTGCACCCTGGAGATGGTCATGGATGGAGACATCACCCTCATCCAGGCCCCGGATGTGACCTCCACCCTCACACTCCAGGAGATGGTCATGGATGGAGACATTGCCCTCATCCAGGCACCCGGATGTGACCTCCACCCTCACACTCCAGGAGATGGTCATGGATGGAGACATCGCCCTCATCCAGGCCCCGGATGTGACCTCCACCCTCGCACCCTGGAGATGGTCATGGATGGAGACATCGCCTCCTCCAGGCCCAGATGTGACCTCCACCCTCACACTCCTGGACATGGTCATGGATGGAGACATCGCCCTCATCCAGGCCCCGGATGAGACCTCCACCCTCACACTCCTGGAGATGGTCATGGATGGAGACATCGCCCTCATCCAGGCCCCGGATGTGACCTGCACCTCTGCACCTCCTGGAGATGGTCATGGATGGAGACATCGCCCTCATCCAGGCCCCAGATGTGACCTCCACCCTTGCACCCCTGGAGATGGTCATGGATAGAGACATCACCCTCATCCAGGCCCCAGATGTGACCTCCACCCTCACACTCCAGGAGATGGTCACGAATGGAGACATCGCCCTCATCCAGGCCCCAGATGTGACCTCCACCCTCACACTCCAGGAGATGGTCATGGATGGAGACATCGCCCTCATCCAGGCCCCGGATGAGACCTCCACCCTCACACTCCTGGAGATGGTCATGGATGGAGACATCGCCCTCATCCAGGCCCTAGATGTGACCTCCACCCTCACACTCCATGAGATGGTCATGGATGGAGACATCGCCCTCATCCAGGCCCCGGGATGTGACCTCCACCCTCACACTCCAGGAGATGGTCATGGATGGAGACATCGCCCTCATCCAGGCCCCGGATATGACCTCCACCCTCGCACCCTGGAGATGGTCATGGATAGAGACATCACCCTCATCCAGGCCCTAGATGTGACCTCCACTCTCGCACTCCTGGTGATGGTCATGGATGGAGACATCACCCTCATCCAGGCCCCGGATGTGACCCCCCCTTCACACTCCTGGAGATGGTCATGGATGGAGACATCGCCCTCATCCAGGCCCCAGATGTGACCTCCACTCTCGCACTCCTGGAGATGGTCATGGATGGAGACATCGCCCTCATCCAGGCCCCGGATGTGACCTCCACCCTTGCACCCCTGGAGATGGTCACGAATGGAGACATCGCCCTCATCCAGGCCCCAGATGTGACCTCCACCCTCACACTCCAGGAGATGGTCATGGATGGAGACATCACCCTCATCCAGGCTCCTAGATGTGACCTCCACCCTTGCACCCCTGGAGATGGTCATGGATGGAGACATCGCCCTCATCCAGGCCCCGGATGTGACCTCCACCCTCACACTCCAGGAGATGGTCATGGATGGAGACATCGCCCTCATCCAGGCCCCGGATGTGACCTCCACCCTCACACTCTAGGAGATGGTCATGGATGGAGACATCGCCCTCATCCAGGCCCCGGATGTGACCTCCACCCTCACACTCCAGGAGATGGTCATGGACGGAGACATCGCCCTCATCCAGGCCCCAGATGTGACCTCCACCCTCACACCCTGGAGATGGTCATGGATGGAGACATTGCCCTCATCCAGGCCCCGGATGTGACCTCCACTCTCACACTCCAGGAGATGGTCATGGATAGAGACATCACCCTCATCCAGGCCCCCAGATGTGACCTCCACCCTTGCACCCCTGGAGATGGTCATGGATGGAGACATCGCCCTCATCCAGGCCCCGGATGTGACCTCCACCCTCACACTCCAGGAGATGGTCATGGATGGAGACATTGCCCTCATCCAGGCACCCGGATGTGACCTCCACCCTCACACTCCAGGAGATGGTCATGGATGGAGACATCGCCCTCATCCAGGCCCCGGATGTGACCTCCACCCTCGCACCCTGGAGATGGTCATGGATGGAGACATCGCCCTCCTCCAGGCCCCAGATGTGACCTCCACCCTCACACTCCTGGACATGGTCATGGATGGAGACATCGCCCTCATCCAGGCCCCGGATGAGACCTCCACCCTCACACTCCTGGAGATGGTCATGGATGGAGACATCGCCCTCATCCAGGCCCTAGATGTGACCTCCACCCTCACACTCCATGAGATGGTCATGGATAGAGACATCACCCTCATCCAGGCCCTAGATGTGACCTCCACTCTCGCACTCCTGGTGATGGTCATGGATGGAGACATCACCCTCATCCAGGCCCCGGATGTGACCCCCACCCTCACACTCCTGGAGATGGTCATGGATGGAGACATCGCCCTCATCCAGGCCCCAGATGTGACCTCCACTCTCGCACTCCTGGAGATGATCATGGATGGAGACATCGCCCTCATCCAGGCCCCGGATGTGACCTCCACCCTTGCACCCCTGGAGATGGTCACGAATGGAGACATCGCCCTCATCCAGGCCCCAGATGTGACCTCCACTCTCACACTCCAGGAGATGGTCATGGATGGAGACATCACCCTCATCCAGGCTCCTAGATGTGACCTCCACCCTTGCACCCCTGGAGATGGTCATGGATGGAGACATCGCCCTCATCCAGGCCCCGGATGTGACCTCCACCCTCACACTCCAGGAGATGGTCATGGATGGAGACATCGCCCTCATCCAGGCCCCGGATGTGACCTCCACCCTCACACTCTAGGAGATGGTCATGGATGGAGACATCGCCCTCATCCAGGCCCCGGATGTGACCTCCACCCTCACACTCCAGGAGATGGTCATGGATGGAGACATCACCCTCATCCAGGCCCCCAGATGTGACCTCCACCCTTGCACCCCAGGAGATGGTCATGGATGGAGACATCGCCCTCCTCCAGGCCTCAGATGTGACCTCCACCCTCACACTCCAGGAGATGGTCAGGGATGGAGACATCGTCCTCATCCAGGCCCCGGATGTGACCTCCACCCTCACACTCCAGGAGATGGTCATGGATGGAGACATCGCCGTCATCCAGGCCCCGGATGTGACCTCCACCCTCACACTCCAGGAGATGGTCAGGGATGGAGACATCGCCCTCATCCAGGCCCCGGATGTGACCTCCACCCTCACACTCCAGGAGATGGTCAGGGATGGAGACATCGCCCTCATCCAGGCCTCAGATGTGACCTCCACCCTCACACTCCAGGAGATGGTCATGGATGGAGACATCGCCGTCATCCAGGCCCCGGATGTGACCTCCACCCTCACACTCCAGGAGATGGTCATGGATGGAGACATCGCCCTCATCCAGGCCCCGGATGTGACCTCCACCCTCACACTCCAGGAGATGGTCATGGATGGAGACACGCCCTCATCCAGGCCCCGGATGTGACCTCCACCCTCACACTCCAGGAGATGGTCATTGATGGAGACATCGCCCTCATCCAGGCCCCGGATGTGACCTCCACCCTCACACTCCAGGAGATGGTCATGGATGGAGACACGCCCTCATCCAGGCCCCAGATGTGACCTCCACCCTCACACCCCAGGAGATGGTCAAGGATGGAGACATTGCCCTCATCCAGGCCCCGGATGTGACCTCCACCCTCACACTCCAGGAGATGGTCATGGATGCAGACATCGCCCTCATCCAGGCCTCAGATGTGACCTCCACCCTCACACTCCAGGAGATGGTCAGGGATGGAGACATCGTCCTCCTCCCGGCTTCTGCAATCTTCATTATAAACTACGTTTGTGTTCTTGGATGTTTCTTGGATGCGGCCGAGTGACTGAACTGCAGTAAATGAAGTTTCTCCGGATGAGCAGATCTCTGCAGTAATGAGGATCTCCCGCTGTCGCTTCACTCTCTGCTTCTTCTATATCCTCTGAGCAATCCCCGGTCGCAGGGGACAGACACCGAGGGGTGGACCGGCAGGAGCTAAATCCACCTGATCCTGTCACTTCATTACCCCTGAGATAATCTGAAGACGACAGCACAGCAAATTGCTTTCTATTCACACAGATCGTGCGCAGCCCCAGAAAACCTGGCGGATCATTACTGACCGTGTAATCCACCAGTGCATGGCGAAACCCCCAAATCTCACCTGATCCAGCAAAGTCGTGGACAGACGGACGCCAGGATCTACGGCCACCTCCTGAAGAAATCCTACAACTACATTACTGTTTCATCTATAACCCACCTCATCACTCTATCACTAACCTCCGGCACCTTTCCTTCTGCTTTCAAACATGCAACAATTACACCTGTCTTATAGAAGCCGTCCCTGGACCCGACCTCCACATCCAGCTACCGGCCCATATCCCTGCTCCCGGTCACCTCCAAACCTCTTGAAAAGCCACAATGTACTTGTGGCGCCCCTGCATCCAGGAGGCCACAAAGGGAACTGCAGCCAGGCAGGTAGGATGACTGTTGCACATCAACACCCTCACTGCCCACACAACCCACGTACAGTAGAGGGCAGCATCCAGCCCTAAGATTGGATACTCTAGGCAGGTGGAGGGGTGGTGGATTTAGAGGAGTGGGTTGGGCACACACGAAGTCAGGTGACAGACAGTAGAAATAGTGAAGGGGGAGGATGAAGGAGTCAGTAGGCCCAGGGTGCCGAGCTGTAAAGACACAGACCAGCAGCAGGCTGAGGAACACGGCACAGGCCAAGAGACAGCAGCAGGTCGAGTTAAGCTGAGCCGAAGAAGGAATCACATGTCCTGGAAGAGTGGGGTGTAGGAGCGCAGAATCTGTACCGAGCCAGTGCGAGCCGGAGGAGAGAGAAAGCACGTCCGAAGCCAGATCCCTAGGAGTGTGAGAGGACAGAGAGGGACGGCGAGACCCGGGCCCTAGACTTACAGCTGAGACGACCGACTGCAGGCGGAGCAACCCTCCTATGACACTGGAAGACACAGTAGAGAGAGCCTGGTAGAGCCTCACACGGGAGGACTGCTGGAGGCTGGGCTCAGTAGAGTGTCGGCTTTAGAGGGGACCGTAGTTTACCCAGAATCCCCAGACAACACAACGTTGGACCACAGCTTCACGTTAGGGTCCCTACCCCAAAGGACAGGCAGCTCAGTGACAACCAGGAGGACCCACAGGGGCCCGAGTCACCGCCATACTGTCCGGAGTCACACACACCAAGTGAACCCAGAGAACGTTAACAGCCCGGAAAGGACACAGAGACAGAGTGAGGGGTCACAGAGAGAGAGGGACCTGGCTGCAGGGAGTAAAGGGAACCCGGAGGGGAGAGTGAGCCCGTGTAACTGAGAACTGTAAGAACTGTAAGAACTGTACTGAACTGTAACTGGAACTTGAGAAGTAAACATGGAGAACCCTGAATACGTCTCTCTTGCCTATTTCTGCCTGTGAACTATTCCCTCCATACAGGATTATAACAACCCTCCACCTGCAGAGCCACAGCCTGTCAGCTCCAGCACCGAGGAAGGATCCCTGCAGCATCTGGACAGTAAGTGTACTGCACTTAGCACCAAGCCTGCACACTACACATAGACTATAATCATCACTGCCCCGGGGAACACAGTTCTGCCCACGGGAACTATTCCATCTAAGCTGCCATTACATCATCCCCGGAGGTTCTGCAGCAGCGGCGGCCCCATCACTGGCCACACACAGTGGGTGGCGTCACGACTGACAATCCCCTGTAAATATCCCCTTTTATTTGCCAGCCCGGGACACGGTCCGGACCAGGACCACCCGTGACTTCCCCAGTAGCAGACCCGGTCCGGTACCAAGTACCCCGTCCCAGTGGGCTCGACATACTCTCTCTATGACAAGCTTCAATCTGGCTTCTGCCCTCACCACTCCACCGAAACTGCCCTGACCAAAGTTACAACTGCTCCTTACCTTCTAATTTCACTTCCACAATGTATATACATACACTGTCTACATACACTATATACATACACTATATACATACATTGCAGAAGTGAAATTAAGTTAAAGCAAGTGTTAAAAATAAGAAACATATATGCTCACCTCTCCAGCGAGCCCCCCGATGTCAGCATCTATCTTCCACGGTTTGAGGACCTAGCTGAATGGAGATAACCGATCAGCTGATCGGTCACATGATCGGTAACTGCAGTAACTGCAGTCAGCTGATCGGGTAGCCCCGCCTCCCCAGGTCCTTCAGTCCTCCAGAGCTAGATGTGTGGAGCCCACTGGGAAGGGGTACTCAGTACCGGATCGGGGTTGCACTGGGGATGATCACGGCAGTCTTGGTCCGGACCGTGTGCTGAGCCCACAAGTAATGGGAGGTATTTACAGGAGAGTTTGTCGTGACGCCACCCACGGGTTGTGGTGTGGCGCCCCGCCAAGCAGGCGTCACAGAGGGGGACTGCACCCGTAAAAGTGGTGCAGATACTCGAGCTACAAGCGGAGTCTAGGATGGTGGGTGGGACCCATTCACCAGCACCCCACGCTAGGTCACACGGTGGGAGGTTACCTGGGAGGGAATAAAGACACCTCCAGGGGGAAGAGTAGTGAAGAACAGAGGAGTGGAAGAGTTGGAGAGTGAGGGAGGCTTTGTCTTTGCCTCCAAGTGAGGGAAGCTAAGAGTCTCTCGGCTGAGGGACAAGAGGGGGAAGGAAGTTTCCCAGGTGCAGAAAGTCACCGGGTACCGGAGCCCGCACCTGTGGGATCCTCCAAGGACCACAGAGAATCCGGAGACCTGAGGAGTATATACTGCTCCCAGGCTGTTAAGCGACCAGAAGAGGATACCAGGCACCGCTTGATGGTTCGGCGGTCAGCCAGCAGAGGGTAACCCAACAGGAGCAAAAGAGAGAGGAAACAAGAGGTCCGGTTAGCTATATGGAACCCGACTTCATCACCACTGGGAAACAGGAAAGGAACATACAGGAAGAGAGAATGAAGGCAAACACCAAGGGCTCCATCATACCACCTTACAGCCACCCATCAGCTACCTGTTATAACATCTGAATGCTGAACTGAGAACTGTAACCAATGCTGCTAAAGTTTCCAGTAAAGTACCCGGGTGAAGTGAATTCAACTCTGCTGCATCTTCTTTTCCATGAACTTGTTCTTTCACAGGATTGCTGCCCCGGAGGTCCCAGTCCTGCCTGCGGAGGACTACACCATCCTACCCGCGATACTATCTACCTCCGGCGGACTGTGGCGGCGCTGGTGCAATTCACCAGAAACTGCAGGTGGCGTCACGACAACACAAACTGTATATAATCCCTTGTAAATGCCCCTTTTTAAAAGAATAGTCCCCCAGGACACGGGATCAGGCGCGGTCACCATTCCTGGTGACACAGTTAACCCTTGCCGCCTGATACCTGAGTACCCCGGAGCCTGAGGCTCAACAGTGGTCAGGGTGACCACCGCTGCGGTAGAACTTCCGGGGATGATGTTTGGCAGCCGGTGATGTAACGGCTCTCCGCAGGCAGAGCCTGGTTCCTCGGGGCAGTGGTGATGATAGTCTATGGATGATGCAGAGTTGGGGTAGTGGTGGAGATGATGGCAGTTTGTGAGGGATCGCAGAATTGGAGAACAAGGATCACACAGACTCACGGTTTTGTAGTTTTTCACGTCTTTACTGCAGATGATGTTCAGCAGAGTATTGTCCACAGAGTCTGTATCGGGGCCGGGTTGCTCCCACCCTGTCCGGGTCCTCGGCTTCCCTCTCCTGCGCTGTGTGTGTGGCCCTGCTACCGCTTTAGCTAGGCTGCCGGCCCGGTCTCTCCCCCTTGCTAGGCAACTTGAGTCCTAACCGTGTGCTTCTGACCCCGCCGTGTTGCTTTGCTGTGGTACAGTGCAGATCTATAACCTCCACTAGTCCGGTGTTTACTGTGCCGCTGTTGTCAGTCACAGTTTCGGATCCGGTATCCGGTCTTTGCGTTCCTCCAGGGCGAGTTATAGGGTAACTCAGTCTCCCAGATGTGTTCCTCTGTTTCTATTGACTCCTCTCCTCGAACCCTGGCTAGGCCTGGAATTGAGTATCGGACCATGGGGAAGCCTAAGGCAACTCCTTTACACCACCGTCCTTCTTCCTCAGTGCTGCACCGCACTGAACTAACTGCTCACTTCCTCTCCACACCAGAATATATAGGGAAGTTGCTTTTAGCTCTCCCTTCTGGCCTGGAGGCGCAAGTGCAGTGTTGTGTGTTGTGTGGGGAACTAACCCTGGTTGATGTTACTGTGGCACATTAACCCCTGGGGTGCCACAGATGGAGAGCATCAGGGGGCTCGCTGGAGAGGTGAGCATATATATATTTCTTACTTTTAACACTTGCTTTTACTTAAGTTCCCTCCCATAATGTATACATTGCGGGAGTGAAAGTGCCTGGCTTGCCTGCACTTTGCAGGCTCGGACTTTCTGTGTCCGGATCCGTGAAAATCATGGACCCGGACACAGAATTGGCATCCGGAGGCCACATCCAATCCGGTCCTTTTCCTGTCCGTGGGGTCCTGCAAAAAGTAGTATCCCCACAGTCAGGAAAAAATCGCAATGTGGAACCAGCCTAACTCTGACTTACAAAGCCGTCCACAATCTGTCCCCCCATATATCTCTGAACTAATCTCCCGATATCATCCAACTCGTAATCTTCGATCCTCCCCAGACCTCCTCCTCTCCTCCACACTTGTACGTTCCTCATCTAACCGCCTGCAAGACTTCACCCGAGCATCCCCCATCCTCTGGAACTCTGCACCCCAAAACGTCCGACTGTCCCCCACATTGAGAACCTTCAAGTGGAACCTGAAAACCCATCTCTTCAGAACCGCCTACAGCCTGCAATGACCACGGTGCTACCTCACCACCACTGGACCCGACGCTCCACCACCACTGGACCCGGTGCCCCACTATCCATGGACCAGGGGCTCCACCACCACCAGAGCAGAGCTGACCTATTGTTCCCCTTCCCATTGCCCTGTAGAATGTAAGCCCACAAGGGCAGGGTCCTCTCTCCTCGGTATCGCTCTGTCACGGTTAGTTTGTTCATTGTATTTATAACTTGTCTGTATGTATCTTTCTCATGTACAGACCATGGAATCACTGGTGCTCTATAAATAATAATAATAATATTAATAATATTTATTTCCTGAAATACATATGTGCTGCTGGTTACCTGCATATTTTATGGTTTAGTAAGCGTCTGTCCTGGAGAAGTCGGGTTATCTGCATTAATTTGGTTCTTATGTCTAGAAGATCTGAATGAAGGTGATGGCTGCCACCTCCATTGATATATTGGGAACATCTGTGAAGGCTTCGTTCTCCTTCCATGTTCTTGTCCTACGATAAGAGCAGTTTATGATGGAACAGAGAATCTTCTAGGACACCAAGAAGAGACAAAAATAACCCGAGAACAACAAGTCTGGGAAGTATTAGATGAAGAATGGTGTAATGATTTGTAAGGACTATTGTCACCGGGTGGCATAACGGATAGGGAATCAGGAGCCAAGATGGTATGGTGCGCGAGGGCATTCAGAGGAGCTAGTCTGGCCCTGGACTCATGGTCATTGACTAGCCCTGTTCCTGAAGGTAGCTCTGAAGGTGAGGATGTCCAGGCCGCCACCGTAGCCCTTCGCTCCTGATCAGCCCTAGGCTAAGAGCCCCTACCTCCACCCACTGACCGGGAAATCCCAGCAGCTTCAATGGAAGTCAATGGCAGCAAATACACAGCTCAGCACAGCATGACTTCACAGCACTGGTCTCAGAAGAATAATAAACTCTTTCTGTGACACCTAGTGGAGGGGAGTGAAGCTATTTCAAGGCTGGGGGAGTGGAGATCTGAATACTAAGACACACTACTCCACCTGCAGAGCTGCACACAGCAGACTGAGGGATAGAAAACCTCAGATTTAATCACAGCAGCAGCTTTCATGGGCTGCAAAGCAGTCAGCACGTGACAATTACTCAGCAATCTGTTAGCAGTGGGAGCAAAGACACACTGAGACCAAGTTTAAAAGTAAACAAGTCTGTATTCAACACACATGGCAGATAACAAATATGATGTACAGATCCAACGGGTCCCAAACTGAGATGGAGACAGGAATAAACAATGGATCGTCCTAAGAGTCAGTGTAAGAGGCGACACCTTCCGCTATGTCTTCCACCCAATTTCTATTAGTTACAGGCTCAGCATTAGCCGGAAGCAACGTGCCACTCTCAGGGTACCGTCACACACAGAGACATTGCTTGCAACTCACTGGTTGCAGTGAAATCATGGACACATTGTTACATTTGTACACAGCCACAAGATAGAACAATGTGTCCATGATTTCACTGCAACTATGGATCACGCTCTACATGCTTATACCGTTGGATCATGGAACCCTCTACACGTCCCCTCCACCCCCCATGGTGTCAGTAGGGCTCAGGTCACACTGGAAAGATAAATCACCCTCAGTCACGTCTCACTGTTCTGATGCTGAGAAAATCGTCCTCTCCAAGCCAAGGATCAGGGAACAACTAATAACCTGTAAGACGTATCTGTGTGTGAGATGACCCATGTAAGTGATATCAGACCTCCGGTATAAGCCTCCGCGAGGCCTCGGCTGGTAATAACCTCTGTGATTCCATCATGTCTCTTCCTTGAAGGATGGTGAAGGATCTGTCAGCCGCCCGCTCTGTCTTAGGTTCCCGGTCTTCCACAATCTTCAGTCCTTGGAGAATAATTGGTTTTCTGAAGAGGAGACGAGGGTCAGGATTGTTCAGTAAAGGAGTCGCCTCCATGATGGAAGATGGGAAGAACCTTATGATTACTTTTCTGGACATTAACCAAGTCATTAACCCCAATACCTCCACCCCGAACACCACACAACCAGGGAGAACCTTCCATTCTCTGGGAAAGACCAAATGGATAAATATAGGAGAAGCCGATAGTTTTCTCTGGCTCCAGATCTGTACTTGTGACCTGGACCCCTGCTTGTCACAGGTGGCTATAACGGACAAATGGGTATGGTAGCAAGATGGCAGTGATGGGCTAAAGGCACAGCAGAACTAGTCTGACCCTTAGATCGGGATCCCTAACTGAGCCTGATCCCAGAAGTATCTCTAAAGGTGAGGATATCTGGGCCGCCAAACTTGCCCTGATCCTCACAAGCCTTAGGCTGTAACCCCCTCGCCTCCAGTCAGGGACCAGGGTAAGCACAACAACTCCACCCAGGGATTGGGATAGGAACAGCAACTCCAAGGTAAAGATAGCTGATGACAGCTCCAGCAGAAACTGCACACAGCATCACAGGTCACAGGTGGACGAGGGAATGAACTCTATCAGCGACAGCATCTCATGGGTAATGGGAATATTTAAAGGCTGGGGGAGTGGACGACCACCGCGTCACCCGACACATCCACACCATACCATGCCATAGACAGCTACTGATATTAACACTTAAGGTACCAACAGAAATAAATATATTTTAACTACTGCAGAGTAGACTACACGTGACACTGCTCAGCCGGAGCGCTGGAGTCCGGAGTCATGCTTGTCATTGCTCGTACATTGCATTTTCTGAGTGATATCCGACAAATCATCGGATCGTGCTCAGACTATTGTTATTCTATGGGCAATGCACATCTCCGCTTCATCGCAGTCTGCAGGATTTGCCTCTAAGAATCGGATGGCGCTCGGCCATTGAAGTCTATGGAGACTGTCTATGGAGTCTGTGTAGACTGTGCTCAGATGGCATCATTCATGGACTGACACAAATGTTAACTCCCCTCTAAATCCAAGAAAAAGGGACCCCACTTCTGATCATTGTGGAAGTCTGATTAGCATAATTGGGCCCTCATTCTTGGATGGTTACGTGACTCAACCCTTAGTTTTCTAGATCACCCATTTTCCTCATCTGCAAAACTGCAGCCAAAGTTCACCCGGTGAGGACTCGAGGCTTCACTGTGACTACACAGCCTTTCTCAATGTTTGTCATGGGTTAATGTTCTTAATTCGGCTAGACGTATTGTTGATTTGTTTGTTGACTCATAAGAAGTGGGTCATTGTCTCTTATCAGACTGCCTGGAGCCTGCATTGTCTCAGTTTCTGGATTGAATTGAATGTAATTTACCTCACCCCTTCTGCCTACATCACTCAGAGGAGAATTATGCAGTCAGATTGAAATGCCAACCAATAAGAGAACAGCCTTATCCCACCAACCCGGTAAGAAAACAATATACCATGAGGTGAAGGCTCGGGATATAAAAAGGGCTACTTGAGTCACCAGCAGTGATGTACTATGTGGCCTCAGTCTAGGAGCTTTGGTTTTCACTTGCGGAGCGCCTAAACTGAATTATATTCTGGAGGAGTTCAGCCTAGGATTCTAGGATTCGGCTGGCATATCAGAAACTATTAAGGAACTCAGGTTGGGACAATTCGGTCACCTGGCTACAGACTTTGCTGTGCTCGGTCAGCTTCATAAACTTGCCGCTATTCCTTTCTCAGTGGGTGCTTCTGGACTGGAGGCACAAGTATTCTGATCGCTCGTGAGCTAGCGGAAGGGTGAGACTCTGCTGCCTGTTACATTGTGTGTTGTGCCTGGTTATGTGTTATTTGCCTTTAAATGTCCCCACCAAAGCTCAGGACAATTTGATGGCGGCAGATTTTGCCCTGATTGGTGACCAGGGTCACATGTCGGAGGACAATACTTTTAGTCTCCCCTCTGAAGCCGGAGTCCGGGACATATTCCCGGGGACGTTTCTATTGTTCCCCTGTATCGGCCACTTCTGTTGAGTCTTTCCGTGACTTCAGTCCTGCGATCCTCCATGTACCGAGGACGGGATGTGACTCCGGCTGATGAGCCGTGAACAGACTTTCAGACAATGTTTAATTTATCGAGCCCTAATAAATTTCTCTATAAAAGCTTCTGTAAATAATTCAGGGAAGGAGTAAAATCCTCCAGACATAAATCACAGAATATGAGCACGAGATTGGCCTGAACCGGGGAGAATGGAAGGAAAGACTCGGAGAGAAAATGGAGGAATTTAACGGGAAATCTTTCTGGCAAAAAATTCCTGTGAATTCATCTGTAAGATCCATGAACTAGGTCAGAAGCAAAGGAGATGATGGTGGGTCAGAGCTCAGAGGCGGAGGAGATGATGGCGGGTCAGAGCTCAGAGGCGGAGGAGATGATGGCGGGTCAGAGCTTGGAGGTGGAGGTGATGATGGCGGGTCAGAGCTAGGAGGTGGAGGTGATGATGGCGGGTCAGAGCTCGGAGGTGGAGGAGATGATGGCGGGTCAGAGCTCGGAGGCGGAGGAGATGATGGTGGGTCAGAGCTCGGAGGTGGAGGTGATGATGGCGGGTCAGAGCTCTGAGGTGGAGGAGATGATGGTGGGTCAGAGCTCGGAGGTGGAGGAGATGATGGCGGGTCAGAGCTCAGAGGTGGAGGACATGATGGTGGGTCAGAGCTCAGAGGCAGAGGAGATGATGGAAGGTCAGAGCTCAGAGGCGTAGGTGATGATGGCAGGTTAGAGCTTGAAGGCGGACGAGATAATGGCGGGTCAGAGCTTGGAGGCGGAGGAGATAATGGCGGGTCAGAACTCGGGGTGGAAGAGATGATGGTGGGTCAGAGCTTGGAGGCAGAGGAGATGATGGCGGGTCAGAGCTTTGAGGCAGAGGAGATGATGGTGGGTCAGAGCTTTGAGGCGGAGGAGATGATGGCGGGTCAGAGCTCGGAGGCGGAGGAGATGATGGCGTCAGAGCTCAGAGGTGGAGGAGATGATGGCGGGTCAGAGCTCGGAAGTGGAGGAGATGATGGCGGGTCAGAACTCAGGGTGGAAGAGATGATGGTGGGTCAGAGCTCGGAGGTGGAGGAGATGATGGCGGGTCAGAGCTCGGAGGTGGAGGAGATGATAGCAGGTCAGAGCTCGGAGGCGGAGGAGATGATGGCGGGTCAGAGCTCGGAGGTGGAGGAGATGATGGTGGGTCAGAGCTCTGAGGCGGAGGTGATGATGGCAGGTTAGAGCTTGAAAGCGGACGAGATAATGGCGGGTCAGAGCTTGGAGGCGGAGGAGATAATGGTGGGTCAGAACTCGGGGTGGAAGAGATGATGGTGGGTCAGAGCTTGGAGGCAGAGGAGATGATGGCGGGTCAGAGCTTTGAGGCAGAGGAATGATGGTGGGTCAGAGCTCTGAGGCGGAGGAGATGATGGCGGGTCAGAGCTCGGAGGCGGAGGAGATGATGGCGTCAGAGCTCAGAGGTGGAGGAGATGATGGCGGGTCAGAACTCGGGGTGGAAGAGATGATGGTGGGTCAGAGCTCGGAAGTGGAGGAGATGATGGCGGGTCAGAGCTCGGAGGTGGAGGAGATGATGGCGGGTCAGAGCTCGGAGGTGGAGGAGATGATGGCGGGTCAGAACTCGGGGTGGAAGAGATGATGGTGGGTCAGAGCTCGGAGGCGGAGGAGATGATGGCGGGTCAGAGCTTGGAGGCGGAGGAGATGATGGCGGGTCAGAGCTTGGAGGCGGAGGAGATGATAGCAGGTCAGAGCTCAGAGGCGGAGGAGATGATGGTGGGTCAGAGCTCAGAGGTGGAGGAGATGATGGCGGGTCAGAGCTCAGAGGCGGAGGAGATGATGGTGGGTCAGAGCTCAGAGGCGGAGGAGATGATGGTGGGTCAGAGATCAGAGGTGGAGGAGATGATGGTGGGTCAGAGCTCAGAGGTGGAGGAGATGATGGAAGGTCAGAGCTCGGAGGTGGAGGAGATGATGGTGGGTCAGAGCTCGGAGGTGGAGGAGATGATGGCGGGTCAGAGCTCAGAGGCGGAGGAGATGATGGTGGGTCAGAGCTCGGAGGCGGAGGAGATGATGGCGGGTCAGAGCTCGGAGGTGGAGGAGAATGATGGCGGGTCAGAGCTCAGAGGCGGAGGAGATGATGGCGGGTCAGAGCTCGGAGGTGGAGGAGATGATGGCGGGTCAGAGCTCAGAGGCGGAGGAGATGATGGTGGGTCAGAGCTCGGAGTTCCAGGAGATGATGGCGGGCTAGAGCTTGGAGGCAGAGCAGATGATGGCGGGTCAGAGCTTGGAATTCAAGCAGATGATGGCAGGTCAGAGCTTGAGGGTGGAGATGATGGCGGGTCAGAGCTCAGAGGCATAGGACATGATGGCAGGTCAGAGCTCGGAGGCAGAGGAGATGATGGCGGGTCAGAGCTTGGAGGCGGAGGAGATGATGGTGGGTCAGAGCTCAGAGGTGGAGGAGATGATGGCGGGTCAGAGCTCGGAGGTGGAGAGATGATGGCAGGTCAGAGCTCGGGGGTGGAGGAGATGATGGTGGGTCAGAGATCAGAGGCGGAGGAGATGATGGTGGGTCAGAGCTTTGAGGCGGAGGAGATGATGGCGGGTCAGAGCTCAGAGGTGAAGGAGATGATGACGGGTCAGAGCTCGGAGGTGAAGGAGATGATGGCGGGTCAGAGCTCGGAGGCGGAGGAGATGATGGCGGGTCAGAGCTTGGAGGCGGAGGAGATGATGGCGGGGCAGGTTCTTGCAGATTCTGGGCCCAGATCCAGGAGGAATCGTTCATATGCCACAGATCACGATAGTCAGGAAGCTTCATTACCATATAACAACACTCCTGGTGGTCATAGAATCATAGAATGTTCAAGTGTGAAGGGACCTCCTGGGTCATCATGTGAAGGGACCTCCTGGATCATCGTGTAATAGGACGCCCCAGGTCATCGTGTAATAGGACCTCCCAGGTCATCATGTGAAGGGACCTCCCAGGTCAATCGTCTAAAGGGACCTCCTGGGTCATCGTGTGAAGGGACCTCCTGGGTCATTGTGTGAAGGGACCTCCTGGGTCATTGTGTGAAGGGACCTCCTGGGTCATCGTGTGAAGGGACCTCCTGGGTCATCGTGTGAAGGGACCTCCTGGGTCATCGTGTGAAGGGACCTCCTGGGTCATCGTGTGAAGGGACCTCTTGGATCATCGTGTAATAGGACGCCCCAGGTCATCATGTGAAGGGACCTCCCAGGTCAATCGTCTAAAGGGACCTCCCGGGTCATCGTGTGAAGGGACCTCCTGGGTCATCATGTGAAGGCACCTCTGGGGTCATCGTGTGATGGGATCTCCTGGGTCATCATGTGAAGGGACCTCCTGAGTCATCGTGTAATCAAACCTCCTGGGTCATCGTGTGAAGGGACCTCCTGGGTCATTGTGTGAAGGGACCTCCTGGGTCATCGTGTGATGGGATCTCCTGGGTCATCGTGTGAAGGGACCTCCTGGGTCATCATGTGAAGGGACCTCCTGGGTCATCATGTGAAGGGACCTCCTGGGTCATCATGTGAAGGGACCTCATGTATAATATGGTCCAACCCCCTGCTCAAAGTTGGATTCGTTAATTGCACCCAGACAGATGTGTATGAAGACTCCATTGAAGGAGAACTCACCACCCCTCGTGGTCGCCTGTTCCGCCCATAGATCGCCCTCACTGTCAGAAAGATACATATGTAATGTGTGTCTCCTCCATTCACTTTCACCCCATGGCTTCTAGTCTTTCCTTGTGGAAATGAGAAGTACTGATAAAATCCCCGCGGTGTGAGGGGGGCAGAGGTGCGAACATTTCATCTCTGCCCTGATGTACCTGTGTGATTTACTCCTCGTTATCGATGTTCTCGTCCTTGTTCTGCCCTTACACATGGAACCAATGGCGCTATAGAAATAATAATATTAATAATTTCATGGATAGAGGTCTAGAGGTCCAGAGTCTTTATTAATATCCATGATGAATTGGAGGCTTTCCATAGATCCTTCATGGTCGCATCGTCTCATGTGATCCCTGCAGCAGCTCACATAGAGCCCGTGTCGGTCACAAGATTCCTGATAGTTTGATGGTCCAGAGGCTTTTATTAAAATCCCTGGTAATCTGGAAGCTTCCAAACCTGATGGCCTATAGGTTTTCATGTGATCCCTGGTGGTCTAGAGGCTCTCATGTAATCCCTGATGGTCTAGAGGATCTCATATGATCCCTGATTGTGTAGATGTTGTCATGTGATACCTAGTGGTCTAGAGGATCTCATGTGATCCCTGGTGGTCTAGAGGATATCATGTGATCCCTGATGGTCAAGAGGTGCTCATTTAATCCCTGATGGTCTAGAGGTAGTCATGTGATCCCTGATGGTCTAGAGGATCTCATGTGATCCCTGATTGTGTAGATGTTCTCATGTGGTCCCTGATGGTCTAGATGTTCTCATGTGATCCCTGATGGTCTAGAGGATCTCATGTGATCCCTGATTGTCTAGGTTTTCTCATGAAGTCCATGATGGTTTAAAGACTTTCATTAACATTCTATATGGATTAGAGGCTTTGATAAGATCCCTGTTGGTCAAGAGGTTTTCATGTGATCCCTGATGGTCTAGAGGATCTCATGTGATCCCTGATTGTGTAGATGTTCTCATGTGATCCCTGGTGGTCTAGAGGATCTCATGTGATCCCTGATTGTGTAGAGGATCTCATGTGATCCCTGATGGTCTAGAGGATCTCATGTGATCCCTGATGGTCTAGAGGATCTCATGTGATCCCTGGTGGTCTAGAGGATCTCATGTGATCCCTGATTGTGTAGATGTTCTCATGAAGTCCATGATGGTTTAAAGACTTTCATTAACATTCTATATGGATTAGAGGCTTTGATAAGATCCCAGTTGGTCAAGAGGTTTTCATGCAATCTATGGTGGGATGGTCCAGAAGCATTTATTAATCTTCCAGGTGGTCCAGAAGTTCTCGGAGGTATATATATATTCCTCGCTGGAATCGGTGGTGTATATACATTCCATCACATCGTGCGCCTCAATATTCTGCATATATCAGAGCATTTCCTTCTCCTCTGTCAATACCGTGATTGTCCTGATGGTGAAGGGGGCGCCAGAGAGCTGCTCGTCCTGACATTGGCCCTTTATGTTCAGAGCCGTGTGGAGGAGGTGAGCGGGCTGGAGGCACCTGTATAGAGTGATGCTTATAATGGGGCACAGTATGTGGGGGGCACTCTCTGGGCTCTGCACATGGGGGCACTTCCAAGCTTGAGCAGATGTATGGGGCATTTTCTGGTGGTGCACCCTGTATAGGGGCACTCTCTGGTGGTGCACTCTGTATAGGGGCACTCTCTGGTGGTGCACTCTGTATAGGGGCACTCTCTGGTGGTGCACTCTGTATAGGGGCACTCTCTGGTGGTGCGCTCTGTATAGGGGCACTCTCTGGTGGTGCACTCTGTATAGGGGCACTCTCTGGTGGTGCACTCTGTATAGGGGCACTCTCTGGTGGTGCACTCTGTATAGGGACACTCTCTGGTGGTGCACTCTGTATAGGGGCATTTTCTGGTGGTGCACTCTGTATAGGGGCATTTTCTGGTGGTGCACTCTGTATAGGGGCATTTTCTGGTGGTGCACTCTGTATAGGGGCACTCTCTGGTGGTGCACTCTGTATAGGGACACTCTCTGGTGGTGCACTCTGTATAGGGGCATTTTCTGGTGGTGCACTCTGTATAGGGGCATTTTCTGGTGGTGCACTCTGTATAGGGGCATTTTCTGGTGGTGCACCCTGTATAGGGGCACTCTCTGGTGGTGCACCCTGTATAGGGGCATTTTCTGGTGGTGCACTCTGTATAGGGGCACTCTCTGGTGGTGCACCCTGTATAGGGGCATTTTCTGGTGGTGCACTCTGTATAGGGGCACTCTCTGGTGGTGCACTCTGTATAGGGGCACTCTCTGGTGGTGCACTCTGTATAGGGGCATTTTCTGGTGGTGCACTCTGTATAGGGGCATTTTCTGGTGGTGCACTCTGTATAGGGGCATTTTCTGGTGGTGCACCCTGTATAGGGGCACTCTCTGGTGGTGCACCCTGTATAGGGGCATTTTCTGGTGGTGCACTCTGTATAGGGGCACTCTCTGGTGGTGCACCCTGTATAGGGGCATTTTCTGGTGGTGCACTCTGTATAGGGGCACTCTCTGGTGGTGCACTCTGTATAGGGGCACTCTCTGGTGGTGCACTCTGTATAGGGGCACTCTCTGGTGGTGCACCCTGTATAGGGGCACTCCCCAGATGAGGTGTAATATGAGGGTCGTCCCCAGCAGCCGTCCACCATCCTGCAGCGCCGCTGACATCATGAATAATTGCAGAATTCATCAGCGACAGATGTAAGAAGACGACATGAAATATAGATCAGAGCCACCGCCAATCACCCAACATCACTCCGGGCGGGGGACACATGAATAATGGAAGTGCGGGGACCCAGCCTGCGACCACCCCAAACAAAGGATGGAGGGTGAGGAGGAGGATGGTGAGGAGAATGATGAGGAGGATGAGGAGGAGGATGAGGAGGATAATGAGGAGAATGGAGGAGAGGATGATGATGATGATGATGAAGAGGATGATAATAATAAGGAGGATGAAGATGAAGAGCAGGATCATAATAAGGAAGAAGACAAGGATAATCCTGATGATGATGATGATGATGATGATGATGAAGGAATGTGATAATATAACAAGTTACAAGAATTAATAAGAGGAATCTGATGTGACTGATGGCATCTGCTGCCACATTATGTGGGTTATGGCTGCACTGCAGACTCCAGGGGGGCAGAATAGGGGTGCGGGGTAAACTCTGGGAATGTGAGATGGGATGTGTACTCCGGGTGTATGGGGTGGAATGTGTACTCCATGGGTGCAAGCTGGGGTGTAAATTCTGGGGGTATGGGGTGAGTGTAAACTCCAGGGGTGTAGGATGGGGGGCTGAGTGAGGGTGTCATGTCTTGGGTTGGGTGTGTGAGGGTGGGGTGTAAATTCTGGGGGTTCGGGGTGGGTGTATACTCTGGGGCTATGAGGTAGGTGCATACTCAGGGGGTATGGGGTGGGTGTATACTTTGGGGTGCAGAGTGGTGGTGTGGGGTGTAATCTTCAGGGTTAGGGGTGTGAGGGTTGGGTGTAAATTCTGGGGGTATGGGGTGGGTGCATACTCTGGGGATACAGTGTGGGTGCATACTCTGTTGTGCAGAGTGGGGGTTTGGGGTGTAATCTCCGGGGTTGGGGGTGTGGGGTGTATACTCTGGGGGTACAGGGTGGGTGTAAATTCTGGGGTGCAGAGTGGTGGTGTGGGGTGTAATCTCTGGGGTTGGGGGTGTGAGGGTGGTCTGGGGTAGCACACAGGTGCGGCGCTCACCCTTCTCCTCTGATAACACTTTGTTACCGCACCAGTAACAATATATAAAGTCTTTCACGTCGGGGCCTTTATGGCTGAATGTGACTTTACCAAAAACAACAAGAAAGAAATAGGAGCAAAAACCCTAAAATAATCCAATAAAAAGCTGCAGTGCATGAAAGTAAAGACACGGTGCTTGGTGACATTATTTTGATAAACAGTGAGTCAGCCGTCCCACCGCAGCAAGGTGACCCCATCCGGACGGTCCCTACCTAAAACCTTACCGGATGTCAATGATGATAAAGACTGAGCAGGACCCGGGTGGGAGCCGCACATTAGTCAGTAGTGATTGCAGGTGCGGCCTTATGAGCTGGACATTATATATGTGTATAATAACTCCCCATTGATGGTGTCCTGATGGGACATATTTATAGAGGAGCATGGTATGGTCCTATATGTGGACATGCTCCTCACAGCCCTATTGTGGGGTGAGTGTGGCGCCCCCTCAGGCAGTTCGGTGTCATTATCTTCCTCCGCTCCTGAGGGTTTCGTCGTCTCCTTATTTCAGGTCTTTTCTCATGTTCGGTATCAGCGGCTCCTCCACCCATATTGTGCCATCTGCGCAGTCACACCGGCTGCCAACGAAGCACTTATAGGATGATTATTTAATGACCCCACGGCTGGTAGTGATTGCACATCTGCTGGGTCCCGGGGTGGAGCCGTCAGTAGTAATGGAGGTCACATTATCCACACAGCTCTTCCATTATTCATGAGGGCCCCGTGCTCCCAGGAAGACGGTGCCGGATACGGAGGCAACGCCATGTTCTGCTGCACAACTTAGGAGAAAAGTGATCACAAAGTGCAGATCCAGCAGAAGAGACGAGTGATCCACTCTGTGCACGGCCTCCACTGACCATCACCTGGGGACGGGTGATCCACTCTGTGCACGGCCTCCACTGACCATCACCTGGGGACGGGTGATCCACTCTGCACGGCCTCCACTGACCATCACCTGGGGACGGGTGATCCACTCTGTGCACGGCCTCCACTGACCATCACCTGGGGACGGGTGATCCACTCTGTGCACGGCCTCCACTGACCATCACCTGGGGACGGGTGATCCACTCTGTGCACGGCCTCCACTGACCATCACCTGGGGACGGGTGATCCACTCTGTGCACGGCCTGCACTGACCATCACCTGGGGACGGGTGATCCACTCTGTGCACGGCCTCCACTGACCATCACCTGGGGACGGGTGATCCACTCTGTGCACGGCCTCCATTGACCATCACCTGGGGACGGGTGATCCACTCTGTGCACGGCCTCCACTGACCATCACCTGGGGACGGGTGATCCACTCTGTGCACGGCCTCCACTGACCATCACCTGGGGACGGGTGATCCACTCTGTGCACGGCCTCCACTGACCATCACCTGGGGACGGGTGATCCACTCTGTGCACGGCCTCCGCTGACCATCACCTGGGGACGGGTGATCCACTCTGTGCACGGCCTCCACTGACCATCACCTGGGGACGGGTGATCCAACTCTGTGCACGGCCTCCACTGATCATCACCTGGGGACGGGTGATCCACTCTGTGCACGGCCTCCACTGACCATCACCTGGGGACGGGTGATCCACTCTGTGCACGGCCTCCACTGACCATCACCTGGGGACGGGTGATCCACTCTGTGCACGGCCTCCACTGACCATCACCTGGGGACGGGTGATCCACTCTGTGCACGGCCTCCACTGACTATCACCTGGGGACGGGTGATCCACTCTGTGCACGGCCTCCACTGACCATCACCTGGGGACGGGTGATCCACTCTGTGCACGGCCTCCGTTGACCATCACCTGGGGACGGGTGATCCACTCTGTGCACGGCCTCCCCTGACCATCACCTGGGGATAAGTGATCTGATGCGCCCCCGGGGCCGTGGGGTACTCAGGACCGAGCTTTGCTACTTCTGGGGGAGTCACAGGGGTGGAGACCCGGCTCCGTGACTCTGGGCGTCAGATAAAAGTTCAGAGAAGTTCAGAGAAGGTGGTCGTGACGCCACCCGTGGTGTTCGGCTATGAAGGCCAATGCTGCTGTGCGGGAGCCCTGGGGATGATGGGATTGCAGCTAAGGTGTATCACTCCCCACGGGTGGAGCGTTTCCCCAGGGTAACCGGTAAAGTCTATAGCTATGGTAGGTTGTTGGGGTGCAGGACTGAGGGCACAGAATAACTGACAGACACACAGTATGTAGTCTCCGTTACCTTTACTGGTGGTAGGAGATTAACACCAGGGTACTGTGTACAGGTGATGTTGGGAATCCGGGTGGTCTGGAAGCAGGTCAGGGATCTCCTCATCCGGTGGGTTCTGAGGCCTCCCTGCTGCGCTCCTCTTCGCTGGTCCTGGCTGTCTGTAGCTAAGCTGCGACCCTCTCTTCCTGCTCATAACTCTCTCACCTGTATGGCAGGCAGCCTGATCCCTGAGCACCACTCCTCTGGCCACTGTCCCTGAGCATCGCTCCTCCGGCCACTGTCCCTGAGCACCGCTCCTCCGGCCACTGTCCCTGAGCACCGCTCCTCCGGCCACTGTCCCTGAGCACCGCTCCTCTGGGCACTGTCCCTGAGCACCGCTCCTCCGGCCACTGTCCCTGAGCACTGCTCCTCCGGCCACTGTCCCTGAGCACCGCTCCTCCGGCCACTGTCCCTGAGCACCACTCCTCCGGGCACTGTCCCTGAGCACCACTCCTCCAGCCACTGTCCCTGAGCACCACTCCTCCGGCCACTGTCCCTGAGCACCGCTCCTCTGGCCACTGTCCCTGAGCACCGCTCCGCTGGCCACTGTCCCTGAGCACCGCTCCTCCGGCCACTGTCCCTGAGCACCACTCCTCCAGCCACTGTCCCTGAGCACCACTCCTCTGGCCACTGTCCCTGAGCACCACTCCTCCAGCCACTGTCCCTGAGCACCGCTCCTCTGGCCACTGTCCCTGAGCACCACTCCTCCGGCCACTGTCCCTGAGCACCGCTCCTCTGGCCACTGTCCCTGAGCACCGCTCCTCTGGCCACTGTCCCTGAGCACCGCTCCTCTGGCCACTGTCCCTGAGCTCTCCGATGCTGATGTGCCTCCTGGTGCTCTACTGTGGATGGGAGACTTGGAATCTCCCCTCCTCCGGTATTGGCTCATGGGCCTGAAGTACCCGCCTTGTTGTGTTCTCCACGCTTTGGGTTGACCTCTGCTGTCAGGGATGTCCTCCTTAGTTTGTGTTCTCTATAGTTTGTGTTGATTGTTGAGTTCTCCACACTTTGGGTTGACCTCTGCTGTCAGGGATGTTCTCCATAGTTTGTGTTCTCTATAGTTTGTGTTGATTGTTGTGTTGTCCACACTTTGTGTTGACCTCTGCTGTCAGGGATGTTCTCCTTAGTTTGTGTTCTCTGTAGGTTGTGTTGATTGTTGTGTTCTCCACACTTTGGGTTGACCTCTGCTGTCAGGGTTGTTCTCCTTAGTTTGTGTTCTCTATAGTTTGTGTTGATTGTTGTGTTCTCCACCTTTGGGTTGACTTCTGCTGTCAGGGTTGTTCTCCTTAGTTTGTGTTCTCTATAGTTTGTGTTGATTGTTGTGTTCTCCACACTTTGGGTTGACCTCTGCTGTCAGGGATGTTCTCCTTAGTTTGTGTTGTCTATAGTTTGTGTTGATTGTTGTGTTCTCCACACTTTGGGTTGACCTCTGCTGTCAGGGATGTTCTCCTTAGTTTGTGTTCTCCTTAGTTTGTGTTGATTGTTGTGTTCTCCACACTTTGGGTTGACCTCTGCTGTCAGGGATGTTCTCCTTAGTTTGTGTTCTCCTTAATTTGTGTTGATTGTTGTGTCCTCCACACTTTGGGTTGACCTCTGCTCTCAGGATGCTCTCCTTAGTTTGTGTTGATTGTTGTGTTCTCCACCTTTTGGTTGACCTCTGCTGTCAGGGTTGTTCTCCATAGTTTTGTGTTCTTTATAGTTTGTGTTGATTGTTGTGTTCTCCACACTTTGGGTTGACCTCTGCTGTCAGGGATGTTCTCCTTAGTTTGTGTTGATTGTTGTGTTCTCCACCTTTGGGTTGACCTCTGCTGTCAGGGTTGTTCTCCTTAGTTTGTGTTCTCTACAGTTTGTGTTGATTATTATATGTTCTCCACACTTTGGGTTGACCTCTGCTGTCAGGGATGTCCTCCTTAGTTTGTGTTCTCCTTAGTTTGTGTTGATTGTTGTGTCCTCCACACTTTGGGTTGACCTCTGCTGTCAGGGTTGTTCTCCTTAGTTTGTGTTCTCTACAGTTTGTGTTGATTATTATATGTTCTCCACACTTTGGGTTGACCTCTGCTGTCAGGGATGTCCTCCTTAGTTTGTGTTCTCTATAGTTTGTGTTGATTGTTGTGTTCTCCACACTTTGGGTTGACCTCTGCTGTCAGGGATGCTCTCCTTAGTTTGTGTTCTCTATAGTTTGTGTTGATTGTTGTGTTCTCCACACTTTGGGTTGACCTCTGCTGTCAGGGATGTTCTCCATAGTTTGTGTTCTCTATAGGTTTGTGTTGATTGTTGTGTTCTCCACACTTTGGGTTGACCTCTGCTGTCAGGGATGTCCTCCTTAGTTTGTGTTCTCTATAGTTTGTGTTGATTGTTGTGTTCTCCACACTTTGGGTTGACCTCTGCTGTCAGGGATGTTCTCCTTAGTTTGTGTTCTCTATAGGTTTGTGTTGATTGTTGTGTTCTCCACACTTTGGGTTGACCTCTGCTGTCAGGGATGTCTCCTTAGTTTGTGTTCTCTATAGTTTGTGTTGATTGTTGTGTTCTCCACACTTTGGGTTGACCTCTGCTGTCAGGGATGTTCTCCTTAGTTGTGTTCTCTTAGTTTGTGTTGATTGTTGTGTTCTCCACACTTTGGGTTGACCTCTCTGCTGTCAGGGATGTCCTCCTTAGTTTGTGTTCTCTATAGTTTGTGTTGATTGTTGTGTTCTCCACACTTTGGGTTGACCTCTTCTGTCAGGGATGTTCTCCTTAGTTTGTGTTTCTCTATAGTTTGTGTTGATTGTTGTGATCTCCACACTTTGGGTTGACCTCTGCTGTCAGGGATGTCTCCTTAGTTTGTGTTCTCTATAGTTTGTGTTGATTGTTGTGTTCTCCACACTTTGGGTTGACCTCTTCTGTCAGGGATGTCCTCCTTAGTTTGTGTTCTCTATAGTTTGTGTTGATTTTTGAGTTCTCCACACTTTGGGTTGACCTCTGCTGTCAGGATGTTCTCCTTAGTTTGTGTTCTCTATAGTTTGTGTTGATTGTTGTGATCTCCACACTTTGGGTTGACCTCTGCTGTCAGGGATGTTCTCCTTAGTTTGTGTTCTCTATAGTTTGTGTTGATTGTTGTGTTCTCCACACTTTGGGTTGACCTCTGCTGTCAGGGTTGTTCTCCTTAGTTTGTGTTCTCTATAGTTTGTGTTGATTGTTGTGTTCTCCACACTTTGGGTTGACCTCTGCTGTCAGGGATGTCCTCCTTAGTTTGTGTTCTCTATAGTTTGTGTTGATTGCTGTGTTCTCACACTTTGGGTTGACCTCTGCTGTCAGGGATGTCTCCTTAGTTTGTGTTCTCTATAGTTTGTGTTGATTGTTGTGTGCTCCACACTTTGAGTTGACCTCTGCTGTCAGGGTTGCTCTCCTTAGTTTGTGTTGATTGTTGTGTTCACACTTTGGGTTGACCTCTGCTGTCAGGGATGTCCTCCTTAGTTTGTGTTCTCCTTAGTTTGTGTTGATTGTTGTGTTCTCCACACTTTGGGTTGACCTCTGCTGTCAGGGATGTCCTCCTTAGTTTGTGTTCTCTTAGTTTGTGTTGATTGCTGTGTTCACACTTTGGGTTGACCTCTGCTGTCAGGGATGTTCTCCTTAGTTTGTGTTCTCTATAGTTTGTGTTGATTGCTGTGTTCACACTTTGAGTTGACCTCTGCTGTCAGGGTTGCTCTCCTTAGTTTGTGTTCTCTATAGTTTGTGTTGATTGTTGTGTTCTCCACACTTTGGGTTGACCTCTGCTGTCAGGGATGTTCTCCTTAGTTTGTGTTCTCTATAGTTTGTGTTGATTGCTGTGTTCACACTTTGAGTTGACCTCTGCTGTCAGGGTTGCTCTCCTTAGTTTGTGTTCTCTATAGTTTGTGTTGATTGTTGTGTTCTCCACACTTTGGGTTGACCTCTGCTGTCAGGGTTGTTCTCCTTAGTTTGTGTTCTCTATAGTTTGTGTTGATTGTTGTGTTCTCCACAGTTTGGGTTGACCTCTGCTGTCAGGGATGCTCTCCTTAGTTTGTGTTCTCCTTAGTTTGTGTTGATTGTTGTGTTCTCCACACTTTGGTTTGACCTCTGCTGTCAGGGATGTTCTCCTTAGTTTGTGTTCTCTATAGTTTGTGTTGATTGTTGTGTTCACACTTTGGGTTGACCTCTGCTGTCAGGGATGTCCTCCTTAGTTTGTGTTCTCTATAGTTTGTGTTGATTGTTGTGTTCTCCACCTTTGGGTTGACCTCTGCTGTCAGGGATGTTCTCCTTAGTTTGAGTTCTCTATAGTTTGTGTTGATTGTTGTGTTCACACTTTGGGTTGACCTCTGCTGTCAGGGATGTTCTCCTTAGTTTGTGTTCTCTATAGTTTGTGTTGATTGTTGTTCTCCACACTTTGGGTTGACCTCTGCTGTCAGGGTTGTTCTCCTTAGTTTGTGTTCTCTATAGTTTGTGTTGATTGTTGTGTTCTCCACCTTTGGGTTGACCTCTGCTGTCAGGGTTGTTCTCCTTAGTTTGTGTTCTCTATAGTTTGTGACGTTGTTGGTTATTCTTTTTCCGCCGAGCTGCTTTGTTTCGCCCCCGGTTCCCGTCTTTGCGCCTCGTCTGGTGATTT
Source organism: Allobates femoralis (assembly GCA_033576535.1). Classification (NCBI taxonomy): domain Eukaryota; kingdom Metazoa; phylum Chordata; class Amphibia; order Anura; family Aromobatidae; genus Allobates; species Allobates femoralis. The sequence goes on from JARQOC010000002.1 coordinate 750,972,856, forward strand.
CACTAATTAACATTTTGTGCTCCTGCCAGCGGCTTCACACTAATTATTACATATTGTGCGGATGATGTGTGATCTTCAGGTCTAAGGGTCAAGTCACAGTCAAATCTGATCCAAGTGTATAGAAGGACGGGGGGTTAATGGAGTGCTAATACGGAGGCAGGAGGTGCGAGCGGCGGAGGATTTTCTGTCCATCATCCGAGAACTCCATCAAGCGTTTCCTCATCTCTGCAGGGAATGTGATCCGCCGCTGACACCGCCAGTAATTAGAGCCGGATCCGTCACTCACACCAGACGTCCCGCCGTTCTCGTCTCACCGGATGGCGGTAACTGCTGACGGCGGAGAGCAGTCACCGGATTCTCACCGGTCATCGGTACAATTACCGCTCATCAAACTAAAGAGCTGAATAATAGAAACTCCGGATCACTTGACTGGAGATTGTGCGGAGTCATCCGCCACCGAGGAGTAATGAGGCCTTAAGAGACCGAACGAGGCAGAACGGGGCCCCGGGATGTGCTGAGTGCAGGGGACACGGCCATGTCTGCACATCGGACCCCCGCTGTCTGGAAATGACCACGTAGCAAAAAAAGGGGAACGACGCCAAGAAAAAGACGCGGAACATTGCAAAACCAAGACAGCAGCGTCGTATATATTCATGTCACGTATACCGCAGCGCTGTACAGACACTACTGTCCTGTACTGGACATCACTGTCCCCATCGGGGCTCACAATCCACAATCACCATCACTATGTCAGTATGAGGAAACCACAGAACCCTGCAGAAACCCACAACATAAGCGGAGGACAGACAGACAGCGGGAAGGACAGACAGACTGCGGGGAGGACAGACAGACTGCGGGGAGGACAGACAGACTGCGGGGAGGGAAGACAGACTGCGGGGAGGACAGACAGACTGCGGGGAGGACAGACAGACTGCGGGGAGGACAGACAGACTGCGGGGAGGACAAACAGACTGCGGGGAGGACAGACAGACTAAGGGGAGGACAGACAGACTGCGGGGAGGAACAACAGACTGCAGGGGAGAACAGACAGACTGCAGGGAGAACAGACAGACTGCGGGGAGGAACAAACAGACTGCAGGGGAGAACAGACAGACTGCTGGTGAGAGACAAACAGACTGCGGGGAGAACAGACAGACTGCGGGAGAGACAGACAGACTTCGGGGAGGAACAGACAGACTGCAGGGAGGACAGACAGACTGCGGGGGGATCACACAGACTGCGGGGAGGACAGACAGACTGCGGGAGAGACAGACAGACTGCGGGAAGGACAGACTGAGGGGAGGACAGACAGACTGCGGGGAGAACAGACAGACTGGGGAGACAGACTGAGGGGAGGACAGACTGCGGGGAGGACAGACAGACTGCGGGGAGGAACAGACAGACTGGGGGAGGACAGACTGAGGGGAGGAGGACAGACTGCGGGGAGAACAGACAGGACTGCAGGGAGAACAGACAGGACTGCGGGGGAGGACAGACAGACTGCGGGGGGAACAGACAGACTGCGGGAGGACAGACTGAGGGGAGGACAGACAGACTGCAGGGGAAGGACAGACTGCGGGGAGAACAGACAGACTGCGGGGAGGACAGACGTGAGGGGAGGAGGACAGACAGACTGCGGGGGAGAACAGACAGACTGCGGGGAGGACAGACAGACTGCGGGGAGACAGACAGACTGAGGGGAGGACCGCTGCGGGAGAAGACAAACAGACTGCGGGGAGGACAGACAGACTGCGGGGAGGACAGGACAGACTGCGGGGAGGGGCAGACAGATGACAGTGCGGGGAGACAGACAGACGGGGGGACAGATGGGGGGACAGACTGCGGGGAGAACAGACAGACTGGGGAGGACAGACAGACTGCGGGGAGAGACGATGGGGGAGGACAGACGCTGGGGGAGAACAGACAGACTGCGGAGACAAGACTGCGGGAGACAGACAGACTGCGGAGGACAGCTGGGGGAGCGACTGGGGAGAAGACAGATCGGGGCAGACACTGCGGGAGAAGACAGACTGCGGGGACAGACAGACGCGGGGAGAACAGACAGACTGCGGGGAGAACAGACAGACTGCGGGAGACAGACAGACTGCGGGGACAACAGACTGGGGAGAACAGACAGACGCGGGGGGAACAACAGACTGCGGGGGACAGACAGACTTGGGGAGGACAGACAGACTGCGGGAGAACAGACAGACTGCGGGAGGCAACTGGGGAGGACGACTGCGGGGGAAGACAGACTGCGGGAGACAGAGACTGCGGGAGGACAGACAGACTGCGGGAGACAGACAGACTGCGGGGAGGACAACGACTGGGGAGAACAGACAGACTGCGGGGACGACAGACTGCGGGAGACAACAGACTGCGGGGAGAGACAAGGGAGAAGACGACTGCGGGAGGACAAGACTGCGGGAAAAGACAGACTGCGGGGACAGCGGGGGGGAAAACAGACGAGGGGAGACAGATGCGGGACAGACATGGGGAGAACAGACTGCGGGGGAACAACAGACTGCGGGGGAACAGACAGACTGCGGGGGAGGATCAGAGACGGGGGAGAACAGAAGACTGCGGGAGGACAGCAGACTGCGGGGAGACAGACAGACTGCGGGAAGACAGACAGGACTGGGGGAGGACAGACAGAGCGGGGAGAACAGACAGACTGCGGGGAGAAACAGACAGACTGGGGGAGACAACGAACAGATGGGGAGAACAGACAGACTGCGGGGAGACAGACTGAGGGGAGGACAGACGTGGGGAGACGAAGATGGGGAGGAAAAGATGGGGGGACGACAGATGGGGAGGGACTAGGGGAGAACAGACTGCGGAGAGACAGACTGAGGGGAGGACAGACTGCGGGAGAACAGACAGACTGCGGGAGGAAGACAGACTGGGGAGGCAATGGACGATGGGGAGACAGACAGATGCGGGAGACAGACAACTGCGGGGAGGACAGACTGGGGGGACAGACGCTGCGGGGACGACAGACTGGGGGAGGACAGACAGACTGCGGGGAGACAGACAGACTGGGGAGGACAGACAGACTGCGGGAGAGGGGAACAGACGATGGGGAGGACGACTGAGGAGACGCTGCGGAGACAGAAGACGCGGGACAGACAGATGCGGAACAGACGGCGGGAGACAGACAGACTGCGGGGAGACAGACAGACTGCGGGGAGACAGCAGACTGGGGGAAGACAGACTGGGAGAACATGCGGGGGACAACAGATGGGGGAGAACAGACAGATGGGGAGACAGAAGAGGGGAGGACAGACAGACTGCGGGGAACAGACAGACTGCGGGGAGGCGACAGATGCGGGAACAGACAGACTGCGGGAGAAAGACAGACTGCGGGAAACAGACAGATGGGGAGAACAGACAGACTGCGGAGGAACAGAGGGAGACAACTGGGGAGACAGACTGCGGGGAGAACAGACAGACTGCGGGAGACAACAGAGGGGACAGAACTGGGGGGGACAGACGACGCGGGGGAAGAAGACTGCGGGAGGACAGACAGACTGCGGAGAACAGACAGACTGGGGGAACGACTGCGGGAGGACAGACTGAGGGAGGACAGACTGCGGGGAGACAGACAGACTGCGGGAGAACAGACAGACTGAGGGGAGACAGACACTGGGGAGAACAGACAGACTGCGGGGAGACAACAGACTGGGAGACAGACAGACTGCGGAGGGACAACAGACTGCGGTCACAGATGCGGAAACAGACTGCGGGGAACAACAGACTGCGGGAGACGACAGACTGCGGGAGGACACAACTGGGGAGGACAACAGATGGGGGAGAGACAGACTGAGGGACAGACTGGGGAGAACCAACGCGGGAGACAGACAGACTGCGGGAGAACAGACAGACTGGGGGAACAGACACTGCGGGAGGACAACAGATGCGGGGAGACAGACAGACTCGGGGAGACAGACCTGCGGAGACAGACAGACTGCGGGAGACAGACTGCGGGGGAACAGACAGACTGCGGGGGAACGAGGGAGGCGACTGGGGAGACAGACAGACTGCGGGGAGACAGACAGACTGCGGGGAGAAGACAGACTGGGGGGAGACAGACAATGCGGGAGAACAGACAGACTGCGGGAGAACAGACAGACTGCGGGAGAACAGACAGACGGGCGGGGAAGACAGACTGGGACAGAGACTGCGGGAGAACAGACAGACTGCGGGAGAAACAGACAGACTGGGGAGGACAGACGAGGGGAGACGACAGACTGCGGGGAGAACAACAGACTGCGGGGACAGACAGACTGCGGGAGAGACAGACTGGGAGACAGACAGATGCGGGGAGACAGACAGACTGGGGAGACAGACTGGGGAAGACAGACTGGGGAGACAGACTGGGGGAGGAACGACAGACTGCGGGAGACAGACAGACTGCGGGGAGAAAGACAGACTGCGGGGAACAGACAGACTGCGGGAGAACAGACAGACTGCGGGAGGACAGACAGACTGCGGGAGAACAGACAGACTGCGGGGAAAGCAGACTGCAGAAGACTCGGAGCAAGACAGACTGGGAGAACAGACAGACTGCGGGAGGACAGACAACTGCGGGGAGGACAGACAGACTGCGGGAGGAACAGACAGACTGGGGGGACAGACAGACTGGGGAGGAACACAGACTGGGGAGACAGACAGACTGCGGGGAGAAAACAGACTGCGGGAGGACAGACAGACTGGGGGAGACAGACAGACTGGGGAGACAGACAGACTGCGGGAGAACGCACAGACGCGGGGAGACAGACTAGGGGGGGACAGACAGACTGCGGGGGAACAGCGACGGAAGACTCTGAACAGACAACTGGGGAGAAGAAGACTGCGGAGAAGACAGACTGCGGGAGACAGAAGACTGCGGGGAGGACAGACAGACTGCGGAGACAGACAGACTGCGGGGGAACAGACAGAATGTGGGAGAAAGACAGACTGAGGGAGACAACAGACTGCGGAGAAACAGACTGCGGGGAGGACAGACAGACTGCGGGAGACAGACAGACTGCGGAGGACAGACAGACTGCGAGACAACAGACTGCGGGAGGACAGAGACTGCGGGACAGACAGACTGCGGAGAACAGACAGACTGAGGGAGACAGACAGACGCGGGGAAGACAGACTGCAGGAAACAGACTGCGGGAGAACAGAGACTGAGGGGAGGACAGACAGACTGCGGAGAACAGACAACTGGGAACAGACAGACTGCGGGAGACAGACAGACTGCGGGAGACAGACAGATGCGGGGAGAACAGACGACTGAGGGGAGGACAGACAACTGCGGGGGACAACAGACTGGGAACAGACAGATGAGGGGAAGACAGACTGAGGGAGGACAGACAGACTGCGGAAGACAGAGGGGACGACTGGGGAACAAACAACTGGGGAGACAGACAGACTGCGGAGGACAGACAGACGCGGAGACAGACAGTGCGGGAGAACACAGACTGAGGGAACAGACGACTGCGGGAGACAGACAGACGCAGGAGAACAGACAGACTGAGGGAGACAGACAGATGGGGGGGACAGACAGACTGCGGAGAACAACAGACTAGGGAGAAGACAGAGGGGAAGACAGACTGAGGCAGGACAGACAGACTGCGGGAGGACAGACAGACTGCGGAGGACAGACAGACTGCGGGGAGAACAGACAGACTGAGGGAGACAGACAGACTGCGGGAGGACAGACAGACTGCAGGGAGAACAGACAGACTGAGGGCAGGACAGACAGACTGCGGCGGGGAGGACAGACAGACTGCGGGAGAACAACAGACTGCGGGAGAACAGACAGACTGCGGTGAGAACAGACAGACTGCGGGGGAACAGACAGACTGGGGAGGACAGACAGACTGGGGAGGACAGACAGACTGCGGGGGAACAGCAGACGGAGGACAGACTGCGGGGAGGACACACAGACTGGGGAGGACAGACAGACTGCGGGGAGAAAGACAGACTGCGGGAGGACAGACAGACTGCGGGAGAACAGACAGACTGCGGAGGACAGACAGACTGCGGGGAGAACAGACAGACTGCGGGGGACAGACAGACTGCGGGGAGGACAGACAGACTGCGGGGAGGACAGACAGACTGCGGGGAGGACAGACTGACGGGAGAGACAGACAGACTGGGGGAGAAACAGACTGCGGGGAGGACAGACAGACATGCGGGGAGGACAGACAGACTGCGGGGAGGAAGTGGAACAGACAGACTGCGGGAGGACAGACAGACTGCGGGGAGGACAGACTGATGGGGAGAACAGACATGCGGGGAAACAACAGACTGCGGGAGAGACAGACAGACTGCGGGGAGACAGACAGACTGCGGGAGGACAGACAGACTGCGGGGAGGACAGACAGACTGCGGGAGGACAGACAGACTGCGGGAGGAACAGACAGAATGGGGGAGAACAGACAGACTGCAGGGGAGAACAGACAGACTGCGGGGAGGACAGACAGACTGCGGGGAGGACAGACAGACTGCGGGGAGGACAGACAGACTGCGGGGGACAGACAGACTGCGGGAGGACAGACAGACTGCGGGGAGACAGACAGACTGCGGGGAGGACAGACAGACTGCGGGGAGGACAGACAGACTGCGGGAGAACAGACAGACTGCGGGGAAACAGACAGACTAGGGGACAGACAGACTGCGGGAACGAGACAGACGACTGCGGGAGAACAGACAGACTGCGGGAGAAACAGACAGACTGCGGGGAGACAGACAGACTGCGGGAGAACAGACAGACTGCGGGGAGGAACAGACAGACTGCGGGGAGAACAGACAGACTGGGAGAGACAGACAGACTGCGGGAGAGGACAGACAGACTGCGGGGAGGACAGACAGAACTGCGGGGGAGAACAGACAGACTGCGGGAGGACAGACAGACTGCGGGAGAGACAGACAGACTGCGGGAGAACAGACAGACTGAGGGAGGAACAGACAGACTGCGGGGAAAAGCAGACTGCGGGAACAGACAGACTGCGGGGAGGAACAGACAGACTGCGGGGAGACAGACAGACTGCGGGGAGCAGACTGGGGAGGACAGACAGATGCGGGGAGACAGACAGACTGACGGGGAGACAGACGGAGACAGCGATGCGGGGAGACAATGGGGAGACAGACTGCGGGGAACAGACAGACTGCGGGGAGGACAGACAGACTGCGGGGAGACAGACAGGAGGACAGTGGGGAGACAGACAGACTGCGGGAGAACAGACAGACTGCGGGAGAACAGACAGACTGCGGGAGAACAGACAGACTGCGGGGAGACAGACAGACTGCGGGAGACAGACAGACTGCGGGGAGACAGACAGACTGCGGGGAGAACAGACAGACTGGGGGAGAACAGACAGACTGCGGGGAGACAGACAGACTGCGGGAGAACAACAGACTGCGGGAGAACAGACAGACTGCGTGGAGACAGACAGACTGCGGGAGACAGACAGACTGTGGGAGGACAGACAGACTGTGGGGAGGACAGACAGACTGCGGGAGGAACAGACAGACTGCGGGGAAGACAGACTGCGGGGAGGACACACAGACTGCGGGGAGGACAGACAGACTGCGGGGAGAATAGACAGACTGCGGGGAGGACAGACAGACTGCGGGGAGAACAGACAGACTGCAGGGAGGACAGACAGACTGCAGGGAGAACAGACAGACTGCGGGGAGAACAGGCAGACTGCAGGAAGACTCTACGGAGAGACAGACAGACTGAGGGAGAAAAGACAGACTGCGGGAGGACAGACAGACTGCGGGGAGGACAGACAGACTGCGGGGAGGACAGACAGACTGCGTGGAGGACAGACAGACTGGGGGAGAACAGACAGAATGTGAGAAGGACAGTGAGAGTCTGAGAGGAGGAGGACAGAGGAGTCTGGAGGGAGGAGGACAGAGGAGTCTGAGGGAGGAGGACAGAGGAGTCTGGAGGGAGGAGGACAGAGGAGTCTGGGAGGAGGAAAGAGAATAAGAGGAAGAGGAGTCTGGAGGGGAGGAGGGAGGAGGACCAGAAGAGTCTGGAGGGAGGAGGAGACCAGAGGGTCTGGAGAGGAGAAATAAGGACAGAGGAGTCTGGAGGGAGGAGGAGGAGTCTGGAGGGAGGGGGGAGGAGGCCAGAGGGGTCTGGAGGAGAGAAGAGACTGAGGAGGAGGGGTCTGGAGGGGGAGGACAGAGGGGTCTGGAGGGAGGAGAGGAGCAGAAGGAGTCTGGAGGGAGGAGGAGACAGAGGGTCTGGAGGAGGAGGAACAGAGGAGTCTGGAGGGAGGAGACGGAGGAGACAGAGGAGTCTGGAGGGAGGAAAGGAGGGAAGAGGACAGTCTGGGGGAAGAAGGAAAGAGGGGTCTGGAGAAGGAGAAGGACAGAGAAGTCTGGAGGAGGAGGACGGAGGAGCCGGAGAGTTCATTAGTATGTTGCCTTAGAAATCTGGATTCTTATGGCTCTGAAACTGTTATTCCTCTGCTCAGTGATCAATGTTCCATGTCCTCTGCTCAGTGATACAATGTTCCTTGTTCCTCTGCTCAGTGATACAATGTTCCTTGTTCTTCTGCTCAGTGATACAATGTTCCTTGTTCCTCTGCTCAGTGATACAATGTTCCTTGTTCCTCTGCTCAGTGATACAATGTTCCTTGTTCTTCTGCTCAGTGATACAATGTTCCTTGTTCCTCTGCTCAGTGATACAATGTTCCTTGTTCCTCTGCTCAGTGATACAATGTTCCTTGTTCCTCTGCTCAGTGATACAATGTTCCTTGTTCCTCTGCTCAGTGATACAATGTTCCTTGTTCTTCTGCTCAGTGATACAATGTTCCTTGTTCCTCTGCTCAGTGATACAATGTTCCTTGTTCCTCTGCTCAGTGATACAATGTTCCTTGTTCCTCTGCTCAGTGATACAATGTTCCTTGTTCTTCTGCTCAGTGATACAATGTTCCTTGTTCCTCTGCTCAGTGATACAATGTTCCTTGTTCCTCTGCTCAGTGATACAATGTTCCTTGTTCTTCTGCTCAGTGATACAATGTTCCTTGTTCCTCTGCTCAGTGATACAATGTTCCTTGTTCCTCTGTTCAGTGATACAATGTTCCTGTTCCTCTGCTCAGTGATACAATGTTCCTTGTTCTTCTGCTCAGTGATACAATGTTCCTTGTTCCTCTGCTCAGTGATACAATGTTCCTTGTTCCTCTGCTCAGTGATACAATGTTTCCTTTGTTTTCCTCTGTTCAGTGATACAATGTTCCTTGTTCCTCTGTTCAGTGATACGATGTTCCTTGTTCTTCTGCTCAGTGATACGATGTTCCTTGTTCTTCTGCTCAGTGATACAATGTTCCTTGTTCTTCTGCTCAGTGATACAATGTTCCTTGTTCCTCTGTTCAGTGATACGATGTTCCTTGTTCTTCTGCTCAGTGATACGATGTTCCTTGTTCTTCTGCTCAGTGATACAATGTTCCTTGTTCCTCTGCTCAGTGATACAATGTTCCTTGTTCCTCTGTTCAGTGATACAATGTTCCTTGTTCCTCTGTTCAGTGATACGATGTTCCTTGTTCTTCTGCTCAGTGATACGATGTTCCTTGTTCCTCTGCTCAGTGATACAATGTTCCTTGTTCTTCTGCTCAGTGATACAATGTTCCTTGTTCCTCTGTTCAGTGATACAATGTTCCTTGTTCCTCTGCTCAGTGATACAATGTTCCTTGTTCCTCTGTTCAGTGATACAATGTTCCTTGTTCCTCTGTTCAGTGATACAATGTTCCTTGTTCCTCTGCTCAGTGATACAATGTTCTTTGTTCCTCTGTTCAGTGATAAAATGTTCCTTGTTCCTCTGCTCAGTGATACAATGTTCCTTGTTCCTCTGCTCAGTGATAAAATGTTCCTTGTTCCTCTGCTCAGTGATACAATGTTCCTTGTTCCTCTGCTCAGTGATACAATGTTCCTTGTTCCTCTGCTCAGTGATACAATGTTCCTTGTTCCTCTGCTCAGTGATACAATGTTCCTTGTTCCTCTGCTCAGTGATACAATGTTCCTTGTTCCTCTGCTCAGTGATACAATGTTCCTTGTTCCTCTGCTCAGTGATACAATGTTCCTTGTTCCTCTGCTCAGTGATACAATGTGGAGACCTGAAGATTCCTCAGTGAGTGTAGAAAGCTATAAATCCATGCGAGATAGTTCACGTAAGAAGTGTCACGCGTTCATTGTCCTCTAACTGGGGTCTGTTTGAAAATGTTTTTATATTAATTGAAAGGACACTTGGGGATATCACATATCTTCGAACAGACCCCAGTTAGAGGACAATCAACGTTTGACACTTCTTCCGTTAACTGTCTCGCATGGATTTATGCCTTTCTATACTCACTGAGAAATCTTCTGGTTTCCACAGGCAACTAATAATAGAATGATAACACAATCTGTTCCTCTTATCTTAGAATTTTGACTTTACTCCCCGGCTCCTCTCCCCTCCCTAGCCTGACTCTGCTTTACATCACCTGTCATATTTACAGCATCATCTCACCCTGTGTATGTATATATGTATGTGTCTTCAGAATTTGTGTCATTATCAGCCTGATGAAGGGACCACAGTGTCCTGACAGCTCGCTATATTTACCATCTTTTCAGTTCGCCATTAAAAGGTATCAACCCCTGAGGACTCTCAAATTCTAATATTTTTCACAAAACAGTTTGACACCAACATTCTAAATACAAACTTTCATCAGAACGATTCCTCACCTCCTCCTCTGATCCTTTCATCAGAACGATTCCTCACCTCCTCCTCTGATCCTTTCATCAGAACGATTCCTCACCTCCTCCTCTGATCCTTTCATCAGAACGATTCCTCACATCCTCCTCTAATCCTTTCATCAGAACGATTCCTCATCTCCTCCTCTGATCCTTTCATCAGAAAGATTCCTCACCTCCTCCTCTGATCCTTTCATCAGAACGATTCCTCACATCCTCCTCTGATCCTTTTATCAGAACCTTTCCTCTCATCCTCCTCTGATCCTTTCATCAGAATGATTCCTCACATCCTCATCTAATCCTTTCATCAGAATGATTCCTCACATCCTCCTCTGATCCTGTTATCAGAACGATTCTTCACATCCTCCTCTGATCCTTTCATCAGAATGGTTCCTCACATCCTCCTCTGATCCTGTCATCAGAACGATTCCTCACATCCTCCTCTGATCCTTTCATCAGAATAATTCCTCACATCCTCCTCTGATCCTTTCATCAGAATGATTCCTCACTTTCTCCTCTGATCCTTTCATCAGAACGATTCCTCACCTCCTCCTCTAATCCTTTCTTCAGAACGATTCCTCACCTCCTCCTCTGATCCTTTCATCAGAACGATTCCTCATCTCCTCCTCTAATCCTTTCATCAGAACGATTCCTCACATCCTCCTCTAATCCTTTCTTCAGAATGATTCCTCACCTCCTCCTCTGATCCTTTCATCAGAACGATTCCTCATCTCCTCCTCTAATGGTGGAGGATGGTTCCTGGTGGTCTGGAGGAGGATGGTTCCCGGTGGTCTGGTGGAGGATGATTCCCGGTGGGTGGTCTGGTGGAGGATGGTTCCCGGTGGTCTGGTGGAGGATGGTTCCCGGTGGTCTGGTGGAGGATGGTTCCCAGTGTTCTGGTGGAGGATGATTCCCGGTGGTCTGGTGGAGGATGATTCCCGGTGGTCTGGTGGAGGATGGTTCCCGGTGTTCTGGTGGAGGATGGTTCCCGGTGGTCTGGTGGAGGATGGTTCCCGGTGGCTTGGTGGAGGATGGTTCCCGGTGGTCTGGTGGAGGATAGTTCCCGGTGGTCTGGTGGAGGATGGTTCCTGGTGGTCTGGAGGAGGATGGTTTCCGGTGGTCTGGTGGAGGATGGTTCCCGGTGGTCTGGAGGAGGATGGTTCCCGGTGGTCTGGAGGAGGATGGTTCCTGGTGGTCTGGTGGAGGATGGTTCCCAGTGGCCTGGTGGAGGATGATTCCCGGTGGTCTGGTGGAGGATGGTTCCCGGTGGTTTGGTGGAGGATGGTTCCTGGTGGTCTGGTGGAGGATGGTTCCCGGTGGTCTAGAGGAGGATGGTTTCCGGTGGTCTGGTAGAGGATTGTTCCCGGTGGTCTGGTGGAGGATGGTTTCCGGTGGTTTGGTGGAGGATGGTTCCTGGTGGTCTGGTGGAGGATGGTTCCCGGTGGTATGGTGGATGATGGTTCCTGGTGGTCTGGTGGAGGATGGTTCCTGGTGGTCTGGTGGAGGATGGTTCCCGGTGGTATGGTGGATGATGGTTCCTGGTGGTCTGGTGGAGGATGGTTCCCGGTGGTCTGGTGGAGGATGGTTTCCGGTGGTCTGGTAGAGGATGGTTCCCGGTGGTCTGGTGGAGGATGGTTCCCGGTGGTCTGGTGGAGGATGGTTTCCGGTGGTCTGGTGGAGGATGGTTCCCGGTGGTCTAGAGGAGGATGGTTTCCGGTGGTCTGGTAGAGGATGGTTCCCGGTGGTCTGGTGGAGGATGGTTTCCGGTGGTTTGGTGGAGGATGGTTCCTGGTGGTCTGGTGGAGGATGGTTCCCGGTGGTCTAGAGGAGGATGGTTTCCGGTGGTCTGGTAGAGGATGGTTCCCGGTGGTCTGGTGGAGGATGGTTCCCGGTGGTCTGGTAGAGGATGGTTCCCGGTAGTCTGGTAGAGGATGGTTCCCGGTGGTCTGGTGGAGGATGGTTCCCGGTGGTCTGGTGGAGGATGGTTCCCGGTGGTCTAGTGACTCTCTGCCGCTCTCCAGGGTGAGGACGCACGTCTTCAGCCTCCTCCGGCTTCCGTCCCCCCTGATGGCTCGCTGGCGGCCCGTGCCGGTGATTGGCTTCATAATGGCGCTGATCAGAGTGATTGTGCCGTAATCAGGAGTCATTAAGCCGAGGCAATCACCGGCCGCCCGGCTCCTCTGACCTTCCGCCATTCGTCCTTCTTCTCTCATCACTTCCAGTCTTGTTAACACATTTAATGATCAGAAGAGAAGAAATGGACTCAATAATTATCTGCAGAGCGGCCGCCCGCGGTCATCAGAGGACGAGCCCCACCGGGGGGTAATTACCCACAAGAGGTCACATGACCGGAGGAAGAGGATAGATAAGGGGCAAATCATGAGGAGGGGGCAAATCATGAGGGGGGGGCAAATAATGGAGAGGAGGGGCAAATATAGAGAAGAGGGGGCAAATATGGAGAGAAGGGGGCAAATATGGAAAGGAGGGGGCAAATCATGAAGGGGGGGCAAATAATGAGGAGGGGGCAAATAATGGAGAGGAGGGGTAAATATAGAGAGGAGGGGCAAATATGAAGAAGAGGGCAAATGGAGAGGAGGGGCAAATATAGAGAGGAGGGGCAAATATGGAGAGGAGGGGCAAATATGGAGAGGAGGGGCAAATATGGAGAGGAGGGGTAAATATAGAGAGGAGGGGTAAATATAGAGAGGAGGGGCAAATATAGAGAAGAAGGGCAAATATGGAGAGAAGGGGGCAAATATGGAGAGAAGGGGGCAAATATGGAGAGGAGGGGGAGGATATGGTGAAAAGGGGCAAATATAGAGAGGAGGGGCAAATATGGAGAGAAGGGGGCAAATATGGAAAGGAGGGGGCAAATATAGAGAGGAGGGGCAAATATAGAGAAGAAGGGCAACTATGGAGAGAAGGGGGCAAATATGGAGAGAAGGGGGCAAATATGGAAAGGAGGGGGCAAATATAGAGAGGAGGGGCAAATATAGAGAGGAGGGGGCAAATATGGAGAGGAGGGGTAAATATAGAGAGGAGAGGGGAAATATGGAGAGGAGGGGGCAAAAATGGAGAGGAGGAGGCAAATATGGAGAGGAGGGGCAAATATAGAGAGGTGGGGCAAATATAGAGAGGAGAGGCAAATATGGAGAGGAGGGGCAAATATAGAGAGGAGGGGCAAATATAGAGAAGAGGGGCAAATATGGAGAAAAGGGGGCAAATATAGAGAAGAGAGGGCAAATATAGAGAAGAGGGGCAAATATGGAGAGGAGGGGCAAATATGAAGAGGAGGGGGCAAACATGAAGAAGAGGGGCAAATGGAGAGGAGGGGGCAAATATGGAGAGGAGGAGGCAAATATGGAGAGGAGGGGGCAAATATAGAGAAGAGGGGCAAATATGGAGAGGAGGGGCAAATATGGAGAGGAGGGGGAAAATATAGAGAAGAGGGGCAAACATGGAGAAGAGGGGCAAATATGGAGAGGAGGGGGCAAATATGGAGAAGTGAGTGGCAAATATGGAAAGGAGGGGGTAAAATATGGTGACAGTAAAAAAAAAAGTCCTCAGTGAGGATACTTACCCCCGCCGGCGCGCTCCACCTGTCTTGTAGCTCCCAGGACGGGTCCTGTCATTGCCTGGGAAACTGATCAGCTGATCGGTTTCCTAGTCAACGACAGGTCCTCAAGCCATCTAGAAGCTAGAAGACACAGGTGGAGCGCGCCGGCGGAGGGTAAGTATCCTCACTGAGGACTTTTTTATATTTTTTATTACTATCACCGTTGAGGAGCAGGGGCAGGAGCGGGGGGGGGGGGGGGGCACGGGGAGCGGAGGGGGTAGAGCAAGGGGGGCCACGGGGAGCGGAGGGGCAGAGCAAGGGGGGCAGGATGAGCAGAGGGGGGCAGGAAGAGCAGGGGGGGCAGCAGGAAGAGCAGAGGGGACGCGGGGAGCGGAGAGGGGCAGGCGGAATGGGGGGGCCCAGGGAGCGCGGGCAGGAGAAACTGGGGACCACCGTCACTGGCTTCTGCTGATCACCACTGGGACCACCGTCACTGGCTTGTGACGATCACCACTGGGACCACCGTCACTGGCTTGTGCCAATCACCACTGGGACCACCGTCAGTGGCTTATGCTGATCACCACTGGGACCACCGTCACTGGCTTGTGACGATCACCACTGGGACCACCATCACTGGCTTGTGCCGATCACCACTGGGACCACCATCACTGGCTTGTGCCGATCACCACTGGGACCACCGTCACTGGCTTATGCTGATCACCACTGGGACCACCGTCACTGGCTTATGCTGATCACCACTGGGACCACCGTCACTGGCTTGTGCCGATCACCACTGGGACCACCATCACTGGATTCTGCTGATCACCACTGAGACCACCATCACTGGCTTGTGCTGATCACCACTGGAACCACCGTCACTGGCCTGTGCTGATCACCACTGGGACCACCATCACTGGCTTGTGCCGATCACCACTGAGACCACCATCACTGGCTTGTGCCGATCACCACTGGGACCACCGTCACTGGCTTGTGCCGATCACCACTGGGACCACCCTCACTGGCTTGTGCTGATCACTACTGGGACCACCATCACTGGCTTGTGCCGATCACCACTGGGACCACCGTCACTGGCTTGTGCCGATCACCACTGGGACCACCCTCACTGGCTTGTGCTGATCACTACTGGGACCACCATCACTGGCTTGTGCCGATCACCACTGGGACCACCGTCACTGGCTTGTGTCAATCACCACTGGGACCACCCTCACAGTCTTCTCTTCTGTTTTGTTCTGCGTTTTTACAGTATTCCTTTTTTGTCTGTTATAGTTTAAGTTTTCTGTTGTTAACTTCCATCAAGGCTTGTTCTCCACCATCATTCACATCATCTGCCAGTGCAGGTTTCTCTTCTACACTTTGCTCCTCGGCCTCCTGATTTTCTTGGCAGGTAAAGTCTGTCCACATCATACGTGGATGCAGCAATGAGTATTGAATTGTTATCAGTTTTCTTGTTTTTCTGTCCAGATCATCCAGCTCTGTGTCCAGTTCACAATTCTAGCAGTGTATCTAATGACAGGAACAGCCTTGGTGTTTATGGCCTTGATGGTATTCCCACCATTCACCTTTCATTTATTATTTATTATTATTATTATTATTATTATTATTATTCTAATTCTATTGATTATTATTATTATACAGCTTTTCCACTGTTCTTCCTATTATTGTTATTTGTTATCAGTGATGTTATGTGTCTTTCTATTCTCCCGATGCTTTATCTCTCCGCCTTTCTTGTGATCGGCGTTCGGCGGCTCTTTCTCCTCTCTCCATTATTGTGATGAAAGTCTCCGCGGGATGTAATGGAGATGAATGGGACGCGGAGACGTCATTATTCCGGACTCATCTTCTTGAGTATTTTCATCTCCTCAGAATCTCACAATATAATAATAGTAATGTTATTACTGCGGAGATAAAGGGCGGCGGAGACAATGGATCGACGTCCGCGGAGAACGAGACGCTCCTGATAGAAGACCCCTGAGTGATGTGTACGGGGGGTAAACCATGAGTGGAGTGGACACAACGCCTTGTAAAAGTATTCACACCCCAACAACGTCCTCACACTATAACTGTATATCTCAGGGCGACGACTGTGCATCATCCAGTGCAGTAAATGGCTGTATCTTATCATACACCTGGCAGAGATGGTGGAGCGGGGTCACAGGAGGCAGGGGCAGTGGTGGAGTAGAGCTATGTGATGTGAAGTTTGTCCATGCTATGCTGCAGGTGGTGCAGCAGGTGCCCAACCTATGCTGGGTGGTGTGGCGGGTATCCCAGCCTATGCTATGGATGGTGTGGAGGTTGTCCATGCTATGCTGTGGGTGGGGTAGCAGGTGTCCCAGCCTATGCTGTGGGTGATGCGGCGGGTGTCCCAGCCTATGCTGCGGGTGGTGTGGTGGGTACCATGGCCAATGCTGTGCGTGGTGCGGCGGGTGATTCAGCCTAAGCTGCAGGTGGTGCGGTGGGTGTCTCAGCCTAAGCTGCACGTAGTGCAGCAGGTGTCTCGGGCTATGCTGCGGGTGGTGTGGTGGCTACTATGGCCTATGCTGCAGGTGGTGTGGCGGGTGTCCCAGCCTGTGCTGCGGGTGGTGCGGTGGTTGACCCTGCGGTGGTTGACCCGGCCTATGCTAAGATTGTGCGGCAGGAGTCCGGGCCTATGCTGTGGAGGGTGCGGCAGGGTGTCCGGCCTATGCAGCGGATGGTGCGGTGAGTGGCCCAGCCTATGCTGCGGGTGGTGGTGCGAGAGCCCCAACCTATGCTGCAGGTGATGCAGCAGGTGTCTCAGCCTAAACTTTGGGTGGTGCAATGGGTGTCCCGGCCTATGCTGCGAATGCCGCGGCGAGTGGCCCAGCCTATGCTGTGGGTGCTGCGGCGGGTGTATCAGCCTATGCTGCGGGTGGTGTGGTGGCTACTATGGCCTATGCTGCAGGTGGTTCAGCGGGTGTCTCAGCCTATACTGCAGGTGGTGCAGCGGGTGTCCCAGCCTATGCAGCGGGTGGTGCGGCGGTTGCCGGGTCTCTGCTGCGGGTCGTGCAGTGGGTGTCCCAGCCTATGCTGCGGGTGGTGCAAGCAGGTGTCCAGGAAAGTGCTGTGGAAGGTGCGATGAGTGTCCAAGCCTATGCTGCGGGTGGTGTGGCGGGTGTTCCGACCTATGCTGCGGATGGTGCGGTGGGTGACCCGGCATATGCTGTTGGTGGTATGGTGGGTGTCCCAGCCATTGCTGTGGATGGTGTGCCGGGTGTCTGTGCTTATGATGCAGATGGTGTGGTGTATGTCTCAGCCTATGCTGTGGGTGGTGCGGCGGGTGTCTCAGCCTATGCTGCTGGTGGTGTGATGGATACCATGGCCTATGCTGTGCGTGTTGCGGTGGGTGTCTTAGCCTAAGCTTCAGGTGGTGCGGTGGGTGTCCCAGTCTATGCTGCGGCTGGTGCGGCGGGTGTCCCAGCCTATGCTGCGGGTGGTGCGACGGGTGTCCCAGCCTATGCTGCGGGTGGTCCAGCCTATGCTGCGGGTGGTGTGGTGGATGTCCCAGCCTATGCTGCGGGTGGTGCGGTGGATGTCCCAGCCTATGCTGCGGGTGGTGTGGTGGGTGTCCCAGTCTGTGCTGTGGGTGGTGTGGCAGGTGCCTCAGCTTAAGATGCTGGTGGTAAGGCGGATGTCCAAGCCTATACAGTGAATGGTGCGGCGGCTGACCCGACCTATGCTGCGGTTGGTGCGAGGGATGTCCAAGCCTATGCTGCGGGTGGGGCGGTGGGTGTCCTGGCCTATGCTGCGGGTGGTACGGTGGGTGTCCTGGCATATGCTGTGGGTGATGCGGCAGGTGTCCCAGCCTATGCTGCAGGTGGTGCAGTGGGTGACCCGGCCTATGCTGTGGTTGGTGCGGTGGGTGTCCTGGTCTATGCTGCGGGTGGTGCGGTGGGAGTTTCGGCCTATGCTGCGGGTGGTGCAGTGGGTGACCCAGCCTATGCTGTGGTTGGTGTGGTGAGTGTCCCGGCCAATGCTCCGGTTGGTGTGGTGAGTGTCCCGGCCTATGCTGCGGTTGGTGCGGTCGGTGGCCCACCCTATGCTGCGGGTGGTTCAACGGGTGTCCCGGCCTATGCTGTGGGTGGTACGGTGGGTGTCCCGGCCTATACTGCGGTTGGTGTGGTGGGTGTCCCGACCTATGCTGCGGTTGGTGTGGTGGGTGACCTGGCCTATGCTGTGGTTGGTGCGGTGGGTGTCCCTGCCTATGCTGCGGTTGGTGTGGTGGGTGTCCCGGCCTATGCTGCGGGTGGTGCGTCGGGTGTCCCGGCCTATGCTGCAGTTGGTGTGGTGGGTGTTGTGGAGACCCTGGGGGCTTTCGTCCCCTGGCCCAGCCGCTTTTAGCAAGACAGCCCATACCAGGGCTCATCCCCTAACTGAGTGCCCGAACTCCTTTACTGTGGGTGAAACACTACTCAGAAAACACAGGTTGAGGGAATCACAATATTAAGGCTTTATTGAATCCCCAAACAGTCAACAGCATATAACACATAACCAGTAAAACACAAAGTAACAGGCAACAGAGTCTCACCCTTCCGCTGGCTCACCAGGGATGAGAATATAACACAGCAAAGTCTGTAGCCTGGTGACTGGATCGTCCCATCCTTGGTTGCTTCCTTATGCAGTCTTTGTCATCACAGCCGAATCCGATAATTCGATGCTGAAGTCCTTGTGGTTTTATAATTCAGGTTCTGATCCCCTCGGTCGGCACCGGAATGCCTAGGCCTGGGGTTATGGCCGGCCAATCGGACCCGAAGATCCTAGATTAGCTGCCTGTATCCAATGTAGTGCACCTCTGAGGACATTAGACAGAATCTTCAATCCACTCTGGTTAATCAACAGCTCTCCTTATATACCTTCAGCCCTCATTGCAGGATATTGGGGACTTCACGATTGGTGGAATAAGACTGTATTCTTATTGGCTCAATTTCAATCCTCTTATAACATATCTCTAATAGTATTGCAGTCCTGTCAAGGTAGAGCCACATGCTCATGGATATAGCCATACAATGGAATGTTAGTAGGATTAAGTGCTGTCAAGGGAGAGCCACATACAGATGGTTCACCTAGCACCTAGCAGGATACATTTACATAGAGTCATCAATCCACATCTAATTACAATGGCTTTCTAACAGGACTAAGTCCCTCTGACCTTACAGAAGAGAGATAATTGCATTACATAAGTCCACATCATCAAACCTCTCCAAGAAATATTTACAATAGGTATACAAAATACAAATTACTGTCTGGCTGGAGTTTAAGGGCTTAACCCATGAGAGTTTGCAACAAAATACCATATTGTCTGCGTTACATAAGAAATCATATGTTCTACATTGAGGAGTCCATTTCGTCACAGGTGTCCCGGCCTATGCTGTGGGTGGTGCGGCGGGTGTCCCAGCCTATGCTGCGGGTGGTGCGGCGGGTATCCCGGCCTATGCTGCGGGTGGTGCGGTGGGTGTCCCGGCCTATGCTGCGGGTGGTGTGGCGGGTGTCCCGGCCTATGCTGCGGGTGGTGCGGCGGGTGTCCCGGCCTATGCTCTGGGTGGTGCGGCGGGTGTCCCGGCCTATGCTGCGGGTGGTGCGGCGGGTGTCCCGGCCTGTGCTGCGGGTGGTGTGGCGGGTGTCCCGGCCTATGCTCTGGGTGGTGCGGCGGGTGTCCCGGCCTATGCTGCGGGTGGTGCGGCGGGTGTCCCGGCCTGTGCTGCGGGTGGTGTGGCGGGTGTCCTGGCATATGCTGCGGGTGGTGCTGCGGGTGTCCCGGCCTATGCTGAGGGTGGTGCGGCGGGTGTCCCCAGCCTATGCTGCGGGTGGTGCAGCGGGTGTCCTGGCCTAGTCTGCGGGTGGTGCTGCGGGTGTCCCGGCCTATGCTGAGGGTGGTGCGGCGGGTGTCCCGGCCTATGCTGCGGGTGGTGCGGCGGGTGTCCCAGCCTGTGCTGCGGGTGGTGTGGCGGGTGTCCTGGCATATGCTGCGGGTGGTGCTGCGGGTGTCCCGGCCTATGCTGAGGGTGGTGCGGTGGGTGTCCCCGGCCTATGCTGCGGGTGGTGCAGCGGGTGTCCTGGCCTAGTCTGCGGGTGGTGCTGCGGGTGTCCCGGCCTATGCTGAGGGTGGTGCGGCGGGTGTCCCTGGCCTATGCTGCGGGTGGTGCAGCAGGTGTCCTGGCCTATTCTGCGGGTGGTGGTGCGGGTGTCCCGGCCTATGCTGCGGGTGGTGCGGTGGGTACCCTTTCTCCCGTGACCCTGCTCCA
Source organism: Allobates femoralis (assembly GCA_033576535.1). Lineage (NCBI taxonomy): Eukaryota > Metazoa > Chordata > Amphibia > Anura > Aromobatidae > Allobates > Allobates femoralis. The sequence continues at coordinate 750,993,430 of JARQOC010000002.1, forward strand.
CCACCTCCCTTGTCTCCTGTGACCCTGCTCCATCATAAATGGACTCCATTTTCACACCCCAAATTTTTTTTACCATTTTTCTTTCAAATCCAAGAACATTGGACCAGAGAAGGAAAAGATACAGAAAGGAAGATTGGAGCATGGACCTCAGGGTATCTCCAGTCATAGCGAGTGGAGACTGAAAAGGAAGAAGTCTATGCGGCTGTAGGAATTGTGAGCAGGGAGATATGTGTCATCTTTACCTTGTGGATTTATGATCGTCCAGACGTCTGTCAGCCGGAGGCACAGAGGATCCACTCCAGAGAGCGAAGCTGTCTCAGAGGAACGGAGCCCGTCCAGATGAAGAATCCATGGAAAGGAAAATGAAATCTGCACCTGCAATCAGAGAGAAAGCCAACAAGTAGAGAACTGATCCCTGATAGAAGACACCTAGTGCTAAAGAGTAATAACCCGGCACCCGTACAATAAAACATCGATTTATTACAATATCAATTAAAATCCCCCAAAAAAGCTATAAAAGTGACATGTCATGTCCAAGAACTGTATAAGGCTAGGGTCAGACTCACGCCACGCATCCGACAAAAGGATGCGTTACTTTAATGTGCACATGTGCAAAAACGCATGCGTTAATGCACCCATAGACTCCAATGTAAAAAGCGCATTGCTGAAGTGCAATGTGTTTGGTGCTATGCATTTTCTGTAGAGCACATAGAGGCCTGTTATGGAAAACGGATGTTTTTTTTAACATGGGAGTCTATGGAAAACATGTATGTACCATGTGTTAACGCATCCGTTAATTTAGGCAACATAAATGCACACATGTCATGTAAACGCAAGGACAAAAAAATGCATCATTCAAGCGGATGCCACAACCCAACCTAACACTTATGTGGATACCTTAGGAATCTGAAGGCGTAGGGCTAGAGAAGACTAAGACAAGGTTTAAAGTTCAAGTCTGTATTTTCACATGTGCAGCAAAACCAAACCCGGGTGAGGATGCAACAAACAGAGGAGCAGGACAAGCAAAGAAATAAGCAAAGTTCATAAAGTGTGAACACTTAGTGTGGCCACATATAGAAAAAGTCCTTGTAAGGAGACAGTTCACATGCAGTGTGCCCGGCAATGGAAATAGTCTTTAGTACAGAGACAGGTTTGAACGTAACACAATGCAGTGCGGTTTATAACTCTAGTCCAGAACTGTCCAGGGAACCGCACTGCAAGGCAAACAAAAGTAGGAGTAACTAATAGGCAGCACAGCAGACCGTGGGTCTTCACACCACGTTTTTGGGGATCCGTGTGTATCTGTTTTATAATGGATAGGCAGGGATCTGTTTTGGCCTCCCATGTATCCCTATGGGCATGGATTGAGCCTATATGGCCATCCATTTGTGTCATGTTTTCTCCTGTACCCAGAATTAGAGACTGCACGGTTTTATGGTGCAGTGGACAAAAATGGACAGAAACGAATCCAGTTGCTTAAAATGGTGGTCTATGGTGCCGGATCTGGGGACAAAAAGGACCATTTGCCGGATCTGTTTTGCGATACTGAGCATGCTCAGAAGCACTGCAGAGCTCCTCACAGCCCGGTTCTGTTCAGGATCTCTCTCTCTCCAGAACTGACGTTACCATTATGTCCTATGGCTGCAGTGATTGCCAATGCTTTTATATACACAAAAAGGATCCTTCAAAAAACAGGACCGTGACTATAAATGCCATCCATTTACACAAATCTGTGCCAGTCCGAGTGGTCCTTCACACACGGACTGGCAAAAAACACAGTGTGCAGGGGGCCTAATGGGCAAGGTGGACCATAGCAAAGCACAGCTGGAAATAGATGGTGTAAAGAGCAGACCCGGAGAGGCTGGAATAGGAGCTAATTACATGTGTTGCACAGATGCAGCCAGAGCAGAACAAAATACTCAAGCAGGGCCTGAATGTTGGACCTGACCTTAAATAAGCAGAATAGGCAGGGAACACATGGTCATGATGAGGCAGCAGACGTCATCTTGGATAAGGGTAAGGAGACACAGAAGGTAAACTTGAATGTCTTGATCCTATATGATTGGACTCGCGGTATCATGCCGTGTCATATTGTTTGTACGCCATATTTCAGCTGAATGTTTGATTACTTCTCCTGTGTCTTGCCTTTGTTTTAGCTTCACGGGGTGGGGGTTCTATCTTAACACGTCATTTCCTCATTTTATGACTTGTGCATTATGTCTATTTCCCTTAAGTTATTTCCTGATAACATCTCTATGAACAAGGACATACAGGACAGACCAAAAGTTTGGACACACCTTCTCATTCAAACATTTTTCATGACTATGAACATTGTAGGTTCACACTGAAGGCATCAAAACTATGAATTATCACATGTGGAATTATAGACTGAACACAAGTGTGACACAACTGACAATACGTCTTATATTCTAGGTTCTTCCTTTTGCTGTGATTACTGCTTTGCACACTCTCGGCATTCTCTTGATGAGCTTCAAGAGGTAGTCACCAGAAATGGTCTTCACTTCACAGGTGCCCTGTCAGGGTTAATAAGGGGGATTTCTTGCCTTATAAATGGGGTTGGGACCATCAGTTGTGTTGTGCAGACGTCTGGTGGAGACACAGCTGATCGTCCTACTGAATAGACTGTTACCATTTGTATTATGGCAAGAAAATGCAGCGAAGTAAAGAATAACGAGTGGCCATCATTACTGTAAGAAATGAAGGTCAGTCAGTCCGAAAGATTGGGAAAACTGTGAAAGTGTCCCCAAGTGCAAAACTATCAAGCGCTACAAAGAAACTGTCTCACATGAGGTCCGTCCAGGAAAGGAAGAGCAAGAGTCACCTCTGCTGCGGAGGATAAGTTCATCCGAGTCACCAGCCTCAGAAATCGCAGGATAACAGCAGCTCAGATTAGAGACCAGGTCAATGCCAAATTGAAGAACCTAGAATATAAGACATATTATCAGGTGTTTCACACTCTTGTTAAGTCTATAATTCCACATGTGATAATTCATAGTTTTGATGCCTTCAGTGTGAATCTACAATGTTCATAGTCATGAAAATACAGAAAAGTCTTTGAAAGAGAAGGTGTCCAAACTTTTGGTCTGTACTGTAGACAAACGCGAGATGGCTATGATGACTAGCACTGACGAGATTAGCAGAATAAAAACAAGCGGTGTCAGAGGGTTGGAGCGCTAAAGAAACCACGGATTATTGATCATATTACCAATACTTTATTACACGAACAGCTGGGGTCCAGTATGCCACAATGCGTTTCGACGCACAGTTGCGTCTTTCTCAAGTGGATCCACTGTCCCCTCGCCCCTCCCCCTCTATCGCCCAATCCCCCTCATCTAAAAGAAGTTTTTCCCCATGACAGAAGATCAACTCTCCTCCTTCTCTCACGAAATCATCTCCCCACCTGTGGCCTTGACCCACTCCCCTCCCACCTCATCCCTAACCTCACCACAGTCCTCATCCCGGCCCTAACCCACCTCGTCAACATATCACTTAACTCCGGTGTCTTCCCCTCATCCTTCAAACACGCCCTAATCACACCCATCCTCAAAAAACCTTCCCTCCCCTTTGCCTCAAAAGTATTTGAACATCACGTCTATTCCGAACTGTCCTCCCACCTCTCCTCCTCCTCCCTCTTTGACCACCTATAATCCGGTTTCCGACCCACCCATTTCACCAAAACAGCCCTAACCAAAGTCACCACCGACCTACTGACCTCCAAGAGCCAGTGACACTACTCCATCCTCCTTCTTCTCGACCGCTCTGCCGCCGTCGACACTGTCGACCATTCTCTCCAACTTCAAATTCTCAAATCTGTTGGCCTTGCCCTCTCCTGGATCTCCTCGTACCTAACAGACCGGACCTTCAGCGTCACCCACTCCCACACCTCCTGCTCGGCCTAACTCCTATCTGTTGGAGTTCCCTAAGGCTCAGTTGTATGTACAGAATTTCACATGCTCGTTCCTGCCGCTGACCAGCAGAGAACTCTGAAGCCTCGTTCTGAGGAATCCAATAGGCATCACATACTCTTTGGATTACGTAGGAACCTCCAGGATTTATTTTGAAGTAATAAATTGGTGAACGAGGGTATGTAGGGGAGTCTTTATTCAACTAATCCTTTTTGCCTTTTTTTTTTTTCTTTTAACTCTTTACTTGTCGGGTTAGTAATGGTGATGTGTGATAGACCCCTCTCCATTACTAACACCTGGGCTAGATGTCAGCTGTCAATTCACAGCTGACATCAACCCCATTAATCTATTACTCTAATTGCCACCAAGCCAGAGCAATCGGAAAGAGTGGGATAAAGCACCAGAATTGTCACATCTAATGTGATGTGACACTACGGGCTGCTATTCTTAGGCTGAGAAGGAGGGCCTAAGAACCATGAACCTTCCCAGGGTGATGATATCAGCCCTCAGCTGCCAGCTTTACCTGTGCTGGTTATCAAAAAGAAGTGGGAGACTACGTCCTTTTTTTATTTATTCCCCATTCACCATTGTTTGCAGGACAATTGCCCTTCTTATCCCCATTTTGAAACCCCCTAGCCCTTCTACAACCATTTTACAGTCATTTGTCAGCACAGAAATTTGGGACTCTATTGATTTGAATGGAGTTCGGTACCTGGGGTCAAGTTCAGGATAAATTTGGTTCTGGAACCAAACTTTTGCTTTGAAAGTCCGACTGAATCCAGAGAATTCAGAACATCTATAGGTCCACCAATCTCTACACATCACCTCAAAGTCAGACTCCCATCGTTCTGCCTTCACCAAATTAAAAGATAAGAGCTTGTAACAAAAATACAGATGTAATAACCCTGAACTTGTCAGATGGCACAATACTTTACCAACATAGACACACAACACATTGCATCACCAGAACCATTGTCAATGCATGAATAAATACAGCACTAGGATCAGCATTAGTGCAGCAATACAGCACCAGAACAACCATTAATACATCAATGCAGCAACAGCACCACCATCAGTACATGAATTCAGCACCAAGACCATCTATAGTAATTGCATCACTAGAACCAACCTCAGTATATGAATTCATCACCAGAACCATCATCACCATATGGAAGCATCATCCACCATACAGACCTATCATCCACAATATTGGCCTATAATCTACAATATTGACATATCATCCTCCATGCTAACCTATCATCCGCCATATTGACATATCATCCTCCATGCTGGTCTATCATCCACCATATTGACCCTTCATGCTGGTCTTTCATCCGCCATATTGACATATCATCCTCCATGCTGGTCTTTTATCCAGCATATTGACCTATCATCCTCCATGTTGGTTTATCATCCTCCAAATTCACCTATCATCCTCCATGCTGGTGTTTCATCGATCATATTGGCCTATAATCCCTCATGCTGGTCTATGGTCCACGATATTGATCTCTCATCCTCCATGCTGGTCTATTTACCATATTGACCTATCATCCTCCATATTCACTGATCATTTCCCCTGCTGGTCTGTCATCCACCATACTGACCTATCATCCTCCATGCTGGTCTATTTACCATACTGACCTATCATCCTCCATGCTGGTCTATCATCCTCCATATTGACCTATCATCCTCCATGCTGGTCTATTTACCATAGTGACCTATCATCCTCCATATTCACCTGTATATATGTATACACAGTCAGCAGTCTACATAATATAATATATATATATATAGGCTGTTAGCTGTGTATATATATACTGGCTCTCCCCTCCATGACAGGGTTCCCTGTGTGCTGGCTCTCTGCCCCCACTTGACAGCGGGCCTCTCTGTAGTTCCCCTCCATGACAGGGTCCCCTGTGCAAAGACTCTCTGCCCCCCCTGACAGGGGACTCTTGGGCACTGGCTCTCTGACCCACACTTCAACAGGGGGCTCCTGGGCGCTAGCAATCACCCCCCAAAACAGGGGGCCCTCCTACGCTGCGATGGTGTGTTGGCTCTCTGTCCCCCGCTGTCAGAGGGCCCCTGTACACTGGCTTTCCACTCCATTACAGGGTTCCCTGTGCACTGGCTCTCTGCCCGCTCCATTACTGACAGGGGGCTCCTGTGTGCTGGTCTCTGCCCCCTCCACCCCGACAGGTGGCTCCTGTGCGCTGGTCTCTACCCCCTCCACCCCAGGCAGGGGGCTCCTGTGCACAGGTCTCTGCCCCCTCCACCCCAGGAAGGGGGCTCCTGTGCGCTGGTCTCTGCCCCCTCCACCCCAGGAAGGGGGATCCTGTGCGCTGGTCTCTGCCCCCTCCACCACTGGCAGGGGGCTCCTGTGTTGTGGTCTCAAGCCCCCTCCACCCCTGACAGGGGGGTCCTGTGCACTGGTCTCTGCCCCCTCCACCCCTGGCAGGAGGCTCCTGTGCGCTGATCTCTGCCCCCTCCACCCCTGACAGGGGGCTCCTGTGCGCTGGTCTCTGCCCCCTCCACCCCTAGCAGGGGTCTCCTGTGCGCTGGTCTCTGCCCCCTCCACCCCTGGCAGGGGGCTCCTGTGCACTGGTCTCTGCCCCTCCACCCCGGGCAGGAGGCTCTTGTGCGGTGGTCTCTGCCCCCTCCACCCCTGGCAGGGGGCTCCTGTGCACTGGTCTCTGCCCCTCCACCTCTGGCAGGAGGCTCCTGTGCGCTGGTCTCTGCCCCCTCCACTCCTGGCAGGGGGCTCCTGTGCACTGGTCTCTGCCCCTCCACCCCTGGCAGGGGGCTCCTGTGCACTGGTCTCTGCCCCCTCCACCCCTGGCAGGGGGCTCCTGTGCGCTGGTCTCTGCCCCTCCACCACTGGCAGGGGGCTCCTGTGTTGTGGTCTCTGCCCCCTCCACCCCTGGCAGGGGGCTCCTGTGCACTGGTCTCTGCCCCCTCCACCCCTGGCAGGAGGCTCCTGTGCGCTGATCTCTGCCCCCTCCACCCTTGACAGGGGGCTCCTGTGCGCTGGTCTCTGCCCCCTCCACCCCTACCAGGGGTCTCCTGTGCGCTGGTCTCTGCCCCTCCACCCCTGGCAGGAGGCTCCTGTGCGCTGGTCTCTGCCCCCTCCACCCCTGGCAGGGGGCTCCTGTGCACTGGTCTCTGCCCCTCCACCCCTGGCAGGGGGCTCCTGTGCACTGGTCTCTGCCCCCTCCACCCCTGGCAGGGGGCTCCTGTGCGCTGGTCTCTGCCCCCTCCACCCCTGGCAGGGGGCTCCTGTACGCTGGTCTCTGCCCCTCCACCCCTGACAGGGGGCTCCTGTGTGCTGGTCTCTGCCCCCTCCACCCCTGACAGGGGGCTCCTGTGTGCTGGTCTCTGCCCCTCCACCCCTGGCAAGAGGCTCTTGTGCGGTGGTCTCTGCCCCCTCCACACCTGGCAGGGGGCTCCTGTGCACTGGTCTCTGCCCCCTCCTCACCCCTGGCAGAGGCTCCTGTGCGCTGGTCTCTGCCCCCTCCACCCCTGGCAGGGGGCTCCTGTGCACTGGTCTCTGCCTCTCTAAACCCTGGCAGGGGGCTCCTGTGCACTGGTCTCTGCCCCCTCCACCCCTGGCAGGGGGTTCCTGTGCGCTGGTCTCTGCCCCCTCCACCCCTGGCAGGGGGCTCCTGTACGCTGGTCTCTGCCCCTCCACCCTGGCAAGAGGCTCCTATGTGCTGGTCTCTGCCCCCTCCACCCCTGAAAGGGGGCTCCTGTGCGCTGGTCTCTGCCCCCTCCACCCCTGTAGGGGGCTCCTGTGCGCTGGTCTCTGCCCCCTCCACCCCTGACAGGGGGCTCCTGTGGCTGGTCTCTGCCCCCTCCACCCCTAGCAGGGGTCTCCTGTGCGCTGGTCTCTGCCCCTCCACCCCTGGCAGGGGCTCCTGTGCACTGGTCTCTGCCCCCTCCACCCCTGGCAGGGGGCTCCTGTGCGCTGGTCTCTGCCCCCTCCACCACTGGCAGGGGCTCCTGTGTTGTGGTCTCTGCCCCTCCACCCTGACAGGGGGCTCCTGTGCACTGGTCTCTGCCCCCTCCACCCCTGGCAGGAGGCTCCTGTGTGCTGTCTCTGCCCCTCCACCCCTTGACAGGGGGCTCCTGTGCGCTGGTCTCTGCCCCTCCACCCCTGCAGGGGCTCCTGTGCGCTGGTCTCTGCCCCTCACCCCTGCAGGAGGCTCCTGTGCGCTGGTCTCTGCCCCTCCACCCCTGCAGGGGGCTCCTGTGCACTGGTCTCTGCCCCTCCACCCCTGGCAGGGGCTCCTGTGCACTGGTCTCTGCCCCCTCCACCCCTGGCAGGGGGCTCCTGTGCGCTGGTCTCTGCCCCCTCCACCCCTGGCAGGGGGCTCCTGTACGCTGGTCTCTGCCCCTCCACCCCTGGCAGGAGGCTCCTGTGCGCTGGTCTCTGCCCCCTCCACCCCTGACAGGGGCTCTGTGTGCTGGTCTCTGCCCCCTCCACCCCTGCAGGGGGCTCCTTGTGCCTGGTCTCTGCCCCCTCCACCCCTGGCAGGGGGCTCCTGTGTGCTGGTCTCTGCCCCCTCCACCCCTGGCAGGAGGCTCCTGTGCGCTGGTCTCTGCCCCCTCCACCTGAAGGGGCTCCTGTGCGCTGGTCTGCCCCCTCCACCCTAGCAGGGGCTCCTGTGCGCTGGTCTCTGCCCCTCCACCCCTGGCAGGGGCTCCTGTGCGCTGGTCTCTGCCCCCTCCACCCCTGGCAGGGGCTCCTGTGCCTGGTCTCTGCCCTCCACCCCTGGCAGGGGGCTCCTGTGCGCTGGTCTCTGCCCCCTCCACCCCTGGCAGGGGGCTCCTGTACGCTGGTCTCTGCCCCTCCACCCCTGGCAGGAGGCTCCTGTGCGCTGGTCTCTGCCCTCCACCCTGACAGGGGCTCCGTGGGGTCTCCCCACCCCTGACAGGGGGCTCCTGTGCGCTGGTCTCTGCCCCCTCCACCCCTGGCAGAGGGGGGGCTCAGGGGCTCTGCACTGTTCTGCCCCTAGGCTCTGTGGTTCTCTGCCCCCTCCACCCTGGCAGGGCTGTATGGCTCCCTTACTGCAGGGGCTCTGTGCCTGTCTCTGCCCTCCACCCCTGCAGGGGTTCCTGTGCGCTGGTCTCTGCCCCCTCCACCCCTGGCAGGGGGCTCCTGTACGCTGGTCTCTGCCCCTCCACCCTGGCAGAGGCTCCTGTGCGCTGGTCTCTGCCCCTCCACCCCTGACAGGGGCTTCGGCTTGCCCTCCTGCAGGTCCTGCTGGTCTCTGCCTCCAACCCTGACAGGGGGCTCTCTGGTTGTCACTGGCGGAGCTCTTGCTGTCTTGACCCTCCACCCCTGGTGACTCGTGGCTGTCATCTGACCTTTATGCTGGTCTGCCTCCACTGCAGGATCTCGTCTTGTCTCTGCCCTCCACCCCTGGCAGGGGGCTCGTGCTCTGGTCTTGCCCTCCACCTGGCGGGTTGCCTATACTGGTCTCTACCTCCACCTGGCAGAGCCTGCGGTCTTGCCTCACCTCCCTGACAGGGGGCTCCTGTGCGCTGGTCTCTGCCCCTCCACCCTTGACAGGGGGCTCCTGTGCGCTGGACTCTCTCACCTGACATGGTCCTTGCTGTTCGCTCCCACCCCTGGCAGGAGCCTTGTGCGCTGGTCTCTGCCTGTCACCTCTGACAGGGTCTGCGCCGTCTCTGCCCTCCACCCTGCAGGGGCTCTGTGGGTTCTCCGTCCACCCTGGCAGGGGGCTCTCTGTGCGCTGGTCTCTGCCCCCTCCACCCCTGGCAGGGGCTTCTGTGCGCTGGTCTCTGCCCCTCCACCCCTGGCAGGAGGCTCCTGTGCGCTGGTCTCTGACCTCCACCTGCGGAGGCTCTGTTGTGGTCCTGCCCCATCCCCTGAAAGGGGGCTCCTGTGCGCTGGTCTCTGCCCCCTCCACCCCTGGTAGGGGGCTCCTGTGCGCTGGTCTCTGCCCCCTCCATCCCTGGCAGGGGGCTCCTGTGCGCTGGTCTCTGCCCCCTCCACCCCTGGCAGGGGGCTCCTGTGCGCTGGTCTTTGCTCCCTCCACCCCTGGCAGGAGGCTCCTGTGCGCTGGTCTCTGCCCCCTCCATCCCTGACAGGGGGCTCCTGTGCGCTGGTCTCTGCCCCCTCCACCCCTGACAGGGGGCTCCTGTGCGCTGGTCTCTGCCCCCTCCACCCCTGGCAGGGGGCTCCTGTGCGCTGGTCTCTGCCCCCTCCACCCCTGACAGGGGGCTCCTGTGCGCTGGACTCTGCCCCCTCCACCCCTGACAGGGGGTTCCTATACGCTGGTCTCTGTTCCCCCTTTCAGGGGCTCCTCGGCACTGGCTTTCTGTCCCCCCCTCAACAAGGTGCTCCTGGGTGCTGCCAACTACCCCCCCCCACGCTGCGATATGGGCACCCTATATATACACTATACACATGAAGCGACCAGTGGTAAGGCCGCGGGTGTGTGTATGATCTTTCTCAACAGAATCCCCATACTCAGGTTTAACCGGTAATAACGTTTCTTTACTGTCAAACATGTTTATATCACAGTCAACTGAACTATATGCGCACTTGTATATATTAGAGTCTCTGGATCTTCACTTCTTCCGGGTACGCAGCAAGAAAAGAAAAAAATCACAACAATGGAGATATCTTTCCCTAACTTTCCCTAAAATCACGTACCAGTCTATCACAGAAGAAGATGTCGCTCCCACGTCGCAGGCCTGGGGATCTCACGAGGACGGGTCCCGGTGCAGCGCTGGAGGGGGAAACTCCTCAGTCTTCTTCTTTGGTCTCCTTCCGCAGGTAACGGGATTTTTCTTTGTTAGTCTCTCCCAGTCTCAGGGCACACCGAGCAGCAGGAGGGAGATCACAGCAGCACAGAAGTCTCTCTCAGTCTCGGGGCACACCGAGCAGCAGGAGGGAGATCACGGCAGTACAAATGGCTCCCTTATGTCGGTCACGGCCCCTGCACATGCACTCCGGGTGCTCGGCGGGCAAGGTTTTGCAGAGCGGCCAGAGTCACAGCACCAAAGTCCAGTGGCTCAGGATCTGTCACGGGGGCCTCTGCGGGGTGATTTTTCCGGCAAGGTGTAGCAAAGTAGCCCTCTTTCAACAGACATCCACAGGCAGATCTTCCCTGGCTCAGCTCTGGATCTGCACTGACTTCCTGCTGCTCTCTCTTCCTGAGTAAACACATTTGCTGAAAAGGGAATTTCCCACTTCCCTGCATTTGTTTCAGCACTTGTCCACAAGGGGCAGTAGCGGACTGTGCACAGTTCATTTCCATATCCATTTCTATGATACAGTCTGAATTGCTCACCTCACTACACACACACTATTACATAAACACTATACACGCAGTATTACATGCTCTCCCTCATGCTGACTGTCTCCAGGAGCAGCTGGAGCCTTCACATCTCTGCTGTATGTCAGGACAGAAACCATCCAGCACAGAGGACGACTGCTAGGAAGAAATGGAGGACAGAGCAGGACTGTATGATGTGCAGGCCCCTGTGACGGCTCTGCAGACTCAGCCATGTCCTCCCCTCCCTCCGTCCCGACTGCCTGTACAGAAAACAGAGAGGGAGGGGGAGGAAGAGCCCTGGATTATTCACCACAGCAGCTTCTAAGAAGTGACAGGAGGGGGCGCTGTCTTCACCAAGTGTCCTGGGCTCCAGACTCCTCACATGAGCAGGAAGCAGCCTCCGTCTGTGGTGCCGCCACCTGCTGGACGCAACAATTACGTCAGAAGCTGCGCCCATTGCTCCAGGGCCCCAGGACGCAGGGCCCCTAATGCAGCTGGGGGTAAATCAGTGACAGTGAGAAGAGGGGCCCTTCAGAGCCTGAGGCAAGTGAGAGCTCAGGGGCCACTCAGGGGCTTTACTCATCATGTAAGTAGACTGCTCGTCACCTGGGGGTTCGAGTGCACACTTACAAAGTGATAGCAGGCAGCAGGGGGTTGGGCCCACCAGGCATTTAAACCGGTACCCCCGGCAGACCAGACCGACACTGCTTATCATCCTCCATGCTGGTCTATCGTCCACCATATTGACCTTTCATGCTGGTCTATCGTCCACCATATTGACCTATCATCCTCCATGCTGGTCTTTCATCGACAATATTGGCCTATCATCCTCCATGTTGGCTTACAGTGTTATTTTAGGTTATGGTTGCTCGCCTTCCTCTTGGACCATACAGAGGGCATCTATTGATGGTTCACTGTAAACAGGTTGTAAATTGAGATCAGTCACATTCTTGGGGCGTTCTTACCTGAATAATTGATGCAGCGACACCACATTGATCTGTGACGGAGGTGGTATGGTGGACAAGGGCATGGACAGGAGGATGACAATGATAGGCAAAGATAACCTGGGCAACTAGTCTTTCCCTATAGATTGGGGTCCCTATTCTGACCCTGTACCCAGAGGTATCTCTGATGGTGAGGAGGTCTGGGCCACCACCCTTGCCCTCAGCTCCTCAACCAGCCCTAGGCTAAGGTTTCCTACCTCTACCCAAGGACCAGCATAACAGCCGCAAAGTTTGAGTAAAATACTGCAGGAGGGATCAGCAACAAATCCAGGTGTTCAGACAGCTCACAGTCAAAGCAGAGTGAAACTCTATCAGCGACATCAGCTGAAGGAAGAGGAGGCTATTTAAAGGCCAGGGGCCGTGGTCACATGACATACCTACATCTCCCCACCGGCAGAGTCGCACACAGCAATACAGCAGCACCTGCTGCACATTAACACTAAATGTCCCAAAGGAGATGTACTCCTATTAACACTGCAGAGAGCTTTACACCTAGACTGCCGCAGTCAACACTTGTCATGATCTCTGTGGCTGTAGTGGGCCGGAGTCAATCAAACCCCCCAAAACAGGATGGGGATGTATGTAATGGATGGGGGCCATGGACATGATTAGCGCCGGCTCTAAGTCTCCGGTAATTGAAGGTAAGAAGCTTTCTCATCAGTCAGGCTGTGTGTGGAGGTGAAGTGTTTTTCAGTCTCTCGGAGCCACTCCTGACCTCACCACTCCACCGCTATTTTTATGTCTATTTACCAAACGGTCATGGAGTTCTGTAACCGCCGCAGCAAGAAAATGACTAATCCAATTACTTATCCGGACACAGAAGCCGGGTCCTGCCGAGTCCTCAGAGCCGCGATATTACACGGCCACTTCACGGCTCCTGGGTCACGTGTTCTCTGGGTCAGACATGTTATATTATCACAGGCAGATCTGCACATAAACTCTCCGGAGAGGAGGAAAGAGGCAAGAAAATGTCCGGATCAGAGCAAAGTGCAGGGCAAAGGATCCAAGAGCAAAGCTATAATCTACTGCTACCACCAGGGGTCGCCACTGATCCCCACAGAAAGCGCTACTATCACCACTCATCCATCATTGGTGGATTCGGGATCCAGCTGTTCACTCCTCATCCTGACCCTAGAAGGAGGCATGGCGTCCTACCTGGTGACCCTCCCCTCTGATAACCTCCTTCATGGTGACCCTCCCCTCTGATAACCTCCTTCATAATGACCCTCCCCTCTGATAACCTCCTTCATGGTGACCCTCCACTCTGATAACCACCTTCATGGTGACCCTTCCCTCTGATAACCTCCTTCATGGTGACTCTCCCCTCTGATAACCTTCTTCATGGTGACCCGCCCCTCTGATAACCTCCTTCATAATGACCCTCCCCTCTGATAACCTTCTTCATGGTGACCCTCCCCTCTGATAACCCTTCTTCATGGTGACCCTCCCCTCTGATAACCTCCTTCATAATGACCCTCCCCTCTGATAACCTCCTTCATGGTGACCCTCCCTTCTGATCCCTCCCTTCTGATAACCTCCTTCCTGGTGACCCTCCCCTCTGATAACCTCCTTCATGGTGGCCCTCCCCTCTGATAACCTCCTTCATGGTGACCGTCCCCTCTGATAACCTCCTTCATGGTGACCCTCCCCACTGATAACCTCCTTCCTGGTGACCCTCCCCTCTGATAACCTCCTTCATGGTGACCCTCCCCTTTGATAACCTCCTTCATGGTGACCCTCCCCTCATATAACCTCCTTCATGGTGACCCTCCCTCTGATAACCTCCTTCATGGTGACCCTCCCCTCTGATAACCTCCTTCATGGTGACCCTCCCCTCTGATAACCTCCTTCATGGTGACCCTCCCCTCTGATAACCTCCTTCATGGTGACCCTCCCCTCTGATAACCTCCTTCATGGTGACCCTCCCCTCATATAACCTCCTTCATGGTGACCCTCCCCTCATATAACCTCCTTCATGGTGACCCTCCCCTCTTATAACCTCCTTCATGGTGACCCTCCCCTCTGATAACCTTCTTCATGGTGACCCTTCCCTGTGATAACCTCCTTCATGGTGACCCTCCCCTCTGATAACCTCCTTCCTGGTGACCCTCCCCTCTGATAACCTCCTTCATGGTGACCCTCCCCTCTGATAACCTCCTTCCTGGTGACCCTCCCCTCTGATAACCTCCTTCCTGGTGACCCTCCCCTCTGATAACCTCCTTCATGGTGACCCTCCCCTCATATAACCTCCTTCATGGTGACCCTCCCCTCATATAACCTCCTTCATGGTGACCCTCCCCTCTTATAACCTCCTTCATGGTGACCCTCCCCTCTGATAACCTTCTTCATGGTGACCCTTCCCTGTGATAACCTCCTTCATGGTGACCCTCCCCTCTGATAACCTCCTTCCTGGTGACCCTCCCCTCTGATAACCTCCTTCATGGTGACCCTCCCCTCTGATAACCTCCTTCATGGTGACCCTCCCCTCTGATAACCTCCTTCCTGGTGACCCTCCCCTCTGATAACCTCCTTCATGGTGACCCTCCCCTCTGATAACCTCCTTCATGGTGACCCTCCCTCTGATAACCTCCTTCATGGTGACCCTTCCCTGTGATAACCTCCTTCATGGTGACCCTTCCCTGTGATAACCTCCTTCAGGGTGACCCTTCCCTGTGATAACCTCCTTCATGGTGACCCTCCCCTCTGATAACCTCCTTCATGGTGACCCTCCCCTCTGATAACCTCCTTCATGGTGACCCTCCCCTCTGATAACCTCCTTCATGGTGACCCTCCCCTCATATAACCTCCTTCATGGTGACCCTCCTATCTGATAACCTCCTTCATGGTGACCCTCCCCTCTGATAACCTCCTTCATAGTGACGCTCCCTTCTGATAACCTCCTTCATGGTGACCCTCCCCTCTGATAACCTCCTTCATGGTGACCCTCCCCTCTGATAACCTCCTTCCTGGTGACCCTTCCCTGTGATAACCTCCTTCCTGGTGACCCTCCCTTCTGATAACCTCCTTCCTGGTGACCCTCCCCTCTGATAACCTCCTTCATGGTGACCCTCCCCTCTGATAACCTCCTTCATGGTGGCCCTCCCCTCTGATAACCTCCTTCATGGTGACCCTCCCCTCTGATAACCTCCTTCATGGTGGCCCTCCCCTCTGATAACCTCCTTCATGGTGACCCTCCCTCTGATAACCTCCTTCATGGTGACCCTCCCCTCTGATAACCTCCTTCATGGTGACCCTCCCTTCTGATAACCTCCTTCCTGGTGACCCTCCCCTCTGATAACCTCCTTCATGGTGACCCTCCCCTCTGATAACCTCCTTCATGGTGACCCTCCCCTCTGATAACCTCCTTCATGGTGACCCTCCCCTCTGATAACCTCCTTCATGGTGACCCTCCCTCTGATAACCTCCTTCATGGTGACCCTCCCTCTGATAACCTCCTTCATGGTGACCCCCTCTGATACTCTTCTGTGACCCTCTGATAACCTCCTTCATGGTGACCCTCCCCTCTGATAACCTCCTTCATGGTGACCCTCCCTCTGATAACCTCCTTCCTGGTGACCCTCCCTCTGATAACCTCCTTCATGGTGACCCTCCCTCTGATAACCTCCTTCATGGTGACTCCCCTCTGATAACCTCCTTCATGGTGACCCTCCCCTCTGATAACCTCCTTCATGGTGACCCTCCCTCTGATAACCTCCTTCATGGTGACCCTCCCTTGATAACCTCCTTCATGGTGACCCCCTCTGATAACCTCCTTCATGGTGACCCTCCCCTCTGATAACCTCCTTCATGGTGACCCCCCTCTGATAACCTCCTTCATGGTGACCTCCCCTCTGATAACCTCCTTCATGGTGACCCTCCCTCTTGATAACCTCCTTCATGGTGACCCTCCCTCTGATAACCTCCTTCATGGTGACCCTCCCCTCTGATAACCTCCTTCTATGGTGACACTCCCCTCTGATAACCTCCTTCATGTGACCCTCCCCTCTGATAACCTCCTTCATGGTGACCCTCCCCTCTGATAACCTCCTTCATGGTGACCCTCCCTCTGATAACCTCCTTCTGGTGACCCTCCCTCTGATAACCTCCTTCTGGTGACCCTCCCCTCTGATAACCTCCTTCATGGTGACCCTCCCCTCTGATAACCTCCTTCATGGTGACCCTCCCCTCTGATAACCTCCTTCATGGTGACCCTCCCCTCTGATAACCTCCTTCATGGTGACCCTCCCCTCTGATAACCTCCTTCATGGTGACCCTCCCCTCTGATAACCTCCTTCATGGTGACTCACCCCTCTGGTGACTCTTTATCTTGGTGACCTTTTTCCTTAGTAAACATCCTCCCCAGTAACCCTCTACTTTGGTGACTGTCCTCCCGGTATCACTTATCCCCAGAGACACTGCTCCACAGTGACCATCCTCTACAGTGACCCTCCTCCATGGTCACCCTCCTCTCTGGTTACCGTTCTCCTCCTCTCCAGTGACCCTGCATGCCAGTGACCCTCCTTACCGGTGACCATCCTTCCCGGTGTGCCTCCTACCTGGTGACGCACCTCCCCAATGACCATCCTCTCCGCTGACCCCCCCTCCCAGGTGACCTTCCTTCATGGTGACACTCCTCCATGGTAGATCAATGAGGTAGAAGCTAGTAGAACAAAATAGCGTACATGGGTCTTAACTGGTATGAAAAGGGGCACAAATTACCAGGTATATGCTCACCTCTTGTGGTTGTGTAGGACACAACCACCTATGAAGCCTCAGGCTGCAGCGCACCACCCGTGAAACGAAAGACCATGTGGAGCGGGAATGGATGGATTCAAATCGCGCTGCCCAATAAAAGGATGCAACCAGGAATTAGATGGTGGAAGAAGCCTTTATTCTGTATCCAACGCGTTTCGTGCGGATGCCCCCACACCTCCTCAGGAAAAGCTTACAGTTTACAGGCACAACCACCATTATATAGCATCTGGAAATGATGAACCTGGACGTCATATAATGGTGGTTGTGCCTGTAAACTGTAAGCTTTCCCTGAGGAGGTGTGGGGGCATCCGCACGAAACGCGTTGGATACAGAATAAAGGCTTCTGTCACCATCTAATTCCTGGTTGCATCCATTCCTGCTCCACATACTCCTCAATGGTGACAGTCCCCCTGGTGACTCTCTACAATGGTGACCTTCTGTCCCAGTGACCATCCTCCCTGGGGACCCTCCTTTCCGGTGACCCTCTACCCCAGTGACCCACTCCTTTGTGACCCTCCCCCCGGTGGCAGTCCTTGGTTACACCATCTACTCGGTGACCCACCTCCCTGGTGACCTGGTGACCGTCTTATCTTGTTACCCTTCTTCCTGGTGAGCTTCCTCCAGGTTACCCTGGATCCTCACCTTCCATCATGGTGACCGTCTCTTGTGACCGTCCTCTTTGGTGACACACCTTCCCAGTGACGCTTGCTCTCGGTGACTCTCCTCTATGATAATGCTCCTCTCTGTTAACCTGCCTCCCTAGTTATCCTCTCCTCTAGCTACCTTCCTCTCTGATGACCTCCTCCCATGTGACTGTCCTCGCTGGGGAACCTCCTCCATGGTGACCCTCCTCCCTGATGACTCACCCCCCTAGTTACCCTCCACTTTGGTGACCTCCTCCCATGTGACCATCCGCCCCGGTGATCCTCCTCCCTGGTGACTCTCCTCCCTGGTGACCCTCCTCCGGTGACCCTCCTCCCGGTGACTCTCCTCCCTGGTGACCCTCCTCCCTGGTGACCCTCCTCCCTGGTGACCCTCCTCCCTGGTGACCCTCCTCCCTGGGTGACCCTCCTCCCGGTGACTCTCCTCCCTGGTGACTCTCCTCCCTGGTGACTCTCCTCTATGATAATGCTCCTCTCTGTTGACCTGCCTCCCTAGTTATCCTCTCTTCTGGCTACCCTCCTCCATGGTGACCCTCCTCCCTGATGACTCACCCCCCTAGTTACCCTCCACTTTAGTGACCCTCCTCCCTGATGACTCTCCTCCCTGGTGACCCTCCTCCCTGGTGACTCTCCTCCCTGGTGACTCTCCTCCCTGGTGACTCTCCTCCCTGGTGACTCTCCTCCCTGGTGACTCTCCTCCCTGGTGACCTCTCCGTGACTCTCCTCCCTGGTGACCTCCTCCCTGGTGACTCTCCTCCCTGGTGACTCTCCTCCCTGGTGACTCTCCTCCCTGGTGACTCTCCTCCCTGGTGACTCTCCTCCCTGGTGACTCTCCTCCCTGTGACCTCCCTGTGACTCTCCTACCTCCTTCTGTTGACCCGCCTCTCCAGTGACTCTCCTTTTTAGTTACCCTCCTCTCTGGTGACTATCCTCTTTCCTATTTACCCTCCCTCCTCCCCGTTGACCATCCTGTACTTCTGTGAATCTATCCCTAGTTACCTTCCTCTCTGATGACCCACCCTTGTGACTGTCCACCCCGGTGACTTTCATAGTAACATAGTATTTAAGGTTGAAGGAAGACTTTAAGTCCATCTAGTTCCCCCCATAGCCTAACATGATCCAGAGGAGGCAAAAACCCCATGTGGCAACACTAAGCTCCACATTGGGGAAAAACATTCCTTCCTGACTCCAGATACGGCAATCAGACTAGATCCCTGGATCAACGCCCTATCGAAGGATCTAGTATATTCCTTCCCAGAGACCATCCTCTCCAGTGACTGTCTCCCTGGTAACCTCCTCCCCAGTGACTGTGCTCCTCTTCAGTGACCCTCCTCCCTGGTGACCATCCTCCCTGGTGACCCTCCTCCCTGGTGACCTCTTCCCTGGTGACCCTCCTCCCTGGTGACCCTCCTCCCTGGTGACCCTCCTCCCTGGTGACCTCTTCCCTGGTGACCCTCCTCCCTGGTGAGCGTCCTCTTGGTGACCATCCTCCCTGGTGACCTCCTTCCTGGTGACCCTCCTCCCTGGTGACCCTCCTCCCTGGTGACCTCTTCCCTGGTGACCATCCTCTCTGGTGACGCTCCTCCTGGTGACCATCCTCCCTGGTGACCTCCTTCCTGGTGACCCTCCTCCTTGGTGACCCTCCTCCCTGGTGACCTCTTCCCTGGTGACCATCCTCTCTGGTGACCTCCTTCCTGGTGACCCTCCTCCCTGGTGACCTCTTCCCTGGTGACCATCCTCTCTGGTGACCTCCTTCCTGGTGACCCTCTCTCCCTGGTGAGCGTCCTCTCTGGTGACCATCCTCCCTGGTGACCTCCTCCTGGTGACCCTCCTCCC
This sequence comes from Allobates femoralis, assembly GCA_033576535.1. Lineage (NCBI taxonomy): Eukaryota > Metazoa > Chordata > Amphibia > Anura > Aromobatidae > Allobates > Allobates femoralis. Next base: position 751,012,917 of record JARQOC010000002.1, read on the forward strand.
TGGTGACCCTCCCCTGGTGACCTCCTTCCTGGTGACCCTCCTCCCTGGTGACCATCCTCCCTGGTGACCTCCTCCCTGGTGACCTCTTCCCTTTGGTGACCATCCTCTCTGGTGACTCTCCTCCCTGGTGACCCTCCTCTCTGGTGACCTCCTTCCTGGTGACCCTCCTCCCTGGTGACCCTCCTCCCTGGTGACCTCCTCCTGGTGACCTCCTTCCTGGTGACCCTCCTCCCTGGTGACCATCCTCCCTGGTGACCCTCCTCCCTGGTGACCTCCTCCCTGGTGACCATCCTCTCTGGTGACCTCCTTCCTGGTGACCCTCCTCCCTGGTGACATCCTCCTGGTGACCATCCTCCCTGGTGAGCGTCCTCTCTGGTGACCTCTTCCCTGGTGACCATCCTCCCTGGTGACCATCCTCTCTGGTGACCTCCTCCCTGGTGACCATCCTCCTGGTGACCCTCCTCCCTGGTGACCTCCTCCCTGGTGACCCTCCTCCCTGGTGACCCTCCTCCCTGGTGACCTCTTCCCTGGTGACCATCCTCTCTGGTGACTCTCCTCCCTGGTGACCCTCCTCCCTGGTGACCCTCCTCTCTGGTGACCTCCTCCTGGTGACTCTCCTCCCTGGTGACCATCCTCCCTGGTGACCATCCTCCCTGGTGACCATCCTCCCTGGTGACCATCCTCCCTGGTGAGCGTCCTCTCTGGTGACCTCTTCCCTGGTGACCATCCTCTCTGGTGACCGTTCTCCTCCCCGGTGATCATCCTCACCAGTAATTTGGAGTATTTGATTTACCAGCTGCAGTCTAATTACAGATTCCTTCACATTAATTAGATGATTGATTTTGGCAGTGGTTTGATGTATATTGATCCCCGCTGAGCGAGACGTGTGAGAGATGAAAGGGATGATGCATGATGTCACCTGTGCCTCCAGCTGTGAAGACGTCCCAGAAACGTCATCTCCCGTCACACGGAGCCTCATTATCTGCAAAATCCCCCAAACTTCCCCCCGGTGATCTCCAGACTGTGGATCCCCATAGACTTTATATGGAATGGTCTTCATATTGGGGTCACTGGCTCCGCACGATCTGTGCCCCTCTAGTCTCCAGGACTCGGGCACAATAGTGACGCCTGCACCCAGTGTGGCTGTCATCTCTGGCCGTCGTCTGTGGCTGTCATCTCTGGCCATCGTCTGTGGTGTCATCTGTGGCTGCCATCTTTGGCTGTTGAGTACGGCTGTCATTTGTGGCTGTCGTCTGTGGCTGTCGTCTGTGGCTGTCATGTGTGGCTGTCATGTGTGGCTGTCATCTTTGGCTGTTGATTACGGCTGTCATTTGTGGCTGTCGTCTGATCTTGTTTTCTGGCGGTTTGGGTTCTCCTCTGGGGTATAATGGTGGGTGAGTCTCCGCGCTCCCCTCCTCTTCTGTCACAGAGGACGGAGATGACAGGTGACGGCTGCTGCCTGCCAGGAGGACGCACCGACACTGAAGGGGGTCACCGGGGGCTGCGGATACATCAGGACATAGGAGACACCAGCAGATTCCCACCAATATTCAGGGACAAGTCCTCGTCTTCTGTATCATGATGCATCTAACCTCGGGGAGGTCACATGACTGAAACCCAAAAAATAAACCCCTGTCACATATATATATAGTTACTGGTGACACAATGTAATGATGGTCTGGGCAGGGTTGGGTGGCGCCCCTGAGTCTGGTGGCCACAGAATGGTACTGCATGTAACAATGCATTGTATTACTGGTCTGATGGGAGTAATGAGTTCTCTGTTGCACCTGCTGTACCCTCTTTTGCTGCTTTTGCTGGACTGTTGCACTTTAAAAGGACTCTGCCTTTGTTGTCTTAATGGACTCTGCCCCTTTTATCAGGACTGTCCCTATGGCCTGTTCGGGGTCCTTACACAGAAGGACGTGTAATCCTATTAGTAAATAAAGTTTTATGGGCTTAATGTTACTAAATGTCTTGTTTTATGCTGAAGCAAGGAGACACAACAGTGAGTGCAGTGAAGATGAGTCTGGTCTGCGTCCTCCTGCAGCTGCACTCAGGGACGAGGACAATGCTCAGAAGTGGTTTTGGTCTGTAATTCACGATCAAGTTACAATAATTGTTTATACAGTTGAAACAAAAATGACTTGGGTGAAATGTTCTGGATCCATCCACAAGCTTCTCACAATAGTTGTAGGAATTTGGGCCCATTCCTCCTCACAGATCTGCTGTAACTGAGCCATGTGTGTAGGTCTCGTTCCTCGCAGCCTTTTCAGTTTTGCCCATACATTTTCAATGGCATTGAGATCAGGGCCTTGTGATGGCTCCAGAACATTGACTTTGTTATCCTTAATGCACTTTGTAACCAGTTTGGCAGTAGCTTTGGGTCATTGTTCATTTGTTAGACCCATTTCCACTCAAGCTTTACCTTCCTGGCTGATGTCTGGAGATGTCACTTCAGTTTTTGCTACATAATCTTCCCTCATCTATTTTGTGAAGTTCATCAGTTCCTCCTGCAGCAAAACAACCCACACGTGATCTGCCACCACCATGTTTCATGGTTGGGATGGTGTTCTTAGGCTTCCAAACGTCTCCCTTTTTCCTCCAAACATAACGATGGCCATTAACAGTTCAATTTTCACAGGGTCTTTTGCTTTTGTTCTTGGGTTGCTCTGCACATGTCGGACCAAAGCACGTTCATCTCTGGGGCACAGAACCCGTCACTGTCGCAGAGTGTGATGGCGTCACCTGGTGCTGTTCACACTTCTAATTCTGACCCTCCACACTGAGGTGTCTCGACTAGCTGTGTTCTCATTAGTGATCAGGCTAGCAGGAGTTAATCTCTGTATGACTCCTGGTTACCTCTTGGATCACATGTTCTGGGAGACCAATCACAGTTGCTCCCTGCCTGTTTAAGATGGTGGGATCTGGTCTCTGATGCTGACTCCAGTATACCGGGCCTGATCTTGGTGTTTGGTGAATACTTTCTCGTTGTATGATTTCCTCCTGCTTGTGTTTGTTTTCTCCCTCATTACTTAGTGTATTTGTGACTGAGTGCTGGGAGCTTGTGTTTTAGGTCTCCCCTTGTTCCGGATCATGTACACTGTGCATTCTGAAGACAGCCAGTACTCCCCATCCTGCACAGCACCGGAAATGACACAGACGGTGCGTCACAACAGGACTCTATCCTCGCAGTCGTCTCTGTTCTCTATCCTCACAGTCGTCTCTGTCCTCTATCCTCGCATCGTCTCTGTCCTCTATCCTCGCAGTCGTCTCTGTCCTCTATCCTCGCAGTCGTCTCTGTCCTCTATCCTCGCAGTCGTCTCTGTCCTCTATGCTCGCAGTCGTCTCTGTCCTCTATCCTCGCAGTCGTCTCTGTCTCTATCCTCGCAGTCGTCTCTGTCCTCTATCCTCGCAGTCGTCTCTGTTCTCTATCCTCGCAGTCTCTCTGTCCTCTATCCTCGCAGTCGTCTCTGTCTCTATCCTCGCAGTCGTCCTGTTCTCTATCCTCGCAGTCGTCTCTGTTCTCTATCCTCGCAGTCGTCTCTGTCCTCTATCCTCGCAGTCGTCCTGTTCTCTATCCTCGCAGTCGTCTCTGTTCTCTATCCTCGCAGTCGTCTCTGTCCTCTATGCTCGCAGTCGTCTCTGTCCTCTATGCTCGCAGTCGTCTCTGTCCTCTATGCCTCGCAGTCGTCTCTGTCATCTATCTCGCAGTCGTCTCTGTCCTCTATCCTCGCAGTCGTCTCTGTCCTCTATCCTCGCAGTCGTCTCTGTTTCTATCCTCGCAGTCGTCTCTGTTCTCTATCCTCGCAGTCGTCTCTGTCCTCTATCCTCGCAGTCGTCTCTGTTTCTATCCTCGCAGTCGTCTCTGTTGCTCTATCCTCGCAGTCGTCTCTGTGTCTATCCTCGCAGTCGTCTCTGTCTCTATCCTCGCAGTCGTCTCTGTCCTCTATCCTCGCAGTCGTCTCTGTCCTCTATCCTCGCAGTCGTCTCTATCCTCGCAGTCGTCTCTGTCCTCTATCCTCGCAGTCGTCTCTGTCCTCTATCCTCGCAGTCGTCTCTGTCCTTTCCTCTCCTGACGTCCAGCTCTCCTATTGGAAGTAACAATTGTGCGGTCCAGGCTGTGATCGTCCTCCGGCAGTGCGGGGGTTACGGGGGGACGCTCTGCTTTCACCATCTGCCGCTCGCGCTCGGTTATTGTTTTCTGATCGGTTTCTATGATCCAGCTGAACGCCGGCAGCGATAGGAGATATAGGGACGCTGCAGCTGGTGCCGGCGAGCCGAGAGCCGAATAACCCATATATAACAAGATGCAGCAGAGCTGAGAATGTGCTTCTCCGAGAAGACATAACAACACTACAGTCTCCTCCTCCAGTAATGGCTGATAACAGGGAGTAATAGATTGTAGTCACCTGTCCTACAGTCTCTTCCCCCAGTAATGGCTGATAACAGGGAGTAATAGATTGTAGTCACCTGTCCTACAGTCTCTCTCCCCCAGTAATGGCTGATAACAGGGAGTAATAGATTGTAGTCACCTGTCCTACAGTCCCTCCTCCCCAGTAATGGCTGATAACAGGGAGTAATAGATTGTAGTCACCTGTCCTACAGTCTCCTCCCCCAGTAATGGCTGATAACAGGGAGTAATAGATTGTAGTCACCTGTCCTACAGTCTCTCCCCCAGTAATGGCTGATAACAGGGAGTAATAGATTGTAGTCACCTGTCCTACAGTCTCTTCCCCCAGTAATGGCTGATAACAGGGAGTAATAGATTGTAGTCACCTGTCCTACAGTCTCCTCCTCCCCCAGTAATGGCTGATAACAGGGAGTAATAGATTGTAGTCACCTGTCCTACAGTCTCCTCCCCCAGTAATGGCTGATAACAGGGAGTAATAGATTGTAGTCACCTGTCCTACAGTCTCCTCCTCCAGTAATGGCTGATAACAGGGAGTAATAGATTGTAGTCACCTGTCCTACAGTCTCCTCCTCCAGTAATGGCTGATAAAAGGGAGTAATAGATTGTAGTCACCTGTCCTACAGTCTCCTCCTCCCCAGTAATGGCTGATAACAGGGAGTAATAGATTGTAGTCACCTGTCCTACAGTCTCCTCCTCCCCCAGTAATGGCTGATAACAGGGAGTAGTAATAGATTGTAGTCACCTGTCCTACAGTCTCCTCCTCCCCCAGTAATGGCTGATAACAGGGAGTAATAGATTGTAGTCACCTGTCCTACAGTCTCCTCCTCCAGTAATGGCTGATAACAGGGAGTAATAGATTGTAGTCACCTGTCCTACAGTCTCCTCCCCAGTAATGGCTGATAACAGGGAGTAATAGATTGTAGTCACCTGTCCTACAGTCTCCTCCTCCAGTAATGGCTGATAACAGGGAGTAATAGATTGTAGTCACCTGTCCTACAGTCTCCTCCTCCAGTAATGGCTGATAACAGGGAATAATAGATTGTAGTCACCTGTCCTACAGTCTCCTCCTCCAGTAATAGCTGATAACAGAGAGTAATAGATTGTAGTCACCTGTCCTACAGTCTCCTCCTCCAGTAATGGCTGATAACAGGGAGTAATAGATTGTAGTCACCTGTCCTACAGTCCCCTCCCCCAGTAATGGCTGATAACAGGGAGTAATAGATTGTAGTCACCTGTCCTACAGTCTCATCTTCCAGTAATGGCTGATAACAGGGAGTAATAGATTGTAGTCACCTGTCTTACAGTCTCCTCCCCAGTAATGGCTGATAACAGGGAGTAATAGATTGTAGTCACCTGTCCTACAGTCTCCTCCTCCCCCAGTAATGGCTGATAACAGGGAGTAATAGATTGTAGTCACCTGTCCTACAGTCTCCTCCCCAGTAATGGCTGATAACAGGGAGTAATAGATTGTAGTCACCTGTCCTACAGTCTCCTCCTCCAGTAATGGCTGATAACAGGGAGTAATAGATTGTAGTCACCTGTCCTACAGTCTCCTCCTCCTCCAGTAATGGCTGATAACAGGGAGTAATAGATTGTAGTCACCTGTCCTACAGTCTCCTCCTCCTCCAGTAATGGCTGATAACAAGGAGTAATAGATTGTAGTCACCTGTCCTACAGTCTCCTCCTCCAGTAATGGCTGATAACAGGGAGTAATAGATTGTAGTCACCTGTCCTACAGTCTCCTCCTCCAGTAATGGCTGATAACAGGGAGTAATAGATTGTAGTCACCTGTCCTACAGTCTCCTCCTCCAGTAATGGCTGATAACAGGGAGTTATAGATTGTAGTCACCTGTCCTACAGTCTCCTCCTCCAGTAATGGCTGATAACAGGGAGTAATAGATTGTAGTCACCTGTCCTACAGTCTCCTCCAGTAAAGGCTGATAACAGGGAGTAATAGATTGTAGTCACCTGTCCTACAGTCTCCTCCCCCAGTAATGGCTGATAACAGGGAGTAATAGAATGTAGTCACCTGTCCTACAGTCTCCTCCCCCAGTAATGGCTGATAACAGGGAGTAATAGATTGTAGTCACCTGTCCTACAGTCTCCTCCCCCAGTAATGGCTGATAACAGGGAGTAATAGATTGTAGACACCTGTCCTACAGTCTCCTCCAGTAATGGCTGATAACAGGGAGTAATAGATTGTAGTCACCTGTCCTACAGTCTCCTCCTCCAGTAATGGCTGATAACAGGGAGTTATAGATTGTAGTCACCTGTTCTACAGTCTCCTCCCCAGTAATGGCTGATAACAGAGAGTAATAGATTGTAGTCACCTGTCCTACAGTCTCCTCCCCAGTAATGGCTGATAACAGAGAGTAATAGATTGTAGTCACCTGTCCTACAGTCTCCTCCTCCAGTAATGGCTGATAACAGGGAGTAATAGATTGTAGTCACCTGTCCTACAGTCTCCTCCCCAGTAATGGCTGATAACAGGAAGTAATAGATTGCAGTCACCTGTCCTACAGTCTCCTCCCCAGTAATGGCTGATAACAGGGAGTAATAGATTGTAGTCACCTGTCCTACAGTCTCCTCCCCAGTAATGGCTGATAACAGGGAGTAATAGATTGTAGTCCCCTGAGACATATGCATGCCCTTTTGTCTCTGTCCCTTTTGTAATAAGTGTTCTCGGTATTGGTGTGCGTGTTGTCATTGTTTGCGGTGTCCTTGTGCTCGGTGTCGGCATGCACATTGTGTGGTGTCGGTGTATGGTGTTGTGTCTGCTGTCGGTGTGCGTGTTGATGTGTGCGGTCTCGCTGTGCCTAGTGTTGCTGTGTGTGGTCTCGGTGTACGTGTTGTTGGTGTGTGTGGTGTCAGAGTGCACGGAGTTGGTGTGTGCAGTCTCGATGTGCGTGGTGTTGGTGTGCGCGGTGTTGGTGTGCGCGGTGTTGGTGTGCGCGGTGTTGGTGTGCACGGTGTTGGTGTGTGCGGTCTCGGTGTGTGCGGTCTCGGTGTGCCTGGTGTTGGTGTGTGCGGTGTTGGTGTGTGTGGTCTCGGTGTGCGTGTTGTTGGTGTGCCTGGTCTCTGTGTTTGTGGTGTTGGTGTGCCTGGTGTTGCTATGTGTGGTGTTGCTGTGTGCGGTGTCAGTGTGCCTGGTGTTGGTGTGCCTGGTGTTGGTGTGCTGGTGTTGCTGTGTGCGGTGTCAGTGTGCCTGGTGTTGGTGTGCCTGGTGTTGGTGTGCCTGGTGTTGCTGTGTGCGGTGTCAGTGTGCCTGGTGTCGGTGTGCGCGGTGTCGGTGTGCCTGGTGTTGGTGTGTGTGGTGTCGGCATGCGCGTTGTTAGTGTGCGGTGTCAGTATCGGTGTGTCTGGTATTGGTGTGTGTGGTCTCGGTGTACATGTTGTTGGTGTGTGCGGTGTTGGTGTGTGCGGTGTTGGTGTGTGCGGTGTTGGTGTGTGTGGTCTCGGTGTGCGTGTTGTTGGTGTGCCTGGTCTCTGTGTTTGTGGTGTCAGTGTGCCTGGTGTTGCTATGTGTGGTGTTGCTGTGTGCGGTGTCAGTGTGCCTGGTGTTGGTGTGCCTGGTGTTGGTGTGCCTGGTGTGCTGTGTGCGGTGTCAGTGTGCCTGGTGTCGGCATGCGCGTTGTTAGTGTGCGGTGTCAGTATCGGTGTGTCTGGTATTGGTGTGTGTGGTCTCGTGTACATGTTGTTGGTGTGTGCGGTGTTGGTGTGTGCGGTTTGGTGTGTGCGGTGTTGTGTGGCCTGGTGTTGGTGTGCCTGGTGTTGGTGTGCCTGGTGTTGGTGTGCCTGGTGTTGGTGTGTGCTCGGTGTTGCTGTGTGCCTGGTGTCGGTGTGCGCAGTGTCGGTGTGCGCGGGTGTCGGTGTGCCCCTGTCTGCTGTCACTGTGCTATTTTATCACTCCGTCATTACATTGTTGCTTTGTTATTTATGGAAATGAGCAATCAGCCATTTAGTGCCGAGAATAGTGCGATCTAATAATACGCCACATCATGACATATAGAGACGACCTGTGGATCCAGAGCTCAGACAGAAGATGTCAGCGTGAGCTCGAGCTCTGAAATGGCTGATAACAGAGAACAATAAGTTGTTTGTAGTAAATACAGAAAATTCAAACTTTTTTTTCTTTGTTTTTTTTGTTCAGTAAATTGGTGACAGGGAAAGTTGGAGCGATCTTTGCTTTATTTCACTTAGTAATAATTGGGTTAGTTTTGTCTGGTATCTTCCTGACGCCTTGATATTACTAACCCCTGAGCTTGATGCCATCTGACATTAAACAGCTGGCATCAACCCCAAATACTATTATCTTGCTTGTCAACGCACCAGGGCAGCAAGAAGAGCTGGGGTAAGCGCCAGGAGTGGCTCATCCAATGGAGGTGTTAGATCTGGGGTAGCTGCGACCGGCCACATTTAGGCTGGGCAGGACCAATCAACCATGGAAATACCAGACCACAGCTGTCAGCTTTACCTTGGTCGGTGATGCAATTTGTGGGGGACCCCATTTTTGTTTTATTATTTATTTATTTATAAATAATAATATAAAATAACTGTGTATCGTGGCCTCAGTTTTGGATTACCAGCCGAGGTAAAGCTGCCAGTTGTGGTCTGCAGGCTGCAGCTGTCTGCTCTACCCTAGCTGGCTTACCTCAATACGGGGGAGCTCACATCATTTTTAACTAATCTCTATACATTTGTATCTTTCCATCTAACATAATTTATCTATCTTTGCACATTTTTTACACATAATAAAAACATTTCAGTGTCATGCGGTTTTCGTGTCACATGGATGTGCGGTCCGTGTGGCATCCGTGCTGCGGGTAAAAAAATAGGCTTGTCTTGGTGAGAATCAGATGGACATGTGCATGACTCACATAAACTTAAAGGTGTGAAGATCCTTATTGTGTTTAATTACTATGTGTGTGAACATGGACACGTGCTGGATACACGGACCTTAGAAGGGTCCCTAATGAGGACTGAGAGAATCCATCCACCTCACAGGTGAGGCATATCAGCATGCTGATTAGACAGTATGATTATTGCACAGGTGTGCCTTGAGGTCTGCTCAGTGGTCCGATCTGAGGTCTGGTCGGGGGGAAGAAGAGGGGGTGATCTGAGGTCTAGGTGGGAGTGTGATCTGGGGTCTGGTCTGGGTCCTGGTGGAAGGTCTGATCTGAGGTCTGGTGGAGGATCTGATCTGAGGTCTGGTGGAGGATCTGACCTGAGGTCTGGTGAAGGGTCTGGCCTGAGGTCTGGTGGAGGGTGTGACCTGAGGTCTGGTGAAGGGTCTGGTCTGAGGTCTGGTGGAGGGTCTGATCTGAGGTCTGGTGGAGGATCTGACCTGAGGTCTGGTGAAGGGTCTGGTCTGAGGTCTGGTGGAGGGTCTGATCTGAGGTCTGGTGGAGGGTCTGACCTGAGGTCTTGTGGAGGGTCTGACCTGAGGTCTGGTGAAGGGTCTGACCTGAAGTCTGGCGGAGAGGGTCTGCCCTGAGGTCTGGTGGAGGGTCTGGCCTGAGGTCTGGTGGAGGGTCTGGCCTGAGGTCTGGTGGAGGGTCTGACCTGAGGTCTGGTGGAGGGTCTGATCTGAGGTCTGGTGGAGGGTCTGACGTGAGGTCTGGTGGAGGGTCTGACCTGAGGTCTGGTGGAGGGTCTGACCTGAGGTCTGGTGGAGGATCTGACCTGAGGTCTGGTGGAGGATCTGATCTGAGGTCTGGTGGAGGGTCTGATCTGAGGTCTGGTGGAGGATCTGACCTGAGGTCTGGTGGAGGGTCTGACCTGAGGTCTGGTGGAGGGTCTGACCTGAGGTCTGGTGGAGGGTCTGATCTGAGGTCTGGTGGAGGGTCTGACCTGAGGTCTGGTGGAGGGTCTGACCTGAGGTCTGGTGGAGAGTCTGACCTGAGGTCTGGTGGAGGGTCTGACCTGAGGTCTGGTGGAGGGTCTGACCTGAGGTCTGGTGGAGGGTCTGACCTGAGGTCTGGTGGAGGGTCTGATCTGAGGTCTGGGGGAGGGTCTGACCTGAGGTCTGGTGAGGGTCTGACTGAGGTCTGGTGGAGGGTCTGATCTGAGGTCTGGTGGAGGCTGTCTGATGAGGTCTGGTGAGGGTCTGACCTGAGGTCTGGTTTGAGGTCTGGGTCTGACCTGAGGTCTGGTGGAGGGTCTGGCCTGAGGTCTGGTGGAGGTCTGACCTGAGGTCTGGTGAGGTCTGGCCTGAGGTCTGGTGGAGGGTCTGATCTGAGGTCTGGTGGAGGGTCTGACCTGAGGTCTGGTGAGGGTCTGCTGAGTCTGTGAGGCTTCTGGTGGGAGGTCTGACCTGAGGTCTGGTGGAGGGTCTGACCTGAGGTCTGGTGGAGGATCTGACCTGAGGTCTGGTGGAGGATCTGACCTGAGGTCTGGTGGAGGGTCTGACTGAGGTCTGGTGGAGGTCTGACCTGAGGTCTGGTGGAGGGTCTGACCTGAGGTCTGGTGGAGGATCTGATCTGAGGTCTGGTGGAGGGTCTGACCTGAGGTCTGGTGGAGGTCTGACCTGAGGTCTGGTGGAGGATCTGACCTGAGGTCTGGTGGAGGATCTGATCTGAGGTCTGGTGGAGGGTCTGACCTGAGGTCTGGTGGAGGGTCTGACCTGAGGTCTGGTGGAGGGTCTGACCTGAGGTCTGGTGGAGGGTCTGACCTGAGGTCTGGTGGAGGGTCTGACCTGAGGTCTGGTGGAGGGTTCTGACCTGAGGTCTGGTGGAGGGTCTGATCTGAGGTCTGGTGGAGGTCTGACCTGAGGTCTGGTGGAGGGCCTGATCTGAGGTCTTGGTGGAGGGTTGACCTGAGGTCTGGTGGAGGATCTGACCTGAGGTCTGGTGGAGGGTCTGACCTGAGGTCTGGTGGAGGTTCTGACCTGAGGTCTGGTGGAGGTTACTGAGTCTGTGGAGGTCTGACTGAGTCTGGTGGAGGATCTGACCTGAGGTCTGGTGGAGGTCTGACTGAGGTCTGGTGGAGGTCTGACCTGAGGTCTGGTGGAGGGTCTGACCTGAGGTCTGGTGGAGGGTCTGACCTGAGGTCTGGTGGAGGTCTGCCTGAGTCTGGTGAGGGTCTGACCTGAGGTCTGGTGGAGGTCTGACCTGAGGTCTGGTGGGGGGTCTGACCTGAGGTCTGGTGGAGGGTCTGACCTGAGGTCTGGTGGAGGTCTGACCTGAGGTCTGGTGGAGGTCTGACTGAGGTCTGGTGGAGGGTCTGACCTGAGGTCTGGTGGAGGGTCTGACCTGAGGTCTGGTGGAGGATCTGACCTGAGGTCTGGTGGAGGTCTGACCTGAGGTCTGGTGGAGGATCTGAACTGAGGTCTGGTGGAGGTCTGACTGAGGTCTGGTGGAGGGTCTGACCTGAGGTCTGGTGGAGGGTCTGACCTGAGGGTCATGGTGGAGGGTCTGACCTGAGGTCTGGTGAGGGTCTGCTGAGGGCTGGTGGAGGGTCTGACTGAGGTCTGGTGGAGGGTCTGAGACTGAGGTCTGGTTGGAGGAGGTCTGACCTGAGGTCTGGTGGAGGAGTCTGACCTGAGGTCTGGTGGAGGTTGACCTGAGGTCTGGTGGAGGGTCTGACTGAGGTGGTGGAGGTCTGACCTGAGGTCTGTGGAGGGTCTGACTGAGGTCTGGTGGAGGGTCTGACCTGAGGTCTGGTGAGGTCTGATGAGAGGTCTGGTGGAGGGTCTGACCTGAGGTCTGGTGGAGGGTCTGACCTGAGGTCTGGTGGAGGTCTGACCTGAGGTCTGGTGGAGGGTCTGACCTGAGGTCTGGTGGAGGTCTGACTGAGGTCTGGTGGAGGGTCTGCCTGAGGTCTGGTGGAGGGATCTGGGTACCTGAGGTCTGGTGGAGGTCTGACCTGAGGTCTGGTGGAGGTCTGACCTGAGGTCTGGTGGAGGTCTGACCTGAGGTCTGGTGGAGGGTCTGACCTGAGGTCTGGTGGAGGGTCTGACCTGAGGTCTGGTGGAGGGTCTGACTGAGGTCTGTGGAGGTGCTGGGTCGGAGGGATCTGACCTGAGGTCTGGTGGAGGGTCTGACTGAGGTCTGGTGGAGGGTCTGACCTGAGGTCTGGTGGAGGGTCTGACCTGAGGTCTGGTGGAGGGTCTGACCTGAGGTCTGGTGGAGGGTCTGACCTGAGGTCTGGTGGAGGTCTGACCTGAGGTCTGGTGGAGGGTCTGACCTGAGGTCTGGTGGAGGGTCTGACGTCTGAGGTCTGAGTTGGAGGTCTGATCTGAGGTCTGGTGGAGGGTCTGACCTGAGGTCTGGTGGAGGATCTGACCTGAGGTCTGGTGGAGGGTCTGACCTGAGGTCTGGTGGAGGGTCTGACCTGAGGTCTGGTGGAGGGTCTGACCTGAGGTCTGGTGGAGGGTCTGACCTGAGGTCTGGTGGAGGTTGATCTGAGTCTTGAGGTCTGCCTGAGGTCTGTGAGGGTCTGACTGAGGTCTGGTGGAGGATGTGACCTGAGGTCTGGTGGAGGGTCTGACCTGAGGTCTGGTGGAGGGTCTGACCTGAGGTCTGGTGGAGGGTCTGACCTGAGGTCTGGTGGAGGATCTGACCTGAGGTCTGGTGGAGGATCTGACCTTGAGGTCTGCTGGTTGGGAGGGTCTGACCTGAGGTCTGGTGGAGGATCTGACCTGAGGTCTGGTGGAGGGTCTGACCTGAGGTCTGGTGGAGGATGACCTGAGGTCTGGTGAGGGTCTGACCTGAGGTCTGGTGGAGGTCTGACCTGAGGTCTGGTGGAGGATCTGACCTGAGGTCTGGTGGAGGTCTGACCTGAGGTCTGGTGGAGGGTCTGACCTGAGGTCTGTGTGGAGGGTTCTGAGTCTTGGTAGGTCTGGTGGAGGGTCTGACTGAGTCTGAGGTCTGGCTGGGTCTGATGGGGTCTGACCTGAGGTCTGGTGGAGGGTCTGACCTGAGGTCTGGTGGAGGGTCTGACCTGAGGTCTGGTGGAGGGTCTGACCCTGAGGTCTGGTGGAGGTCTGACCTGAGGTCTGGTGGAGGATCTGACCTGAGGTCTGGTGGAGGGTCTGATCTGAGGTCTGGTGGAGGATCTGACCTGAGGTCTGGTGGAGGTCTGACCTGAGGTCTGGTGGAGGGTCTGACCTGAGGTCTGGTGGAGGATCTGACCTGAGGTCTGGTGGAGGGTCTGACCTGAGGTCTGGTGGAGGGTCTGATCTGAGGTCTGGTGGAGGATCTGACCTGAGGTCTGGTGGAGGGTCTGCCTGAGGTCTGGTGGAGGGTCTGACTGAGGTCTGGTGGAGGTCTGACCTGAGGTCTGGTGGAGGGTCTGACCTGAGGTCTGGTGGAGGTCTGACCTGAGTCTGGTGGAGGTCTGCCTGAGGTCTGGTGGAGGGTCTGACCTGAGGTCTGGTGGAGGGTCTGACCTGAGGTCTGGTGGAGGGTCTGACCTGAGGTCTGGTGGAGGTCTGACCTGTGGAGGTCTCTGGTGGAGGTCTGATCTGAGGTCTGGTGGAGGGTCTGACCTGAGGTCTGGTGGAGGATCTGACCTGAGGTCTGGTGGAGGGTCTGATCTGAGGTCTGGTGGAGGGTCTGACCTGAGGTCTGCGTGGAGGGTGGAGTCTGACCTGAGGTCTGGTGGAGGGTCTGACCTGAGGTCTGGTGGAGGATCTGACCTGAGGTCTGGTGGAGGGTCTGCCTGAGGTCTGGTGAGTCTGACTGAGGTCTGGTGGAGGGTCTGACCTGAGGTCTGGTGGAGGGTCTGACCACTGAGGTCCTGGTTGTGAGGGTCTGGCCTGAGGTCTGGTGGAGGTCTGGCCTGAGGTCTGGTGGAGGGTCTGGCCTGAGGTCTGGTGGAGGGTCTGGCCTGAGGTCTGGTGGAGGGTCTGACCTGAGGTCTGGTGGAGGGTCTGACCTGAGGTCTGGTGCAGGGTCTGATCTGAGGTCTGGTGGAGGATCTGACCTGAGGTCTGGTGGAGGGTCTGATCTGAGGTCTGGTGGAGGGTCTGATCTGAGGTCTGGTGGAGGGTCTGATCTGAGGTCTGTGGAGGGTCTGATCTGAGGTCTTGTCGGGGCTTTGATTTCTTTCAGAACATCTTGTTACTTGTTTTTTCCGTACAGAAGCCTCAGTTTTCCATAGATTAAATATTTATGAATTTGGGACAAGAATCGTCATTCAGGCCGGGGCAGAACTTCCAAGAACATCGTTGATGAATGATTAATAATGAGGCGGAGATGCAGCTGCTGCAGATGACGGGGGACGCGGAGACCCCAGAACGGGGGATGTGCAGCAAACACCTGCTCTATATGTACATTATACATCACAGTAATGATGGTGGACAGCGTCTCGCTCTGCTTCATATTTGTGAATCTTTTGCTCCTGATCCGTCAGTTGTTTTTTTGGTGAAGATTTTCCATCTCAGCCTGTGATGTCTGGTCTGGAGCATGTCTCTGGATCGACCCCCCCGAGTTCCCCTGTGATGTCTGGTCTGGGAGCATGTCTCTGGAGCGCCCCCCGGAGTTCCCCTGTGATGTCTGGTCTGGAGCATGTCTCTGGAGCGCCCCCCGGAGTTCTCCTGTGATGTCTGGTCTGGGGATGTCTCAGGATAGTCCCCCGGAGTTCCCCTGTGATGTCTGGTCTGGGTGATGTCTCAGGATAGTCCCCCGGAGTTCCCCTGTGATGTCTGGTCTGGAGGATGTCTCTGGAGCGCCCCCCGGAGTTCCCCTGTGATGTCTGGTCTGGAGGATGTCTCTGGAGTGTCCCCGGAGTTCCCCTGTGATGTCTGGTCTGGGTGATGTCTCTGGAGCATCCCCCGGAGTTCCCCTGTGATGTCTGGTCTGGAGCATGTCTCTGGAGCGCCCCCGGAGTTCCCCTGTGATGTCTGGTCTGGTGATGTCTCTGGAGCATCCCCCGGAGTTCCCCTGTGATGTCTGGTCTGGAGCATGTCTCTGGAGTGTCCCCGGAGTTCCCCTGTGATGTGTGGTCTGGGGGATGTCTCTGGAGCGCCCCCGGAGTTCCCCTGTGATGTCTGGTCTGGAGCATGTCTCTGGAGTGTCCCCGGAGTTCCCCTGTGATGATTGGTCTGGAGCATGTCTCTGGAGTGTCCCCGGAGTTCCCCTGTGATGTGTGGTCTGGAGCATGTCTCTGGAGTGTCCCCGAGTTCCCCTGTGATGTCTAGTCTGGGGGATGTCTCGAGTGTCCCCCGGAGTTCCCCTGTGATGTCTGGTCTGGAGCATGTCTCTGGAGTGTCCCCGGAGTTCCCCTGTGATGTCTGGTCTGGGATGTCTCTGGAGTGTCCCCGGAGTTCCCCTGTGATGTCTGGTCTGGGTGATGTCTCTGGAGTGTCCCCGGAGTTCCCCTGTGATGTCTGGTCTGGAGCATGTCTCTGGAGTGTCCCCGAGTTCCCCTGTGATGTCTGGTCTGGAGCATGTCTCTGGAGTGTCCCCGAGTTCCCCTGTGATGTCTGTCTGGGATGTCTCTGGAGTGTCCCCGGAGTTCCCCTGTGATGTCTGGTCTGGGGGATGTCTCTGGAGCGCCCCCGGAGTTCCCTGTGATGTCTGGTCTGGGGGATGTCTCTGGAGTGTCCCCGGAGTTCCCCTGTGATGATCTGGTCTGGGGATGTCTCTGGAGTGTCCCCGGAGTTCCCCTGTGATGTCTGGTCTGGAGCATGTCTCTGGAGTGTCCCCGGAGTTCCCCTGTGATGTCTAGTCTGGGTATGTCTCTGGAGTGTCCCCGGAGTTCCCCTGTGATGTCTGTCTGGGGATGTCTCTGGAGCGCCCCCTGGAGTTCCCCTGTGATGTCTGGTCTGGAGCATGTCTCTGGAGCGCCCCCGGAGTTCCCCTGTGATGTCTGGTCTGGGGGATGTCTCTGGAGGTCCCCGGAGTTCCCCTGTGATGATTGGTCTGGGGATGTCTCTGGAGTGTCCCCCGGAGTTCCCCTGTGATGTCTGGTCTGGAGCATGTCTCTGG
This sequence comes from Allobates femoralis, assembly GCA_033576535.1. Classification (NCBI taxonomy): domain Eukaryota; kingdom Metazoa; phylum Chordata; class Amphibia; order Anura; family Aromobatidae; genus Allobates; species Allobates femoralis. The sequence continues at coordinate 751,029,258 of JARQOC010000002.1, forward strand.
AGTGTCCCCGGAGTTCCCCTGTGATGTCTGTCTGGGTATGTCTCTGGAGTGTCCCCGGAGTTCCCCTGTGATGTCTAGTCTGGGTGATGTCTCTGGAGCGTCCCCCGGAGTTCCCCTGTGATGTCTGGTCTGGAGCATGTCTCTGGAGTGTCCCCGGAGTTCCCCTGTGATGTCTGGTCTGGAGATGTCTCTGGAGTGTCCCCCGGAGTTCCCCTGTGATGTCTGGTCTGGAGATGTCTCTGGAGTGTCCCCGGAGTTCCCCTGTGATGTCTGGTCTGGAGATGTCTCTGGAGTGTCCCCGGAGTTCCCCTGTGATGTCTGTCTGGAGATGTCTCTGGAGGTCCCCCGGAGTTCCCCTGTGATGTCTGGTCTGGGGATGTCTCTGGAGGTCCCCCGGAGTTCCCCTGTGATGTCTGGTCTGGGGATGTCTCTGGAGTGTCCCCGGAGTTCCCCTGTGATGTCTGGTCTGGGGATGTCTCTGGAGGTCCCCGGAGTTCCCCTGTGATGTCTGGTCTGGAGGGATGTCTCTGGAGGTCCCCGGAGTTCCCCTGTGATGTCTGGTCTGGAGGATGTCTCTGGAGGTCCCCCCGGAGTTCCCCTGTGATGTCTGGTCTGGAGCATGTCTCTGGAGTGTCCCCGGAGTTCCCCTGTGATGTCTGGTCTGGGCGATGTCTCTGGAGGTCCCCGGAGTTCCCCTGTGATGTCTGGTCTGGGGATGTCTCTGGAGCGTCCCCCGAGTTCCCCTGTGATGTCTGGTCTGGGATGTCTCTGGAGGTCCCCGAGTTCCCCTGTGATGTCTGGTCTGGAGCATGTCTCTGGAGTGTCCCCCGGAGTTCCCCTGTGATGTCTGGTCTGGAGGATGTCTCTGGAGTGTCCCCGGAGTTCCCCTGTGATGTCTGGTCTGGAGCATGTCTCTGGAGTCCCCCGGAGTTCCCCTGTGATGTCTGGTCTGGAGATGTCTCTGGAGTCGTCCCCGAGGTTTCCCTGTGAGTCGAGTTCCTGGAGCTGTCGATGTCTGGAGTGTCCCCGGAGTTCCCCTGTGATGTTGTCTGGGGATGTCTCTGGAGTGTCCCGATTCCCTGGATTCTGTCTGGATGTCTCTGAGCCCCAGTTCCTTGATTCGTCTGACAGTCTCTGGGGTCCCGAGTTCCCTTGATGTTGTCTGGTCTCTGGAGCCCGATTCCCTTGATTGGTCTGGAGTCTCATGTCCCGAGTTCCCCTGTGATGTTGTCTGGATGTCTCTGAGCCCAGTTCCCTTGATTCTGTCTGGATGTCCGATGTCCGATTCCCCTGTATTCTGGTCTGGATGTCTCTGGAGTCCCGGAGTTCCTTGATGTCTGTCTGGGATGTCCTGAGGCCCGGAGTTCCCCTGTATTCTGTCTGGATGTCTCTGGAGTCCGGATTCCCCGGAGTTTCTGAATCTCTGATGTCCCGATCCCCTGTGTCGTGGTGTCTCTGAGGTCCCGATCCCTGTGATTCTGTCTGGAGTCTCAGGCCCGAGTTCCCTGGATTGGTCTGGGATTCTGAGGTCCCGAGTCCCCTGTGATGTCGTCTGGATGTCTCTGGAGTCCCGAGTTCCCTGTGATGTTGTCTGGGATGTCTCGGAGTCCCCGGAGTTCCCCTGTGAGTTGGTCTGGAGTCTCTGAGGCCCATCCCTGTGATTCTGTCTGGATGTCTCGGATGTCCCGAGTTCCCCTTGATTCTGTCTGGATGTCTCTGATGTCCCCGGTCCCTGTGATTCTGGTCTGGGGATGTCTCTGAGGTCCCGAGTTCCCCGTGAGTCTGGTTGGTTCTCTGGATGTCCGAGTTCCCTGTGATTTGGCTGATGTCTCTGGAGTGCCCCGAGTTCCTGTGAGTCTGTCTGGATGTCTGGATGTCCCCGATTCCCCTGTGATGTCTGTCTGGGATGTCTCGAGGCCCCGAGTTCCCCTGTAGTTGTCTGGGAGTCCAGTAGCTCCCGAGTTCCCTGTGATGTCTGTCTGGGATGTCCTGGAGGCCCCGGAGTTCCTGAGTCTGTCTGGGGATGTCTCTGGAGCCCCGAGTTCCCTGTGATGTCTGTCTGGATGTCTCTGATCCCGAGTTCCCGGATGTTGGTCGGGATGTCTCGAGGTCCCGAGTTCCCCTTGATGTCTGTCTGGGATGTCTCTGGAGCGCCCGATTCCCTGTGATGTCTGGTCTGGGATGTCTCGGATTCCCCGAGTCCCCTGTGATGTTGGTCTGGATGTCTCTGAGCCCGAGTTCCCTGTGATGTCTGGTCTGGGATGTCTCTGAGGTCCCGAGTTCCCCTGTGATGTCTGTCTGGGATGTCTCTGGAGTGTCCCCGAGTTCCCCTTGATGTCTGTCTGGGAGTCTCTGGAGCCCCCGAGTTCCCCTTGATGTCTGGTCTGGAGCATGTCTCTGGAGTGTCCCCCGGAGTTCCCCTGTGATGTCTGGTCTTGGTGATGTCTCTGGAGCGCCCCCGGAGTTCCCCTGTGATTTCTGGTCTGGGTGATGTCTCTGAGGTCCCGGAGTTCCCCTGTGATGTCTGGTCTGGAGCATGTCTCTGGAGTGTCCCCGGAGTTCCCCTGTGATGTCTGGTCTGGGTGATGTCTCTGGAGTGTCCCCGGAGTTCCCCTGTGATGTCTAGGTCTGGAGCATGTCTCTGGAGCGTCCCCCGGAGTTCCCCTGTGATGTCTGGTCTGGAGCATGTCTCTGGAGCGTCCCCGGAGTTCCCCTGTGATGTCTGGTCTGGAGCATGTCTCTGGAGCGTCCCCCGGAGTTTCCCTGTGATGTCTGGTCTGGAGCTGTCTCTGGAGCGTCCCCCGGAGTTCTCCTGTGATGTCTGGTCTGGAGGATGTCTCTGGAGCGCCCCCGGAGTTTCCCTGTAATGTCTGGTCTGGGGAATGTCTCTGGAGCGCCCCCGAGTTCCCCTGTGATGTCTGGTCTCGGTTGTCTCTGGAGCGCCCCCGGAGTTCCCCTGTGATGTCTGGTCTCTGGTTGTCTCTGTAGCGCCTCCCGGAGGGCGTCCTTGTACTTGGGTCTGGAGTATTGATCCTAGCAAGGTCTTATTATGTCTGTTAGTCTGGAGCCAGGATCTCGCCCACCTGTCGCCCCACAGACACACAATGCAGAGCGGACACACCCAACACCCAGATCAGTGTCTGCTCCAGGAGACCTTCCAGAGGGATGAAGCTTCACACTGGGTCAGGCTGACACCTGCGGATCTGGCGGGGCTCCAGGGTGGGGGAAGATCTAGGGCTCAAGAACATAATAGGAGTACGGTATATCTCTGCTTATGTGGTTATGTACGGCACTTTACATTAGTAAATAGTGGACAGACCCTTCATCAAGAACAGCAAACACCCCGAAAACAATCGCCCTGAAAAGACCCAAAACAATAAGGGTCGGCCAGTGCCACCTCTGACACTCGGATCGGGGTCCTACTGGTGTCACTCCGGTCATCGGCATTCCAGCTGCAACATACAGATAAGAGGGACCACACTAAGCGTTAACACCAAACCCTATTACAACCTCTAATCCTAACTCCAACCTCTAACACTAATCCTTACCCGAACCCCTAACTCCTAAACACCTAACATCTAACCTTAAACCCTAAAACCTAACCCTAACGTTAACCCTAACTCAAAACCTAACTATAACCCCTAATCCTAACCCCTAACATCTAACCCTAACTCCTAACCTTAACAACTAACCCCTAATCCTAACTCGAACCCTAACACCTAACCCTAAACTTAACCCTAACCCTAACTCCCAACTTTAACACCTAACATTAACCCCTAATCCTAACCCCTAACTCTAAACCTAACCCTAACTCCACACTCTAAAACTAAGCCTATCCCCAACCATAACACCCAACCCTAAACTTAACCCTAACCCTAACTCCTTACACTAACCCTAAACCTAACCGTAACTCCCAACCCTAACGCTAACCTTTACCCCTAACTCTAACTCCCAGCTCTAACTCCCAAACCTAATCCTAAACCTAACCCTTTCACTCAGCCATAACACCCAACCCTAACCTTAAACTTAACCCTAACTCCCGACCCTAACTCCTAACCCTAACTGTAACCCCTAATCCTAACACCTAACTCTAAACCTAAAACCTAACTCCCAACTCTAAATCTTTAACCTATCCCTCAACCACAACACCCAACCCTAACCCTAAACTTAACCCTAACCCTAACTCCCGACCCTAACTCCTAACCCTAACTGTAACCCCTAATCCTAACCCCTAACTCTAAACTTAACCCTAACTCTCAACTCTAAATCTAACCCTATCCCCAACGTAACACCCAACCCTAACCCTAAACTTAACCCCTAATCCTAACTCTAAACTAGCCCTAACTCCCAACCCTAACCTTAACCCCTAATCATAACTCTAAAGCTAGCCCTAACTATCAACTCTAACCCTAACACATAATCCGGTGCGGGAGGTCGGGATACAGGAGGACCAAGGTGAGCTGACATCAAAGAGTCAATTATTGTACACCGGAGACCCCCATAATCTGACAGAGGAAGAGTGGGCAAAGATGGGGGGTCCTAGATGTTATAGTCCAAGACTCAAAAATACTGAAGCAGAAGCTCACCCTAGAGTGGGGGGTGCAGATTTATCCATGTTATTTTACTTCTTTTGTATTTCTGGGCAGCATTAAAGGGTAAAAACATCCGAGGTGCCGGACTAGTGAATTGCACGGCTCTATAGAGCCCATGTGGTGGAGTGATAGGGTGGTTGGGTATATATTTGCCTTTATTAATTTTTCCAGATATTAGACGTGTTGTCTTGTTGCTGTACTGTGTGTTACCCCCTTCTCCTGTCCTGCTTAGTCATTACATCCCAGACAGTCTGACAAATGAACTCTTGTTGACGGGGCCTGACTAGGCCATTCCAGCCCCTCTGCCTGCAAATGTGTGTAATCACCCCCTGGAGTGCAGCAATAGCCGTGGCACCGACCTGGGGGATATGGCGAGGGGGGGGGGAGGCAGCTCCCCGGACAGACTGGAGTCGCCCTGTTTTTACCTGGATATACTGCAGGATTGTTTTATGGATTTTGATGTTTTCAAGCAATAAAGGTTTTTGGGTTGTTCACACGTCTCTCGCTCTGTTGATTGTGGGATACAAGAGAAGGGCAGACAAAAATGATGAGGAGATATCTGATGTAAAATGTGAAGTTACATCAAAAAGTGAAGAAAACCCGAAGTAGTGCGGCCTGATGATACATATAAAGAATAATGAATGGAAAGACTAAGTGAATAAAAAGAATGAGAAAGAATAAACTGTGTGAAAAATATTAGGTTTTTCCTGGTTGAGTCTGAAACACGTTGGAAAAGAAAGCGGTTCCTTCATTTACCAGGAGATGATCCCCCGATGATCCCCCGATGATGTATCGGAGAAACCGCGCCCCATGTATCAACACAATCTGCAGGCGAGATGGAGCACACAGCCTCCTCTACAGACCAGTCATTAACCATGCTGTGAGATCAACGTCTGCCGGGCCGGGGACGTGCGAGGTGATCAATACAGCAACCAAGATACAAGAGAAAGGAATAAATCCCAGGAACAAGGAGACGGATGACGCCAAACATCGATCAATTAAGTGTGAGGACAAGAAGATCAAGTGTGGAAGATGCACCATGTGCAAATGTGCACAGCAAAGTCTGAACACTGCCTAACCCAGGGTGGTAGAGTGTAAAGGGATCTCCTGGGTCATCATCTGAAGGGACCTCCTGGGTCATCATGTGAAGGGACCTCCTGGGTCATCATGTGAAGGGACCTCCTGGGTCATTGTGTGAAGGGACCTCCTGGGTCATTGTGTGAAGGGACCTCCTGGGTCATCGTGTGAAGGGACCTCCTGGGTCATTGTGTGAAGGGGCCTCCTGGGTCATCATGTGAAGGGACCTCTTGGGTCATTGTGTGAAGGGACCTTCTGGATCATCGTGTGAAGGGACCTCCTGGGTCATTGTGTGAAGGGACCTCCTGGATCATCGTGTGAAGGGACCTTCTGGGTCATCATCTGAAGGGACCTCCTGCGTCATCGTGTGAAGGGACCTCCTGGGTCATCGTGTGAAGGGACCTCCTGGGTCATCGTGTGAAGGGACCTCCTGGGTCATCGTGTGAAGGGACCTCCTGGGTCATCGTGTGAAGGGACCTCCTGGGTCATCGTGTGAAGGGACCTCCTGGATCATCGTGTGAAGGGACCTTCTGGGTCATCATCTGAAGGGATCAACTGGGTCATCGTGTGAAGGGACCTCCTGGGTCATTGTGTGAAGGGACCTTCTGGATCATCGTGTGAAGGTGAGGTGGTCGACAGGGTAGGGGGTACTCGGGTACCAGGGCTGATGGCGGCTTTGACGGAGAATCACGGCTGGTCGGTCCCCGGTCCCGTGCCCTGGACCCTCAATGGCGGAGATTGGTGGGGGAATAAGGGGATTGGTAACGTGACGCCACCTCTGGTACATGGTAACGGGTATACCAGCACTGCGGCCGGCCGCTGAGGTGATGGTGGGTGCAGCAGAGAGTGGTGCAGCTCCCCACAGGTGGAGCTTCATCTGAGGGCAGCGGAGATGGAGCGGGATGATGTGGGGAAGGATGAGGGGAGTAGTTGCTGCAGTTCTTACCCCTCTGGTGAGCTGCTGGTGATGGTGTTGAAGTCCTTCGGGCACCAGCGGGAAGAACAACGGAGACCAGTTCAAGTTTTACTCCACTTTACTGGGTACCGCCAGATGGTAAAACGGAACACGGTACAGTCCGGTTTACCGGGAGGATGTTACCAGCTCAGGGTCCCCCTTATGGAGTCTCTAGATGTTCTCTCTCAGTCTTTCGGGGTCTACTTTACTCTTCCCAGTCTCTACCGCCCTCGCAGACCTCTCCCGCCAGTCCTACGGTCTGCAGCTAGTAGGCAAGGTCTGTGCCTTACCGGTCGGACGGGAGCGAGACACAGCAAATCCTCCCGCCACCGGAATTTGGCCCTTCTCCTCTAGTGTCCTGAACCGGTTCTTAGTCCTGAGGGGTGAGATGTCCTCGTGGCGCTAACGGCAACCTGGTTACTATGGGTCCTCAGCTCGTCGGTTCTGGTGGTGAACTCTGACCGCCTCGGCTTCCTGCGTTGCCGGTGCTTTCCCCCAACTGACCAGCCGATCCAACCAGTCCTGGTCTGTTTTCCTCTGTCCTGGGCCTCCACTTCAAGATGGGGCTCCCTCTGTCAGTTGTGCTGTCAGGCCTGCTGCCTTCCCAGCACTGTCTGAGGTAAAACTCTCCTAACTTCCTGGTTTTCTCACTCTAGCCTAGGCTCCACCCCCTTTTGGGACCTACAAAAAAAACAGTTCCCCCCCTATGCTAGGTGGACTAGTCCTGTGTGTGTGTAAGGCTACCGTCACACTACGACGTCTCCCGATGTCTTGCTGTTCTGTGCTGACAGGACCTCGCGTGACATCACAATCACATGACTGCCGGTTATTGGTTACTGGCAGTCATGTGATTGTGACATCACGGCAGGTCCTGTCAGAACAGCAAGACGCCAGGAGACACGGGAGACGCGGGAGACGCCGGGGGCCTCGTGGACAGGTGAGCATAGATTTTTTTTTTTTTTTAATGAACCCCTTAATTTACTTTTAGGAGCTACTTTAGTGAACTGAGCATGCGCCGTACACTAAAATCGGGTCCGAGGACACATCAGATGTTTCCTCGGACCCTGCTCCATGGGGCCCCATGTCAAATTGATTGGGTCGGATCGGATGTGCACTAAATGCCATCCAATTTGGTCCGATCCGAGTTTGTCCGATTTTATTTTCGGTGCAAAAATCGGCATTTAGTGCACATCCGATTCGGTCCGATGCCCATAGGGCTGCATGGGGGCCAGAATTGTTCCGATGCTGGTAAGGGCCCTGGGAGGGATGAGGCTAGTGAGGGCCCCAGAGGGGGAGGAGGCTACTGAGGGCCTTGGGAGGGAGGAGGATATTGAGGGCTCCTGGGGAGGAGGCTGGTGAGGGGCCTGGGGGAGGAGGCTGGTGAGGGGCCTGGGAGAAGGAGGCTGGTGTGGGGCCTGGAGGAAGGAGGCTGGTGAGGAGCCTGGGGAAAGGAGGCTGGTGAGGGGCCTGGGGAAAGGAGGCTGGTAAGGGGCCTGGGAGAAGGAGGCTGGTGTGGGGCCTGGAGGAAGGAGGCTGGTGAGGAGCCTGGGGAAAGGAGGCTGGTAAGGGGCCTGGGGAAAGGAGGCTGGTGAGGGGCCTGGGGGGAGGAGGCTGGTGAGGGGCCTGGGGGAGGAGGCTGGTGAGGGGCCTGGGAGAAGGAGGCTGGTGTGGGGCCTGGAGGAAGGAGGCTGGTGAGGAGCCTGGGGAAAGGAGGCTGGTAAGGGGCCTGGGGAAAGGAGGCTGGTGAGGGGCCTGGGGGGAGGAGGCTGGTGAGGGGCCTGGGGGGAGGAGGCTGGTGTGGGGCCTGGGGGGAGGAGGCTGGTGTGGGGCCTGGGGGGAGGAGGCTGGTGAGGGGCCTGGGGGGAGGAGGCTGGTGTGGGGCCTGGGGGGAGGAGGCTGGTGAGGGTCCCTAGGGGGGGGGGAAGGAGGCTGGTGAGGGCCCCAGGTGTACCGTCTGTAATTGCAATATATTAATAATGGGGCTGATTATTCCAATCCCAGGTACATATGGACTTTCCTTCCTTTCTTTCTTCCTTCTCTTCTTCTCCACCTTTCTCCTCCTTCTCTTCTTATTCTCCCCCTTTTCTTCTGAGGACACTCGTTCTTCAGTTCTGTGATGTCGCTTGTTGGTTTCTGACTCGTCTATAATCACATTGTGAAGCTGATGAGATCCGGAGCCCAGGAGCTCACACTTCTATTTCTTCTTCTTCTTCATCTTTGGGCAAGAAAAAGATGGGGGCGGCACAGTCAGGATCACCAATCCCACGCCAAAAGCAATTCAGTAAATCAAAAGAAAAAGTAGCGTGGAAAATGGATTGGGATCAAAGCCAGAAGAATATAAATATAAGTATAAATATCATTTTATTAGTGAAAAATCATAACAAGGCTCATGTGATTTGCCTTTGTCTCCTTTGAGATCTCTGTGAATCTTACATGGCTGTTCCATTGTATATGCCCTATCTGACACATGGGGATATTGTGATCAGGTTATAAATCAATCTCTCGATCTTCAATTGTGAATAGCATGATTTAGCCTCAGTATTGACACTTTCTGTACTGTATATGCCATTTTTTGTCATAACTTGAGATTATTTGCACCCTTGTGTATATATTTCAGCACCTTTGCAGTCAGTCACTTTGTACAGCAGTTCTCTGCTTTTTTAATTGTTTTTATCATTGTCCATATATCTTGTTTTTGTTATGATTTTTCACTAATAAAATGATATTTATACTTATATTTATATTCTACTGGCTTTGATCCCAATCCATTTTCCACGCTACTTTTTCTTTTGATTTACCTCTTCTTCATCTTTTGCTTTTTCCTCTGGTTTTCTTCCTCTTTCTGTTTCTCTTCTTCCTTCTTTTTCTTCTTCTTTTCTTGCTCTTCCTCCACTTTCTTCGTCTTCCTCTCTCTTTTTCTCCTGTCTCTCATCTTCCTTCTTTTTCTTCTTGTTTTCTTCCTCTTCTTCTTCTCCTGCCTCCTTCTTTTCTTCCATTCTTCTCATTCTTTCTTGTGTTCTTCGTTCTATACATTTGCAGTGATATGAGAGCGGCTGAGGATTTCTTCCTCCTCATCTACAATGATCTGGTGTCAGTAGGAGCTGGAGATCATTACTGAGCGCAGAGAGGTTCACCACGTCTTATTCTTACACTTCACATTCTCTTCTTCCTTATCCCTTCCTTCCTCTCCTCTTCTTTCTCCTTCTTCTCTTCTTGCTCTTCCTCCTCTTTTCTTCCTCTCTCTTCTTTTCCTCCTCTTCTTCCCCCTTCTTCTCTTCCTCTCTTCCTCTCCTCTTCTTTCTCCTTCTTCTCTTCTTTCTCTTCCTCCTCTTTTCTTCCTCTCTCTTCTTTTCCTCCTCTTCTTCCCCCTTCTTCTCTTCCTCTCTTTCTCTCCGTTCTCTTTTTTCCCTCTTCTTTGCTCATCCTCTCTACTTCTCCTCTTCGGTCGTGTTCACACGTTGCTTTTTTTCTGCAGCCAAAACCTGATCTCTTGGAGGTAAAAAGCTGCGGCCAAAATGTTGATTTTTCTGACTTATTTTCTGCTTTTTTTGTTGTTTTCTGTGTTTGTTCAGGATCCTGAAGTCCGTTTTGTGTCCACCATGAAAGTATAACCATAATAAGGTGTCTCTTTCCCTTCTTTTCCTCCTTCTTCCCTTTTCCCTCTTCTCCTTTCTTCCACCTCCTTTTCCTCTTCTTCTCTTTTCTTCTTCCTATTTCTTCCTCTTTTTTTCCTTCTCATCCTATTCCTCTTCCTTATATTCTTCCTCCTTCATTTCCTTTTCATTGTCCTCCTCTTACTCCCTCTTCTTCCTTTTTCTTCCTCCTTCTTCCTTCTCTTCCTCCGTTTCTTCTTCTACTTCTATCTTTTTCCTATTCATTCCTATCATCCTCTTTCTTTTCTCCTATTGTTCCTATACTTTTCTTTTTCTTCTTCCAGTATAAACTTCCTCTTCCTCCTTCTAATCTTCCTCCTCTTCTTCCTTTACTTTTTCTTTTTCCTTCTTTTATTCTCTTCCTCTTCTTTTCTCCTATTGTTCCCTTGCTTTTCTTTTTCTTTCTTCTAATTTTACCCTTGTTCATTGTCCTCCTTCTCTTCCTTTACTTCTTCCTTTTTTTATTTTTCCTTCTATCTTCTTCCTCTTCTTCTGCTTTTCTTTTCGCTCTTAGCCCTTCGTCGTCTTCTATTCTCTCACTCTCCTCCTCCTCCTCTATACATTGTGTGATCTGGCAGCTCTATGAGGTTGATGATCCTCTGATGATCTGTTATAATTACATTGTTACTAATGAGATGGAGATCAGTAATCAGGTCTCGTTCTGAGCCGTTCATCACTTTTCTTTCTTCTATTTCCACCTTCTTTGTTTTCTTCTTTATCTTTTCGTCTCGGTCTTCCTGTCCTTTTCGTCTTGCTCCTCTTCTTTGGGGGATATGATGTTCTTCTCCCTGTATCTTGTTGAGTTCCTCCTTGTCCTCCTTGTCCTCATTCATTTCTTAGTTATTATATTAGTGGAGATCATTCATCAGATCTTGTGTACGCTCATCCCTTCTTCTTAATCTTCCACATCTTCTTCTGATTCTTCCTCTTCACCTCGCTCCTCTTCTTCTTCAGCTTTATCCCATTATTCCTCTTCCTTCCTTTTGTTTTTCCTCTTCATTCTCTTCTTCCTCTTCTCTCCAGTGGCCCTCAGGGTGGATCTTGGTTTCTTCCTCTTGCTTCTCTCCTTCTTCTTCCAATGATTCATTGTGTGAAGGGACCTCCTGGGTCATTGTGTGAAGGGACCTCCTGGGTCATTGTGTGAAGGGACCTCCTGGGTCATTGTGTGAAGGGACCTCCTGGGTCATCATGTGAAGGGACCTCCTGGGTCATTGTGTGAAGGGACCTCCTGGGTCATCATGTGAAGGGACCTCCTGGGTCATCATGTGAAGGAATCTCCCCGATCATCGTGTGAAGGGACCTCCCGGGTCATTGTGTGAAGGAATCTCCCGGGTCATTGTGTGAAGGAATCTCCCGGATCATCATGTGAAGGGACCTCCCGGGTCATGGTGTGAAGGAATCTCCCGGATCATCGTGTGAAGGAATCTCCTGGATCATCGTGTGAAGGGACCTCCTGGGTCATCTTGTGAAGGGACCTCCTGGGTCATCGTGTGAAGGGACCTCCTGGGTCATCGTGTGAAGGGATCTCCCGGGTCATCGTGTGAAGGGACCTCCTGGGTCATCGTGTGAAGGGACCTCCTGGGTCATTGTGTGAAGGAATCTCCCGGGTCATTGTGTGAAGGAATCTCCCGGGTCATTGTGTGAAGGAATCTCCCGGGTCATTGTGTGAAGGAATCTCCCGGATCATCGTGTGAAGGAATCTCCCGGATCATCATGTGAAGGGACCTCCCGGGTCATGGTGTGAAGGAATCTCCCGGTTCATCGTGTGAAGGGACCTCCCGGATCATCGTGTGAAGGGACCTCCTGGGTCATCATGTGAAGGGACCTCCCGGGTCATGGTGTGAAGGAATCTCCCGGATCATCGTGTGAAGGAATCTCCCGGATCATCGTGTGAAGGGACCTCCTGGGTCATTGTTTGAAGGGACCTCCTGGGTCATCGTGTGAAGGGACCTCCTGGGTCATCGTGTGAAGGAATCTCCCGGGTCATCATGTGAAGGGACCTCCTGGGTCATCGTGTGAAGGGACCTCCTGGGTCATCGTGTGAAGGAATCTCCCGGGTCATCATGTGAAGGGACCTCCTGGGTCATCGTGTGAAGGGACCTCCTGGGTCATTGTGTGAAGGGATCTCCTGGGTCATCGTGTGAAGGGACCTCCTGGGTCATCGTGTGAAGGGACCTCCTGGGTCATCATGCGAAGGAAGCTCCCGGGTCATCGTGTGAAGGAATCTCCCGGGTCATCATGTGAAGGGACCTCCGGAGTCATCGTGTATAGAGTCCTCCCAGGTCATCATCATGTGAAGGGACGTCCTGGGTGATCGTGTGAAGGGATCTCGCAGGGTTGGGCTCGGCGGTGGTCAGACTCTGTGATGGTTGAGCTTGGTGGTGCTCGGGCTCGGTGGTGGTCAGGCTCAGCGGTGGTGGTGCTCGGAGGTGGTCATGCTTGGAGCTGGTTGGGCTTGGTGCTGGTCGTGCTAGGGGGTGGTCAGTCTCGGAATGGTCGTGCTCGGCTGTGGTTGGGCTCATTGGTGGTCAGGGGCTCGGTGGTGGTCGGGCTCGGCGGTGGTCATGCTTGGAGGTAGTCTGTCTCGGTGTGGTCATGCTCGGTGGTGGTTGTGCTCGGAGGTGATTAGGGGCTCGGTGGTGGTCGGGCTCAGTGGTGGTCAGGGGCTCAGTGGTGGTCTGGCTCGGTGGTGGTCATGCTTGGTGGTGGTCTTAGTCGGCGGCAGTCGGGCTTGGCGGTGGTCAGGCTCGGGGGTGGTCGTGCTCAGCGGTGGTTGTGCTTGGAGGTGGTCATGCTCGGTGGTGGTCGTGCTCGGAGGCAGACATAGACTTACTGTATTCCATCTGTGATCCTTTTGGACTCGAGATACGCAGAGCAGCGGGTCTTAATATGGCTGGTGTAGGGGCCGTTCTGAAGAGTCACCTTGTCGCGGTGGAATGGCTTATTGTACTTTTTTGCAAAAATGGTATGTACCAAGTGCTCTTGTTTTAGTGGCATTAGCTTTTATATTTCTTTACTGCAGGGTATGTGGAGACATCTAAGGGTGCTTTCACATCTGCGTTTTTGTAATTCGCGGCAGATGCGGTGAAAAACCGCATCTGCCGCGTTTACCGCATAACCGTTCCACTTGCGGCGCGGTTGCGGTTTTTTCTATGCAATGTATAGAGGGACTTGCGGCAGATGCGGCAAGTGCGGTTTTGCACTTGCGGCAGGTGCGGCCGCGAAAAAAACCGCACTTGCCGCATCTGCGCAAGTCCCCTATACTTCCTATGGGAAAAACCGCAACCGTGCCGCAAGTGAAACGGTTATGCGGCAAACGCGGCAGATGCGGTTTTTTCACGCATCTGCCGCGAATTACGAAAACGTGATGTGAAAGGGCCCGTACACATACTTTTTTGTTATCTTGTCATTATTGCATACAATTTGGTGCAGGTACTGAACTTGCTATACAGGCCTGTTCACACTTACAATTTTTTTCTGTCTCAGCTTAGTTCTAATTGGTGGTGGTCGGGGGGCTCGATGGCTGGTCGGGCTTTGTTGTTGGTTGAGCTTGGTGGTGGTTGGGCCCGGCGGTGGTCAGGCTCAGCGGTGGTCAGGTTTGGTGGTGTTCGGGGGCTCGGTGGTGGTTGGGCTTGGTGGTGGTTGGGCTTTGTTGGTGGTTGGGCTCAGTGGTGGTTGGGCCCGGCGGTGGTCAGGCTTATGGTGGTCAGGTTTTGTGGTGGTCAGACTCGGCGGTGGTCAGGCTTGGTGGTGGTCGGGGGCTCGGTGGTGGTCGGGGCTCGGTGGTGGTCGGGGTTCGGTGGTGGTTGGGCTCGGTGGTGGTTGGACTCTGAGGTGGTCGAAGGCTTGGTGCTGGTCGGGCTCGGTGGTGACGGGGGCTCGGTGGTGGTCAGAGGCTCGGTGGTGGTCAGAGGCTCGGCGGTGGTTGGGCTCGGCGGTGGTTGGGCTCGGCGGTGGTTGGGCTCGGCGGTGGTTTGGGCTCGGCGGTGGTTGGGCTCGCGGTGGTTGGCTCGGCGGTGGTTGGGCTCGGCGGTGGTTGGCTCGGTGGTGGTTGGGTCTGGCGGTGCTCAGGCTTTGTGGTGCTCAGGCTCGGCGGTGGTCAGGCTTTGTGGTGGTCAGGCTCGGCGGTGGTCAGGCTCGGCGGTGGTCGGGCTCGGTGGTGGTTGGCTCGGTGGTGGTTGGGCTCGGTGGTGGTGGGGCTCGGTGGTGGTGGGGCTCGGTGGTGGTTGGGCTCGGTGGTGGTCGGGCTCGGTGGTGGTTGGGCTCGGTGGTGTTGGCTCGGTGGTGGTTGGGCTCGGTGGTGGTTGGCTCGGTGGTGGTCGGGCTCAGGGGCGGTCAGGGGATTGGTGTGGTCGGGCTCGGTGGGTGGTGGTCTGGCGGTGCTCAGGCTCGGCGGTGGTCAGGCTTTGTGGTGGTCAGGCTCGGCGATGGTCAGGCTTGGTGGTTGTTGGGCTCAGGGGCGGTCAGGGGATCGGTGGTGGTCGGGCTCGGTGGTGGTTGGAGTCGGAGGTGGTCGGAGGATTGGTGGTGGTCGGGGGCTCGGTGGTGGTCAGGCTCGGTGGTGGTCAGGCTTGGTGGTGCTTGGACTCGGCGGTGGTTGGAAGATTGGTGGTGGTCGGGGGCTCGGTGGTGGTCAGCGGCTCAGTGGTGGTCGGAGGCTCAGTGGTGGTCGGGCTCGGTGGGGTCGGGTGCGGTGGGACTTGGCCTTCTGCACCTTGTCTCCTTGTCTTCTCCATGGTTCTGCAGACTTCTCAGTTTTAGATTCTGAAAATTCCTTCCTCCCCAGCACTGAAGTGGTTAATTGCTGTGATTCATTAACCCTTCCCTCTCTGGGCTGTGTATAACATTACCAATGAGTGTAAAGTAAATTAGAGTAAATCAGAGGATGCCAGTCGTTACCATGGAAATGGGCACTCAACATTCCATTCACAAATGTAGGATGTAATAGCAGAATAGTGAGTGCAGCTCTGGAGGTGACTGGAGGATGACATGATGTAATGTTAGAATAGTGAGTGCAGCTCTGGAGGTGACTGGAGGATGACATGATGTAATGGTAGAATAGTGAGTGCAGCTCTGGAGATGACTGGAGTAAAAGACACAATGTAACAGCAGAATAATGATTGCAGCTCTGGTGGTGACTGGAGGATAAGACACGATGTAACAGCAGAATAGTAACTGCAGCTCTGGAGGTGACTGGAGGAAAAAAACATGATGTAACAGCAGAATAGTGACTGCAGCTCTGGAGGTGACTGGAGGATAAGACATGATGTAACAGCAGAATAGTGAGTGCAGCTCTGGAGGTGACTGGAGGATAAGACATGATGTAACAGCAGAATAGTGACTGCAGCTCTGGAGGTGACTGGAGGATAAGACATGATGTAACAGCAGAATAGTGAGTGCAGCTCTGGAGGTGACTGGAGGATAAGACATGATGTAACAGCAGAATAGTGAGTGCAGCTCTGGCAGGTGACAGGAGGATAAGACATCATGTAACAGCATGAATAGTGAGTGCAGCTCTGGAGAGACTGGAGGATAAGATATGATGTAACAGAGAATAGTGAGTGCAGCTCTGGAGGATGACTGGAGAGAATAAGACATGATGTAACAGCAGAATAGTGACTGCAGCTCTGGAGGTGACTGGAGGATAAGACATGATGTAACAGCAGAATAGTGACTGCAGCTCTGGAGGTGACTGGAGGATAGAACATGATGTAACAGCAGAGTAGTGACTGCAGCTCTGGAGGTGACTGGAGGATAAGACACGATGTAACAGCAGAATAGTGACTGCAGCTCTGGAGGTGACTGGATGATAAGACATGATGTAACATCAGAATAGTGATGCAGCTCTGGAGGTGACTGGAGGATAAGACACGATGTAACAGCAGAATAGTGACTGCAGCTCTGGAGGTGACTGGAGGATCAGACACGATGTAACAGCAGAATAGTGACTGCAGCTCTGGAGGTGACTGGAGGATAAGACACAATGTAACAGCAGAATAGTGACTGCAGCTCTGGAGGTGACTGGAGGATAAGACATGATGTAACAGCAGAATAGTGACTGCAGCTCTGGAGGTGACTGGAGGATAAGACATGATATAACAGCAGAATAGT
Source organism: Allobates femoralis (assembly GCA_033576535.1). NCBI lineage: Eukaryota > Metazoa > Chordata > Amphibia > Anura > Aromobatidae > Allobates > Allobates femoralis. Next base: position 751,045,646 of record JARQOC010000002.1, read on the forward strand.
GAGTGCAGCTCTGGAGGTGACTGGAGGATAAGACACGAAGTAACAGCAGAATAGTGACTGCAGCTCTGGAGGTGACTGGAGGATAAGACACAATGTAACAGCAGAATAGTGACTGCAGCTCTGGAGGTGACTGGAGGATAAGACACAATGTAACAGCAGAATAGTGACTGCAGCTCTGGAGGTGACTGGAGGATAAGACACAATGTAACAGCAGAATAGTGAGCTGCAGCTCTGGAGGTGACTGGAGAATAAGACACGATGTAACAGCAGAATAGTGAGTGCAGCTCTGGAGGGGACTGGAGGATAAGACACGATGTAACAGCAGAATAGTGAGTGCAGCTCTGGAGGTGACTGGAGGATAAGACATGATGTAACAGCAGAATAGTGACTGCAGCTCTGGAGGTGACTGGAGACGATTAAAGGGTATCACTTGAGTGATAACAAGCAGATAAAGAATGATTGCAGCTCTGGAGGTGACTGGACGATAAGACATGATGTAATAGCAGCATAGTGAGTGCAGCTCTGGAGGGGACTGGAGGATATGACACGATGTAACAGCAGAATAGTGAGTGCAGCTCTGGAGGTGACTGGAGGATATGACACGATGTAACAGCAGAATAGTGACTGCAGCTCTGGAGGTGACTGGAGGATAAGACATGATGTAACAGCAGAATAGTGACTGCAGCTCTGGAGGTGACTGGAGGATAAGATACGATGTAACAGCAGAATAGTGAGTGCAGCTCTGGAGGTGACTGGAGGATATGACACGATGTAACAGCAGAATAGTGACTGCAGCTCTGGAGGTGACTGGAGGATAAGACATGATGTAACAGCAGAATAGTGACTGCAGCTCTGGAGGTGACTGGAGGATATGACACGATGTAACAGCAGAATAGTGACTGCAGCTCTGGAGGTGACTGGAGGATAAGACATGATGTAACAGCAGAATAGTGAGTGCAGCTCTGGAGGTGACTGGAGAATAAGACATGATGTAACAGCAGAATAGTGAGTGCAGCTCTGGAGGTGACTGGAGGATAAGACATGACGTAACAGCAGAATAGTGAGTGCAGCTCTGGAGGTGACTGGAGGATAAGACATGATGTAACAGCAGAATAGTGACTGCAGCTCTGGAGGTGACTGGAGGATAAGACATGATGTAACAGCAGAATAGTGATTGCAGCTCCTGATGTATGTAATTTTAGCGCTCGTTGCCTAGTACATATTAACCCTTTAATCATGAGACCCTGTGTTCTATATGGGCCTTTTTGTGACATAGGAGTCCGATCTCTGGTGTCAGCGCCCTGAATGCTCCGTCCCCCCCTGTATCCGGGGATTCTCCTGTTCTCTCGCTCTGTGTCAGCAGCAGAGGATGAACTGGGTGGTGGAGGCAGCACCTGTGTAAGGACCAGGAGCGACCCTTGCTCTTCTCACCTTGTCCTCCATAATATCTGATAATCCACAATATTTGATAATCCAGATTATTTGATAATCCGGCAGGTCCCTGCAGCCTCCGGCACGCTGACACTTTGTTGGGGGATTCGTGCGGTGACAGGTAGCGGATGAGGGGGCGCAGTGCATTGTTCTTTTCGGTGGCGGTGGGGGGTAATTATTCCGTCATCCGACAATGAGCCGCGCCTGTCAGTGGATGCAGATTACACGTCTGGTGGCAGCTCGTCAGCCGCGCAGCGCTGTTATTATTACTGCCTGTCATATAAATCCATACAAATCTCTATCATCTGCAAGACAACCTCAGCTCTGCTACATCTGTGACCTAATACAGGAAGAGCAAAGGAACCGACAGCACGGACCCTGCACCCAATCACTGGTACCAGAACTTTAATAATTACTATAAATTTGTATATAGTGAGCTCCCTCTAGTGGTGATGGTATAAATCTCTACGTAGTGAGCTCCCTCTAGTGGTGGCTGTATAATCTGTATGTAGTGAGCTCCCTCTAGTGGTGACTGTATAAATCTGTATGTAGTGAGCTCCCTGTAGTGGTGACTGTATAAATCTCTACGTAGTGAGCTCCCTCTAGTGGTGACTGTATAAATCTGTATGTAGTGAGCTCCCTCTAGTGGTGACGGTATAAATCTGTATGTAGTCAGCTCCCTCTAGTGGTGGCTGTATAAATCTGTATGTAGTGAGCTCCCCCTAGTGGTGACTGTATAAATCTGTATGTAGTGAGCTCCCTCTAGTGGTGACGGTATAAACTGTATGTAGTGAGCTCCCTCTAGTGGTGACTGTATAAATCTGTATGTAGTGAGCTCCCTCTAGTGGTGATGGTATAAATCTCTACGTAGTGAGCTCCCTCTAGTGGTGGCTGTATAAATCTGTATATAGTGAGCTCCCTCTAGTGGTGATGGTATAAATCTCTACGTAGTGAGCTCCCTCTAGTGGTGGCTGTCTAAATCTGTATGTAGTGAGCTCCCTCTAGTGGTGACTGGATAAATCTGTATGTAGTGAGCTCCCTCTAGTGGTGACTGTATAAATCTGTATGTAGTGAGCTCCCTCTAGTGGTGACTGTATAAATCTGTATATAGTGAGCTTCCTCTACTGATGATTGTATATAAATGTGTATATAGTGAGCTCCCTCTGGTGGTGACTGTATAAATTTGTATGTACTGAGTTCCCCCTAGGGATTGCCATACAAATCTGTATGTAGTGAGCTCCCTTTAGTGGTGACTGTATAAATCTGTATGTAGTGAGCTCCCTCTAGTGGTGGCTGTATAAATCTGTATATAGTGAGCTCCCTCTAGTGGTGACTGTATAAATCTGTATGTATTGAGCTCCCTCTAGTGGTGACTGTATAAATCTGTATGTAGTGAGCTCCCTCTAGTGGTGACTGTATAAATCTCTATGTTGGGAGCTCCCTCTAGTGGTGACTGTATAAATCTGTATATAGTGAGCTCCCTCTAGTGATGGTTGTATAATTCTGTATATAGTGACGCTCCCTCTAGTGATGGCTCTATGTAGTGATCTCCCTCTAGTGGTGACTGTATAAATCTGTTTATAGTGATCTCCCTCTAGTGGTGACTGTATAAATCTGTATGTAGTGAGCTCCCTCTAGTGGTGGCTGTATAATCTGTATGTAGTGAGCTCCCTCTAGTGGTGGCTGTTTAATCTGTATGTAGTGAGCTCCCTCTAATGGTGACTGTATAAATCTGTATGTAGTGAGCTCCCTCTAATGGTGACTGTATAAATCTACATGTAGTGAGCTCCTCCTAGTGGTGACTGTATAGTTCTGCATGTAGTGAGTTCCCCCTAGTGATGATTGCATAAATATGTATGTAGTGGGCTCCCTCCAGTGGTGACTGCATAAATCTGTATGTAGTGAGCCCCCCCTAGTGGTGACTGTATAAATCTATGTAGTGAGCTCCCCCTAGTGGTGACTGTATAAATCTGTATGTAGTGAGCTCCCCCTAGTGGTGACTGTATAAATCTGTATGTAGTGACCTCCCCCTAGTGGTGACTGTATAAATCTGTATGTAGTGACCTCCCCCTAGTGGTGATTGCATAAATATATATGTAGTAAGTTCCCCCTAACGGTGATTGTATAATTCTGTATGTAGTGAGCAACCAATAGTGGTGACTGTATTATTATTATTATTATTATTATTATTATCTATATAGCATCATTAATTCCATGCTGCTGTACAGGAGAATGGGTTACATATAAAATTATACATCTGGTTTACAGTAAACAAATTAACAATGACAGACTGGTACAGAGGGGAGAGGACCCTGCTCTGGGGGCTTACATCCTACAGGATAATGGGGAGGAGACTGTAGGTCAGAGGTGCAGCATATCTGGTGGTGGTGAGGCGGCAGCTCTGGTGCTGGTGAGGATGCAGCTCCGGTGGCGGTGGGGCTGCAGCTCTGGTGCTGGTGAGGATGCAGCTCCGGTGGCGGTGGGGCTGCAGCTCCGGTGGCGGTGGGGCTGCAGCTCCGGTGGCGGTGGGGCAGCAGCTCCGGTGGCGGTGGGGCAGCAGCTCCGGTGGCGGTGGGGCTGCAGCTCCGGTGGCGGTGGGGCTGCAGCTCCGGTGGCGGTGGGGCTGCAGCTCCAGTGGCGGTGGGGCTGCAGCTCTGGTGCTGGTGAGGATGCAGCTCTGGTGCTGGTGAGGATGCAGCTCTGGTGCTGGTGAGGATGCAGCTCTGGTGCTGGTGAGGATGCAGCTCTGGTGCTGGTGAGGATGCAGCTCCGGTGGCGGTGGGGCTGCAGCTCCGGTGGCGGTGGGGCTGCAGCTCCGGTGGCGGTGGGGCTGCAGCTCCGGTGGCGGTGGCTCTGGTGGTGGTGAGGCGGCAGCTCCGGTGGCGGTGGGGCAGCAGCTCCGGTGGCGGTGGGGCTGCAGCTCCGGTGGCGGTGGGGCAGCAGCTCCGGTGGCGGTGGGGCTGCAGCTCCGGTGGCGGTGGGGCAGCAGCTCCGGTGGCGGTGGGGCTGCAGCTCTGGTGCTGGTGAGGATGCAGCTCTGGTGCTGGTGAGGATGCAGCTCCGGTGGCGGTGGGGCTGCAGCTCTGGTGCTGGTGAGGATGCAGCTCCGGTGGCGGTGGGGCTGCAGCTCTGGTGCTGGTGAGGATGAAGCTCTGGTGGCGGTGGGGCTGCAGCTCTGGTGCTGGTGAGGATGCAGCTCCGGTGGCGGTGGGGCTGCAGCTCCGGTGGCGGTGGGGCAGCAGCTCCGGTGGCGGTGGGGCAGCAGCTCCGGTGGCGGTGGGGCTGCAGCTCCGGTGGCGGTGGGGCTGCAGCTCCGGTGGCGGTGGGGCAGCAGCTCCGGTGGCGGTGGGGCTGCAGCTCTGGTGCTGGTGAGGATGCAGCTCTGGTGCTGGTGAGGATGCAGCTCCGGTGTCGGTGGGGCTGCAGCTCCGGTGGCGGTGGGGTAGCAGCTCCGGTGGCGGTGGGGCTGCAGCTCTGGTGCTGGTGAGGATGCAGCTCTGGTGCTGGTGAGGATGCAGCTCCGGTGGCAGTGGGGCTGCAGCTCTGGTGCTGGTGAGGATGCAGCTCCGGTGGCAGTGGGGCTGCAGCTCTGGTGCTGGTGAGGATGCAGCTCCGATGTCGGTGGGGCTGCAGCTCCGGTGGCGGTGGGGTAGCAGCTCCGGTGGCGGTGGGGCTGCAGCTCTGGTGCTGGTGAGGATGCAGCTCTGGTGCTGGTGAGGATGCAGCTCCGGTGGCGGTGGGGCTGCAGCTCTGGTGCTGGTGAGGATGCAGCTCCGGTGGCGGTGGGGCTGCAGCTCTGGTGCTGGTGAGGATGCAGCTCTGGTGCTGGTGAGGATGCAGCTCCGGTGGCAGTGGGGCTGCAGCTCTGGTGCTGGTGAGGATGCAGCTCCGATGTCGGTGGGGCTGCAGCTCCGGTGGCGGTGGGGTAGCAGCTCCGGTGGCGGTGGGGCTGCAGCTCTGGTGCTGGTGAGGATGCAGCTCTGGTGCTGGTGAGGATGCAGCTCCGGTGGCGGTGGGGCTGCAGCTCTGGTGGCGGTGGGGCTGCAGCTCTGGTGCTGGTGAGGATGCAGCTCCGGTGGCGGTGGGGCTGCAGCTCTGGTGGCGGTGGGGCTGCAGCTCTGGTGCTGGTGAGGATGCAGCTCCGGTGGCAGTGGGGCTGCAGCTCTGGTGCTGGTGAGGATGCAGCTCCGGTGGCAGTGGGGCTGCAGCTCTGGTGCTGGTGAGGATGCAGCTCCGATGTCGGTGGGGCTGCAGCTCCGGTGGCGGTGGGGTAGCAGCTCCGGTGGCGGTGGGGCTGCAGCTCTGGTGCTGGTGAGGATGCAGCTCTGGTGCTGGTGAGGATGCAGCTCCGGTGGCGGTGGGGCTGCAGCTCTGGTGCTGGTGAGGATGCAGCTCCGGTGGCGGTGGGGCTGCAGCTCTGGTGCTGGTGAGGATGCAGCTCTGGTGCTGGTGAGGATGCAGCTCCGGTGGCGGTGGGGCTGCTACTCTGGTGCTGGTGAGGATGCAGCTCCGGTGGCGGTGGGGCTGCAGCTCTGGTGCTGGTGAGGATGCAGCTCCGGTGGCGGCTCGGTCATTGCAGGCTGTAGCTTTCCTGTAGAGATGGTTTTCAGGTTCTGTCTGAAGGATCCGAGTGTGGTGGATAATCGGACGTGTTGGGGCGCAGAATTCCAGATGATGGGGATACTCGGGAGAAATCTTGGAGGTGGTTGTGTGAGGAACAAGTAAATGTGGAGAACAGGAGGAGCAGAGGAGGAGGTCTTGGGAGGATCGGAGGTTACGAGTTGGATGATATCGGGAGATTAGTTCAGAGATATATGGGGGGACAGATTGTGGACGGCTTTGTAAGTCAGTGTTAGTAGTGTGAATTGGATACACTGAGGAATTGGGAGCCGGTGGAGGGATCTGCAGAGGGGAGAAGTGGAGGAATAGCGAGGAGAGAGGTGGATTATCCAGACAGCAGAGTTAGGAGAGATTGGAGAGGTGCAAGAGTGTTAGCAGGGAGGCCACAGAGGAGGAGGTTGCAGTAATCAAGGTGGGAGATGATGAGGGCGTGTACAAGAATTTTAGTAGATTGAGGGCTGAGGAAGGGACGGATTCTGGAGATATTCTTGATCTGGAGGCGACAGGAGCTGGGATGTGCGATTGAAGGACAGGACAGAGTCGGGAGTTTACTCCAAGCAGCGAATTTGAGGGGTGGGAGAGAGCGTGATGTCATTTACCATAATAGAGAGATCAGGTGGTGAAGATGAAAGATGGGATGGAGGAAAGAGAGTTCGGTTTTGTCTACATTGAGTTTAAGGAAGCGACAGGAGAAGGAGAGAGATATGGCTGATAGACACTCCCGGGATTCGTGACAGCAGAGAGGTGGAGGAGGATATGGCTGATAGACACTCCGGGATTCTGGACAGGAGGAGAAGGAGAGGATATGGCTGATAGACACTCCGGGATTCTGGACAGCAGAGAGGTGGAGGAGGATATGGCTGATAGACACTCCGGTGATTCTGGACAGCAGAGAGGAGAAGAGGATATGGCTGATAGACACTCCGGATTCTGGACAGCAGAGAGGAGAGGAGGATATGGCTGATAGACACTCTGGATTCTGGACAGCAGAGAGGAGAGGAGGATATGGCTGATAGACACTCCAGGATTCTGGACAGCAGAGAGGAGGAGGAGGAGGATATGGCTGATAGACACTCCGGATTCTGGACAGCAGAGAGAGAGGAGGAGGATATGGCTGATAGACACTCCGGGATTCTGGACAGCAGAGAGGAGAAGGAGGATATGGCTGATAGACACTCCAGGATTCTGGACAGCAGAGAGGAGAAGGCGGATAGGGCTGATAGACACTCCGGGATTCTGGCCCAGCAGATAGAGAAGGAGGAGGATATGGCTGATAGACACTCCGGATTCTGGACAGTGGAGAGGAGAAGGAGAGGATATGGCTGATAGACATTCCGGATTCTGGACAGCAGAGAGAAGGAGGAGGATATGGCTGATAGACACTCCGGGATTTGGACAGTAGAGAGGAGAAGGAGGATATGGCTGATAGACACTCCGGGATTCTGGACAGCAGAGAGGAGAGAAGGAGATATGGCTGATAGACACTCCGGGATTCTGGACAGGAGAGAGGAGGAGAAGGAGGAATGGCTGATAGACACTCCGGGATTCTGTACAGCGAGATGAGAAGAGGAGGATATGGCTGATAAGACACTCCGGGATTCTGGACAGGAGAGAGGAGAAGGAGGGGAAATATGGCTGATAGACACTCGGGATTCTGGACAGGAGAGAGGAGAAGGAGGAGGATATGGCTGATAGACACTCAGGGATTCTGGACAGCAGAGAGGAGAAGAGGAGGATATGGCTGATAGACACTCCGGGATTCTGGACAGTGAGAGGAGAAGGAGAGGAATATGGCTGATAGACACTCCGGGATTCTGGACAGAGAGAGAAGGAGAAGGAGGATATGCTGATAGACATTCCGGGATTCTGGACAGCAGAGAGGAAAGGAGGATATGGCTGATAGACACTGCGGGATTCTGTGACAGCAGAGAGGAGAAGGAGGATATGGCTGATAGACACTCCGGGATTCTGGACAGCAGGGAGGAGGAGAGGAGGATATGGCTGATAGACACTCCGGATTCTGGACAGCAGAGAGGAGAAGGAGGATGTGGCTGATAGACACTCCGGATTCTGGACAGCAGGAGAGGAGAAGAGGATATGGCTGATAGACACTCCGGGATTCTGGACAGCAAGAGAGAAAAGGAGGATATGGCTGATAGACACTCCGGGATTCTGGACAGCAGAGAGGAGAAGAAGGAGGATATGGCTGATAGACACTCCGGGATTCTGGACAGGAAGAGGAGAAGAAGGAGGATATGGCTGATAGACCCTCCGGGATTCGGACACAGAGAGGAGAAGGAGGAGAATGGCTGATAGACACTCCGGGATTCTGGACAGCAGAGAGGAGAAGGAGGATATGGCTGATAGACACTCCGGGATTCTGGACACAGAGAGGAGAAGAGGAGGAATGGCTGATAGACACTCCGGATTCTGGACAGCAGAGAGGAGAAGGAGGATATGGCTGATAGACACTCCGGATTCTGGACAGCAGGGAGGAGAGAAGGAGGATATGGCTGATAGACACTCCGGGATTCTGGACTCAGAGAGGAAAGAGGAGGATATGGCTGATAGACACTCCGGGATTCTGGACAGAGAGAGAGAGAAGAAGGAGGATATGGCTGATAGACACTCCGGGATTCTGGACAGCAGAGAGGAGAAGGAGGAGGATAATGGCTGATAGACACCCGGGATTCTGGACAGAGAGATGGAAGAAGGAGGATATGGCTGATAGACACTCCGGGATTCTGGACAGCAGAGAGGAGAAGAGGAGGATATGGCTGATAGACACTCCGGGATTCTGGACAGCAGAGAGGAGAAGGATGGATATGGCTGATAGACACTCCGGGATTCTGGACAGCAGAGAGGAGAAGGAGGAGGATATGGCTGATAGACACTCCGGGATTCTGGACAGCAGAGAGGAGAAGAAGGAGGATATGGCTGATAGACACTCCGGGATTCTGGACAGCAAGAGGAGAAGAAGAGGATATGGCTGATAGACACTCCGGGATTCTGGACAGCAGAGAGGAGAAGAAGAGGATATGGCTGATAGACACTCCGGGATTCTGGACAGCAGAGAGGAAAGAGGAGGATATTGGCTGATAGACACTCCGGGATTCTGGACAGCAGAGAGGAGAAGGAGGATATGGCTGATAGACACTCCGGGATTCTGGACAGCAGAGAGAAAGAAGGAGGATATGGCTGATAGACACTCCGGGATTCTGGACAGCAGAGAGGGAAGAATGGAGGATATGGCTGATAGACACCTCCGGGATTCTGGACAGGAGAAAAGGAGAAGGAAGGATATGGCTGATAAACACTCCGGATTCTGGACGGGCAGAGAGGAGAAGAGGAGGATATGGCTGATAGACACTCCGGGATTCTGTACAGCAGAGATGAGAAGGAGGAGGATATGGCTGATAGACACTCCGGGATTCTGGACAGGAGAGAGGAGAAGGAGGAGGATATGGCTGATAGACACTCAGGATTCTGGACAGGAGAGAGGAGAAGGAGAGGATATGGCTGATAGACACTCAGGGATTCTGGACAGGCAGAGAGGAGAAGGAGGAGGATATGGCTGATAGACACTCCGGATTCTGGACAGTGGAGAGGAGAAGGAGGAGGATATGGCTGATAGACACTCCGGGATTCTGGACAGTGGAGAGGAGAAGGAGGATATGGCTGATAGACATTCCGGGATTCTGACAGCAGAGAGGAGAAGGAGGATATGGCTGATAGACACTGCGGGATTCTGTACAGCAGAGAGGTGAAGAGGAGGATATGGCTGATAGACACTCCGGGATTCTGGACAGCAGAGAGGAGGAGAAGGAGGATATGGCTGATAGACACTCCGGGATTCTGGACAGCAGAGAGAGAGGAGGAGGATATGGCTGATAGACACTTCGGGATTCTGGACAACAGAGAGGAGAAGGAGGAGGATATGGCTGATAGACACTCCGGGATTCTGGACACAGAGAGGAGAGAGGAGGATATGGCTGATAGACACTTCGGGATTCTGGACAACAGAGAGGAGAAGGAGGAGGATATGGCTGATAGACACTCCGGGATTCTGGACAGAGAGAGGAGAAGGAGGAGGATATGGCTGATAGACACTCCGGGATTCTGGACAGCAGAGAGGAGAAGGAGGATATGGCTGATAGACACTCCGGGATTCTGGACAGCAGGGAGGAGGAGAAGGAGGATATGGCTGATAGACACTCCGGGATTCTGGACTGCAGAGAAGAGGAGAAGAGGTAGGATATGGCTGATAGACACTCCGGGATTCTGGACAGGAGAGATAGATGAAGGAGGAGGATATGGCTGATAGACACTCAGGGATTCTGGACAGCAGAGAGGAGAAGGAGGAGGATATGGCTGATAGACACTCCGGGATTCTGGACAGTGGAGAGGAGAAGGAGGATATGGCTGATAGACACTCCGGGATTCTGGACAGGAGAGAGGAGAAGGAGGAGGATATGGCTGATAGACACTCAGGGATTCTGGACAGGAGAGAGGAGAAGGAGGAGGATATGGCTGATAGACACTCAGGGATTCTGGACAGCAGAGAGGAGAAGGAGGAGGATATGGCTGATAGACATTCCGGGATTCTGGACAGCAGAGAGGAGAAGGAGGATATGGCTGATAGACACTCCGGGATTCTGGACAGCAGAGAGGAGAAGGAGGATGTGGCTGATAGACACTCCGGGATTCTGGACAGCAGGGAGGAGGAGAAGGAGGATATGGCTGATAGACACTCCGGGATTCTGGACAGCAGAGAGGAGAAGGAGGATGTGGCTGATAGACACTCCGGGATTCTGGACAGGAGAGAGGAGAAGAAGGAGGATATGGCTGATAGACACTCCGGGATTCTGGACAGGAGAGAGGAGAAGAAGGAGGATATGGCTGATAGACCCTCCGGGATTCTGGACAACAGAGAGGAGAAGGAGGAGGATATGGCTGATAGACACTTCGGGATTCTGGACAACAGAGAGGAGAAGGAGGAGGATATGGCTGATAGACACTCCGGGATTCTGGACAACAGAGAGGAGAAGGAGGAGGATATGGCTGATAGACACTCCGGGATTCTGGACAGCAGAGAGGAGAAGGAGGATATGGCTGATAGACACTCCGGGATTCTGGACAGCAGGGAGGAGGAGAAGGAGGATATGGCTGATAGACACTCCGGGATTCTGGACTGCAGAGAGGAGAAGAGGTAGGATATGGCTGATAGACACTCCGGGATTCTGGACAGGAGAGAGGAGAAGAAGGAGGATATGGCTGATAGACACTCCGGGATTCTGGACAGCAGAGAGGAGAAGGAGGAGGATATGGCTGATAGACACTCCGGGATTCTGGACAGGAGAGATGAGAAGAAGGAGGATATGGCTGATAGACACTCCGGGATTCTGGACAGCAGAGAGGAGAAGAAGGAGGATATGGCTGATAGACACTCCGGGATTCTGGACAGCAGAGAGGAGAAGAAGGAGGATATGGCTGATAGACACTCCGGGATTCTGGACAGCAGAGAGGAGAAGGAAGAGGATATGGCTGATAGACACTCCGGGATTCTGGACAGCAGAGAGGAAGGAGGAGGATATGGCTGATAGACACTCCGGGATTCTGGACAGCAGAGAGGAGAAGGAGGAGGATATGGCTGATAGACACTCCGGGATTCTGGACAGCAGAGAGGAGGAGGAGGATATGGCTGATAGACACTCCGGGATTCTGGACAGCAGAGAGGAGAAGAAGGAGGATATGGCTGATAGACACTCCGGGATTCTGGACAGCAGAGAGGAGGAGGAGGAGGATATGGCTGATAGACACTCCGGGATTCTGGACAGCAGAGAGGAGAAGGAGGATATGGCTGATAGACACTCCGGGATTCTGGACAGCAGAGAGGTGAAGGAGGAGGATATGGCTGATAGACACTCCGGGATTCTGGACAGCAGAGAGGAGGAGGAGGATATGGCTGATAGACACTCCGGGATTCTGGACAGCAGAGAGGAGAAGAAGGAGGATATGGCTGATAGACACTCCGAGATTCTGGACAGCAGAGAGGAGGAGGAGGATATGGCTGATAGACACTCCGGGATTCTGGACAGCAGAGAGGAGAAGAAGGAGGATATGGCTGATAGACACTCCGGGATTCTGGACAGCAGAGAGGAAAGGAGGAGGATATGGCTGATAGACACTCCGGGATTCTGGACAGCAGAGAGGAGAAGGAGGATATGGCTGATAGACACTCTGGGATTCTGGACAGCAGAGAGGTGAAGGAGGAGGATATGGCTGATAGACACTCCGGGATTCTGGACAGCAGAGAGGAGAAGGAGGATATGGCTGATAGACACTCCGGGATTCTGGACAGTAGAGAGGTGAAGGAGGATATGGCTGATAGACACTCCGGGATTCTGGACAGCAGAGAGGAGAAGGAGGATATGGCTGATAGACACTCCGGGATTCTGGACAGCAGAGAGGTGACGTCTGGGCCAGAGAGGTAGATCTGAGTGTCATCAGTGTACAGGTGATACTGGAAGCCATGGGACTGTATGAGTCGTTCTAGGCCAAGGGTATAGAGATAGAGAAAGAAGGGGCCCCAGGACAGAGCCTTGAGAGACCCCAACAGAGAGGGAGATGGGGCAAGGAGGTTGTGTGGGAGTGGGAAACGTGCGGTTGGCAAGGTAGGAGGAGATCCAGGACAGGGCAAGGTCAGTGATGCCAAGGGAAGAAAGGATCTGAAGTAGGAGGGAGTGGTCGACTGTGTCAAAGGCAGAGGACGGGTCTAGAAGGAGGATGGAGAATTGTCTGTTAGCTTTGGCTGTGAGTAAGTCGTTGGTAATTTTGGTTAGGGCAGTTTCGGTGGAGTGCTGGGGGCGGAAGCCAGATTGTAGATTGTCAAGGAGAGAGTTAGATGAGAGGTGGGAGGAAAGTTGAGCATGGACATGTTGCTCAAGGAGTTTGGAAGCAAACAGGAGCAGCAATATGGGGTAGCTCGTCTTAGCAGTCGGGTCTAGGACTGTATAAAACTGTATGTAGTGAGCTCCCTCTAGTGGTGACTGTATAAACTATGTAGTGAGACATCCCTCTAGTGTACTGTATAAATCCTGAGCTCCTCTAGTGGTGACTGTATAAAACTCTATGTAGTGAGCTCCCTCTAGTGGTGACTGTATAAATCTGTATGTAGTGAGCTCCCTCTAGTGGTGACTGTATAAATCTGTATGTAGTGAGCTGCCCCTAGTGGTGACTGTATAAATCTGTATGTAGTGAGCTCCCTCTAGTGGTGACTGTATAAATCTGTATGTAGTGAGCTCCCTCTAGTGGTGACTGTATAAATCTGTATGTAGTGAGCTGCCCCTAGTGGTGACTGTATAAATCTGTATGTAGTGAGCTCCCCTAGTGGTGACTGTATAAATCTGTATGTAGCTCCCTCTAAGTGGGGTGACTGAGTATGGCAGATGTCATAGACCCTCATACTACAGGTGATGGAGGGTCTAGATGGTGTCTGCCCACTGAAAAGTGGGGGGGTGGACAAGGAGGGCAGGGATGTCAGATAGGACTCATCAGACCTGAAGTCACTTTGTCGCAGTTGATGAGCAAACAGACATTGGCCAATGTATGTACCAAGAACTTCAGAATAAATAAAAAATTGGAGATTTTTGAGTTTTTTGAAAAAAACGTAAGTTTTTAAACTTTTTCCTCAAATATGTATAGCTAGTAGCTTATGTACATCATTGGTAGTAGCTGTGTGCTGCAAGGATCTTTTTCATATTATATATATATATATATATATATATATATATATATATATATATATATATATATAATGTTGTGAGCTCCCTCTAGTGGTGGCTGTATAATCTGTATGTAGTGAGCTCCTTCTAGTGGTGGCTGTATAAATCTGTATGTAGTGAGCTCCCTCTAGTGGTGGCTGTATAAACCTGTATGTAGTGAGCTCCCTCTAGTGGTGGCTGTATAAATCTGTATGTAGTGAGCTCCCTATAGTGGTGACTGTATAAATCTGTATGTAGTGAGCTCCCTCTAGTGGTGGCTGTATAATCTGTATGTAGTGAGCTCCCTCTAGTGGTGGCTGTATAATCTGTATGTAGTGAGCTCCCTCTAGTGGTGACTGTATAAATCTATATGTCATGAGCTCCCCCTAGAGGTGTCTGAATAACTCTATGTAGTGAGGTCCTCCTAATTTATGAATCTGTTCTCTGTCCTTATCTCCATTCTCTCTTTCTTTCTTTTTCGTTCCTTCTCTCCTCCACTCTCTGTTCTCTGTCCTGTTCTCCTTTTCTCTATCTCTTTTCATTCTTTCTGTCCTCTCCTCCACTCTCTGTTCTCCATTCTCGTTCTTTTCTCTCCTTCACTCTTTGTTCTTCATTTTCATTCTCTCTCGTTCTTTCTCTCCACTCCTCCACTCTCTGTTCTCTGTCCTGGTCTCTATTCTTATTCTTTCTCGCCTCTCCTCCACTGTCTCCTCTCCTCCACTCTCTCTATTCTTGTTCTCTCCTCTCCCCCACTCTGTATTCTCGTTCTTTCTTTCCTCTCCTCCACTCTCTCTATTCTCGTTCTTTCCTCTCCTCCACTCTTTCTCTTCTCCTTCTTCTTCTTCTCTTCCTTCTTCTCTTCTCTTCTCTTCTCTCTCTCTTCTCTTCTTCTTTTTCTCTCTTCTCTCTTCTTCTCCTCTTTCCTTCTTCTCATTCTTTCTTCTTCTTTCTCTTCTTTCTCTTCTCTCTCTCTTCTTCTCCTTTCCTCTTCTCTCTCTCTTCTTCTTCTTCTTTTTTCTCTCTCTCTCTCTTCTTCTTCCTTTCTTCTATTTTCTCTTCTTTCTCTCTCTTCTCTCCCTTCTCTTCTTTTCTCTTTCTTTCTCTCCTTCTCTTTTCTTCTCTTCTCTTTCTCTTCTCTTTCTTCTTCTTTCTTCTTCCTTCTCTCTCTTCTCTTCTTCTCCTCTCTTCCTCTCTTTCTCTTCTCTCTTCTTCTTCTCTTCTTCTTCTCTTCTCTTCTCTTCTTCCTTTCTTCTCTTCCTCTTCTCTCCTCTTTCTCTCTCTTCTCTTCTCTCTTCTCTCCCTTTCTCTCTCCTTCCTTCTTTTCTTCTTTCTCTTTTCTCCTTCTTCTCTCTCTCTCTCCTCCTTTTCCTTTCTTTTTTCTTTTTTCTTTCCCTCTTCTTTTTCTCTTTTTTTCTTTCCCTCTTCTCTTTCTCTCTTCTCTCTCTCTCTTCTCTCTTTCCTCTTCTCTTCCTCTTCTTTCTCTCTTCCTTCTTTCTTCTTTCCTCTCCTCTCTTCTTCTCTCTTCTTCTTCTTTCTTTCCTTCTCTCTTCTCTTCCTCTTTCTCTCTTCTTCTCTCTCCTTCTCTCTTCTCTTCTCTTCTTCTCTCTCTCCTTCTCTCTTCCTTCTTTCTTCTTCCTTTCTCTCTTCTCTCTTCTCTCTCTTCTCTTCCTCTTCTCTTCTCTTCTCCTCTCTTCTCTCTCTTCTCTCTCTTCTCTTCTATCTTCTTCTCTTCTCTTCCTTTCCTCTCTCTCTTCTCTTCTCTTCTCTCTCTCTTTCTTCTCTTCTCTTCCTCTCTTCTCCTCTTTCTCTCTCTTCTTTCTCTTCCTCTCCTCTCCTTCTTCTCTTTCTCCTCTCTTCCTCTCTTCTCCTTCTCTCTCTCCTCTCTCTTCTCTCTCTCTCTTCTTCTCTCTCTTCTCTATCTCTCTCTTCTCTTCTCTTCTCTCTTCTCTCCTCTATTCTTCTTCTTCTCTTCTCTCTTTCCTTCTCTCTCTCTTTTCTCTCTCTCTTTCTTCTCTCTTCTCTCTCTCTCTCTCTTTCTCTTCTCTCTCTTCCTTTCCTTCTTCTTCTTTCTCTCTTCTTCCTCTTCCTCTTCTTCTCTTCTTCTTCTTCTTCCTTCTTCTCTTCTCTCTCTTCTCTCTTTCTCTTCTTCTTCTTCCTTCTTCCTCTTCTCTTCTCTTTTCTCTTCTCTTCTCTCTTCTCTCTCTCTCTTCTCTTTCTTCTCTCTCTCTTCTCTCTTCTTCTCTTCTCTTCTCTCTCTCTTCTTCTCTTTCTCTTCTTCTTCTTCCTTCTTCTTTCCTCTCTTCTCTCTTCTCCTCTTCTCTTCTCTTCTTCTTCTTCTTCTCTTCTTCTCTCTCTTCTTCTCTCTCTCTCTCTCTCTCTTTCTCTCTTCCTCTTCTCTCTCTTCTTCTCTCTCTTTCTCCTTCTCTCTTCTTCTTCTCTTCTCTCTCCTCTTCTCTCTTCTCTCTCTTCTCTCTTTCTCTCTCTTCTCTTCTTCTCTCTCTCTTTCTCTTCTCTTCTCCTTCTCTTCTCTCTCTCTCTCTTCTTCTCTTTCTCTTCTTCTCTCTTTCTTCTTTTCTCTCTCTTCTCTTCTCTCTCTCTTCTCTCTCTTCTTCTCCTTCTCTCTTCTCTTCTTTCTTTCTCTTCTCCTTCTCTTCTTCTCTCTCTTCTTATCTCTTCTTCTCTTCTTCTCTTCTCTTCTTCTCTTCTTCTCTCTTCTCTCTCTTCTCTCTCTCTCTTCTCTCTTCTCTCTCTCTTCTTTCTTCTTCTCTTCTTCATTCTCTCTTCTCCTCCTCTCTTCTCTCTCTTCTCTCTTCTCTTCTTTCTCTCTTCTCTCTCTTCTTCTTCTCTCTTCTCTTTCTTTTCTCTTCTCTCTTCTCTTCTTCTTCTCTTCTCCTTTCTTCTCTTCTCTTCTCTTCTTCTCTCCTTTCTCTCTTCTCTCTCTCTTCTCTACCTTCTCTTCTTTCTCTCTCCTCTTCTCTCCTCTTCTTTCTCTCTTTTCTTCTTTTCTCTTTCCTCTCTCCTTCTCTCTCTTCCTCCTCTCCTCTCTCTCCTCTTTCTCTTCTTCTTCTTCTCTCTTCTCTCTTCTTCTCTCTCTCTCTCTTCTCCTTTCTCTTTCTTTCTTCTCTTCTCTCTTCTTCTCTTCTTCTCTCTCTCTTCTTCTCTCTTTTCCTCTTCTTCTCTTCTTCTTCTCTTCCTTCTCTTCTTCTTCTTCTTCTCTCTCTCTTCTTCTCTTCTCTCTCTTCTTCTTCTTCTCTTCTTCTCTCTCTTCTCTCTTTCTCTCTTCCTCTCTCTTTCTCTTCTCTTTCTTCTTCCTCTCTTCTCTTCTTTCCTTCTTGTCTCTTCTCTCTCTCTTCTTTCTCTCTCTTCTTCTCTCTCTCATTCTCTTTCTCTCTTCTCTTCTCTCTTCTTCTCTTCTCTCTTCTTCTCTTCTTTCTCTTCCTTCTTCTTCTCTTCTTCCTCCTTCTCTCTCTCTCTACTTCTCTTCTTCTCTTCTCTCTTCTCTCCTCTCTCTTCTCTTCTTTCTCTTTCTCTTCTCTTCTCTCCTCTTCTTCTCTTCTTTCTCTCTCTCCTCTCTCTTTCTCTTCTTCCTCTCTTCTTCTCTCTCTCTCCACTCTCTCTATTCTCGTTCTTTCTTCTTCTCCTCTCTCACTCTCTCTCTTCTCGTTCTTCTTCTTCCTCTCCTCCACTCTCTCTCTTCTCGTCTTTCTTTCCTCTCCTCTCACTCTCTCTCTTCTCGTTCTTTCTTTCCTCTCCTCCACTCTCTCTTCTCGTTCTTTCTTTCTCTTCTCCTCCATCATCTCTCTCTTCTTCGTTCTTTCTCCTCTCCTCTCACTCTCTCTTCTCTCTCTCTTCTTTCTCCTCTCTCTCTCTTCCTACTCTCTCTCTTCTCTTCTTTCTTTCTCTCTCCTCCCTCCTTCTCTCTTCTCGTTCTTTCTTTCCTCTCCTCCACTCTCTCTATTCTCGTTCTTTCTCTCCTCTCCTCCACTCTCTCTCTTCTCGTTCTTTCTTTCCTCTCCTCCACTCTCTCTCTTCTCGTTCTTTCTTTCCTCTCCTCCACTCTCTCTATTCTCGTTCTTTCTCTCCTCTCCTCCACTCTCTCTATTCTCGTTCTTTCTTTCCTCTCCTCCACTCTCTCTTTTCTCGTTCTTTCTTTCGGGCTGTATTCTTCTCTCTGTCAGGTTACAATCTGTTCTGTATCTGGAGCTCTTCGTCAGCAGACGCACAATGCGCTAATTACAGGATAAATTGTCATTTTCTGCCTGAGGAGCCTCGTCACACTGATGCCCGATAGAAGCCGTGGAGCGTTGTAAATCTTCAAAGTGGATTAAGTAAAAGGATTAAACATGAAGACGTTTCCTTCAGAGACGACTAATTAATAAACATCCGTGGCGGCCCTGATGCCCTGGAGCGATGCCAATGGCGGCTGTGCACGATAGAGCCACGTCCAGAGGTGTCACGAGGATCCGCGCTGGAGAGGACTGGACACTTTCAGTTTGTCTTGAATACCCCCTGACTACCCTCCACTACCCCCTGACTACCCTCCACTACCCCCTGACTACCCTCCACTACCCCCTGACTACTCTCCACCACCCCCTGACTACCCTCCACCACCCCCTGACTACCCTCCACCACCCCCTGACTACCCTCAACTACCCCCTGACTACCCTCAACTACCCCCTGACTACCCCCTCACTACTTGCTGACTACCCTCAACTACCCCCTGACTACCCTCAACTACCCCCTGACTACCCCCTCACTACTTGCTGACTACCCCCTCACTACTTGCTGACTACCCTCAACTACCCCCTGACTACCCCCTCACTACTCGCTGACTAATCTCTTACTAGTTCCTGGCTTCTCCTTGACTATTCTCTGGCTATCCCTGGTTACTTCTTGACAATCCATTGGCTACCCCCAAATACTTTAACTATCCCCTGACTCCTCCCTAACTACCCCCTGGTTACCCCTTCTCTACCGATGACTACCCCTTGACCTATTCCCTGACCTACCCCCTGGTTACCCATTGACTATCCCCTGATTTCTCCGTGACTACCCCCTGACCTACCCCTGATTTACCCCTCAACTGTCCTTGACTACCCACGACTATCTTCTTTCTACTCCCTGACTACTCACAGATTACCCCCTGGCTAACCCATTACTATCCCCTGATGACTTATTTGACTACTCCCCGCACAATCCCTTGTTTACCCTCTAACCACTCCATGACTATCCCCCAAGTACCCCTTAACTTCTCCCTGACCAACCCATGATTACCTCACCGACTACCCCTTGACTACCCCCCAATGACCCCTTGGCTACCCCCTGACTACCTCCTTAACTACTACTTGACTATCCCCTTACTACCCTTTGACTTCCCCTGACTACCCCCTTGACTATTCACAGATTACCCCCTGATTATCACCCAGCCTTAATGAGATGGTGTTCAGGGGCTCAGGGACATACTGGGGCAGCCGGTGATGGGTGACATCCAGCGCCAGTTACAGGCTGATATGTGATATGTGACCTCCTATAGATGACTGATTCCTGGATCACACACCGCACAGCGCCTGCAGTCAGGTCGCTCCCATATACTGCACGGACTATCTGGATCCAACAATGATACAAAGAAACAAACAAAGCCATAAACCAGAGATAGGGACGGTCCGGTCCGATCAATACCCATGACATCAGGAGCAATAAATCCGGAGGATCATAATCAATGGATGTGACACCAGACGTCTGAGGTGATGGAAGACGACTCCACCGCTGCTACCAGTCAGTGACCACGAGGGCAGAGGCCACGTCTGATGGACAATACAGCAATATGTCACATGGCACAATCACAAGGCGCTGGCGGCCTATGGACCCGCGCCCGAACCTCTGCAGACGCGGCTGGACATGGAATATACAGGAAACATGAAGAGTTTGTCGAATCCTTGTAAAATCGTCTGCTTCCAGCATCAATTACAGCTTGTGCAGTGAGTCTGTATCATTGTGTCAGGGTCCTCAGGGTCAAGCAATTCAGGTTTTAAGTGTTGGGGGTTGCGTTGTTCCTCAGGGGCGGGGCAACACAGGGTAGCACTGATGTCAGGGTGTGATGTCATCAGATTCTTACTGTCAGGACAAAGCAGAGGGATTACAGGTGACAGGCCGTGGGGTACATTGTTCCTCAGGGGCGGAGCTATGGAGGAGGAGACTCATGTCAGTAGAGTGATATCACCGGGTCTTTAGAATTAGGACAAAGCAGAGTAAAATGTAAATATCGAGAGGTGGTATCGGAATGTCCTCAGGATACGTCACTGCAATGAAGGAAAGTATGGTAATGAACTCAGGTCTCTTGTCAGGATCAGAGCAAAGAAAAGGAGTGGGATACAAGAACCAGGGAGTGTGGTCAGCTGCTCCTCAGGGTCAGGACAATGCAAAGGAGTGGGATACAAGTACCAGGGAGTGTGGTCAGCTGCTCCTCAGGGTCAAGGCAATGCAGAGGAGGGGGATACAAGTACAAGGGAGTATGGTCAGCTGCTCCTCATGGTCAGGGCAATGCAGAGGAGGGGGATACAAGTACAAGGGAGTGTGGTCAGCTGCTCCTCAGGGTCAAGGCAATGCAGAGGAGGGGGATACAAGTACAAGGGAGTATGGTCAGCTGCTCCTCATGGTCAGGGCAATGTAGAAGAGGGGGATACAAGTACCAGGGAGTATGGTCAGCTGCTCCTCATGGTCAGGGCAATGCAGAAGAGGGGGATTCAAGTACCAGGGAGTATGGTCAGCTGCTCCTCATGGTCAGGGCAATGCAGAAGAGGGGGATTCAAGTACCAGGGAGTGTGGTCAGCTGCTCCTCATGGTCAGGGCAATGCAGAGGAGGGGGATACAAGTACCAGGGAGTATGGTCAGCTGCTCCTCAGGGTCAGGGCAATGTAGAAGAGGGGGATACAAGTACCAGGGAGTGTGGTCAGCTACTCCTCGGGGTCAGTGCAATGCAGAGAAGGTGATACAAATGCCAGGGAGTGTAGTCAGCTGTTTCACAAGGTCAGGGCAATGCAAAGGAGTAGGATACAAGTAAAAGGGAGTGTGGTCAGCTGCTCCTCAGGCTCTGGGCAATGCAAAGGAGGGGGATATTGCAAAGGCCACAAGGGCAGGGGGTACTTGGTAGCCAGGCCGGCTGGTTCCTTGGGAGGTCACACTGGCCTTGACCAGGGGGAGTAGAAGAAAAAGCTAGTTAGAGAGAGGCAGATTCCCAGGAGGACGCAGAATTCTAGAGGCTGCATTCCTAGGAGAGAAAGCTCGCTCCATAGCCGGAGGTGAGGGAAGAGCCACAGTTTGACAGAGGAAGAGCGGGAGGACAAGGGCAGGGCAGCCGCCCACACCTTAGCTGACCGGAGGAACTCTGAAGCTGAGAGACAGTGAGGATGAAGGAGCCTGGTGATCCCACAGCCATACCTGGGACACTGGAGGCTAAGCCGCTACAGCCAGAGAGCCGGCTCTGTAGAAGTGACCGGGGGCACTCTAGGACCCTAATCATGAGACACACCGGTGTGGGGCAGGTACTCCATGACCTGCAGCCTACCTACCACCACGGTCTAGGAACACAGCCATCAGACTAGGGCTAGTGACCCTGACAGAGAGGGAATCATCACACAAAAGCCCGTGAAGTCCAGACCAAACCCATAAATGAGGAGACAGAGAGAGACAAGGACCTGAAATGACTTGAAGGAAGCAACGCAGAGGAGCTGCCTGAGCTGCAGAAACCCAGGTACCCGGAGCAGAGGTAAAGTGTGAGAACTGTAACTTGTAAACAGTTGTGAACTGCTGCTAAAGAACCTTCAGTAAAGGCCCCGGTAAGCTCAACATTGCTTGAGACTGCTTTCTTCCAGCGCCACAGCAGAGTCCCACCTGAGGAGCCACAGACTGTCGTCCCTGCACACTGGCTGGAGAAGCTGCAGCAGCGAAGTAAGTGCAGCGTATAATGCACAATCCCTCACCAGGCCCCTCCATCACCACAACACCTGCCCTGGAGACCCTCAGCCCTACCCGTGAGGGCTTATCTTCCACACTGCCCCTCACCACCGTCCCCATTAGGAATATGGCAGCGGTAGTCCTACTGACTACATGCCCCGGGTGGCGTCACTACAAATCCCCTGTAAATACTCGCTATACTTGCCGCATCTGGGAATGATTTGAGGATGGAGATGAGTGAACTTTTCCCGAACATGTTTGACCATTTCAAATTTGGCACAAACGTTGCAGATTTGGTTTGGGATAGGAAATCCGAACAAATTCCCAACAAATCGTCAATTGCAGCTATGTGCGGGAATGATTTAAAATGGCCCTAAAAGTTTCCCTGTTTGATTCTGCATCTCCTGAGCCTCCAAGCTCCGATCTCCATCAACACAGATGAGTCTGCTGATGACATCCACAGTTTGTAGATCAGACCAACAGAAATTGACCTTGAGCGTTGAGCTCTGTGCAAGACAACATGTCTCCAGAAGAGGAGGATGGAGATAAAATCCAACAAACCCAGGCCAGAATAGGATGGAGCATGACCGGCATAGAGGTCCCCAACGGACAGAGTAATGGTCGAGCATTAGCCGTGTCCAGTGGAGGTAGAGATGTTCTGGACTTTGTGGACTTCTGTTTAGTGCATTCACATCACTCCCGTCTGTCTCTTTCGGGTCACACGTCGGAGGCGGATGACGGTCGTTGACACTTTATCCAACGTTTGTGAGGAGCAGATGAGCGATAAGCTCTGCACAAGACAATATGACTTCAGAAGAGGAGGATGGACATAAAATCCAACAAACCTAGGCCAGCATAGGATGGAGGATCCTGGACAGATGACCCACATGAAGGCACCCGGTGGACAGAGTAATGGTGGAGCATGGGCCGTGTCCAGTGGAGGTAGAGATGTTCTGGTCTTTGTGGATTTCTGTCTAGTGCATTCACATCACTCTCGTCTGTCTCTTTTGGGTCACACGTCGGAGGCGGATGACGGTCGTTGACACTTTATCCAACGTTTGTGAGGAGCAGATGAGCGATAAGCTCTGCACAAGACAATATGACTTCAGAAGAGGAGGATGGAAATAAAATCCAACAAACCTAGGCCAGCATAGGATGGAGGATCCTGGACAGATGACCCACATGGAGGCACCCGGTGGACAGAGTAATGGTGGAGCATTGGCCGTGTCCAGTGGAGGTAGAGATGTTCTGGTCTTTGTGGATTTCTGTTTAGTGCATTCACTCTTTTGGTTCACAAGTTGGAGGCGGATGACGGTCGTTGACACTTTATCCAACGTTTGTGAAGAGCAGATGAGTGATAAGCTCTGCACAAGACAACATGACTCCAGAAGAGGAGGATGGACATAAAATCCAACAAACCTAGGCCAGCATAGGATGGAGGATCATGGACAGATGACCCACATGGAGGCACCCGGTGGACATTACGCAGATTGTTTGATGATCTAGAGGCTGTTGTGGATTGGGATAACACATGGATTGAATGATGGATTATCCTTAGGAGAAAGGTCTCATTGGGAACTGATCGATCTCAATGTAATGTGGGGGTGTCAGGGGTACCATGGAGGCCGCGGTTCTATCTCCTGTGTGCAGGAGGTGGGGTGAGGATGGGCCCGATGGAGCTGAATCCCTGCAGATGACAGATGGTTCCTTAAGGGGGTTTCTGTTTTGGGTCTTCAGCACCGGCACATCTGGATCTTCTCAGGCGTTGAGCTCCTTGGACTTTTCTTCTCGGGATCAATATAACCAGAATTGTAAAGCTGAAGCCCCTCCGACTCCCCGGGAAATCTTCACATGAGGTGACGGCGTCTGGCTGAGTTTATATTTCCCAAAGTTCTGACAAAGGAAAGATTGGAGCCATCTGCTCGGAGCAATTACCAGTGTGAAGCTTCACTGGATTTCAAGTGTTTATTAAATATGGAAAGAGAAGCGACTGAATAACTTCCCCGGGTTCATCGCTGGCGCGGAGCGGGCCCGTCTGGGACAAAGACGTCCACTTGTGATCAATGCAAGCATTAGCATCATAATCACAGAGGAAGCCGGAGTAATGTGGAAACTGAACCCGCGCCATTTACACTATTGGTTTTCTAACAAGTTACTTTGACCTGAAAAGAGATCTGAGAGGAGAAGCCAGACGTGAAGTGTTCTGCTGAGGATTTACAAGAAACATCATCGCCGCACGCTGCTCAGGGACCTTCATTAAAGATGGTTTAGCTGAAAAACCTCAGCTCTGAACCGAGAAACTGCACAAGGCTCCAACCAGAGGATGGAGGCCGAAGAAGAAAGGAAGATCCAGGGAGCGGCATCATTAATGAAGACAGGCCTCCATCTACCCTCAGGCTCAGCGTTCAGGGACTCCGCTCATAAACTGACCTTGATGTAGGAAAGGGAACACAAAACTCCTCTTTTGCTGCTTGATTTTTTTGACTCTTCTAATCTCCAGATCATTGAAGCTTCAGATGCAGAAGCCGCGTGTTGTGCTGACGGGAGGATGATCTTCATTATTAATGAATTCCTGATTGTAATCTGTGCGAGAAGCAAAACTGAGAAGATTTAGAGGATTTCTGTGTCTGTAATGAGCCGGTAATGAAGAGAGACAAGAAAAAATCCACAATATTCTGCCCGGTCCTCACCGTGTGAACCTGTGGACAATCCATGATATTCTGCCCGGTCCTCACCATGTGAACCTGTGGATAATCCATGATATTCTGCCCGGTCCTCACCGTGTGAACCTGTGGACAATCCACAATATTCTGCTCGGTCCTCACCATGTGAACCTGTGGACAATCCATGATATTCTGCCCGGTCCTCACCATGTGAACCTGTGGACAATCCACAATATTCTGCCCGGTCCTCACCATGTGAACCTGTGGACAATCCACAATATTCTGCCCGGTCCTCACCGTGTGAACCTGT
This sequence comes from Allobates femoralis, assembly GCA_033576535.1. NCBI lineage: Eukaryota > Metazoa > Chordata > Amphibia > Anura > Aromobatidae > Allobates > Allobates femoralis. The sequence goes on from JARQOC010000002.1 coordinate 751,070,386, forward strand.
GGACAATCCATGATATTCTGCCCGGTCCTCACCGTGTGAACCTGTGGACAATCCATGATATTCTGCCCGGTCCTCACTGTGTGAACCTGTGGACAATCCATGATATTCTGCCCGGTCCTCACCGTGTGAACCTGTGGACAATCCATGATATTCTGCCCAGTCCTCACCGTGTGAACCTGTGGACAATCCATGATATTCTGCCCGGTCCTCACCGTGTGAACCTGTGGACAATCCACGATATTCTGCCCGGTCCTCACCATGTGAACCTGTGGACAATCCATGATATTCTGCCCGGTCCTCACCGTGTGAACCTGTGGACAATCCATGATATTCTGCCTGGTCCTCACTGTGTGAACCAGTGGACAATCCACAATATTCTGCCCGGTCCTCACCATGTGAACCTGTGGACAATCCATGATATTCTGCCCGGTCCTCACCATGTGAACCTGTGGACAATCCATGATATTCTGCCCGGTCCTCACCGTGTGAACCTGTGGACAATCCATGATATTCTGCCCGGTCCTCACCGTGTGAACCTGTGGACAATCCATGATATTCTGCCCAGTCCTCACCGTGTGAACCTGTGGACAATCCATGATATTCTGCCCGGTCCTCACCGTGTGAACCTGTGGACAATCCATGATATTCTGCCCGGTCCTCACCATGTGAACCTGTGGACAATCCATGATATTCTGCCCGGTCCTCACCGTGTGAACCTGTGGACAGTCCATGATATTCTGCCCGGTCCTCACCGTGTGAACCTGTGGACAATCCACAATATTCTGCCCGGTCCTCACCGTGTGAACCTGTGGACAATCCATGATATTCTGCCCGGTCCTCACCGTGTGAACCTGTGGACAATCCATGATATTCTGCCCGGTCCTCACCATGTGAACCTGTGGACAATCCATGATATTCTGCCCGGTCCTCACCATGTGAACCTGTGGACAATCCATGATATTCTGCCCGGTCCTCACTGTGTGAACCAGTGGACAATCCATGATATTCTGCCTGGTCCTCACCATGTGAACCTGTGGACAATCCATGATATTCTGCCCGGTCCTCACCATGTGAACCTGTGGACAATCCATGATATTCTGCCCGGTCCTCACCATGTGAACCTGTGGACAATCCACGATATTCTGCCCAGTCCTCACCGTGTGAACCTGTGGACAATCCATGATATTCTGCCCGGTCCTCACTGTGTGAACCTGTGGACAATCCACGATATTCTGCCCGGTCCTCACCATGTGAACCTGTGGACAATCCACAATATTCTGCCCGGTCCTCACCGTGTGAACCTGTGGACAATCCATGATATTCTGCCCGGTCCTCACCATGTGAACCTGTGGACAATCCATGATATTCTGCCCGGTCCTCACCGTGTGAACCTGTGGACAATCCATGATATTCTGCCCGGTCCTCACTGTGTGAACCTGTGGACAATCCATGATATTCTGCCCGGTCCTCACCGTGTGAACCTGTGGACAATCCATGATATTCTGCCCGGTCCTCACCGTGTGAACCTGTGGACAATCCATGATATTCTGCCCGGTCCTCACCATGTGAACCTGTGGACAATCCATGATATTCTGCCCGGTCCTCACCGTGTGAACCTGTGGACAATCCATGATATTCTGCCCGGTCCTCACCGTGTGAACCTGTGGACAATCCATGATATTCTGCCCGGTCCTCACCGTGTGAACCTGTGGACAATCCACAATATTCTGCCCGGTCCTCACCGTGTGAACCTGTGGACAATCCATGATATTCTGCCCGGTCCTCACCATGTGAACCTGTGGACAATCCATGATATTCTGCCCGGTCCTCACCATGTGAACCTGTGGACAATCCATGATATTCTGCCCGGTCCTCACCGTGTGAACCTGTGGACAATCCATGATATTCTGCCCGGTCCTCACCGTGTGAACCTGTGGACAATCCATGATATTCTGCCCGGTCCTCACCGATGTGAACCTGTGGACAATCCATGATATTCTGCCCGGTCCTCACCGTGTGAACCTGTGGACAATCCATGATATCTCACTGTGAACCGGACATCCTGTATCCCGTCACCTGTGAACCTGTGGACAATCCATGATATTCTGCCCGGTCCTCACCAGTGTGAACCTGTGGACAATCCATGATATTCTGCCCGGTCCTCACCTGTGAACCTGTGGACAATCCATGATATTCTGCCCGGTCCTCACCATGTGAACCTGTGGACAATCCATGATATTCTGCCCGGTCCTCACCATGTGAACCTGTGGACAATCCATGATATTCTGCCCGGTCCTCACCTGTGAACCTGTGGACAATCCATGATATTCTGCCCGGTCCTCACCTGTGTAACCTGTGGACAATCCATGATATTCTGCCCGGTCCTCACCGTGTGAACCTGTGGACAATCCATGATATTCTGCCCGGTCCTCACCATGTGAACCTGTGGACAATCCATATATTCTGCCCGGTCCTCACCAGTGTGAACCTGTGACAATCCATGATATTCTGCCGGTCCTCACGTGTGAACCTGTGGACAATCCATGATATTCTGCCCGGTCCTCACCGTGTGAACCTGTGGACAATCCATGATATTCTGCCCGGTCCTCACCTGTGAACCTGTGGACAATCCATGATATTCTGCCCGGTCCTCACCGTGTGAACCTGTGGACAATCCATGATATTCTGCCCGGTCCTCACCGTGTGAACCTGTGGACAATCCATGATATTCTGCCCGGTCCTCACCGTGTGAACCTGTGGACAATCCATGATATTCTGCCCGTCCTCACCATGTGAACCTGTGGACAATCCATGATATTCTGCCGGTCCTCACCTGTGTGAACCTGTGGACAATCCATGATATTCTGCCGGTCCTCACCATGTGAACCTGTGGACAATCCATGATATTCTGCCCGGTCCTCACCATGTGAACCTGTGGACAATCCATGATATTCTGCCCGGTCCTCACCATGTGAACCTGTGGACAATCCATGATATTCTGCCCGGTCCTCACCGTGTGAACCTGTGGACAATCCATGATATTCTGCCCGGTCCTCACCGTGTGAACCTGTGGACAATCCATGATATTCTGCCCGGTCCTCACCGTGTGAACCTGTGGACAATCCATGATATTCTGCCCGGTCCTCACCATGTGAACCTGTGGACAATCCATGATATTCTGCCCGGTCCTCACCGTGTGAACCTGTGGACAATCCATGATATTCTGCCCGGTCCTCACCATGTGAACCTGTGGACAATCCATGATATTCTGCCCGTCCTCACCATGTGAACCTGTGGACAATCCATGATATTCTGCCCGGTTCCTCACTGTGTGAACCTGTGGACAATCCATGATATTCTGCCGGTCCTCACCATGTGAACCTGTGGACAATCCATGATATTCTGCCCGGTCCTCACCAGTGTGAACCTGTGGACAATCCATGATATTCTGCCCGGTCCTCACCGTGTGAACCTGTGGACAATCCATGATATTCTGCCCGGTCCTCACCGTGTGAACCTGTGGACAATCCATGATATTCTGCCCGGTCCTCACCGTGTGAACCTGTGGACAATCCATGATATTCTGCCGGTCCTCACCTGTGAACCTGTGGACAATCCATAATATTCTGCCCGGTCCTCACCATGTGAACCTGTGGACAATCCATATATTCTGCCCGGTCCTCACCATGTGAACCTGTGGACAATCCATGATATTCTGCCTGGTCCTCACCGTGTGAACCTGTGGACAATCCATGATATTCTGCCCGGTCCTCACCTGTGAACCTGTGGACAATCCATGATATTCTGCCCGGTCCTCACTGTGTGAACCTGTGGACAATCCATGATATTCTGCCGGTCCTCACCATGTGAACCTGTGGACAATCCAATATTCTGCCCGGTCCTCACCATGTGAACCTGTGGACAATCCATGATATTCTGCCCGGTCCTCACCATGTGAACCTGTGGACAATCCAATATTCTGCCCGGTCCTCACCGTGTGAACCTGTGGACAATCCATGATATTCTGCCCGGTCCCTCACCTGTGAACCAGTGGACAATCCATGATATTCTGCCCGGTCCTCACCAGTGTGAACCTGTGGACAATCCATGATATTCTGCCCGGTCCTCACCATGTGAACCTGTGGACAATCCACGATATTCTGCCCGATCCTCACCATGTGAACCTGTGGACAATCCATGATATTCTGCCCGGTCCTCACCATGTGAACCTGTGGACAATCCATGATATTCTGCCCGGTCCTCACCGTGTGAACCTGTGGACAATCCATGATATTCTGCCCGGTCCTCACCATGTGAACCTGTGGACAATCCATGATATTCTGCCCGGTCCTCACCATGTGAACCTGTGGACAATCCATGATATTCTGCCCGGTCCTCACATGTGAACCTGTGGACAATCCATGATATTCTGCCCGGTCCTCACCGTATGAACCTGTGGACAATCCATGATATTCTGCCCGGTCCTCACTGTGTGAACCAGTGGACAATCCATGATATTCTGCCGGTCCTCACGTGTGAACCTGTGGACAATCCATGATATTCTGCCCGGTCCTCACCATGTGAACCTGTGGACAATCCATGATATTCTGCCCGGTCCTCACGTGTGAACCTGTGGACAATCCATGATATTCTGCCCGGTCCTCACCGTGTGAACCTGTGGACAATCCATGATATTCTGCCCGGTCCTCACCGTGTGAACCTGTGGACAATCCATGATATTCTGCCCGGTCCTCACCGTGTGAACCTGTGGACAATCCATGATATTCTGCCCGGTCCTCACTGTGTGAACCTGTGGACAATCCATGATATTCTGCCCGGTCCTCACCATGTGAACCTGTGGACAATCCATGATATTCTGCCCGGTCCTCACTGTGTGAACCAGTGGACAATCCATGATATTCTGCCCGGTCCTCACCATGTGAACCTGTGGACAATCCATGATATTCTGCCCGGTCCTCACCGTGTGAACCTGTGGACAATCCATGATATTCTGCCTGGTCCTCACCATGTGAACCTGTGGACAATCCATGATATTCTGCCCGGTCCTCACCATGTGAACCTGTGGACAATCCATGATATTCTGCCCGGTCCTCACCGTGTGAACCTGTGGACAATCCATGATATTCTGCCCGGTCCTCACCGTGTGAACCTGTGGACAATCCATGATATTCTGCCTGGTCCTCACCATGTGAACCTGTGGACAATCCATGATATTCTGCCCGGTCCTCACCATGTGAACCTGTGGACAATCCATGATATTCTGCCCGGTCCTCACCATGTGAACCTGTGGACAATCCATGATATTCTGCCCGGTCCTCACCGTGTGAACCTGTGGACAATCCATGATATTCTGCCCGGTCCTCACCATGTGAACCTGTGGACAATCCACAATATTCTGCCCGGTCCTCACCATGTGAACCTGTGGACAATCCATGATATTCTGCCCGGTCCTCACCATGTGAACCTGTGGACAATCCATGATATTCTGCCCGGTCCTCACCATGTGAACCTGTGGACAATCCATGATATTCTGCCCGGTCCTCACCATGTGAACCTGTGGACAATCCACAATATTCTGCCCGGTCCTCACCGTGTGAACCTGTGGACAATCCATGATATTCTGCCCGGTCCTCACCATTTGAACCGGTTGGACATGTGGCCCAACCCTGCGGGGATTGCCACAGGACCCACCGGTGCAGGGAGGGGTGTACACCTTGGCACACACAGCATGCAATACCTTCCACCCCAGACCTGGAGGGGGAGCCCCACTGGCTGTCCTTAAGTCAGATCCCCTATAAAGACCCAGGCCTGAGGGGAGGAGTCAGTTAGTGAGTACTGAAGTTAGTTAGGACTGGAAGGAGCTGGTTGCTGGGGCCAAGCCAGGCCCAGAACAAGTAAACCTGACCCAGCTGTGCAGCGCCCTAGAAAGAGGGATGGAGGTCAGTGGGAGAGGTAGGAAGACAGAAAAAGGGAACAGATCTGAGATCCCTTTAGCCCACCCGGACACCGGAGTCCGAGTACCCCCTACCCTGTCGACTGACTAATTTCTGGCGTCACGAACAGGATCCCGTACCTGGAAACCTGGGTACTGTGTGCTTAAATTGGACTTTAATGACTGTTTGCGAACTGTAAATTTGGGCAGCCATTACTGCGCCACAGAGCGGGAAGAGTGTTGCGGTTGCGCGGTTGAAAGGCGCGAAGATAGTCCCCGCCCCACGCTCTAACTAGAGCCGCCGAATGCAGTGGCCAGATCCGGAAATACCCGAGGTGCTCCACTCCCCCTGTAGAGCCGCTGACTAAACGATACACAGGTACCTGACAGAGGGAATGTCCGAAACGTAGCATCAGCCGGTCACGCAGCCGGTGTGGGAGCTGCAGCACCCGGAGCTGTGGCCCCGATCATGCCGCCAGTCTTGCCGTACATACCGGGCGCAAAATGGCTGTCAACCTATGAAGGTAAACCTGGTACCTTAGCCGTTTTCAAACAAAAGATGTGTGCAGAGCTGGACATGTATACGATGACACAGAAGCAGCGAGCCGCCGCTGTGCTGGGACAATTAACAGGCGCAGCGGAGCTGGAGGTCGAGTCTTGGAGCGAAGCTGACAGAGACTCTATAAGGCCTTGTTCACACATACCAGCTTTTTTGGCATTCTCTGCATTTTTTAGGTGTTTATAAAAAATGCACATGCGTTAACGCATGGTGCACTTAAGTGTAGCTGCGTTTTTTTAACAACCCATGCGTTTTTTTTCACCATGCTGCGTTTTTTTCGGGTGCTGTAACAAAACGCATGGGTTGTTTAAAAAAACGCATGCATTTTTTTAACATGGGGCCCTATGGGAAAAGCATGCGTTAATGCATATGCGTTTTTAATAAAAAAATGACATAGAGCGCAGGTGTGTGGACATGGCCTAAGTATTTAGCGGTTCTGCGCTAAATACTTAGGTTTTGTGAGAGTAGCGCAGGTGCGTGTGTGCCGGCGCTTCCTTGAAACGCAGCCCCTGGTTACCCCATGTGTATCGTGGTAACCACTTCATACAGCAGGCTGCCTAGTGTCCGCTTATGCGGAGCGCACAGGGAAACGCTAACTCCAAAGACCCTGTAAAAGCGGAAGGGCAAGCTGTAGCAACCAACCCTGATGATGACCTACGTAACCGGGTGCTGCAGCTAACCAAAAATAGGGACTATGTGTTAAAGCTCTTGCAAGCCAGGCCTGGGGCACAACCACCAAGCAAAATCCAACTAGCTGATTGCCCTGAGGATGTACCGTGGATGAGAAGAAAGCGCATGTCGCCCGTGGAGGGGACCAACAAGTTGCTTATGACCGGTAGAGGCCCCTGCAGTACCTAGGACTCCTACGCTGAGGCACCCGTAGTGTTTGTTGTTGTGTAACTTTAAACTTTTAGGCCTACAGAGACTTTACCTGTTGGACTTTTTGAACTTTTTATAATTTTAAAAATGAACCATAGCCACAGGACTGGTGGTGGCAAAAATACTTTAAGCAGCCTGCAGCGGATAGACTAGCGCTGTATAGACTGGTTACCTGTTTTTCAAAATTTTCCCTGGTTTTTGTAAATTTTATTTTGAGACTCTGTTCAACTTTCAAATGTAAATAGTAATGTTATGTTGTGTTTGTTGAAAAATGTTTCAGTCCCGGAGGACTGAAGTTAACTAGGGGGAATGTGGCACCCCTGCGGGGGATTGCCACAGGTCCCACCGGTGCAGGGAAGGATGTACACCTTGGCACACACAGAATGCAATACCTTCCACCCCAGACCTGGAGGGGGAGCCCCACTGGCTGTCTTCAAGCCAGATCCCCTATAAAGACCCAGGCCTGAGGGGAGGAGTCAGTTAGTGAGTACTGAAGTTAGTTCCAGAGAGTAAAGTTGAAGGACTGGAAGGAGCTGGTTGCTGGGACCAAGCCAGGCCCAGAATCAGGAAGCCTGACCCAGCTGTGCAGCGCCCTAGAGAGAGGGATGGAGGCCAGTGGAAGAGGTAGGAAGACAGAAGAAGGAACAGATCTGAGATACTTTTAGCCCACCCGGACACTGGAGTCTGAAGCTGCTATTAATCTAGTGGTAGCAGAGAAAGCAAGCAAGACACCAAATGTGACCAAGCACAGGACCAGGGGCCCAAGAGGAGACTAGGGATCCCACAGAAAGGTCCTCATTGTCGGTTGTGGGGTAGTATCCTGAGAGGGTGAAGGAGAAAGAGCGGCAGGTTCAGCTCCAGGCAGAACTTACCCCAATCACCGCACACAGTGACAGAGGAGGCGTCACAACTCTCTGAGGTGAACGTCCTAAGCTGCACCGATAACCTGGTTACCTGTGAGGAGCTGTACTACCAAAGCTGCATTCCCATCACCTCAGCGGCCAGCCGATATCCACGATACCAGGTATCACAGGTGGCGTCACGTTACAAATCCCCCATCATCATCACCCCACCACTGAGGGTCCAGGGCACGGAACCGGGAACCGACCAGCCGTGATCCCCACTGAAGTAACCACCTGTCCCGGTATCTGAGTACCCCCTACCCTGTCGACCGACTCAGACACAATGCAGAGAGGTCCCCTGCCCATCAGTGCCTGCGTCAGCCCCAGCAGAACAATATCACGGAGTTTTCACTTTTTGTTTTCTTCATTTTTATTTATAAAAACCAACTGTACAGCAGGTGAGTAATGATGTGGAGCTGAGTGCTGCCCCCTGCTGTCGGGTCCGGTAATGAGAGGCTGCACACTGGTCGGATCTTGATTTCCTCCTGTTTCTGGTAATTTATTTCTTCATCCAATTTCACTGTTGCTGTAGTGGCTGCAGGCGACGGCTGTGCTGCCTCTCTCCCCTTCTCTCTCCCCTTCTCTCCTCACTAATCCTCTCTCCTGATCTCTCTCCCTTACTCCCCTTCTCTCCTCTTGTGGAGCCCACTGGGACGGGGGTACTCGGTTCCGGACCGGTCTGCTGCTGGGGAAGTCACAGGTGGCTTGGTCCGGACCGTGTCCCGGGCACACACAATGGATGAGGGAATATTTACAGGGGAAATGTCACTGTGACGCCACCCACTTGATGCGGCCAGTGATGGTGCCGCCGCTACTGCAGAACCTCCGGGGTGATGGAGTGGCAGCGGAGATGGTATAGTTCCAGTGGGAAGAACTGTATCCCCCGGGGCAGTAAGAATTAAGTCTATGGTGTGGTTGTAACACTTACTTGCAGGCTGCAGGGATCTCTCCTCCTGGCTGGTGCTGACAGGCTGGATCTGTATGAGGGAGAATGGGGTGCAGATAGAGGCAGACAAGAGAGGCAATTCAGGGTTTTCCAAAGCTTTACTCTTTGTTGTTCCAACAGTTTACAGGTAGTTTGCAGTTCTTACAAGGTTAAGTACAGCTCTCAGTACACAGTTCAAGTACATTTGTTCTTTCTCCCTCTCCGGGTTCCCTTTACTCTGCAGCCAGGCCTCTCTCCCTGTCACCCCTCACAGAGTCTGTAGTGTCCTTTCCGGGCTGTCTACGGTCTCCGTCTCCACGGGTGGTGTGTGGTACGCTGGACAGTATGGCGGTGACTCGGGCTTCTGTGAGTCCTAGTGCGTCACTTAGCTGCCTGTCCTTTAGGGTAGGGATCCTAACATGAAGCTGTGGTCCCCGTCGGTGTCTGGGAATGCCGGTTGAACTAGGGTCCCCTCTAGAGCCGACACTCTAGCCCAGCCTCCAGCAGTCCTCAGCACGAGGCTCTACCAGGCTTCTTCTCTCTGTTCCTTTCAGTATCATAGGAGGGACTTCTCTGCCTGCAGTCAGTGGCTTTAGCTGCTGTCTAGGGCCCGGGTTCCACCGTCCCTCTCTGTCCTGTCACACTCCTGGTGGCATCAGCATCGGACGGGCTTTCTCTCCCCTCTGGCTCGCACTGGCTCAGTACGGATTCTGCGCTCCTAGCCTTGCACTCACAAGACGTGTGATTCTCCTTCAGTCTTTTCAGCTCGGCACCCTGGGCCTACTAACTTCCTTCACTCCTCCCCCTCACTATATACTGTCAGTCACCTGACCTCTGGTGTGCCTAACCCACTCCTCTGAATCCACCACCCGTCCGATCTCATATAGTTCTAATCTCAGGGCTGGATGTTAACCTCTTCTTACACGTGGGCTGTGAGGGTGTTAGTGTTTAACAATGTCCTACCTGCCTGGCTGCAGTTCCCTTTGTGGCCTCCTGGACGCAAGGGCGCCACACTCTCTCCTCCTCTCGCTCTCCTCCTCTCTCCCCTTCTCTCTCCCCTTCTCTCCTCACTAATCCTCTCTCCTGATCTCTCTCCCTTACTTCCCTTCTCTCCTCTCTCCCCTTTTCTCCTCTTCTTCTGCTCTCCCTCACTTTCTCCTCCTCTCATCCCCTCTCTCCTACTCTCCTCCCACAGATCTCTCTTCTTTCCTTCTGCTCTCCCCTCTTTCTCCTGCTCTCTTCTCCTCTCCCCATGTTCTCCTCCTTTCTCATCCTCTACTGCTCTTTCTTCCTCTCTCCCAAACTTCTCCCCTGCCCCCACCCTTTTCCTGCTCTCCCCTTTCTTCATCTCTTCTCCTCTCCCTCCTTTCTCATTCTTGTTCCCATGCTCTCTTACCCTTCTTACTCTCTTCTGCTCTATCCCTCTGACCTCTTCTCTTCTCCTCTGTCCACTCCTCTTTTCCCCTTTTCTCCTGCTCTTCCCCACTTTCCCCTGCTCCCCCCTTTTTCCTGCTCTCCCCCTTTCCTCCTCTCTCCCCCATTTCCCTTCCTCTTTCCTCATCTTCCACTCTTTCCTCCTCTCTCCCCTTTCTCCTGCTCTCTCCCCCTTTCCTGATCTCCCCTACTTCTTCCTCTTTTCTCCTATCTCCCCTTCTCTCCCCCCTCTCTCCTCCTCTCTTGCTCTCCCCATTTTCTCCCCTTCTCTCCTCCTCTACTTCTCTTTCCTCCTCTCTACCAAACCTCTCCCCTGCTCTCTCCTTCTTTCCTGTTCTCTCCTACTCTTTCTTGCTCTCTTCTCCTCACCCCCCCCTTTCTCCTCTGCTTTCCCATGCTCTCTTACCCTTCTTCCTCTGTCTTGCTTTCTCCATTTTCTTCTCCTCTCTTCTCCTCTCCCCCTTTTTACCTTTCTCCTCTACTGTTTATTCTTCCTCTCTCCCAAACTTCTCCCCTGCCCCCTCCTTTTGCCTGCTCTCCGCTTTCTTCATCTCTTCTCCTCTCTCCCCCCCCCCCCCTTTCTCCTCCTCTTTCCCATGCTCTCTTACCCTTCTTACTCTCTCCTGCTCTACCCCTCTGACCTCTTCTCTTCTCCTCTGTCCACTTCTCTTCTCTTCCCCTTTTGTCCTGCTCTCTCTCCCTTTCTCCTGCTCTCCCCATTTCTCTCACTCTTTCCCCCTCACCTTCTCTCTCCCCTTCTCTCCCGAGCTCTCTTACCCTTCCTCCTCTCTCCTGCTCTCCCTTTCTCACCTTCCCTTCCCCCTTTTCTCCTGCTCTCCTCCTCTACTGCTCTTTCCTCTTCACTCCCATACCTCTCCCCTGCTCTCCCCCCTTTTTCCTGCTCTCCCCCTTTCCTCCTCTCTCCCCTGATGATCCTGATTATGTCCTGTCCTGAGGGGATGACGATCCTGATGGGGTCGAGTCCTAAGGAGTCGTGGATCCTGAGGAGGTCCTGTACTGAGGGGATGATGATCCTGAGGAGGTCCTAATAAATTTCCCAAGGTAGGGGTCCAAGAAACACACACTGGCCCTGAAAGGGGGGTGTCACCCCCCCAGCGGGGTTCCAAGGGGCAAAGCCCCCTGTGGGGGAGTTTGGGGGAGTGAAGCGAAGTAAATTTTAATACCTAATTAATGCTTAATACTGCACGAAAACGTTTCACACTGCCGCAGGAAGAGGATGTGAGGGGGCGGAGTAGCGAGGACCCTCTCTGCTATGCATTCCTAGTGTGTGGAACACACACAGGGCGGCGGAAGTGGCAGCAGAGTCAGGGACTGAAAGTAATAAAGAATAAGCACCGTACAGGCCTAGACATAATAATACCGGGGCGGGCGGCGGTGGGCCCCCCAGCTTCTCAGGACCGTCCAAAGGGGGGTGTCCAGACACGTAGGTCCCCCCCCTTGGGTGTGCCACTGGGTCCTATCCTGAGGAGCTGATGATCCTAAGGAGGTCCTGTCCTGAGGAGGTGACAATCCTGAGGAGTTCCTGTCCTGAGACCTGATGATCCTGAGGAGTTCCTGTCCTGAGGGGATGACAATCCTGAGAAGGTCCTGTCCTGAGGAGATGATGTTCCTGAGGATGTCCTGTCCTGAGACCTGACGATCCTGAGGAGGTCCTGTCCTGAGGAGGTGATGATCCTGAGGAGGTCCTGTCCTGAGGAGGTGATGATCCTGAGGAGTTCCTGTCCTGAGACCTGATGATCCTGAGGAGGTCTTGTCCTGTGGAGCTGATTATCCTGAGGAGGTCCTGTCCTGAGACCTGATAATCCTGAGGATGTCCTGTCCTGAGAAGATGACGATCCTGAGGAGGTCCTGTCCTGAGGAGCTGATGATCCTGAGGAGGTCCTGTCCTGAGACCTGATGATCCTGAGGAGATCCTGTCCTGAGGAACTGATGATCCTAAGGAAGTCCTGTCCTGAGGAGCTGATTATCCTGAGGAGGTCCTGTCCTGAGGAGCTGATGATCCTGAGGAGGTCCGGTCCTGAGGAGCTGAAGATCCTGAGGATGTCCTGTCCTGAGGAGCTGAAGATCCTGAGGATGTCCTGTCCTGAGACCTGATGATCATGAGGATGTCCTGTCCTGAGACCTGATGATCCAGAGGAGGTCCTGTCCTGAGACCTGATGATCCAGAGGAGGTCCTGTCCTGAGGGGATGACGATCCTGAGGAGGTCCTGTCCTGAGGGGATGATGATCCTGAGGAGGTCCTGTCCTGAGACCTGATGATCCTGAGGAGGTCCTGTCCTGAGGGGATGATGATCCTGAGGAGGTCCTATCCTGAGACCTGATGATCCTACGGATGTCCTGTCCTGAGGGGATGACGATCCTGAGGAGGTCCTGTCCTGAGACCTGATGATCCTGGAGGAGGTGATGATCCTGAGGAGGTCCTGTCCAGAGACCTGATGATCCTGGAGGAGGTGATGATCCTGAGGAGGTCCTGTCCTGAGACCTGATGATCATGAGGATGTCCTGTCCTGAGACCTGATGATCCAGAGGAGGTCCTGTCCTGAGACCTGATGATCCTGAGGAGGTCCTGTCCTGAGGGGATGATGATCCTGAGGAGGTCCTTTCCTGGGGGGATGACGATCCTGAGGAGGTCCTGTCCTGAGGGGATGACGATCCTGAGGAGGTCCTGTCCTGTGGAGCTGAGGATCCTGAGGAGTTCCTGTCCTGAGACCTGATTATCATGAGGGGGTCCTGTCCTGAGGGGATGACGATCCTGAGGAGTTCCTGTCCTGAGACCTGATTATCATGAGGGGGTCCTGTCCTGAGGGGATGACGATCCTGAAGAGGTCTTGTCCTGAGGGGATGATGATCCTGAGGAGGTCCTGTCCTGAGACCTGATGATCCTGAGGAGGTCCTGTCCTGTGGAGCTGAGGATCCTCAGGAGGTCCTGTCCTGAGGGGATGACGATCCTGAGGAGGTCCTGTCCTGAGACCTGACGATCCTGAGGAGGTCCTGTCCTGTGGAGCTGAGGATCCTCAGGAGGTCCTATCCTGAGACCTGATGATCCTGAGGAGGTCCTGTCCTGAGGGGATGACAATCCTGAGGAGGTCCTGTCCTGTGGAGCTGAGGATCCTGAGAAGGTCCTGTCCTGAGGGGATGATGATCCTGAGGGGGTCCTGTCCTGAGACCTGACGATCCTGAGGAGGTCCTGTCCTGAGACCTGACGATCCTGAGGAGGTCCTGTCCTGAGGAGGTGATGATCCTGAGGAGGTCCTGTCCTGAGACCTGACGATCCTGAGGAGGTCCTGTCCTGAGACCTGACGATCCTGAGGAGGTCCTGTCCTGAGGGATGACGATCCTGAGGGGGTCCTGTCCTGAGGAGGTGATGATCCTGAGGAGGTCCTGTCCTGAGACCTGATGATCCTGAGGAGGTCCTGTCCTGTGGAGCTGAGGTTCCTGAGGAGGTCCTGTCCTGAGGGGATGACGATCCTGAGGAGGTCCTGTCCTGAGACCTGACGATCCTGAGGAGGTCCTGTCCTGTGGAGCTGAGGATCCTCAGGAGGTCCTATCCTGAGACCTGATGATCCTGAGGATGTCCTGTCCTGAGGGGATGACAATCCTGAGGAGGTCCTGTCCTGAGGAGCTGATGTTCCCGAGGAGATCCTGTCCTGAGGGGATGACGATCCTGAGGGGGTCCTGTCCTGTGGAGCTGAGGATCCTGAGAAGGTCCTGTCCTGAGGGGATGACAATCCTGAGGAGGTCCTGTCCTGAGGAGCTGATGTTCCCGAGGAGTTCCTGTCCTGAGGGGATGATGATCCTGAGGGGGTCCTGTCCTGAGACCTGACGATCCTGAGGAGGTCCTGTCCTGAGACCTGACGATCCTGAGGAGGTCCTGTCCTGAGACCTGACGATCCTGAGGAGGTCCTGTCCTGAGGAGGTGATGATCCTGAGGAGGTCCTGTCCTGAGACCTGACGATCCTGAGGAGGTCCTGTCCTGAGACCTGACGATCCTGAGGAGGTCCTGTCCTGAGGGATGACGATCCTGAGGGGGTCCTGTCCTGAGGAGGTGATGATCCTGAGGGGTCCTGTCCTGAGGAGGTGATGATGCTGAGGAGGTCCTGTCCTGAGGAGGTGATGATCCTGAGGAGGTCCTGTCCTGAGACCTGATGATCCTGAGGAGGTCCTGTCCTGAGACCTGATGATCCTGAGGAGGTCCTGTCCTGTGGAGCTGAGGATCCTCTGGAGGTCCTATCCTGAGACCTGATGATCCTGAGGAGGTCCTGTCCTGTGGAGCTGAGGATCCTCAGGAGGTCCTACCTGAGACCTGACGATCCTGAGGAGGTCCTGTCCTGTGGAGCTGAGGATCCTCAGGAGGTCCTATCCTGAGACCTGATGATCCTGAGGAGGTCCTGTCCTGAGGGGATGACAATCCTGAGGAGGTCCTGTCCTGAGGAGCTGATGTTCCCGAGGAGATCCTGTCCTGAGGGATGACGATCCTGAGGGGGTCCTGTCCTGTGGAGCTGAGGATCCTGAGAAGGTCCTGTCCTGAGGGGATGACAATCCTGAGGAGGTCCTGTCCTGAGGAGCTGATGTTCCCGAGGAGTTCCTGTCCTGAGGGGATGATGATCCTGAGGGGGTCCTGTCCTGAGACCTGACGATCCTGAGGAGGTCCTGTCCTGAGACCTGACGATCCTGAGGAGGTCCTGTCCTGAGACCTGACGATCCTGAGGAGTCCTGTCCTGAGGAGGTGATGATCCTGAGGAGGTCCTGTCCTGAGACCTGACGATCCAGAGGAGGTCCTGTCCTGAGACCTGACGATCCTGAGGAGGTCCTGTCCTGAGACCTGATGATCCTGGAGGAGGTGATGATCCTGAGGAGGTCCTGTCCTGAGACCTGATGATCATGAGGATGTCCTGTCCTGAGACCTGATGATCCAGAGGAGGTCCTGTCCTGAGACCTGATGATCCTGAGGAGGTCCTGTCCTGAGGGGATGATGATCCTGAGGAGGTCCTTTCCTGAGGGGATGACGATCCTGAGGAGGTCCTGTCCTGTGGAGCTGAGGATCCTGAGGAGTTCCTGTCCTGAGACCTGATTATCATGAGGGGGTCCTGTCCTGAGGGGATGACGATCCTGAGGAGTTCCTGTCCTGAGACCTGATTATCATGAGGAGGTCCTGTCCTGAGGGGATGACGATCCTGAGGAGTTCCTGTCCTGAGACCTGATTATCATGAGGGGGTCCTGTCCTGAGGGGATGACGATCCTGAAGAGGTCTTGTCCTGAGGGGATGATGATCCTGAGGAGGTCCTGTCCTGAGACCTGATGATCCTGAGGAGGTCCTGTCCTGTGGAGCTGAGGATCCTCAGGAGGTCCTGTCCTGAGGGGATGACGATCCTGAGGAGGTCCTGTCCTGAGACCTGACGATCCTGAGGAGGTCCTGTCCTGTGGAGCTGAGGATCCTCAGGAGGTCCTATCCTGAGACCTGATGATCCTGAGGAGGTCCTGTCCTGAGGGATGACAATCCTGAGGAGGTCCTGTCCTGTGGAGCTGAGGATCCTGAGAAGGTCCTGTCCTGAGGGATGATGATCCTGAGGAGGTCCTGTCCTGAGACCTGACGATCCTGAGGAGGTCCTGTCCTGAGACCTGACGATCCTGAGGAGGTCCTGTCCTGAGGAGGTGATGATCCTGAGGAGGTCCTGTCCTGAGACCTGACGATCCTGAGGAGGTCCTGTCCTGAGACCTGACGATCCTGAGGAGGTCCTGTCCTGAGGGGATGACGATCCTGAGGGGTCCTGTCCTGAGGAGGTGATGATCCTGAGGAGGTCCTGTTCTGAGACCTGATGATCCTGAGGAGGTCCTGTCCTGTGGAGCTGAGGATCCTGAGGAGGTCCTGTCCTGAGGGGATGACAATCCTGAGGAGGTCCTGTCCTGAGACCTGACGATCCTGAGGAGGTCCTGTCCTGTGGAGCTGAGGATCCTCAGGAGGTCATATCCTGAGACCTGATGATCCTGAGGAGGTCCTGTCCTGAGGGGATGACAATCCTGAGGAGGTCCTGTCCTGAGAAGCTGATGTTCCCGAGGAGATCCTGTCCTGAGGGGATGACGATCCTGAGGGGGTCCTGTCCTGTGGAGCTGAGGATCCTGAGAAGGTCCTGTCCTGAGGGGATGACAATCCTGAGGAGGTCCTGTCCTGAGGAGCTGATGTTCCCGAGGAGTTCCTGTCCTGAGGGATGATGATCCTGAGGGGGTCCTGTCCTGAGACCTGACGATCCTGAGGAGGTCCTGTCCTGAGACCTGACGATCCTGAGGAGGTCCTGTCCTGAGACCTGACGATCCTGAGGAGGTCCTGTCCTGAGGAGGTGATGATCCTGAGGAGGTCCTGTCCTGAGACCTGACGATCCTGAGGAGGTCCTGTCCTGAGGAGGTGATGATCCTGAGGGGGTCCTGTCCTGAGGAGGTGATGATGCTGAGGAGGTCCTGTCCTGAGGAGGTGATGTTCCTGAGGATGTCCTGTCCTGAGGGGATGACGATCCTGAGGGGGTCCTGTCCTGAGGAGGTGATGATCCTGAGGGGGTCCTGTCCTGAGGAGGTGATGATGCTGAGGAGGTCCTGTCCTGAGGAGGTGATGATCCTGAGGAGGTCCTGTCCTGAGACCTGACGATCCTGAGGAGGTCCTGTCCTGAGACCTGATGATCCTGAGGAGGTCCTGTCCTGAGGAGCTGATGATCCTGAGGAGGTCCTGTCCTGAGGAGGTCCTGTCCTGAGGAGCTGATGTTCCCGAGGAGTTCCTGTCCTGAGGGATGACGATCCTGAGGAGGTCCTGTCCTGTGGAGCTGAGGATCCTGAGAAGGTCCTGTCCTGAGGGGATGATGATCCTGAGGGGGTCCTGTCCTGAGACCTGATGATCCCGAGGATGTCCTGTCCTGAGACCTGACGATCCTGAGGAGCAGGGGCGTAACTACCGGCATAGCAGACGTAGCAGTCGCTTTGGGGCCCGGCCCTTGTGGGGGGCCCGGACCCAGCGCCGCTACGCCGCTATCCGGTCAGCTACAGGCCCCCAGTGTGTATATACAGGTCCCCCACTCCTCCTCTGCTGCACACGTCACCTGTAAAGGAATACATCATACTTACTTATCTCTGCCGGCTGCCGCCGCTCTGCACCGCGCTCCGTCTTCATCCAGCTTCTTCCTGGTTGTGACGTCATTTCCTGCGCCCGGCGGTCACAACCAGGAAGAAGCTGGATGAAGACGGAGCGTGGTGCAGAGCGGCGGCAGCCGGCAGAGATAAGTAAGTATGATGTATTCCTTTACAGGTGACGTGTGCAGCAGAGGAGGAGTGGGGGGCCTGTATATACCCACCAGGGGCCTGTATACTACCACCAGGGGCTCTGTATACTACCACCACCAGGGGCCTGTATACTACCACCAGGGGCTCTGTATACTACCACCACCAGGGGCTCTGTATACTACCACCACCAGGGGCCTGTATACTACCACCAGGGGCCTGTATATACCACCACCAGGGGCTCTGTATACTACCACCAGGGGCCTGTATATACCACCACCAGGGGCTCTGTATACTACCACCAGGGGCTCTGTATATACCACCACCAGGAGCCCTGTATACTACCACCAGGGGCCTGTATAAACCACCACCAGGGGCTCTGTATACTACCACCAGGGGCCTGTATATACCACCACCAGGGGCTCTGTATAATACCACCAGGGGCCTGTATATACCACCACCAGGGGCTCTGTATATACCACCACCAGGGGCTCTGTATATACCACCACCAGGGGCTCTGTATATACCACCACCAGGGGTCTGTATATACCACCACCAGGGGCCCTGTATACCACCACCAGGGGCCTGTATATACCACCACCAGGGCCCTGTATACCACCACTGGGGCCTGTATATACCACCACTGCGGAGGCTGCTGTAATACTGCTGGGGCCTGTATATACCACTGGAGAGGCTGCGGTATACCACTGGGGCTGCTGTATATACTGCTGGGGCCTGTAAGGGGGTGTGTCTTGAAGGGGCGTGTCATTTGGGGAAGGCGTGTCTTGGAGGGCGTGTCATTGGGGGCGTGTCTTGGAGGGGGCCCCGTTCAAAAGTTTGCTATGGGGCCCTGCCAGTTCTAGTTACGCCCCTGCTGAGGAGGTCCTGTCCTGAGACCTGACGATCCTGAGGAGGTCCTGTCCTGAGACCTGATGATCCTGAGGAGGTCCTGTCCTGAGGAGGTGATGATCCTGAGGAGGTCCTGTCCTGAGACCTGATGATCCTGAGGAGGTCCTGTCCTGAGGAGGTGATGATCCTGAGGAGGTCCTGTCCTGAGGAGGTGATGATCCTGAGGAGTTCCTGTCCTGAGACCTGATGATCCTGAGGAGGTCCTATCCTGAGACCTGATGATCCTGAGGAGGTCTTGTCCTGAGGAGGTGACGATCCTGAGGAGGTCCTGTCCTGAGGGGATGACGATCCTGAGGAGGTCCTGTCCTGAGGAGGTGATGATCCTGAGGAGGTCCTGTCCTGAGACCTGACGATCCTGAGGAGGTCCTGTCCTGAGACCTGACGATCCTGAGGAGGTCCTGTCCTGAGGGGATGACGATCCTGAGGGGGTCCTGTCCTGAGGAGGTGATGATCCTGAGGAGGTCCTGTCCTGAGACCTGATGATCCTGAGGAGGTCCTGTCCTGTGGAGCTGAGGATCCTGAGGAGGTCCTGTCCTGAGGGGATGACGATCCTGAGGAGGTCCTGTCCTGAGACCTGACGATCCTGAGGAGGTCCTGTCCTGTGGAGCTGAGGATCCTCAGGAGGTCCTATCCTGAGACCTGATGATCCTGAGGAGGTCCTGTCCTGAGGGAATGACAATCCTGAGGAGGTCCTGTCCTGAGGAGCTGATGTTCCCGAGGAGTTCCTGTCCTGAGGGGATGACGATCCTGAGGGGGTCCTGTCCTGTGGAGCTGAGGATCCTGAGAAGGTCCTGTCCTGAGGGGATGACAATCCTGAGGAGGTCCTGTCCTGAGGAGCTGATGTTCCCGAGGAGTTCCTGTCCTGAGGGGATGATGATCCTGAGGGGGTCCTGTCCTGAGACCTGACGATCCTGAGGAGGTCCTGTCCTGAGACCTGACGATCCTGAGGAGGTCCTGTCCTGAGACCTGACGATCCTGAGGAGGTCCTGTCCTGAGGAGGTGATGATCCTGAGGAGGTCCTGTCCTGAGACCTGACGATCCTGAGGAGGTCCTGTCCTGAGACCTGACGATCCTGAGGAGGTCCTGTCCTGAGACCTGATGATCCTGGAGGAGGTGATGATCCTGAGGAGGTCCTGTCCTGAGACCTGATGATCCTGGAGGAGGTGATGATCCTGAGGAGGTCCTGTCCTGTGGAGCTGAGGATCCTCAGGAGGTCCTATCCTGAGACCTGATGATCCTGAGGAGTTCCTGTCCTGAGGGGATGACAATCCTGAGGAGGTCCTGTCCTGAGGAGCTGATGTTCCCGAGGAGTTCCTGTCCTGAGGGGATGACGATCCTGAGGAGGTCCTGTCCTGTGGAGCTGAGGATCCTGAGAAGGTCCTGTCCTGAGGGGATGATGATCCTGAGGGGGTCCTGTCCTGAGACCTGATGATCCCGAGGATGTCCTGTCCTGAGACCGGACGATCCTGAGGAGGTCCTGTCCTGAGACCTGACGATCCTGAGGAGGTCCTGTCCTGAGACCTGATGATCCTGAGGAGGTCCTGTCCTGAGGAGCTAATGTTCCCGAGGAGTTCCTGTCCTGAGGGGATGACGATCCTGAGGATGTCCTGTCCTGTGGAGCTGAGGATCCTGAGAAGGTCCTGTCCTGAGGGGATGATGATCCTGAGGGGGTCCTGTCCTGAGACCTGACGATCCTGAGGAGGTCCTGTCCTGAGACCTGACGATCCTGAGGAGGTCCTGTCCTGAGACCTGACGATCCTGAGGAGGTCCTGTCCTGAGGAGGTGATGATCCTGAGGAGTTCCTGTCCTGAGACCTGACGATCCTGAGGAGGTCCTGTCCTGAGACCTGACGATCCTGAGGAGGTCCTGTCCTGAGGGGATGACGATCCTGAGGGGGTCCTGTCCTGAGGAGCTGATGATCCTGAGGAGGTCCTGTCCTGAGGAGGTGATGATGCTGAGGAGGTCCTGTCCTGAGGAGGTGATGATCCTGAGGAGGTCCTGTCCTGAGACCTGATGATCCTGAGGAGGTCCTGTCCTGAGACCTGATGATCCTGAGGAGGTCCTGTCCTGAGGAGCTGATGATCCTGAGGAGGTCCTGTCCTGAGGAGGTCCTGTCCTGAGGAGCTGATGTTCCCGAGGAGTTCCTGTCCTGAGGGGATGACGATCCTGAGGAGGTCCTGTCCTGTGGAGCTGAGGATCCTGAGAAGGTCCTGTCCTGAGGGGATGATGATCCTGAGGGGGTCCTGTCCTGAGACCTGATGATCCCGAGGATGTCCTGTCCTGAGACCTGACGATCCTGAGGAGCAGGGGCGTAACTACCGGCATAGCAGACGTAGCAGTCGCTTTGGGGCCCGGCCCTTGTGGGGGGCCCGGACCCAGCGCCGCTACGCCGCTATCCGGTCAGCTACAGGCCCCCAGTGTGTATATACAGGTCCCCCACTCCTCCTCTGCTGCACACGTCACCTGTAAAGGAATACATCATACTTACTTATCTCTGCCGGCTGCCGCCGCTCTGCACCGCGCTCCGTCTTCATCCAGCTTCTTCCTGGTTGTGACGTCATTTCCTGCGCCCGGCGGTCACAACCAGGAAGAAGCTGGATGAAGACGAGCGTGGTGCAGAGCGGCGGCAGCCGGCAGAGATAAGTAAGTATGATGTATTCCTTTACAGGTGACGTGTGCAGCAGAGGAGGAGTGGGGGGCCTGTATATACCCACCAGGGGCCTGTATACTACCACCAGGGGCTCTGTATACTACCACCACCAGGGGCCTGTATACTACCACCAGGGGCCTGTATATACCACCACCAGGGGCTCTGTATACTACCACCAGGGGCCTGTATATACCACCACCAGGGGCTCTGTATACTACCACCAGGGGCTCTGTATATACCACCACCAGGAGCCCTGTATACTACCACCAGGGGCCTGTATAAACCACCACCAGGGGCTCTGTATACTACCACCAGGGGCCTGTATATACCACCACCAGGGGCTCTGTATAATACCACCAGGGGCCTGTATATACCACCACCAGGGGCTCTGTATATACCACCACCAGGGGCTCTGTATATACCACCACCAGGGGCTCTGTATATACCACCACCAGGGGCCTGTATATACCACCACCAGGGGCCCTGTATACCACCACTGGGGCCTGTATATACCACCACTGCGGAGGCTGCTGTAATACTGCTGGGGCCTGTATATACCACTGGAGAGGCTGCGGTATACCACTGGGGCTGCTGTATATACTGCTGGGGCCTGTAAGGGGGTGTGTCTTGAAGGGGCGTGTCATTTGGGGGGGGCGTGTCTTGGAGGGCGTGTCATTGGGGGCGTGTCTTGGAGGGGGCCCCGTTTAAAAGTTTGCTATGGGGCCCTGCCAGTTCTAGTTACGCCCCTGCTGAGGAGGTCCTGTCCTGAGACCTGATGATCCTGAGGAGGTCCTATCCTGAGGAGGTGATGATCCTGAGGAGGTCCTGTCCTGAGACCTGATGATCCTGAGGAGGTCCTATCCTGAGACCTGATGATCCTGAGGAGGTCCTATCCTGAGACCTGATGATCCTGAGGAGGTCCTGTCCTGAGGAGGTGACGATCCTGAGGAGGTCCTGTCCTGAGGAGCTGACAATCTAATGTCCCAGCCGCCATGTTGGGCATCTGGGAGATTCGCTGGCCATGTTGTACGCGGCTTCTTCGTCCCTTAGCTCTTCCTTCTGTTACGCTGACTGGGCGCCAGTCCAGATTCTTCCTTCTGTTTATGCCATCAGTACAGACGCTGCAGATGAAAGGCACAGTGGATACAGCAGAGCCCGGAGCGCGGCACAGACCGGAGCGCAGCACAGACGTGTATACTGACTGACTACAGCATCTTAATGAATTACAATATCATCAAAAATCAATGCGACTAATAAATCAATATTATATTCACCCTTTTATGTCGGGTGGAATACAGCAGCGCATGTGTTTAACCCTTCATCCTCCCTACTTTAATTTCCTGAGAAAATGACCTTTTGGTTTTCATTAATCATCAACATTAACAGAAATAAGAACATTAAATAGATCCCTCGGTGTGTAATGACTCTATATAATATATGGGTGTGACTTTATGTATTGAATTACTGTAATAAAGTCACTGTAATGATCTTCTAATTCATTGAGATGTGCTAGTATATAGCACCAACACACATCACAGCGCTGTCCAGACCTCATCATCACGGTCCCCATCGAGGCTCATAATCCACATAGAGAATGTGGCGCCCCTGCGTCCAGGAGGCCACAAAAGGGAACAGCAGCCAGGCAGGTAGGACACTTGTTGCACACCAACACCCTCACTGCAGAATAGTTCAAGAGGAATGTAGCACAGGCTACATAGGACAGCTGGGTGGATGGATGGACAGATGGGTGCATGGATAGTTGGGTGGATAGATGGATGGTTGGGTGGATGGATGGATACACATGACAGGTGGGTGGATGGATGGGTGGGTGGACGGATGGATGGGTAGATGGACAGATGTATGGATGGACAGATGGATGGGTGGGTGGACGGATGGGTGGATGGACGGAAGTATGGATGGATGGACAGATGAATGGGTGGGTGGATACATAGATAGATGGGTGTATGGATGGCTGTTCTGCTTATAGATGCCTTGTGTTAAGGGCCTGTTACATGCTTCAATGTCCCAGTGATCTAATCTACGATCCATCGTGGGTGGGATCGCTGGGACATCGTTAGCTGATCGCTGGTGAGCTGTCATATAGGCAGACTCACCAGCGATCAGGACCACCGAGAACGCTGGTATCCAAGGTAAACAGCGGGTAACTAAGCATTGCACGGCGCTTAGTTACCCGCTGTTTACCTTGGATACCAGCTCCCAGCACTTGCTGTGCAGCGCTAGGAGCTTGCTAATTGTTGGTCTCCCACTGTCACACGTAGCGATGCTGCGCGTCCAGCAGGCGACCAACGATAGATTTATGGGCAGGACCTTAAATCTCTGATCAACGACTTAACGTTGATCGTTGATAAGTGTCTACACGACCATGTCGTTTCGACATCGCTGCAATGTCTCCGAAATGGTAACGTTGCAACAATATTGTTCACAATATCGTTGTGTGTAACGGGCGCTTTAGTGTCACTCTGTTGTTTGTTTCCTACTCTCACTGCTCCTGGACATCTGCTGGGTGGATGGATGGATGGATGGGTGGATGGGTGAATGGATGGGTGAATGGATGGGTGGGCGGGTGGGTGGATAGATGGATGGGTGGATTGACGGATAGATGGGTGGATGGATGAGTGGATGGATAGGTGGACGAATGGGTGAGTGGATGGATGTGTGGAAGGGTGAGTGAATGGATGGATAGGTGGACGAATGGGTGAGTGGATGGATGTGTGGAAGGGTGAGTGAATGGATGGATGGGTGGATGGATGTGTGGATGACTGTGTGGATGGATGGCTGTTCTGCTTGTGGAGGTCTCATGTAGGGGTCACACCGCTGTTCCTCTCTCATTCTCATCACTCCCGGATGTCTGCTGGTAATTACCGTCCGTCCTCTATTACATGGACACAATGAGATTTCCGTGAAGTGCAGAGATGAGAATTCCTGCGGCCGAGGCTCATTACTTCTGCTCTAGTCAGGTAAATGCTTCATGACTCAGGTAATGGGAACTAGCGGGGAACGAGCTCTGAACCAAAGGGGACAATGAGTTCAAGGAGGCGAAGTTCATTACCTGCTGGGAACATTCATTGTCAAAGTGATCGGAGATGAGAGACCCCAACCCATGACAGTGATTGCAGATGAGAGACCCCAACCCAGATGAGAGACCCCAACCCATGACAGTGATTGCAGATGAGAGACCCCCACCCAGATGAGAGACCCCAACCCATGACAGTGATTGCAGATGAGAGACCCCCACCCAGATGAGAGACCCCAACCCATGACAGTGATTGCAGATGAGAGACCCCCACCCAGATGAGAGACCCCAACCCATGACAGTGATTGCAGATGAGAGACCCCCACCCAGATGAGAGACCCCAACCCATGACAGTGATTGCAGATGAGAGACCCCCACCCAGATGAGAGACCCCAACCCATGACAGTGATTGCAGATGAGAGACCCCCACCCAGATGAGAGACCCCAACCCATGAAAGTGATTGCAGATGAGAGACCCCCACCCAGATGAGAGACCCCAACCCATGGAAGTGATTGCAGATGAGACTCCCCCACCTGTGAAGTGATCGGAGAGATGAGACCCCCAAACACAGAAACATTTTCTGCTTCAGAAGGAAAATCATAAACCTCATTGAATTCATCAATGAAGTGAATATCTGACGTCATCACAATAAATGTCTCCAGAGGTAAGCAGAGTCCTCCAGGTGCGAGGTTTGGAGGACTGTCCACCACTCACATAGAGGGGCTTCTTCTATAAGATCAATGGTGGTCTCAGCTCTGCTTATACAGGGACCTCACGTGTGACCATTGTCTTTACCAGTCCTCACACCATGTTCATCCGGGGACGGGTCAAGGATTGGGCTCACTCCCCGGATCACACATATTAGTGGTCTTCACAGTTGCTCAGGGGTCTAGTAGGCTCGGGGGGGGGGGCACTATCATGGGCTTCACTACTCCAGGTCCATGAGCTTCAGTTCCACCCTACAAACTAGGGGGGGCCACATGTGAGAATGCTGACACATGCCCCCCATCAATGTGTAATGAGGTGTGCAATTCTGACTGTATCATAGAAATGGATATAGAAATGAACTGTGCACAGTCCGCCACTGCCCCCTTGTGGACAAGTGCTGAATTGACTGCAGAGAAAAAAAACATTGATTGCTGCTCCCCTCCCCCAACAGCCATGTGCTGAGGAGGAGAGAGGGCGGGAGATTAGTAGAGACACAGAGTTGAACAAGAGAACATCTGCCTGTGGATGTGTGTTGAAAGAGGGCTACTTTGCTATACCTTGCCGGAAAAATCACCCCGCAGAAGCCCCTGTGACTGATCCTGGGCCACTGGACTTTGGTACTGTGACTCTAGCCGCTCTGCAAAACCTTGCCCGCCGAGCACCCGGAGTGCATGTGCAGGGGCCGTGACCGACATAAGGGAGCCATTTGTGCTGCTGTGATCTCCCTTCTGCTGCTGCTCTGTGTGCCCTGAGACTGGGAGAGACAGACTGTTACCTGCGGAAGGAGACCAAAGAAGAAGAGTGAGGAGATCCCCAGGCCTGCTACGTGGGAGCGACATCTTCTTCTGTGATAAGACTGGTACGTGATTTTAGGGAAAGTTAGGGAAAGATACCTTCATTGTTGTGTTTTCTTTTCTTGCGGCGTACCCGGCAGAAGTGAAGATCCAGAGACTCTAATATATACAAGTGCGCATATAGATCAGTTGACTGTGAGATAAATATGTTTTACAGTAAAGAAACATTATTATCGGTTAAACCTGAGTATGGGGATTCTGTTGAGAAAGATCATACACACACACCCGCGGCCTTACCACCGGTCGCTACAAATGTATATAGCCCCCCCATGCTGGTACATGCCCACATCTTTGTTTATAGCCCCCATGCTGACAACATGCCCCCCATCATTATATATAGCTCCCCATGCTAGCACATGCCTCCCCCACATCAATTATTATAGCCCCCCATCAATGTATATAGCCCCCCATGCAGGCACATGCCCCCCATCTTTGTTTATAGCCACCCATGCTGGCACATGCCCCTCATCAATGTATATAGCCCCCCATGCTGGCACATGCCCCCCATCTTTGCTTATAGCCCCCCATGCTGACAACATGCCTCTCATCATTATATATAGCTCCCCATGCTGGTACATGACCTCCCATCAATTAATATAGCCCCGCATCAATGTATATAGCCCCCCCATGCAGGCACATGCCCCACATCTTTGTTTATAGCCCCCCATGCTGGCACATGACCCTCATATTTATATATAGCCCCTCATGCTGGCACATGCCCCCCATCATCATTATATATAACACCCCATGTTGGCACATGCCCCCCTTCAAAGTTTATAGCTCCCCATGCTGGCACATGCCCCCATCTTTGTTTATATCCCCCATGCTGACAACATGCCCCCTGTCATTATATATAGCTCCCCATGCTGACACATGCCCCCCATCATCATTATATATAACACCCCATGTTGGCACATGCCCCCCATCAATGTATATAGCCCCCCATGCAGGCACATGCCCCCCCATCTTTGTTTATAACCACCCATGCTGGCACATGTCCCCCCATAATTATATATAGCCCCTCATGCTGACACATGCCCCCCATCTTTGTTTATATCCCCCATGCTGACAACATGCCCCCTGTTATTATATATAGCTCCCCATGCTGACACATGCCCCCCATCTTTGTTTATAGCCCCCTCATGCTGGCACATGCCCCCCATCTTTGTTTATAGCCCCCCATGCTGGCACATGTCCCCCCATAATTATATATAGCCCCTCATGCTGACACATGCCCCCCATCTTTGTTTATAGCCCCCCATGCAGGCACATGCCCCCCCATCTTTGTTTATAACCACCCATGCTGGCACATGTCCCCCCATAATTATATATAGCCCCTCATGCTGACACATGCCCCCCATCTTTGTTTATATCCCCCATGCTGACAACATGCCCCCTGTTATTATATATAGCCCCTCATGCTGACACATGCCCCCCATCTTTGTTTATAGCCCCCATGCTGACAACATGCCCCCTGTTATTATATATAGCTCCCCATGCTGACACATGCCCCCCATCTTTGTTTATAGCCCCCTCATGCTGGCACATGCCCCCCATCTTTGTTTATAGCCCCCTCATGCTGGCACATGCCCCCCATCTTTGTTTATAGCCCCCTCATGCTGGCACATGCCCCCCATCTTTGTTTATAGCCCCCTCATGCTGACACATGCCCCCCATCATCATTATATATAACACCCCATGTTGGCACATGCCCCCCTTCAAAGTATATAGCCCCCCATGCTGGCACATGCCCCCATCTTTGTTTATAGCCCCCCCAAGCTGGCACATGTCCCCCTTCAATGTATGTAGCCCCCCATGCTGGCACATGGCCCCCAACATTGTATATAGCCCCCCCCCATCATAGTATCTCGCCCCCATTCTGCGGCACACATTAAAACAACAAACCATTGATATTACCTTTCCGTCCAGCACATCCCTGCAGGCACCGCTGCCTCCTCCGGTCTTCCTGTTTGTGATGACGTCACTGCTGCGCCGGTCACATGATGCCGTCATAAGCAGGAAGACCGGAGGAGGCAGCGGAGCCTGCAGGGATGTGCCGGACCGAAAGGTAATATCAATGGCTTTAATATGTGCCGCAGAACGGGGGCGAGATACTATGATGGGGGGAAGGAGGCGAGTACACTAATGTGTAATGCCATATGCTCCGCTCCCCCCGCCGCTGATGAACAGGAGGATGCCGTGCATATTACATTACACTAAGGAGCGGGACCAGGTGACCTTTACCTTTTTGTGCAAATTTATCACTGACCTATCCGGTGTGTTCCTTGTTTTTCATGATGCTGCTTGATCCCTAATGTTCACATGCAAACCCCTGAGGCTTTCACAGAACAGCCGTCATTATACTGAGGAGGCAGAGTACTAATCACATTACTTCTGAGGGCGTCTGGTCACTCAGGGTTGTATTTAGGGTCATCATACTACAGGGGGTGAATACTAATGGTGTCTGTGTCACAAGCCTACCAGGTGCACTCTTGGGCCGCATGTGCAACATGTCCCCTTCTCTTAAAGGGCCAGTGCACCCTAACCTGGAAGTGCTTCTTAGCCTATAGCTGAGAAGCACAGTGTAGTTAAAGCACCTCCCTGCTCTGGGAGGTGCCTGAGCAACAAGGCCTATCCTTAAGTGGCGTTGCTAGATCTCTGGTCCCCATCTTGTATAGCTGTACCCTTGGCTGTATACCTGTGCTCGTTATCCTGTGTCCACTAACCCTGTGTCTCATCCTAGAGTCTGCCCCTGGTGAATTAAGGAAGGTTGTGGGTGGCACACAGTCCCTGGTCCCTTGCTATGCCTGGCTGCAGCCTCAGATTGATGTGAAGGCGGCTGGACAGCAGCTAGAGGAGCGGGCACAGCAGGCCAAATGATGGCAAGCCCACCGGGCAAATTCCCGGTATGCCCGCTTGCCAGTCCAGGCCTGTGATGCCTGCACCTGCTACCACAAATACCAGCCTGTCTCAGCCTGCACCTGCTGTGCTGTTTGCCAACCTGTATCTGCCTGCACCTGCCTGCTACCACTGAGTCCTGCACCTGCCTGCTACCATTGAGTCCTGCACCTGCCTGCTACCACTGAGTCCTGCACCTGCCTGCTACCACTGAGTCCTGCACCTGCCTGCTACCACTGAGTCCTGCACCTGCCTGCTACCACTGAGTCCTGCACCTGCCAGCTCCTTTAAATTCAGACTAATACTTCAGATCACATGAGTCACAGAGGATACATGACATATAATCATCATAATAATTATAAAATAAAGATATTATCTTGCTGTAAGTGTAAGTCAGGCCCAGGGTCCCTCCACCCCAAGGCAGGTTTCGCCCCGCTTCCTCAGAGGACATGTGGGGGGAGGGGACTCTGGTTTTGTTAAATATTGTGGTCCGGCCAATCAATGCAAGTCAGAACTGATCATGTGATGCAGAGGAAACCTGGACCCAATAAATGATACTCACACGATATGTATTTAGTGCACACTACAACATGTGACTTCTTCCTGTCGGCCTGTTGCACCATTACAGGCTACGAGAAGGCAATTAAGTTGTCAAGCACATGGCGCATGCGCACCACGAGGTGCAGACGATCAGGACATACCGTATTTTTCGGATTGTAGAATGCACTTTTTTCCCCCCACAGTTCATGGAGTTTCGGGGCAGAGCTGCAATTACCAAAGCTGTGGAGGGGTCACAGTGGGGGCATGTGGTGAGCGCCGCCATTTTCTATGTGGCTGGATTCACTCCCAAGCTGCAACTGGTTGTGTGGCGCCCCACTGGTCAGTGCGCCACAGTAGGGGTACTGCACCCAAAACAGAGTGTGCGGTATCCCAGTCATTGGAGGGGATAATGTCGAACTGAGGGTCTCTTCCTAGCATCCCTACACCTAGAATAGGGGACCAATCGGCTAACCTGTCACCAGGGTAACCGGTCCCGGTGGGAGGAGAGTTAGGCTAGAAGGCGCGAGTCCTAGAGGGACACCACAGGGAGGGAGGGGGCCCGGAAAGGAGCGGCAACCCAGAGAGAGAGGGGAAATCCAGTGCCAGACTGTCTGTGGGAATCCCAGTCCACATCGGGTTACCGGCTCTGACACGCGGTGCAGGCGAGTCCAACCCTGAGCATCCAACACCGGTGGGTCGCAGGTCTGCTAAGCAGCCCCCGACCTCGTCCACAACTTGCTCCTTAGAGAAGAAGGACTTACCTCACCACTCCCGATGGGCATAGCAGAAGGAACACTTGAGGAGCCTCAGAGAGACTTTGTACCCTCCGGTGACTACCCGGCCAGCTACCCACAAAGACTGCATGACTGTAAACTGAAGTGTACCTGAACTGCTGTGAACTGTTGCCAGTAAAGTACCCGACTCAGCAAGCCTCTGGTGTTTTATTCTGCTGCTGCCACAGGACCAAATCAGCAGCAACACTGCCCCCGGGACCCCGCTCCGCCTGCAGGGAGTGTTATCAACTGGCTGTAATACCACCATCCCCGGCGGACGGATCACCAGACAATGTAGGTGGCGTCATGAGACTTTATTATTTTTATTTTTTTTCCTTTTTACCCAGTGACCCCCAGGGTACGGGCCCGGGCACAGGCCACCGAGACATCACCCCCAGCATGAACGCCCAGGTACCGAGTTCCCAAAAACCCCTGGGCAGGTCATCTTCAAGAGGTTGAGTTGAGACTTCCAGAAAATGGTTGCAAATCTCCAGCTGCACATATACCGCCTTCACGGGCATTTTCTGGAAGTCTCAACCCAGCCTCTAGCTAGCATTTGCTGCTTGGGAATGAATCCAGGCACATAGAAAATGGCGGCACCCACCACACGCCCCCACTGTGACCCCTCCACAGCTTCGGTCCTGCAGCTTTGGCCCCAAACTCTGTGGACCTGTGAAACCTGCCTCCTGCACCCCGGCTCCACCACAGCGGCCCCTCACTCGGTAAGCTACTAGGCATGAATGACACCAGGGTGGAGGGGTTATGTACAAAGGATGGGTGATATATATATAGCAGGATGAGGGCCATATATATACACCGGACAAGGGACATATATGCTAGGATGTGGACATATATACTAGGATGAAGAACATATATATCAGGATAAGGGATGAGGAACATATATGATTCACCCAAGGGCCTATGGGAACTCGGTACCTAGGCGTGAAGTCGCAGGCATGTCACCAGTGGCTCGTCCGGACCTGTGGCCCTACTGGTCAACCTAAAAATTGGGGGCTGATTGAAGGGGAATAAAAGTTTATACTTTTATTGTGACGCCACCTGCAGATTCTTGTGATGGTCACCAGCGCCCTTTCGGACCTCCGGAGACAATGGTATTGCAGCTTGGATGGTGCAGCTCCCTGCAGGTGCTGGATATGGTGTATGGAGTAGTGCAGCGACTTGGATAGAGGAGACACGGAGGCGGTATGACTCTGTACAGGTACTTTTACTGGAACCAGGTTCAGATGGCAGGTTAGGTTACAGCTTTTTCAGTCTTTTTACAGGTAGCTGGCCGGGTAGTCGCTGAGGAGGGTTAAGTCATTTTGAGGCTCCTGTAGTGTGCCTTCTTTAGTCAATCCATGTCCTGCTGCCTGTAGTTGCGCCTGCCCTGCACAACTCGCTTGTATACCAGGCCCGTTGGGCGCTATGAGGTACCCTTCTTCTTTCTAAGGGGCTCGACCTGGTTTGGGTGATCCTGGCGGGGCTGTATGTTCTGGACAGAATTGTCAGGGCTGCTGAGCTAACCCGCGACAGCTGGTGTTGACGGCTCAGGGGGTGAACTCGCCTGCACCGTTCCTCGGAGCTGGCACTCCGTTGGTGGACTAGGATTCCACTGGATTATGGTCGATCCGATATGGGGTTTCCTCGTTCTTCTCTCAGCCCCCTCTCTGGGAGACCCTCCTCTCTCTCAGGCCCCCTCTCTGGGAGACCCTCCTCTCTCTCAGGCCCCCTCTCTGGGAGACCCTCCTCTCTCTCGGGGCTCCCCTTTGCTTCTTTCCTCAGACCAAACTAGAGCTGTCTGTGTGTCTTCCCACCTCCCCTAACTCCACCCTCTGGGAATGGGGCTACCCTGGCCTAGTGTGGGAGTGCTGTGATGGCAGCCTCATGCAGACTTGGAATACTGTACACTCTATTGTGGGTGCAGTACCCCTACTGTGACACACTGACCAGTGGGGTGCCACATTTACATCAGGATGAGGGACATATATATCAGGATGGAGGATCACATATACCAGGATGGGGACATATATACTAGAATGAGGAACCTACAGTTGTGGCCAAAAGAATTGACACCCCTGCAATACTATCCAATAATACTCAGTTTCTTCCTGAAAATGATTGCAATCACACTGACTGACAGCCTTATAGACAGCACTAAACTGTCTCACACTGACTGACAGCCTTGTAGACAGCACTAAACTGTCTCACACTGACTGACAGCCTTGTAGACAGGAGTGAAGTGCGTCACATTAACTGACAGCCTTATAGACAGGAGTAAGGAGTGAGGATGAGGCGGCTGTTAGAATGGGGAGGCTGTGGGGATGGAGGAGGCTGTTGGGATGGGGGAGGCTGTGGGGATGGGGGAGGCTGTGGGGATGGGGGAGGCTGTGGGGATGG
The DNA here is from genome assembly GCA_033576535.1 of Allobates femoralis. Classification (NCBI taxonomy): domain Eukaryota; kingdom Metazoa; phylum Chordata; class Amphibia; order Anura; family Aromobatidae; genus Allobates; species Allobates femoralis. The sequence continues at coordinate 751,103,083 of JARQOC010000002.1, forward strand.
GGAGCTGTGGGGATGGAGGAGGCTGTTAGAATGGGGAGGCTGTGGGGATGGGGGAGGCTGTGGGGATGGGGAGGCTGTGGGGATGGGGAGGCTGTGGGGATGGAGGAGGCTGTGGGGATGGGGGAGGCTGTGGGGATGGGGAGGCTGTGGGGATGGAGGAGGCTGTGGGGATGGGGGAGGCTGTGGGGATGGGGAGGCTAGTGGGGATGGAGGAGGCTGTGGGGATGGAGGAGGCTGTGGGGATGGAGGAGGCTGTGGGGATGGGGGAGGCTGTGGGGATGGGGGAGGCTGTGGGGATGGAGGAGGCTGTGGGGATGGGGGAGGCTGAGGGGATGGGGGAGGCTGTGGGGATGGGGGAGGCTGTGGGGATGGGGGAGGCTGTGGGGATGGAGGAGGCTGTGGGGATGGGGGAGGCTGTGGGGATGGGGGAGGCTGTGGGGATGGGGGAGGCTGTGGGGATGGAGCAGGCTTGGGGATGGGGGAGGCTGAGGGGATGGGGGAGGCTGTGGGGATGGGGGAGGCTGTGGGGTGGAGGAGGCTGCAAGGATGGGCTATGCATTCAAATGCTCCCTTCGCAGCATTCAAACTGCACGCCAAGCTGCAGCACTACGACCATGGCGACCAATAAGAGACGCGGAGTTCAAACACGCACGCCAAGCCGAGCCACTTCTCTGATTGGTCGCCGCGGCTGCGGCTTGGCGTGCGTTTGAATGCTGCGAAGGGCACCACCGCTGCGAGCAAAGGGGCTGAATACTTATCATCAATACTGAGCAAAGGGCTGAATACTTATCACCAATACTGAGCAAAGGGGCTGAATACTTATCATCAATACTGAGCAAAGGGGCTGAATACTAATCATCAACACTGAGCAAAGGGGCTGAATACTTATCATCAATACTGAGCAAAGGGGCTGAATACTTATCATCAATACTGAGCAAAGGGGCTGAATACTTATCACCAATACTGAGCAAAGGGGCTGAATACTTATCATCAACACTGAGCAAAGGGGCTGAATACTTATCACCAATACTGAGCAAAGGGGCTGAATACTTATCATCAATACTGAGCAAAGGGGCTGAATACTTATCAATACTGAGCAAAGGGGCTGAATACATATCATCAATACTGAGCAAAGGGGCTGAATACTTATCATCAATACTGAGCAAAGGGGCTGAATACTTATCATCAATACTGAGCAAAGGGGCTGAATACTTATCACCAACACTGAGCAAAGGGGCTGAATACTTATCATCAATACTGAGCAAAGGGGCTGAATACTTATCATCAATACTGAGCAAAGGGCTGAATACTTATCATCAATACTGAGCAAAGAGGCTGAATACTTATCACCAATATTGAGCAAAGAGGCTGAATACTTATCATCAATACTGAGCAAAGGGGCTGAATACTTATCACCAATACTGAGCAAAGGGGCTGAATACTTATCATCAATACTGAGCAAAGGGGCTGAATACTTATCATCAATACTGAGCAAAGGGGCTGAATACTTATCATCAACACTGAGCAAAGGAGCTGAATACTTATCATCAATACTGAGCAAAGGGGCTGAATACTTATCATCAACACTGAGCAAAGGGGCTGAATACTTATCATCAATACTGAGCAAAGGGGCTGAATACTTATCACCAATACTGAGCAAAGGGGCTGAATACTTATCATCAATACTGAGCAAAGGGGCTGAATACTTATCACCAATACAGAGCAAAGGGGCTGAATACTTATCATCAATACTGAGCAAAGGGGCTGAATACTTATCATCAATACTGAGCAAAGGGGCTGAATACTTATCATCAATACTGAGCAAAGGGGCTGAATACTTATCATCAATACTGAGCAAAGGGGCTGAATACTTATCATCAATACTGAGCAAAGGGGCTGAATACTTATCAATACTGAGCAAAGGGGCTGAATACTTATCATAAATACCGTGGCGACCAGAGACGCGGAATTCAAACCGCGCACCTTCTCTGATTGAACGCCGGTCATCTCCCGGTTGGCGTGAGCGCGCTGCGGCCACTGTCCGCCGGACCCGTGTATCCCGGCGACAGCAGCACTAATGTGCCGCTGATGCTGGGCTGCAAGTTGGTGCAAAATTCGAACTTTGAATTCTCGCGCCTACTTGCATAGTCTGCTGCGCTCACCAATGAGCGTCCTCTGTCTGGCGCGTGATTTCTGTGACCGACAGACGCCTTAGACAATTATATAGTAGATGAGGAACATATATATCAGGATGGGGGATCCCATATACCAGGATGGGGGATCCCATATACCAGGGTGGGGGATCCTATATACCAGGATGAGGGATCCCATATACCAGGATGGGGGATCCTATATACCAGGATGGGGGATCCCATATACCAGGATGGGGGATCCCATATACCAGGATGGGGGATCCCATATACCAGGATGGGGGATCCTATATACCAGGATATGGGATCCCATATACCAGGATGGGGGATCCTATATACCAGGATGGGGGATCCCATATACCAGGATGGGGGATCCCATATACCAGGATGGGGAATACTCATCATACAATACCAGTATGGGGGTCACATATACCAGGAGGAGGGGATTATATATACAAGGTTGGGGGATATAAATACTGATTGTAAGACAGACCCTGGCATTATAAGACGGACCCCATTTAACATTAAAAATTATTTTTTTTCTTTTTTTCGTTCACCAAATTCGGCTGCGTCTTATAATCAGGAGCGTCTTATAATCAGGTGCGTCTTATAATCAGGAGCGTCTTATAATCAGGTGCGTCTTATAATCAGGTGCGTCTTATAATCAGGTGCGTGTTATAATCAGGTGCGTCTTATAATCAGGTGCGTCTTATAATCAGGTGCGTGTTATAATCAGGTGCGTGTTATAATCAGGTGCGTCTTATAATCAGGTGCGTCTTATAATCAGGTGCGTCTTATAATCAGGTGCGTCTTATAATCAGCTGCGTCTTATATTCAGGTGCGTCTTATAATCAGGTGCGTGTTATAATCAGCTGCGTCTTATATTCAGGTGCGTCTTATAATCAGGTGCGTCTTATAATCAGGTGCGTCTTATAATCAGGTGCGTCTTATAATCAGGTGCGTCTTATAATCACGTGCGTCTTATAATCAGGAGCGTCTTATAATCAGGTGCGTGTTATAATCAGGTGCGTCTTATAATCAGGTGCGTGTTATAATCAGGTGCGTCTTATAATCAGGTGCGTCTTATAATCAGGTGCGTCTTATAATCAGGTGCGTCTTATAATCAGGAGCGTCTTATAATCAGGTGCGTCTTATAATCAGGAGCGTCTTATAATCAGGTGCGTCTTATAATCAGGTGCGTCTTATAATCAGGTGCGTCTTATAATCAGGTGCGTCTTATAATCAGGAGCGTCTTATAATCAGGTGCGTCTTATAATCAGGTGCGTCTTATAATCAGGTGCGTGTTATAATCAGGTGCGTCTTATAATCAGGTGCGTCTTATAATCAGGTGCGTGTTATAATCAGGTGCGTGTTATAATCAGGTGCGTCTTATAATCAGGTGCGTCTTATAATCAGGTGCGTCTTATAATCAGGTGCGTCTTATAATCAGCTGCGTCTTATATTCAGGTGCGTCTTATAATCAGGTGCGTGTTATAATCAGCTGCGTCTTATATTCAGGTGCGTCTTATAATCAGGTGCGTCTTATAATCAGGTGCGTCTTATAATCAGGTGCGTGTTATAATCAGGTGCGTGTTATAATCAGGTGCGTCTTATAATCAGGTGCGTCTTATAATCAGGTGCGTCTTATAATCAGGTGCGTCTTATAATCACGTGCGTCTTTTAATCAGGAGCGTCTTATAATCAGGTGCGTGTTATAATCAGGTGCGTCTTATAATCAGGTGCGTGTTATAATCAGGTGCGTCTTATAATCAGGTGCGTCTTATAATCAGGTGCGTCTTATAAAGCGAAAAATACGGTAAATGAAAGATTTCATAGGTGAAATGTAAATATTAATGTGCGTCATTAATGGTCAGATAGAGGGAGAATAATGTTCTGTGGAGCAGAAATATCCACATGGTAAAAGATGGATGTATTGTGAATATAAAGCTCACACATACAAGGTGGCGTTATAACGTGTGACATCACATGGCTGTGTAATGTAGGGGGGGATTCCTACAGTGATAAGATACGGATAGAGCGCTGTATAGACATATCTACAGGGGCATGCAGAAGTCTGGGCACCCTTGGTCCAAATTACTGTTATTAAGGAAAGTAATTAGCTCAAAACATGTGATGAGCAGAACACAACGTTTCAGCCCTCACAGGGGCTTTCATCAGGGGTAAAGAATCTATAATGGATGGAAAAGGTCAAAGGGGTGAACGAGCGTTCATCAATAGTAAATACACATGAGCGTGAATGGACGATTTTCTCACCCTTCTCCATCTTTACAGTACAGAGGATCACGCTCATGTGTATTTATTATTGATGAACGCTCGTTGACTCTTTTGACCTTTTCCATCCATTCTAGATCCTTTACCCCTGATGAAAGCCCCTGTGAGGGCTGAAACGTTGGATTCTGCTTATCACGTTTTGAGTATATGAATAAAAGATTGACCCTTCTGTAACACTACGGTGTCTTCATATTTTTTACTTTCTTAAAATGATTGTTATTGTGCCCAGTGAAGATGAAATGATGTAAAGGACTCGCTAGCTGAGTAATGACGCCAACACATATGTATAATTTATATTAAAGAGGACAAGAGTGGATATGTATAATTTTTGCAAATGTTTACCTGTTTATTTCTCACCGGCATCAATAACCGGGTAGTGCATTTAACATCAACGCGTCACATAATACATTACTTTCCACATTACAGTACATAGAATATTGCACATATACATTTACGGTAACCCGGGACCTGTAACCACGACTCTTTCCCCATTGGAGCTCTATCAATCGCTCCCGTGGTGATCACGGCCTCCGGCCTATCTATACATTTACGGTAACCCGGGACCTGTAACCACGACTCTTTCCCCATTGGAGCTCTATCTACCGCTCCCGAGATGATCACGTCCTCCAGCCTATCTATACAGTTACGGTAACCCGGGACCTGTAACCACGACTCTTTCCCCATTGGAGCTCTATCTACCGCTCCCGAGATGATCACGTCCTCCGGCCTATCTATACAGTTACGGTAACCCGGGCCCTGTAACCACGACTCTTTCCCCATTGGAGCTCTATCAACCGCTCCCGTGGTGATCACGTCCTCCGGCCTATCTATACAGTTACGGTAACCCGGGCCCTGTAACCACGACTCTTTCCCCATTGGAGCTTTATCAATCGCTCCCGTGGTGATCACGGCCTCCGGCCTATCTATACATTTACGGTAACCCGGGACCTGTAACCACGACTCTTTCCCCATTGGAGCTCTATCTACCGCTCCCGTGGTGATCACGGCCTCCGGCCTATCTATACAGTTACGGTAACCCGGGACCTGTAACCACGACTCTTTCCCCATTGGAGCTCTATCAACCGCTCCCGTGGTGATCACGGCCTCCGGCCTATTTATACAGTTACGGTAACCCGGGACCTGTAACCACGACTCTTTCCCCATTGGAGCTCTATCAACCGCTCCCGTGGTGATCACGGCCTCCAGCCTATCTCTATATTTTACACATATTTTACAGTACATACGTTACCAATCATACATAACACTTCTAGGCTCAGAACAGGGAATGGCAAACCCTGGTAACCCTTGGGGCGAACCACATGTTACCCACTATGGGAGCTCTTCTAACCGCTGCTTCTGACCTCTCACTACATTCATTCCGCTTCATCAGGTCCTTTAACTGACTACTTAGTCGAACCTAATGGCGGCTCTGCCCGACTGGCACATTTTACGCGCAGGGCATACAGTTCACTCAAGTCTACAGGGACCGCCTTCTTATCGGGCACAGATCCGGGCGTCGCTACCTGAATCACAGATCTACCATGCATCCCCCACGGGCTCCTTCCCGGACGTGGGGCGAACCACGTCCGGACCACCATCCACCAGGTCAGCCACGGCTCCCCATTCTAGGCGCTGCAACAACCCCGGTCCTGGCTACCGGCATGGAGCTAGCACGCTCCCTACACCATCTCTCATCATGGCGGTCTGGACTATCTCTCTCAGTCCCTCACACAGACTGGATCTGCATCTCTCTCTGGATGTCTCAAGCTGACTGATCTCAGAAGTCTCTGAACTCTCTCAATCACTCAGCTGGTGGCTCTTATCGTGCTGGCCACGCCCACATGGACACACCCACTTGGCTGATAGTAATTAGCCTCCTCTAGTTCCTATACAGCTGCTCATCTATGTGCCTGATCTACACCGCTTGTTTAACTCCCTGTGTTCCGGGTAGGTCCACACAGTACACACAATGCTCTCAGCCGCTCATTGGTCTCATGAATCTTCAGGCCTTGACACACTGGGTGCTGGACATGATTACACAACACACCTACGGTACAACCCAGCGCATGTGCACAGGATCCTATCCTGATCCTGCATGTGATGCACCACTGCCATGGGGATATGCTGGCGGTGCCTCACAATACTTACAGTACCTTGTGGCATCTGTAATCCAATTATGCTGTCATCGTGTCCTCCTATCCTCTGATTGGCCAGAGGCCAGAACAAGTGTCAGTAGCCATATTTGCACACCCAAAAGATGGGTGTACATATATGGGGCTCACTGGCAACAACACCCGGAAACACCTCCCCACAAACCCTACAGGACCTGTAGTGATGTCATGGTCATGGGCAGAGCCAAATCACAAGACCATGACATCATCCCAGGTCCTTTCCCTGATGCGGAGTGGGGGTGCACAAAGAGTGGGGCAAAGACAATGCTGCCCTCACCTCCCCCAGTCTCCGCATGATGGGGTCACAGAGAGACCATACTGGGGGCCAGAAAGAGTTCACATGGGGGCATGGAGAGAACAGGGGGTGGCAGAGAGGGCACACAGGGGGGCAGAGAGAGCACACGGGGGGTAGAGAGAGAGAGTGCACAGAGGGAAGAGAGCGCACAGGGGGGGCAGAGAGAGTGCACACAGGGGAAGAGAGCGCACTGGAGGAGACAGCACAAGGGAGTGAGTACAGGAGGAAGAGAGACAGCACAAGGGAGGAAAAGAGAGAAAGCGCACGGGGAAGACAGCTGCCACTCCCGGTGCCACTGATCCCACCTCGAGATATCACCTCCCTCTTGTACAGTATATATACAAGTGCATATCAATGAATGAGAATATCATCTAAAAGATCATTTATTTCAGTAATTCAATACATAAAATGACCACATATAGAGTCATTACACACAGAGGGATCTATTTCATGTGTTTATTTATGTTAATGTTGATGATCTTGGCTTACAGCCAATGAAATCCAAAGATCATTATCTCAGAAAATAAATAAATAACACAAAATACCTGCAAAGGCTTATTAAGAGTTTAAAATGTTTCATTAGTCTGGTTCAGTAGCTACACAATCATGGGGAAGACTGCTGATTTGACAAATGTCCAGAAGGCACACTCCACAGGGAGGGTAAGCCACAAAAGGTCATTGAAAATTGTGGTCCTAGAGTCTGGAGGTAGAGGGGAGAGGCCACAATCCCAGAGTCTGGAGGAAGAGTGGAGAGGCCACAATCCCAGAGTCTGGAGGAAGAGCGGAGAGGCCACAATCCAAGAGTCTGGAGGAAGAGTGGAGAGGCCACAATCCAAGAGTCTGGAGGAAGAGTGGAGAGGCCACAATCCAAGAGTCTGGAGGAAGAGTGGAGAGGCCATAATCCAAGAGTCTGGAGGAAGAGTGGAGAGGCCACAATCCAAGAGTCTGGAGGAAGAGCCGAGAGGCCACAATCCAAGAGTCTGGAGGAAGAGTGGAGAGGCCACAATCCAAGAGTCTGGAGGAAGAGTGGAGAGGCCACAATACAAGAGTCTGGAGGAAGAACGGAGAGGCCACAATCCCAGAGTCTGGAGGAAGAGCGGAGAGGCCACAATCCCAGAGTCTGGAGGAAGAGCGAAGAGGCCACAATCCCAGAGTCTATAGGAAGAGCGGAGAGGCCACAATCCAAGAGTCTAGAGGAAGAGTGGAGAGGCCACAATCCCAGAGTCTGGAGGAAGAGTGGAGAGGCCACAATCCAAGAGTCTGGAGGAAGAGCGGAGAGGCCACAATCCCAGAGTCTAGAGGAAGAGCGGAGAGGCCACAATCCAAGAGTCTGGAGGGAGAGCAGAGAGGTCACAATCCCAGAGTCTGGAGGAAGAGTGGAGAGGCCACAATCCAAGAGTCTGGAGGAAGAGTGGAGAGGCCATAATCCAAGAGTCTGGAGGAAGAGTGGAGAGGCCACAATCCAAGAGTCTGGAGGAAGAGCCGAGAGGCCACAATCCAAGAGTCTGGAGGAAGAGTGGAGAGGCCACAATCCAAGAGTCTGGAGGAAGAGTGGAGAGGCCACAATACAAGAGTCTGGAGGAAGAGCGGAGAGGCCACAATCCAAGAGTCTGGAGGAAGAGTGGAGAGGCCACAATCCAAGAGTCTGGAGGAAGAGCGGAGAGGACACAATCCCAGAGTCTGGAGGAAGAGCGGAGAGGCCACAATCCAAGAGTTTGGAGGAAGAGTGGAGAGGCCACAATCCCAGAGTCTGGAGGAAGAGTGGAGAGGCCACAATCCCAGAGTCTGGAGGAAGAGCGGAGAGGCCACAATCCAAGAGTCTGGAGGAAGAGCGGAGAGGCCACAATCCCAGAGTCTGGAGGAAGAGCGGAGAGGCCACAATCCCAGAGTCTGGAGGAAGAGCGGAGAGACCACAATCCAAGAGTCTGGAGGAAGAGCGGAGAGGCCACAATCCAAGAGTCTGGAGGAAGAGTGGAGAGGCCACAATCCAAGAGTCTGGAGGAAGAGTGGAGAGGCCACAATCCAAGAGTCTGGAGGAAGAGCGGAGAGGCCACAATCCAAGAGTCTGGAGGAAGAGTGGAGAGGCCACAATCCAAGAGTCTGGAGGAAGAGTGGAGAGGCCACAATCCAAGAGTCTGGAGGAAGAGTGGAGAGGCCACAATCCCAGAGTCTGGAGGAAGAGCGGAGAGGCCACAATCCCAGAGTCTGGAGGAAGTGCGGAGAGGCCACAATCCCAGAGTCTGGAGGAAGAGTGGAGAGGCCACAATCCAAGAGTCTGGAGGAAGAGTGGAGAGGCCACAATCCCAGAGTCTGGAGGAAGAGCGGAGAGGCCACAATCCAAGAGTCTGGAGGAAGAGCGGAGAGGCCACAATCCCAGAGTCTGGAGGAAGTGCGGAGAGGCCACAATCCAAGAGTCTGGAGGAAGAGTGGAGAGGCCACAATCCCAGAGTCTGGAGGAAGAGTGGAGAGGCCACAATCCAAGAGTCTGGAGGAAGAGGGGAGAGGCCACAATCCCAGAGTCTGGAGGAAGAGCGGAGAGGCCACAATCCAAGAGTCTGGAGGAAGAGCGGAGAGGCCACAATCCCAGAGTCTGGAGGAAGTGCGGAGAGGCCACAATCCAGAGTCTGGAGGAAGAGTGGAGAGGCACAATCCAAGAGTCTGGAGGAAGAGGGAGAGGCCACAATCCAGAGTCTGGAGGAGAGCGAGAGGCCACAATCCCAGAGTCTGGAGGAAGAGCGGAGAGGCCACAATCCAAGAGTCTGGAGGAAGAGCGGAGAGGCCACAATCCCAGAGTCTGGAGGAAGTGCGGAGAGGCCACAATCCAAGAGTCTGGAGGAAGAGGGGAGAGGCACAATCCCAGAGTCTGGAGGAAGAGTGGAGAGGCCACAATCCAGAGTCTGGAGGAAGAGCGGAGAGGCCACAATCCAAGTCTGGAGGAAGAGCGGAGAGGCCACATCCAGAGTCTGGAGGAAGAGCGGAGAGGCCACAATCCCAGAGTCTGGAGGAAGTGCGGAGAGGCCAAATCCAAGAGTCTGGAGGAAGAGCGGAGAGGCCACAATCCAGAGTCTGGAGGAAGTGCGGAGAGGCCACAATCCAAGAGTCTGGAGGAAGAGTGGAGAGGACACAATCCAAGAGTCTGGAGGAAGAGTGGAGAGGCCACAATCCCAGAGTCTGGAGGAAGAGCGGAGAGGCCACAATCCCAGAGTCTGGAGGAAGAGGGAGAGGCCACAATCCAAGAGTCTGGAGGAAGAGTGGAGAGGCCACAATCCCAGAGTCTGGAGGAAGAGGGGAGAGGCCACAATCCAGAGTCTGGAGGAAGAGTGGAGAGGCCACAATCCAGAGTCTGGAGGAAGTGCGGAGAGGCCACAATCCAGAGTCTGGAGGAAGAGTGGAGAGGCACAATCAAGAGTCTGGAGGAAGAGTGGAGAGGCCACAATCCAGAGTCTGGAGAAGAGCGGAGAGGCCACAATCCAGAGTCTGGAGGAAGAGGGAGAGGCCACAATCCAAGAGTCTGAGGAAGAGGGAGAGGCCACAATCCAAGAGTCTGGAGGAAGAGTGGAGAGGCCACAATCCAAGAGTCTGGAGGAAGAGGGGAGAGCCACAATCCAGAGTCTGGAGGAAGAGCGGAGAGGCCACAATCCAAGAGTCTGGAGGAAGAGGGAGAGGCCACAATCCCAGAGTCTGGAGGAAGAGCGGAGAGGCCACAATCCAAGGTCTGGAGGAAGAGCGGAGAGGCCACAATCCCAGAGTCTGGAGGAAGTGCGGAGAGGCCACAATCCCAGAGTCTGGAGGAAGAGCGGATAGGCCACAATCCAAGAGTCTGGAGGAAGAGCGGAGAGGCCACAATCCAGAGTCTGGAGGAAGAGCGGAGAGGCCACAATCCCAGAGTCTGGAGGAAGTGCGGAGAGGCCACAATCCAAGAGTCTGGGAGAGGGAGCCACAATCCAAGCTGGGAAGTCGAGAGCCACAATCCAAGAGTCTGGAGGAAGAGTGGAGAGGACACAATCCAAGAGTCTGGAGGAAGAGTGGAGAGGCCACAATCCCAGAGTCTGGAGGAAGAGCGGAGAGGCCACAATCCCAGAGTCTGGAGGAAGAGGGGAGAGGCCACAATCCAAGAGTCTGGAGGAAGAGTGGAGAGGCCACAATCCCAGAGTCTGGAGGAAGAGGGAGAGGCCACAATCCAGAGTCTGGAGGAAGAGTGGAGAGGCCACAATCCAGAGTCTGGAGGAAGTGGGAGAGGCCACAATCCAAGAGTCTGGAGGAAGAGTGGAGAGGACACAATCCAAGAGTCTGGAGGAAGATGGGAGAGGCCACAATCCAGAGTCTGGAGGAAGAGCGGAGAGGTCACAATCCCAGAGTCTGGAGGAAGAGTGGAGAGGCCACAATCCAGAGTCTGGAGGAAGAGCGGAGAGGCCACAATCCCAGAGTCTGGAGGAAGAGCGGAGAGGCCACAATCCAAGAGTCTGGAGGAAGAGCGGAGAGGCCGCAATCCAGAGTTGGAGGAAGAGCGGAGAGGCCCAATCCAGAGTCTGGAGGAAGAGGGAGAGGCCACAATCCCAGAGTCTGGAGGAAGAGGGAGAGGCCACAATCCAGAGTCTGGAGGAAGAGCGGAGAGGCCACAATCCAAGAGTCTGGAGGAAGAGCGGAGAGGCCACAATCCCAGAGTCTGGAGGAAGAGCGGAGAGGCCACAATCCAGAGTCTGGAGGAAGAGCTGGAGAGGCCACAATCCAAGAGTCTGGAGGAAGAGGGAGAGCAAACCAATCCCAGAGTCTGGAGGAAGAGCGGAGAGGCCACAATCCAGAGTCTGGAGGAAGAGCGGAGAGGCCACAATCCCAGAGTCTGGAGGAAGTGCGGAGAGGCCACAATCCAAGAGTCTGGAGGAAGTGGGAGAGGACACAATCCAAGAGTCTGGAGGAAGAGTGGAGAGGCCACAATCCAAGAGTCTGGAGGAAGAGCGGAGAGGCCACAATCCCAGAGTCTGGAGGAAGAGCGGAGAGGCCACAATCCAAGAGTCTGGAGGAGAGCGGAGAGGCCACAATCCCAGAGTCTGGAGGAAGAGGGAGAGGCCACAATCCCAGAGTCTGGAGGAATGAAGCGGGAGGAGGACCACAATCCAGAGTCTGGAGGAAGAGGGAGAGGCCACAATCCCAGAGTCTGGAGGAAGAGTGGAGAGGCCACAATCCAAGAGTCTGGAGGAAGAGCGGAGAGGACCACAATCCAAGAGTCTGGAGGAAGAGGGAGAGGCCACAATCCAGAGTCTGGAGGAAGAGGGAGAGGCCACAATCCCAGAGTCTGGAGGAAGAGCGGAGAGGCCACAATCCAAGAGTCTGGAGGAAGAGGGGAGAGGCCACAATCCAAGAGTCTGGAGGAAGAGGGAGAGGCACAATCAAGTTAACCACAAGTCAAGTGGAGAGAGGGGAGAGGCCACAATCCCAAGAGTCTGGAGGAAGAGGGAGAGGCCACAATCCAAGAGTCTGGAGGAAGAGTGGAGAGGCCACAATCCAGAGTCTGGAGGAAGAGGAGAGGCCACAATCCAAGAGTCTGGAGGAAGAGGGAGAGGCCACAATCCCAGAGTCTGGAGGAAGAGGGAGAGGCCACAATCCCAGAGTCTGGAGGAAGAGGGAGAGGCCACAATCCAAGAGTCTGGAGGAAGAGCGGAGAGGCCACAATCCAAGAGTCTGGAGGAAGAGGGAGAGGCACAATCCAAGAGTCTGGAGGAAGGCGGGAGAGGCCACAATCCAAGAGTCTGGAGGAAGAGGAGAGGCACACAGGTTGAGAGCGGGAGAGCCACAATCCAAGAGTCTGGAGGAAGAGCGGGAGAGGCACACAATCCCAGAGTCTGGAGGAAGAAGTGCGGAGAGGCCACAATCCAAGAGTCTGGAGGAAGTGCGGAGAGGCCACAATCCCAAGAGTCTGGAGGAAGAGGGAACTAGTAAGGAGAGGCCACAATCCCAGAGTCTGGAGGAAGAGCGGAGAGAGGCCACAATCCCAGAGTCTGGAGAAGAGCGGAGAAGGCCACAATCCAAGAGTCTGGAGGAAGAGTGGAGAGGCCACAATCCCCAGAGTCTGGAGGAAGAGCGGAGAGGCCACAATCCCAGAGTCTGGAGGAAGGGGAGAGGCCACAATCCAAGAGTCTGGAGGAAGAGGAGAGGCCAACAAATCAAGAGTCTGGAGGAAGAGTGCGAGAGGCACAATCCCAGAGTCTGGAGGAAGAGCGGAGAGGCCACAATCCAGAGTCTGGAGGAAGAGCGGAGAGGCACAATCCAAGATCTGGAGGAAGAGTGGAGAGGCCACAATCCCAGAGTCTGGAGGAAGAGCGGAGAGGCCACAATCCCAGAGTCTGGAGGAAGAGCTGGAGAGGCCACAATCCAAGAGTCTGGAGGAAGAGGCGGAGAGGGCCACAATCCCAGAGTCTGGAGGAAGAGGGAGAGGACACAATCCAAGAGTCTGGAGGAAGTGGAGAGGCCACAATCCAAGAGTCTGGAGGAAGAGTGGAGAGGACACCAATCCAAGAGTCTGGAGGAAGAGTGGAGAGGCCACAATCCCAGAGTCTGGAGGAAAGAGGCGGAGGAGGCCACAATCCAAGAGTCTGGAGGAAGAGGGGAGAGGCCACAATCCAAGAGTCTGGAGGAAGAGCGGAGAGGCCACAATCCCAGAGTCTGGAGGAAGAGGGAGAGGCCACAATCCAAGAGTCTGGAGGAAGAGGGAGAGGCCACAATCCCAGAGTCTGGAGGAAGAGCGGAGAGGCCACAATCCAGAGTCTGGAGGAAGAGTGGAGAGGCCACAATCCAAGAGTCTGGAGGAAGAGGGGAGAGGCCACAATCCAAGAGTCTGGAGGAAAGTGGGAGAGGCACAATCCAAGAGTCTGGAGGAAGAGGGAGAGGACACAATCCAAGAGTCTGGAGGAAGAGGGAGAGGCCACAATCCCAGAGTCTGGAGGAAAGAGCGGGAGAGGCCACAATCCCAGAGTCTGGAGGAAGAGGGGAGAGGCCACAATCCAGAGTCTGGAGGAAGAGGGAGAGGCCACAATCCAAGAGTCTGGAGGAAGAGGGAGAGGCCACAATCCAAGAGTCTGGAGGAAGAGCGGAGAGGCCACAATCCCAGAGTCTGGAGGAAGGGAGGGCCACAATCCAGAGTCTGGAGGAGAGGGAGAGGCCACAATCCAAGAGTCTGGAGGAAGAGTGGAGAGGCCACAATCCAGAGTCTGGAGGAAGAGGGAGAGGCCACAATCCAAGAGTCTGGAGGAAGATGGAGAGGCACCAATCCAAGAGTCTGGAGGAAGAGTGAGAGGCCACAATCCAAGAGTCTGGAGGAAGAGTGGAGAGGCCACAATCCAAGAGTCTGGAGGAAGAGTGGAGAGGCCACAATCCAGAGTCTGGAGGAAGTGGGAGAGGCCACAATCCAAGAGTCTGGAGGAAGAGGGAGAGGCCACAATCCAAGAGTCTGGAGGAAGAGTGGAGAGGCCACAATCCAGAGTCTGGAGGAAGAGCGGAGAGGCCACAATCCAAGAGTCTGGAGGAAGAGGGAGAGGCCACAATCCAGAGTCTGGAGGAAGAGCGGAGAGGCCCATCAATCCAAGAGAGTCTGGAGGAAGAGGGAGAGGCCACAATCCAAGAGTCTGGAGGAAGAGGGAGAGGCCACAATCCAGAGTCTGGAGGAAGAGCGGAGAGGCCACAATCCAAGAGTCTGGAGGAAGAGCGGAGAGGCCACAATCCAAGAGTCTGGAGGAAGAGTGGAGAGGCCACAATCCCAGAGTCTGGAGGAAGAGGGAGAGGCCACAATCCAGAGTCTGGAGGAAGAGGGGAGAGGCCACAATCCCAGAGTCTGGAGGAAAGTGGGAGAGGCCACAATCCAAGAGTCTGGAGGAAGAGAGGGAGAGGCCACAATCCAAGAGTCTGGAGGAAGAGGGAGAGGCCACAATCCCAGAGTCTGGAGGAAGAGCGGAGAGGCCACAATCCCAGAGTCTGGAGGAAGAGTGGGAGGCCACAATCCAAGAGTCTGGAGGAAGAGCGGAGAGGCCACAATCCAAGAGTCTGGAGGAAGAGGAGAGGCCACAATCCAAGAGTCTGGAGGAAGAGCGGAGAGGCCACAATCCAGAGTCTGGAGGAAGAGTGGAGAGGCCACAATCCAAGAGTCTGGAGGAAGAGGGAGAGGCCACAATCCAAGAGTCTGGAGGAAGAGGGAGAGGCACAATCCAAGAGTTGGAGGAATGAGCTGGAGAGAGAGGCCACAATCCAAGAGTCTGAGAGAAGGTCGGAGAGGCCACAATCCCAGAGTCTGGAGGAATAGGCGGAGAGGCCACAATCCAGAGTCTGGAGGAAGAGGGAGAGGCCACAATCCAAGAGTCTGGAGGAAGAGGGAGAGGCCACAATCCCAGAGTCTGGAGGAAGAGGGGAGAGGGCACAATCCAAGAGTCTGGGAGGAAGAGTGGAGAGGCCACAATCCCAGAGTCTGGAGGAAGAGCGGAGAGGCCACAATCCAGAGTCTGGAGGAAGAGGGAGAGGCCACAATCCAGAGCTGGAGGAAGAGGGAGAGGCCACAATCCAAGAGTCTGGAGGAAGAGGGAGAGGCCACAATCCAAGAGTCTGGAGGAAGAGTGAGAGGCCACAATCCAAGAGTCTGGAGGAAGAGTGGAGAGGACACAATCCAAGAGTCTGGAGGAGGAGCGGGAGAGGCCACAATCCAAGAGTCTGGAGGAAGAGTGGAGAGGCCACAATCCAAGAGTCTGGAGGAAGAGGTGGAGAGGCCACAATCCAAGAGTCTGGAGGAAGAGCGGAGAGGCCACAATCCAAGAGTCTGGAGGAAGAGTGGAGAGGCTACAACCAAGAGTCTGGAGGAAGAGCGGAGAGGCCACAATCCAAGAGTCTGGAGGAAGAGTGGAGAGGCACAATCCCAGAGTCTGGAGGAAGAGCGGAGAGGCCACAATCCAGAGTCTGGAGGAAGAGGGAGAGGCCACAATCCCAGAGTCTGGAGGAAAGAGGGAGAGGCCACAATCCCAGAGTCTGGAGGAAGAGTGGAGAGGCCACAATCCAAGAGTCTGGAGGAAGAAGGGAGAGGCCACAATCCAAGAGTCTGGAGGAAGAGGGGAGAGGCCACAATCCAGAGTCTGGAGGAAGAGCGGAGAGGCCACAATCCAGAGTCTGGAGGAAGAGTGGAGAGGCCACAATCCAAGAGTCTGGAGGAAGAGTGGAGAGGCCACAATCCAAGAGTCTGGAGGAAGAGTGGAGAGGACACAATCCAAGAGTCTGGAGGAGGAGCGGAGAGGCCACAATCCAAGAGTCTGGAGGAAGAGTGGAGAGGCACAATCCAAGAGTCTGGAGGAAGAGTGGAGAGGCCACAATCCAAGAGTCTGGAGGAAGAGTGGAGAGGCCACAATCCAAGAGTCTGGAGGAAGAGCGGAGAGGCCACAATCCAGAGTCTGGAGGAAGAGGGGAGAGGCCACAATCCCAGAGTCTGGAGGAAGAGTGGAGAGGCCACAATCCAAGAGTCTGGAGGAAGAAGGGAGAGGCCACAATCCAAGAGTCTGGAGGAAGAGGGAGAGGCCACAATCCCAGAGTCTGGAGGAAGAGCGGAGAGGCCACAATCCCAGAGTCTGGAGGAAGAGGTGGAGAGGCCACAATCCAGAGTCTGGAGGAAGAGTGGAGAGGCCACAATCCAAGAGTCTGGAGGAAGAGTGGAGAGGACACAATCCAAGAGTCTGGAGGAGGAGCGGAGAGGCCACAATCCAAGAGTCTGGAGGAAGAGTGGAGAGGCCACAATCCAAGAGTCTGGAGGAAGAGTGGAGAGGCCACAATCCAAGAGTCTGGAGGAAGAGTGGAGAGGCCACAATCCAAGAGTCTGGAGGAAGAGTGGAGAGGCCACAATCCAAGAGTCTGGAGGAAGAGTGGAGAGGACACAATCCAAGAGTCTGGAGGAGGAGCGGAAGAGGGCCACAATCCAAGAGTCTGGAGGAAGAGTGGGAGAGGCCACAATCCAAGAGTCTGGAGGAAGAGTGGAGAGGCCACAATCCAAGAGTCTGGAGGAAGAGCGGAGAGGCCACAATCCAAGAGTCTGGAGGAAGAGCGGAGAGGCCACAATCCAAGAGTCTGGAGGAGGAGCGGAGAGGCCACAATCCAAGAGTCTGGAGGAAGAGTGGAGAGGCCACAATCCAAGAGTCTGGAGGAAGAGTGGAGAGGCCACAATCCAGAGTCTGGAGGAAGAGTGGAGAGGACACAATCCAAGAGTCTGGAGGAAAGAGCGGAGAGGCCACAATCCCAGAGTCTGGAGGAAGAGAGGAGAGGCCACAGTCCAAGAGTCTGGAGGAAGAGTGGAGAGGCCACAATCCCAGAGTCTGGAGGAAGAGCGGAGAGGCCACAATCCAAGAGTCTGGAGGAAGAGTGGAGAGGCCACAATCCAAGAGTCTGGAGGAATAGGGGAGAGGCCACAAGCTGCTTGAGGTGTAGTGTGAAGTCTCCACAATCAGTGATGGTTTGGGCCATGTCATCTGCTGGTGTAGGTCCACTGTGTTTTATCAACACCAAAGTCAGCGCTGCCGTCTTCCAGGACATCTTACAGCTCTTCCTGCTTCCTTCTGCTCACAGCTTTTTGGAGATGGAGATTTAATTTTCCAGCAGGACCCGGGACCTGTCCACACTTCCAAAAGTACCAATATCTGGTTTACTAACCACAGTATCATTGTGCTTGATTGGCAGCAAACTCTCCTGGAGAATCTGTGAGAGACACCAGACCCAACAATGCAGACGAGCTACTATGAAAGCAACCTGGGCTTCCATAACCCCTCAGCAGCCACAGGCTGATCGCCTCCATGCCACGCCGCATTGATGCCACAGGCTGATCGCCTCCATGCCACACCGCATTGATGCCACAGGCTGATCGCCTCCATGCCACACCACTATTGGGGGGCTACTGCTATGGACAGTAAGAGAAGCGTTGCCACTTTAAGAAGTCCCTGCCTGTGTGGGACCGTAAGAAACACGCTGCCACTTTAAGAGACAGAAACCCCCCCAGCTGTGGGATGATGGTATGTCCTGTTTTCCCCCCCTTCGGAGAGTGTGTTTTTTGGAACAGCCCGTTTATGTGTAGAGAGGGACAGACTTTCTGTGTAGTTTGGAAAAGACGGCAGTGTTCGTGTGAAATGAAAGTGGGACACAGACAAGCCCGGGATCCAGTGAGAATCTGAGCAAGGAGAAGATTTGCAGCCCATCGACTCGAGACAGGAGCCGTGTGCACCTTCGGATAAGACTGCTGTTGTTGGGGGCCCCCAGGACTGCATCCAAATCCCTGCATCACTGTGAGTTGAATATTGTGCACCTTTCAGGGTTTAGAATAGGCTTCAGTAGATAGAACACGGCAGCCGTGTGGCCTGTGTAGCAAGGCCAGAAAGGTTACACGTAGAGTAGCATTGTACCTTGTTGTGAATTTACCTGTGTGCTCTTAACTTGTGATAGTTGGAAACCGTGCTATTGAGCGGACCAGCTAGAGAAAACGAACAGTTTGTTAAATCTCTTTTGCCACTGTTTACTCCTGCTTGAACCTTCCTTCTTCACATCTTTCCCCGCCTGTTAATAAATTCACCCTTGTGGTTTGCACTCCCATCTTGTGTATCGTACCTTATTCTGCACCGCGGTGGTCCTCCCAGCCATCGCTTCAAGTGGCGCTGCGAGCAGGGTACGGTCACCAAGATGGAGGCAGCAGACAGCAACGGCGGGAATGCTAATATTAACGGGGGTAATGTGGGCAATGGTGGAACCCCTGCAAGGACACTCCCAATGGGCACTATATTTAGTGTACTCCCAAAGTTTGACGGCAATAACATGGCACTGTGTGACTGGGTGTCCCGACTGCAGAGCACCCTGAAGGTTTATAACATCGGCCCAGAGCTTGAAGTGGACATCGCTTTGACTGCCCTAGAGGGAGAAGCCCGTAGAAACGTCTGTCTACAACCAGAACTCACCCGTAGTACCCTGAAAGAGTTAGTTGGATTCCTGGAAGAAATCTATGGCGAGACTGCTAGTGCGGGGCATCTTCGCGCCAAATTTTTTTCGAGGCTGCAGCGGGAAGAAGAAGGGATCTCTCAGTATGCCACAGCACTACAAGAAGTGTTAGCAGAGGTGCAGAGAAAGGAGGCAGATGGACTCGGCGGCATAGGCTCCACAGACCGGATACTCCGGGAGCAGTTTATTCTAGGATTACACAGCATATCCTTGAGGCGAGCCCTGTCAGAACGGGTCCGAGCGAACCCGGCTCTTACATTTCGTCAAATCCTGGCAGAAACAGTAGCCCGAAGTAAAGAAGAAAGCTACGCTTCTGGGGTGGTGCGCATCCAAGCCGCCAAGTCCAGCGTGGACCCAAACCGCCAAGAGGTGCTGGTCCAGGTGGTGCAGGATTTACAGAAATCCGTTCTCAATGTACAGGAGAAGCTGACCCAGATGGAGCAAAGAATGAGGGATCTGTCTGTTGAACCCCCCTACCCAGCTGCACCATCCTCCTTTCAACCTGGCCCATCGTACGCACGCAATAATTCCCCGACGCGACCAATAGGAAACTGGAGGGTGCAGGCTTCCTCTCAGCAGCCACCAGAGGCACAAGGTATTCCTCAACGAAGAGAAGACATCCAATGCTGGCGATGTGGAGGTCGGGGGCATATTGCCAGAGGGTGCCGGAATAGCACTCAAGGCCAACAGAAGCCTCCGTTAAACTACCAACCCCCGCAGTAGTGCGGCACTCTGCGGGTAGGCGAGAAGGGAGGCCGCTCCGTATCATGACGAACATCTGATCGCTGGGTGTCCCATCATACGTGCTGAATTCGAGGGTGTCCTAGTGGATTGCTTGATAGATACCGGGTCACAAGTGACGACGATGCCAGAAGCATACTTCAATCAACATTTCCAGGCACTGGCCAGGCCAGAGAAAGAGACATTGATCCGGGTGATTGCCGCTAATCAGCAACCGATCCCGGTCACAGGGGTTGTGTGGATGAATGTTCGTATCTGTGGGCAAGAAGTGGGGAGAAAAGGGATCTTACTAGTCCCCGAGCCCGTCAAAGGAGATGTACCTGTAATACTGGGGATGAATGTCCTACGTGAATTAGATCAGATTATGTTCACCAAACGGGGACCCGGATACTGGAAGCAGGCTACTACACATAAGCCTACGCAAGAAGCACTTCAGCGACTGATTCGTGTCTGTGGGACGCAGAAGAGTGTGCCATCTCACCAGACGGTAGGGGTCATCAGGGCTCCTGGGAAGGTGCCCATAATCCTGCCTCCCGGACGAGAAAGTATATTACACCTCCCAGTGGGAACCTATCGCAATCTCGATGGGGTAGAAGTGATTGTGCAGCCTGTAGCAACCGGAAGAGTGGACCAAGAAGTTATGATAGCTCGTACGGTAGCTGTGGTCCAACAAGGACGTGTCCCTATCAGAGCCTTGAATGTGGGCCCCAGTGAGGTCACCTTGCCCCGAGGGACAGATCTGGCCCTGGTATACTTACATAAAGGTGAAGTGGTGAGCCAAAAAGATATATCCCTATCGCCGATAGAAGGTACGGGGTGGACCCTAGCAGTCTCTGCAAGAGCTGAAGAGATGCCCTCCCCAGAGTGGAGTGGAAAGGTCATCCTCGATCAGATGGAAGTGGATGTGAAATCGCTGGGCCCCGAGCGTGTGCAAGCAGTAGAAGCTATGTTGTGGAAGAACCAGGCTGCATTCGCTCGCCACGCTGATGATTTCGGCTGCACTGAAGCTATCATGCATGAGATACCGACCGGGGAAGCTCGTCCGATTCGAGAACGGTACCGACAGATCCCTCCCAAGATGTACCAAGAGGTGAAGACTTTACTGAAGCAAATGCTGGATGCGGGAGTAGTACAGGGCAGTCAGAGCCCTTGGGCGGCTCCGGTGGTACTCGTCAAGAAAAAGGATGGGACCATCCGGTTCTGTGTAGACTACAGAAAACTCAACGCCTGTACCGTTCGCGACTCGTACCCATTACCACGAATCGAAGAATCCTTGACGGCATTGGGGAAGGCCAAGTACTTCTCCACCTTGGATTTAGCAAGCGGGTACTGGCAAGTACCTGTGGCGGAAAAAGACAAAGCAAAGACCGCGTTCATTCTCCCGATGGGATTGTTTGAATTTAACCGGATGCCTTTCGGACTCTCCAATGCTCCGGGCACATTCCAACGGCTGATGGAAAAGTGCTTGGGGGACTTAAATTTCGAAGCTACCCTGATCTATCTGGATGACATCATCGTGTTTTCGGCCTCGTTCAAAGAACACCTTGACCGGCTTGGACAGGTACTCGGAAGACTGCAGGCTCATAACCTTAAGGTGAAGCCGAAAAAATGCCACCTCTTCAAGAGAGAGATCGAGTATCTGGGCCACACAGTTTCACAAGATGGAGTCCTGCCCTCTGCAGAAAAGGTGGCGGCCATCCTGAAGTGGCCAGTACCTCAAACGGTGAGAGAACTCAAGGCATTTCTTGGACTCGCCGGGTATTACCGCCGGTTCGTCAAAGACTTTGCAAAGGTGGCGGGTCCTTTAAATGAGCTGCTGAGGGGGACCGCCGGAGTGTCAAAGAACCAGGGCATCCCTTGGGCTCAGAGACAAGAGGAGGCTTTTCAGGCTATGAAGAATGCCCTTACTTCGGCCCCGATCCTAGCCTATGCGGACTTCGACCGACCATTCCTGCTGTACACGGATGGTAGCCTTCATGGACTCGGTGCAGTATTGTCTCAGATACAGAACGGACATGAAAGAGTCATCGGCTACGCCAGTAGGTCCCTGCGGGACAATGAAAGAAACCCTCACAATTATAGCTCCTTTCGACTAGAGCTCCTGGCCCTAGTGTGGGCCATGACAGAGAAATTTGCTGGCTTCCTGACAGGGACCAAGATCCAGGTCCGAACAGACAATAATCCTCTGGCCCACCTTGAGAATACTAAATTGGGAGCCTTGGAACAACGGTGGGTGGCTCGCCTTGCAAAGTTCGACTTTACCATCTGTTATCGTCCCGCTACCGAAAACGCAAATGCGGATGGACTGTCGAGAGTGACGGTGGAGATCCCAGTGGGGGATCTCGATGAACAACTAGAGGAGGAAGAGACGCCAGACTTTAGCAAGTTTGGGCCCCCAGTGGTTGCGTCACAATTAAGTAGGGAGGCTTGCACACTGCCCCGGTCCCTGGGAAGAACCAATGAAGAATGGGGACGTGCTCAAGCTGCAGACGAAGGGCTACAACAGATGAAACACTGGGTAGCTGAGAAGCAGAAGCCCGACAAGCAAGAAAGGGCTAACCTGGACGCCGAGATGAAGAGCGTCTTACACCAGTGGGATAGACTAGAAGTTCGAGAATCAGTGTTATATCGTAAGAGACAACAGCCAAAAGAAATAGAAGCAAGATGGCAGGTGGTCATCCCCGGAAAAATGGCTCAAGAGGTAGCTAAAGAAGCACACGAGTTTGGCGCTCACTTCGGACCTGCAAAGACCTACCAATGGTTACAGCGGTACGTGTACTGCCCCCGGTTGGAGTCTGTGGTAGAAGAGGTTTGCCGGCGATGTCGAGTATGCGACCTCATTAAAAGCACCGAACAGAGGGCACCCGTTCAGACCATACAGACCAAGGAACCGCTAGAAATCTTGATGATTGATTATCTCCTCGTGGGACACTCAGCTCGGGGGCTACAATACTGTTTGGTTATGACTGACCATTTCTCCAAGTTCGCTGTAGTCACCCCGACTAGAGATCAGACTGCAGAGTCGGCGGCACGGGCTATCTGCCAAGACTTTATCCGGGTGTATGGATGCCCGAAGCGAATCCACTCCGATCAAGGGGCATGTTTCCAAGGCAAGGTGATGGAGGAACTATATCGTATGTATGGCATTGAGCGATCTCGGACCACACCTTACCACCCCCAAGGCAATGGAGCATGTGAACGCTTCAACCGAACCCTACTTCAGATGCTGCGGACATTGGAGGAGGATAAGAAAGCATGTTGGCCGGATTACCTGGCAGAATTGGTCTGGGCCTACAATAACCGAGTTCACTCCACTACGGGTTACACCCCATATCTGTTGCTCTTTGGAAGAGCTGGGCGAGACATCATCGAGCTGAATTTGGAGCAGCCAGAGGATTTCATGGAACGAACTGTCACGTCGTGGGTGAAAGAACATCGACAACGACTACAAACGATCCATCGGTTGGCCGGTCAACAGCTACAGAAGAAAGAACATACGAGCCCTAAACCAATTCAGGAAATACCGCTGCAACCTGGAGATCGAGTGCTAGTCAGAGAGAAGCGCCCCAAGGGCAAACTGAGTGAGAGATGGGAAGTACAACCCTACAGAGTAATTGGACGGGTATATGCTGATGGCCCAGTCTACAAGGTGCAAGTTGAGAATGGGGCGTCCGGCCCTAGAGTACTACACAGAAATATGCTGCGGCCATGTCGGTCCGAAGCTTCTCCTACGCCAATATCTCCTACATTCTCTACCTCGCTCCCTGAACTCACGTCACCTGTGTGTGAAGTCGACGATGACTGGGGGACAGTCCCCAACACAGTGGGGGACCATCAGCCTTCCAGAAGCGGGGAGCCCATGGATGAGCCCCTACCGCCACGTGAAGAAGAGCCCAGCCAAGATTCCACTGTGGCTCCTGCAGCAAGTGTTCCTCCGGGAGCTAGCCAGGCCTGGCCTGATAGTCAAGATCTTAGAAGGTCTCAGAGGTCTACTGCAGGGGTTCCACCAATCCGATATGTTGAACAATGTACTCAGTCTGCTGTATTGCCATTGTTGTCTCCTCCACAGGTGCTGTGTTCACATTGAACGGCCCGTCATTACACTGTGGACCTGATGTTGTGATGGCCGAGGACGACCATCATTAAGTAGGGAGGCATATTGGGGGGCTACTGCTATGGACAGTAAGAGAAGCGTTGCCACTTTAAGAAGTCCCTGCCTGTGTGGGACCGTAAGAAACACGCTGCCACTTTAAGAGACAGAAACCCCCCCAGCTGTGGGATGATGGTATGTCCTGTTTTCCCCCCTTCGGAGAGTGTGTTTTTTGGAACAGCCCGTTTATGTGTAGAGAGGAACAGACTTTCTGTGTAGTTTGGAAAAGACGGCAGTGTTCGTGTGAAATGAAAGTGGGACACAGACAAGCCCGGTATCTAGTGAGAATCTGAAGCAAGGAGAAGATTTGCAGCCCATCGACTCGAGACAGGAGCCGTGTGCACCTTCGGATCGGACTGCTGTTGTTGGGGGCCCCCGGGACTGCATCCAAATCCCTGCATCACTGTGAGTTGAATATTGTGCACCTTTCAGGGTTTAGAATAGGCTTCAGTAGATAGAACACGGCAGCCGTGTGGCCTGTGTAGCAAGGCCAGAAAGGTTACACGTAGAGTAGCATTGTACCTTGTTGTGAATTTACCTGTGTGCTCTTAACTTGTGATAGTTGGAGAACCGTGCTATTGAGCGGACCAGCTAGAGAAAACGAACAGTTTGTTAAATCTCTTTTGCCACTGTTTACTCCTGCTTGAACCTTCCTTCTTCACATCTTTCCCCGCCTGTTAATAAAATCACCCTTGTGGTTTGCACTCCCATCTTGTGTATCGTACCTTATTCTGCACCGCGGTGGTCCTCCCAGCCATCGCTTCACCACATTGATGCCACAGGCTGATCGCCTCCATGCCACGCCGCATTGTGCAGGAATTCACTCAAAAGGACCCAACCAATTATTGAGGGCATTTACTGTACAGACTTCTCATTAGGACATTTATGAGTTACAAATCATCATTATTTCAGTTGGCCTTATATAATATTTTAATTTTCTGAGATAATGACCTTTGGGTTTTCATTGTCTGTAAGCCATGATCATCAACATTAACAGAAATAAACGTGAAATAGATAAGTGGAGAAGACAGCACAGGGCAAAAATACAGCACACAAGGGAGAGAGTGGACAGGGGGAGAGAGACTGCAAATGGGGGAGACAGCTCAAAAGATAGAGCAAAGAGGCAAGAAGACAGCACAGGGGGAGAGAGACTGCCCATGGGGAGACAGCTCAAAGGAAAGAGCACAGAGGTGAGAAGACAGCATAGGGGAGAGTGAGAGGGCACATGGGGGAGACAGCTCAAAGGAAAGAGCACAGAGGGGAGAAGACAGTACAGGGAGGAGAGAGACTGCACATGGTGGAGACAGCTCAAAGGAGAGAACACAGAGGGGAGAAGACAGCACAGGGGTAGAGAGACAGCAAAGAGGGGAGAGAGAGCATATGGGGAGGAGACAGACGGTACAAAGAGAGAAGACAGGATAAAGGTGAGAGCACAGAGGGGAGAACACAGCACAGAGGGGGGACAGCACACAGGGGTAGACAGTGCAAAGGAGAGAGCACACGAGGGGAGAAGACAGCACGTGGGAGAGAGACAGCACAGAGGGGGAGAGGACACAGGACAGAGACAGTGAAAAGGAAAGAGCACACGAGGGGAGAAGAGAGCACAGGGGGAAGAAAGCACATACGTGGGAGAGTACATGGGGAGAGACAGCACACGGGGAGAGCGCACACGGGGGAGACAGCTCAAAGTAGAGAGCACACAAGGGGAGAAGAAAGGGGGAGTGAGACAGCACAGAGGGGGAGAGCACACAGGGGGGAGAGAGACAGCACTCAGGGGGAGAGTGCACAGGGGGAGGCAGTGCAAAGGAGAGATCACACTTTAGGAGAAGACAGCATGGGGGGAGTGAGACAGCACAGAGAGGGGAGAGCACACAGGGTAGAGACAGTGCAAAGGAGAGAGCACATGAGGGGAGAAGAAAGCACAGGGGTGGACAGATATAGCATGGGGGGGAGAGCACACAGGGCAGAGACAGTGCAAAGGAGAGCGCACACGAGGGGAGAAAAAAGCACAGGGGTGGAGAGATATAGCACAGGGGTGAGAGCACATAGGGCAGCACAGGGGTGAGAAAGCACACAGGGGGAGAGTGCACGGGGGAGAGAGACAGCACAGGTGGGAGAGTGCACAGGGGGAGACAGCACAAAGGAGAGAGCACTCTAGGGGAGAAGACAGCACAGGGGGAGAGAGACTGCACACAGAGGGGAGAGACAACAGAGGGCAGAGACAGTGCAAAGGAGAGAGCACAAGAGGGGAGAAAACATCACAGGGGGAGAAAGCACACAGGGGGAGAGTGCACGGGGGAGAGAGACAGCACACTGGGGAGACAGCACAAAGGAGAGAGCACACGAGGGGAGAAGAAAGTGCAGGGGTGGAGAGATATAGCATGGGGGGAGAGCACATAGGGCAGAGACAGTGCAAAGGAGAGAGCACATAAGGGGAGAAGACAGCACAGGGAGAGACAGCACACAGGGGTGAGAGACAGGTCAAAAGAGAGCGCACATGAGGGGAGAAAACAGCACAGGAGGCAGAAGACAGCGCATGAGGGAGAGACAGCACACAAGGGGGAAGTGACAGCTGATTTCCCCAGTGCCACAGAGCCTGTCCCTATGGTGATATCACCAATAGAATCAGGCCTCCGTCTGTCTACGATTCCTGGTGTCACTATGTCTCGGGCAGCTATAATACTAGTAATAATATATCATGGATATTATAGGCAATAATAGTGATAGAATGTTACGTAAAGTATATAATAGTCTGTACTATCAGTGGTGATGGGACATGTTCTGTGTAACAAGTATCAGTCATTCCCGTATTATTGTCCCATTGACTTTCTATGATCATTCCTCGGCCTCAGGCCGGATCTATTCTGCGTTTCGCCTCAGTTCCTCGCACACATTTATATGGATCTCACATCTCCTGCAAACTCTCCTCATTCCTATAAACCTGAAGCTTTATAATAGGAATCACCGGAGAATCAGCTACGAGCCTCCTCCATCTGTGAAGGTAGAGCTGAGATAACTCCACATTATACCCTGACCCCTCCTGGGCACCGTAATGGGGCAAATATTGAGGGGTCAATAAGACCCAGAGCGGACGCTCCAAGAGATCGTACTGGGCATCCAGAGAAGGACGGGGCATCCAGAGAAGGACATTTAGCAGAGGACATCCTGGAGAAGACATAATGTAGAAAATATAGAGTACAGGACATCTATTGGGAACATCTATTAAATATCACAAGTATTGGGGAAATCTAGCAAAAAAAATCAATTAGAGAACATTCAGGAAAGGACTTACAATAGAGGACATTTTGTAAAGGACTAACAATAGAGGACATAGAGTAGACGACATTCAGAAGAGGACTTACTATAGAGGACATTCAGTAAAGGACTTACTATAGAGGACGTTCAGTAAAGGACTTACTATAGAGGTCATTCAGTAAAGGACTTACAATAGAGGACATCCAGTGGAGGACATTCAATAATTGACATACAATAGAGGACATTCAGAAGAGGACTTACAATAGAGAACATAGAGTAGACGACATTCAGAAGAGGACTTACAATAGAGGACATCCAGTGGAGGACATTCATTAATTGACATAATAGAGGACATTTGGTAAAGGACTAACAATAGAGGACATCCAGTGGAGGACATTCAGAAGAGGACTTATAATAGAACACATTCGGTAAAAGGCTTATAATAGAGGACATCCAGCAGATATACAGTACAGCGGACTGAGTGGCATGGAGATGTAACATGGACTCACGGAGCCGCCGGTGGAGTGGTGGGAGCTGAATGCCCGATACTCAAGAGACAAGAGAGTGACTTTAGTGAAACCAAGGATATTCATTAAGGAAGGTTTACCATAAGGAGAAGGTGTTTGAGGGGAGGCCCCTCTGGATCACCACATTGAACTCTCATAGCAGAGCACCGGAGAGGTAACCCCTGTACAGGGATTCATTTGGTAAAGCACCAGGAGGGCTAAATGGTGAGAATCCTTCCTGGAAGAGAAGAAAGCAGACAGACGCATGGACCCACGGACAGGGTGAGCAGAACCAGCGGAGCGGCATGGTACGCACCGATCTACCTGCTTAGCAGAGACCCGCCCCGCATCCGAGGACAGGACAATAGTATATGACAACTAGTGGAAAACATTTAGTAGAGAACATAAAATAGAGAACATATAGTAGAGGACATTTAAAGGAGGACATGCAGTAGAGGACATCTAGTAAAAGGCATATAGCAGAGGACATACAGTAGAGGGCATATAATAAAGGACATTTAGTAGAAGACATCCAGCCGAGGAACCCAGTAGAGGACATCCTGTAAGAATCTATAGTAGAGGATAGACAGTAGAGTACATTTCTCTAGGATCTGTTCTCAGATATTTTCCAGGATCTCGTGTCAGGTCTTTTCCAGGATCTGGTCTCATGTATTCTCTAGAATCTGTTCTTGGATGTTCTCCAGTACCTGGTCTCAGGTCTTCTCCAGGATCTGGTCTCAGATCTCTGGGATATAGTCATAGGTCTTCTCTGGGATCTGGTCTCAGGTATTCTCCAGGATCTGGTCTCAGATCTTCTCTGGAATCTGGTCTCAGGTCTCCAGCATCTGGTCTGAGGTATATTTTAGGATCTGTTCTTGAATTTTCTCCAGGTTCTGGTCTTAGATCTTCTCTGAGATCTGGTCAAAGGTCTTCTCAGGATCTAGTTTCAGGTATTCTCTACAATCTGTTCTCGGATCTTCTCCAGGATCAAGTCTTAGGTATTCTCTAGGATCAGTTCTCGGATCTTCTCCAGGTTCTGGTCTCAGATCTTCTATGGGATCTGGTCTCAGGAATTCCTCAGGATTCGGTCTCAGGTATTCTCCAGGATCTCGTATCTTCTCCAGGATCTGGTCTCAGATCTTCTCTGGGATCTGGTCTAAGGTATAGTCTAGGGTCTGTTCTTGGATCTTCTCCAGGTTCTGGTCTTAGATCTTCTCTGGGATCTGGTCTCAGGAATTCCTCAGGATTCGGTCTCAGGTATTCTCCAGGATCTCGTATCTTCTCCAGGATCTGGTCTCAGATCTTCTCTGGGATCTGGTCTAAGGTATAGTCTAGGGTCTGTTCTTGGATCTTCTCCAGGTTCTGGTCTTAGATCTTCTCTGGGATCTGGTCTCAGGAATTCTTTAGGATTCGGTCTCAGGTATTCTCCAGGATCTCGTATCTTCTCCAGGATCTGGTCTCAGATCTTCTCTGGGATCTGGTCTCAGGCCTCCAGTATCTGGTCTCAGGTATATTCTAGGGTCTGTTCTTGGATCTTCTTCAGGTTCTGGTCTTAGATCTTCTCTGGGATCTGGTCAAAGGTCTTCTCCAGGATCTAGTTTCAGGTATTCTCTACAATCTGTTCTCGGATCTTCTCCAGGATCAAGTCTTAGGTATTCTCTAGGATCAGTTCTCGGATCTTCTCCAGGATCTGGTCTCAGATCTTCTCTGGGATCTGGTCTAAGGTATAGTCTAGGGTCTGTTCTTGGATCTTCTCCAGGTTCTGGTCTTAGATCTTCTCTGGGATCTGGTCTCAGGAATTCCTCAGGATTCGGTCTCAGGTATTCTCCAGGATCTCGTATCTTCTCCAGGATCTGGTCTCAGATCTTCTCTGGGATCTGGTCTAAGGTATAGTCTAGGGTCTGTTCTTGGATCTTCTCCAGGTTCTGGTCTTAGATCTTCTCTGGGATCTGGTCTCAGGAATTCTTTAGGATTCGGTCTCAGGTATTCTCCAGGATCTCGTATCTTCTCCAGGATCTGGTCTCAGATCTTCTCTGGGATCTGGTCTCAGGCCTCCAGTATCTGGTCTCAGGTATATTCTAGGGTCTGTTCTTGGATCTTCTTCAGGTTCTGGTCTTAGATCTTCTCTGGGATCTGGTCAAAGGTCTTCTCCAGGATCTAGTTTCAGGTATTCTCTACAATCTGTTCTCGGATCTTCTCCAGGATCAAGTCTTAGGTATTCTCTAGGATCAGTTCTCGGATCTTCTCCAGGTTCTGGTCTCAGATCTTCTATGGGATCTGGTCTCAGGAATTCCTCAGGATTCGGTCTCAGGTATTCTCCAGGATCTCGTATCTTCTCCAGGATCTGGTCTCAGATCTTCTCTGGGATCTGGTCTAAGGTATAGTCTAGGGTCTGTTCTTGGATCTTCTCCAGGTTCTTGTCTTAGATCTTCTCTGGGATCTGGTCTCAGGAATTCCTCAGGATTCGGTCTCAGGTATTCTCCAGGATCTCGTATCTTCTCCAGGATCTGGTCTCAGATCTTCTCTGGGATCTGGTCTAAGGTATAGTCTAGGGTCTGTTCTTGGATCTTCTCCAGGTTCTGGTCTTAGATTTTCTCTGGGATCTGGTCTCAGGAATTCTTTAGGATTCGGTCTCAGGTATTCTCCAGGATCTCGTATCTTCTCCAGGATCTGGTCTCAGATCTTCTCTGTGATCTGGTCTCAGGTCTCCAGTATCTGGTCTCAGGTATATTCTAGGATCTGTTCTTGGATCTTCTTCAGGTTCTGGTCTTAGATCTTCTCTGGGATCTGGTCAAGGGTATTCTCCAGGATCGGATGCTCCCATGTCCATTTTCCTCCAGGTCCAGGCACTAAGTCCCCCCTTCTCTGCTCTCTGTCACAGCTGCCACCTAACCTGGTGTCTCCTCCAATCTTTTCCCTATAGAAGGGATACTTCGCTCTTCAGTTCCTACTATTGTCCTTCTCTCCACATTCTCCATTCTTAACATTTATGGCCAGCAGATGGCGCTGTTTGCTTGCAGACACTTGGTTTAAGCACCATTGTCTGTGACTCCTTCGTCCTCTTACATTGGCACCATGTGGATTCCATCTATTGACATAACACAAATCCTCCTGATTGACAGCGGCTCCACCAGTTACTTGTTTCCAGGATTAAAAGTTCACAATTCCCGTCAGTGACATTTCCAGAATTTGCTCTTCTTCATTAATAGGTGTTCAGAAAAGAGCAGCCGCTTACCACTAATTGTGAGAGGTGAATACGGCGGAGCGCCACAGACGCTTCCACCCGTGTTCCTGCTAATTGTTATGATACTGCCGGGCATAGACGGCAGAGGCTGGTCAGTCTCACTCAAGAAGGCGAGTCATTAGTGAAGTCCCAGATTAGATTTAAAGAGTGATCCAGAATACGGCTCCCCTAAGGTGGAATTAATGACCAAAGACACTGTGTCCTGAAGACAAGAGGTCTGTCGCCTGGAAGAGAAGAGCGAAGAACATGCACAAGACTCCGGAAAGACGTATGAACCAAGCCAATCTCACCGAAAGGGTCCATTTCACGCTACGATATCGTTAACGTTGATACTTCACGGCTTTTGGGGCATTGCTACAATGTCCTATCGACGTCGTTGCATGTGACACGTACATAACTCAGCTGATCGTTGATCGGAGGTTTATGATCACGACCTTAAATCAGTCATTGATCGTCCGTACAACCTGCTGCATCGTTGTGTGTGACACCTTGATAATGATGTCATTAATGACTTTGCATATTCAGAACAGTGAACAAGTATCGTTCGCTGCGTTGTACGAATGATAGCTGCTCGCCACATCGCTGGTGCGTCGTCCACGATATCTACACGTGTGACAGCTCACCAACGATGCCATAAAGATGTCCTAACGACCGCGCTCCCGTGAGATTGTTGGTGATATCTTAACGACATTAAAGCGTGTAACGGTACCTTTAGATTAGCTGACTGTCTAGATGTGGTTGGATTGGCCAGTTATCAGGGTGAATTAAAGGCCCCGTTACACGGTACGAGATCGAACACAATATCGCTCAAACATCACGGGTTTGGAGTCGTTCAAACGACATTGTTATAACATCGTTGCGTGTTACTCCGAAATACGACTACGATAAATCATTGGATCGCTGATCGCAGATTTGACAACATGTTGTCAAATCAAACGATCCTCGATCAGCCGACCTGCTGCATCGTTGAGTGTGACACCGCGATAACAATGTCGTTAACGACTTCCCCTATTCACAACAGTGAACAAGTATCGCTAGCTGGGTTGTATGAACGATCGCTGCTCGCAACATCATTGGTGCGTCGTTAACGATATCTAGACGTGTGACATCTCACCAATGATGTCAAAACGATGTCCTAACGACCGCGCTCCCGTGAGATCATTGGTGATATCTTAACGACATTGAAGCGTGGTTTGATTGGCCATTTGTCAGGACGTGGTTGGATTGGCCAGTTTTTCAGGATGGGGGGCGCAGTCTGAGGAGCTCCGTATGAGAGATGCAGTATGGGGAGTGCAATATGAGGGGCGCAGTATGGAGAAGCGCAGTATGGAGGCGCAGTATAGGGGAGTGGCGGGAGTGCAGTATGGGGGGTGCAGTATGGGGAGTTCAGTATGGGGAGTGCAGTATGGGGGAGTGCAGTATGGGGAGCGCAGTATGGGGAGTGCAGTATTGGGGGCGCAGTATGGGGGGCAGAGGTTATAGTCACAGGTGAATGCTGACCTAGAGGTATTATAAATGGGAGCTGGGGGAGGGGGCTGCTGCAGATTTTGTCGCTCTTACACCGCAGTGACTAATGCCGCACAGCCGCCACACTGGATCTGACCGGAGCAACTCTCCCCGGACACATTCATCTCTTAGGGTACCTTTACACACGGCTACATTTGTAGCTTGTCACCAGGTAACTTACTGGTTGCAGTAAAATCATGGATACATGATTCCATTTGTACACAGCAACAAGATAGAACCTTGTCTCCATGATTTCACTGCAACCAGTAAGTTACCTGTAGCCACCCTAGAAATGTAGCCGCATGTAAAGGTACCCTTACACAACCAAGTGAGGACGAATAATGGGAGTGATTGTAGTGAAGACGCCGGAGTCGTCCACGTTTCCATGGTCACCGCTTCCTTCACACTTCCCTGAAATCACTTGTGAAATATTACATCTGCGCTGAGCGCCACAAGCTCCGACACGAAGACCGTGGAAGTCAGAACACAATGAAGCGCAACCAATAAACGAGGCGTCAGGAGCGCGGTCCGTCCACATCGTGCTCAGAAAATAATTCACTGACATCTAGGATGTAAGCGGCATCGAATTAATCACAGCTCTGTATTAACAGAGAAGAAATGCCATGTGTGTAGAGGTGACCGTACAATCCCTGTGCAGACTGCACAATCTGCTCCTCTGTACACCTCCTCTGCACCTCCTGCACACCTCCTCTGCACCACCTGCACACCTCTGCTCCTCTGTACACCTCCTCTGCGCCTCCTGCACACTTCCTCTGCACCTCCTGCACACCTCCTCTGCACCTCCTGCTCACCTCCTGCACCATTCCTCTGCACCTCCTACACACCTCCTCTGCACCTCCTGCACACCTCCTCTGCAGCTCCTGCACATCTCCTCTGCACCTCCTGCACACTTCCTCTGCACCTCCTGCACACCCCCTCTGCACATCTCCTCTGCACCTCCTGCACACCTCCTCTCCACCTCCAGCACACCTCCTCTGCACCTCCTGCACACCCCCTCTGCACATCTCCTCTGCACCTCCTGCACACCTCCTCTCCACCTCCAGCACACCTCCTCTGCACCTCCTGCACACTTCCTCTCCACCTCCAGCACACCTCCTCTGCACCTCCTGCACACTTCCTCTCCACCTCCTGCACACCTCCAGCACACCTCCTCTGCACCTCCTGCACACCTCCTCTGCACCTCCTGCACACTTCCTCTGCACCTCCTCTGCACCTCCTGCAAACTTCCTCTGCACCTCCTGCACACCTCCTCTGCACCTCCTGCACACCTCCTCTGCACCTCCTGCACACCTCCTCTGCATTGATTTTGCAGACCACCTCTATGATGGTGTATGTGACAGAGCTGGAAGAGTCATCCGACCAATGAACAATCCAAGGAACTTTATTGGGACAGAGAGAATTGAACACACATCAAGATAATTTTGGAGAGTCTGGAATGAGTCCACAACAGCAGAAACACGTCTGGGGCATCACCCAGCAATCCGACGCCAGGGAAAAGGCAGACATAATCCTTGGATGAGTTCGCTGGGTCCAGCAGGTGAGGGACACAACACAATCCCATGTGGTAGAGTCTAATAAACCACTGTGGTGCAGCGGCTAGCTGCCTCGTAAATATCTATGCTGGGACTGGTAGTTCAGCATGGTTCAACAAGGCATTTTGCTGGGACTTGAGCTTCCACAAGTGCAGATAATGCCTAACATGTAGTGGATTCCAGGTTTGAAAAGCCATGGGAGTGTCTGTCAAACCTGGATCCTCCTGTGGGCATGACAGATCAGACATAAGCAGACTCCCTCCGGGTCACATGGGCTGTAGGGTCAGGAAAGGTCCTGCACCACTGGATGTGGAGGAACCTTGCGACTAGAAGGGTGTTTTCCCAGAGTCCACAATAGGTGAGGGGGCCTTAGGGAGCCTGGATCACCCCAGACTCAGGGAGCTTGAACCTGGTCTGAGCCCGAACCAGACTGGAGTCTGTGATCCTGCAGAGGAGGCATCCTCCCCAACAAGGACTAAGGTCAGTGATCACTATAACGGACTAACCGGGACATGTGTGTGTCATCCCGTCCATGTATGCACTATATACCATATGCAGTTTATGAGGCTTGTTAATAAAATGTTGGCCTTTATGTCACTTTAAAGATACGGCTGTTTGTGTCAATTCTGCTGTAAAGTGAGTGCTCCGGACCCCCCTCGGTGTGTGCTACCTCAGACCACATACAGTCAGCAGGATCTGGCCGCAGCCTCAGCTCACAGCCCTTGTAAAGTCACCACACAACTGACTGGTCCAAACATGAGTTTATTGTTCTCGCTCTTTGGATCAGCCCATGGATGGGGGAAGGTCACACACCCCCTTGTCAACATTTAGCTACATGAAAAAGTTTCTAGAAGCTCCACACCCCATCATGTCTGCATGTTCGTTTATTGGAGGAGCCTCATGCAGAGAAGAACAAAGGCAGATTTCCCAACTAGATGCAGGATAGTAAACACTAAGGCAGGTTACAGTACATTACATTACATAGACCACATGAACACAGGCGGGGGAGAGATACACTGTTACAACCCCTTCCCCTCTCAATTTGTGTACGGACTAGTGACCTCTACAGGTGGATTGTCAAGTACATGTAGTCATGGCTGACATGACATCTTCAGGAAGGCCGCTCATCACCCCAACCACACATCGCCTGACCCCAAAGCCAAAGTTCAGATCCACAGTTGCTTTGAGAATAGTCCTGCATTTACCACCAGCCAGTTCAATTACAATCCCAGGCAGGTCCTATCTGGATCGCCTCAGGTCGAACCACTCGGGGATCAGCCAGTGTGAGGAAAGCCCCCCGAGTCACAAAATCTAACAAGTGTCTGTTCACCCAGCTCGACCTCCTGCAAGTGCTTACCCCGATGAGCGGAAGATGTCGTAGCTGCAGGCCACACCCCATACACCCCTAGTGGATCAACATGGGTGTCTGAGTCACTGGGCCGGTCACATCGTAGTGGTGACTCATCTTCTTCCATTGTACTTGGTTGTAAATAATTAATAGTCCAATTGAGTGCAGGATCATTCCTCATGTGACCAGCTGGGCAGGAGGCTTGCAGATGCCCAGGCTGCCCACATCTATAACATCTGTGCAGTGTTTCACACCTTCCAATGTGCACTCTTGGGAATCTTGAGGCTGGCACCCACTTGAAGGTGCAGGAGGTGGTTTTGGGGTTTGAGGATGACTCCTCCATTGGATGGCTGGGCATGTGGCCTGCAGATGCCCGGGATGCCAACAACCATAACACCTGCAGTCTGATAGTTTAAGGTTCCATTTTCATCCAGCCAGCGATGATATATTTGTTTGACCTGTGGGCGAACATCTTGAAAGAACATCTTGAAAGACGCTTCCCCATCACAGGCTAAGGAGTGGAACTGAGTCCTGTAAGTATCTGGGGTTACAGCATAATGTTCTAGAATAGTCTCTTTAGTGTCCTCACACTCACAGTTCCACCGAGGGTCCATAGCTCTATAAGCTTCGGCAGCTCCACCCTCTAGGAGCCCCACCAGATGTCGGACTCGCTCCCTTTCCGGGACTTCCATTAATCGGCATTGATGCTCAAAGTCCTGCAAGAAGTCCTCAATGTCACCTGCAGCCTCATTAAATGGCTTAAAGTCCTTGTGGGACACTCTGGGAGTTCCCTCGTCGTGGATCCTGTGGGTACAGTCTGGCTGGAGCTTCTAGCTGCTTCCACAGCGATCTTCCTCTCCGGAGCTCTATGAATGACCTCCATCTTATCTTCTATGGTGGCATCTCCAAGCAATGTCATCCCTCCTCATACCACACAACCCACTGACTTTTTCGGGTATTTACCTCCATCTACCGTCTCCCTTTGCTGTGGGAATCCTTCTTCAGGGCCATCTTGCAGGCGAGCTCCTTCCAAAACCTCAGTAAGTTGCTCCTTCAACCGTCCTTTGTAGCAAACCCCTCATTTATGGGCCTTTGTTAGTAGGCTCAACACAGTCCAGTTCCTGTATCCTGAGGTTCTGGGTCCAGATGTTGATGGGATGCTCTCCTCCATTCTCTCTGCTATTATTATTATTTATAGAGTGCCATTGATTCCACGGTCTGTACATGAGAAGGGAAACATACAGACAAGCTATATATACAATGAACACGCTAACAGTGACTGATACAGAGGGGAGAGAGGACCCTGCCCTTGTGGGTTTACATTCTACAGGGCAGTGGGAAGGGAAACAATATGTTGACTCTGCTCTGGTGGTGGTGGAGCACAGGTCCGATGGTGGTGGAACACGAGGTCCGATGGTGGTGGAGCGCCAGGTCCAGTGGTGGTGGAGCACTGGGTCCAGTGGTGGTGGAGCACCAGGTCCAGTGGTGGTGGAGCACCAGGTCCAGTGGTGGTGGAGCACCTGGTCCAGTGGTGGTGGAGCACCTGGTCCAGTGGTGGTGGAGCACCAGGTCCAGTGGTGGTGGAGCACCAGGTCCAGTGGTGGTGGAGCACCTGGTTCAGTGGTGGTGGAGCACCAGGTGCAGTGGTGGTGGGGCACCAGGTCCAGTGTGGTGGAGCACCAGGTCCAGTGGTGGTGGAGCACCAGGTCCAGTGGTGGTGGAGCACCTGGTTCAGTGGTGGTGGAGCACCAGGTGCAGTGGTGGTGGGGCACCAGGTCCAGTGTGGTGGAGCACCGGGTCAAGTGGTGGTGGAGCGCTGGGTCCAGTGGTGGTGGGGCACCAGGTCCAGTGTGGTGGAGCACCGGGTCAAGTGGTGGTGGAGCGCTGGGTCCAGTGGTGGTGGAGCGCCGGGTCCAGTGGTGGTGGAGGGCCGGGTCCAGTGGTGGTGGAGCGCGGGGTTCAGTGGTGGTGGAGCACCAGGTCCAGTGGTGTTGAGGCGGCACTGTGGTCATTGCAGGTTGTAGGCTGTGCTGAAGAGATGGGTGTTCAGGTTTCGTTTGAAGGTTCTGAGTGTAGGGGACAGTTGGACGTGATGGGGTGCAGAGTTCCAGAGGATGGGGGATGCTCGGGCAAAGTCTTGCAGTCATTTAGTTGAGGAATGTACAAGTGTGCAGGAGGAAAGGAGGAGGTCTGGGGAGGATCGAATATTACGAGTTGGATGGTATTGGGAGGTTAGTTCAGAGATATATGGGGGGACAGATTGTGGACGGCTTTGTAGGTCAGTGTTAGTTGAGAAGTGGAGGAATAGCGAGGAGAGAGGGGGATTAATCGGGCAGCAGAGTTAGGAGAGATTGAAGAGGTGCAAGAGTGTTAGCAGGGAGGCCACAGAGGAGGAGGTTGCAGTAGTCGAGACGGGAGATGATAGGGCATGTGTAATGAAATGGACTCCTTCAATGTAGAACATATAATGATTTCTTATGTAACCCAGACAGTATTGTATTTTGGTTTGTAAACTTGTAATGGCCGCTCGATGTTCCTAGAGTCTTGTATATGAGTGATGGTGTTTATTTTAACATGGTAATGTAATTATCTAACTTGTTTGTCATAGAAGGCCAGAGAACTTAATTATACTAATCGTCCATTGTATATTACCATGTGGATTGTTGACTCTATGTAAATGTCTTCAGCTGCCATTGTTTAATGTCATGGTTTGCAGACTCAATGTCTCCTACTAACATTCCATTGTATTACTGCTAGGTGCTATATCAATCAGTATTTGGCTCTCCCTTGCCTGGACTGCAATACTACTAGAAATGTGTTATAAGAGGATTGAAAGCGAGCCAATAAGAATACAGTCTTATTCCACCAATCGTGAAGTCCCCAATATCCTGCATTGAGGGCTGAGGGTATATAAGGAGAGCTGTTCATTAACCAGAGTTAGATTCTGTCTAGTGACCTCAGCCTAGGGATTTCAGTCCTGGCTAGAGTTGCACTGGACTTGATAAAGGCAGCTAATCTAGGATCTTCGAATCCGATTAGCTGGCCATAACCCCAGGCCTAGGCATTTTGGGGCCAACCAAGGGGATGAGAACCTGGACTATAAGACCACAAGAACTTCAGCATCAAATTATCAGATTTGGCTGTGATGACAAAGACTGCATAAGGAAGCAACCCAGGTTGGGACGATCCAGTCACCTGGCTACAGACTTTGCTGTGCTATATTCTAATCCCTGGTGAGCCAGCGGAAGGGTGAGACTCTGTTGCCTGCTACATTGTTGTGT
This sequence comes from Allobates femoralis, assembly GCA_033576535.1. Taxonomy (NCBI): domain Eukaryota; kingdom Metazoa; phylum Chordata; class Amphibia; order Anura; family Aromobatidae; genus Allobates; species Allobates femoralis. The sequence continues at coordinate 751,141,569 of JARQOC010000002.1, forward strand.
TTTGCTGGTTATGTGTTATATGCTGTAAACTGTTTGGGGATCCAATAAAGCCTTAATATTGTGGTTCCCTCACCCTGTGTTGTCTGAGTAGTGTTCTGCCCACGGTTAAGGAGCTCAGGCGTTCAGTTTTGAGCCCTGGTCACGTTGCCTTGCTAAAGGGAGCTGGGCCAGCGGACGAGAGCCTCCACTGACCCCCGGGTCTCCACAGCATGCACTAGTAGATTAGTAGATTGAGAGTTGAGTAAGGGACGGATTCTGGAAATATTTTTGAGACGGAGGCGGCAGGAGGTGGCGAGAGCTTGGATGTGCGGTGTGAAGGACAAGGCAGAGTCAAGGATCACTCCGAGGCAGCGGATTCAGGTAAAGGACAAAGTGTGATGTCATTTATTGTGATAGATCAGGTAAGGGAGGTGTGTGATATGGAGGGAAGATGAGGAGTTCGGTTTTGTCTACATTGGGTGTTAGGAAGCGACAGGAGGTGAAGGAGGAGGATATGGCTGATAGACACTACGGGATTCTGGACAGCAGAGAGGAGAAGGAGGATATGGCTGATAGACACTCCGGGATTCTGGACAGCAGAGAGGAGAAGGAGGATATGGCTGATAGACACTCCGGGATTCTGGACAGCAGAGAGGAGAAGGAGGAGGATATGGCTGATAGACACTCCGGGATTCTGGACAGCAGAGAGAAGAAGGAGGATATGGCTGATAGACACTCCGGGATTTTGGACAGCAGAGAGGAGAAGAAGGAGGATATGGCTGATAGACACTCCGGGATTCTGGACAGCAGAGAGGAGAAGGAGGATATGGCTGATAGACACTCTGGGATTCTGGACAGCAGAGAGGAGAAGGAGGATATGGCTGATAGACACTCCGGGATTCTGGACAGCAGAGAGGAGAAGGAGGATATGGCTGATAGACACTCCGGGATTCTGGACAGCAGAGAGGAGAAGGAGGATATGGCTGATAGACACTCCGGGATTCTGGACAGCAGAGAGGAGAAGGAGGATATGGCTGATAGACACTCCGGGATTCTGGACAGCAGAGAGAAGAAGGAGGATATGGCTGATAGACACTCCGGGATTCTGGACAGCAGAGAGGAGAAGAAGGAGGATATGGCTGATAGACACTCCGGGATTCTGGACAGCAGAGAGGAGAAGGAGGATATGGCTGATAGACACTATGGGATTCTGGACAGCAGAGAGGAGAAGGAGGATATGGCTGATAGACACTCCTAGATTCTGGACAGCAGAGAGGAGAAGGAGGATATGGCTGATAGACACTCCGGGATTCTGCACAGTAAAGAGGTGAAGGAGGATATGGCTGATAGACACTCCGGGATTCTGGACAGCAGAGAGGAGAAGGAGGATATGGCTGATAGACTCTCCGGGATTCTGGACTGGAGAGAGGTGATGTCTGGGCCAGAGAGGTAGATCTGACTGTCATCAGTGTACAGGTGATACTGGAAGCCATGGGACTGTATGAGTCGTCCTAGGCCAAGGGTGTAGATGGAGAAAAGGAGGGGCCCAGGACAGAGCCATGAGGGACCCCAACAGAGAGGGGATGGGGTGAGGAGGTCGTGTGGGAGCGGGAGACACTAAATGTGCGGTTGGAAAGGTAGGAGGAGATCCAGGAGAGGACAAGGTCAGTGATAACAATGGAAGAGAGGATCTGTAATAAGAGACAGTGGTGGACTGTGTCGAATGCAGAGGACAGGTCAAGAAGGAGGAGGACGGAGAACTGTCTGTTAGGTTTGGCGGTTAGTAGGTCATTAGCAATTTAGGTTAATGTGGTTTCAGTGGAGTGGTGAGAGTGGAAGCCAGATTGAAGGTTGTCAAAGAGAGAGTTGGATAAGACGTGGGATGAGAGGACATTGTGGCTTTACAAGAAGTTTGGAGGGAACGGGAGCAGGGATATGGGCCGGTAGCTGGATGTGGAGGTCGGGTCCAGGGATGGCTTCTTCAAGACAGCTGTAATTGTTGCATGTTTGAAAGAAGAAGGAAAGGTACTGGAGGTTAGTGATAGGTTGATGAGGTGGGTTAGAGCTGGGATAAGCGTAGTGGTGAGGATGGGGAGGAAGTTGGATGGGGTCTGATGCACAAATGGTGAGGTGCGATTTGGAGAGGGTTGCGGTGGTTGGGCAGCAAAGACTTGTCTGATCCGGTCGATCTTGTTGGTGAAGTGTGTTGCGAAGTCTTCTATAGAAATACGAGAAGTAGGAGGGGGCAGTGGGGGGTGGAGGAGGGAGTTAAATGTGTTAAATAACTGTCTAGGGTTGTGGGACAAAGAGGATATGAGGGTAATGAAGTAATTGTGTTTAGTGGTGGTGAGTGCTGACTTGAATGTGAGAAGAGCTTGTGTGAATGCTGTGTGTCTTCTTGTGAGTGTGTTTTCTTCCAGCGTCGCTCTCCAATCTTAGGCCAGGGTCACATTTGCGGTTGGACCCTGGCCTGCCGGATTCCGGTTTCAACTTAGCAATTTTTCCATCACCGCATAGCGTTTCCGCTATGCGGTGCTGGAAACCGCAGTCCCTAGTTACCCGGTGTTTACCTGCACGACCTGTCACACAGGCAGCGGCTCGGAGGGCGTTTTACAGCGCCGCACAGGAAACCGTTGCAGACACGATTTCCTGTGCGGCGCTGTAAAACGTCCTCCGAGCCGCTGCCTGTGTGACAGGTCGTGCAGGTAAACACCGGGTAACTAGGGACTGCAGTTTCCAGCACCGCATAGCGGAAACGCTATGCGGTGATGGAAAAATTGCTAAGTTGAAACCGGAATCCGGCAGGCCAGGGTCCAACCGCAAATGTGACCCTGGCCTTAGACTCTCGCCGCTGCATTTTAGTGTTGTCTGTGTGCCAGGGTTGTCTGTTGATCCCATCGCTGCCAATCAGTTTGTGACGGGGTGTGTGACAGGGCAGGAAGGGATAATTAATCCAAAGAATTTTATGGTCATATGGAGCAAAGAACATCAAATATGAATTTTATTCCTTAGAGTCGACAATGAGTCCACAACAAAAAGAACAGATATGGGGGCGCCACCCGATAATCCGCTGCCAGGGAATAGGCAGAAATAATCCGTGGATGACTTTACTGTATCCAGCAGATGAGGGATACAAACAAATCCTACATGGCAGCTTCTAGCAACCCACAGACAGGCACCAGAATGGATCAGGACACTGAGGCCCTGTACACACAGGACTCCTCATCACACTGGATCAGGACACTGAGGCCGTGTACGCACAGGACTCTTCACCACACTGGATCAGCACACTGAGGCCGTGTACACACAGGACTCCTCACCACACTGGATCAGGACACTGAGGCCCTGTACACACAGGACTCCTCATCACACTGGATCAGGACACTGAGGCCCTGTACACACAGGACTCCTCACCACACTGGATCAGGACACTGAGGCTGTGTACACACAGGACTCCTCACCACACTGGATCAGGACACTGAGGCCCTGTACACACAGGACTCCTCACCACACTGGATCAGGACACTGAGGCTGTGTACACACAGGACTCCTCACCACACTGGATCAGGACACTGAGGCCGTGTACACACAGGACTCCTCACCACACTGGATCAGGACTCTGAGGCCGTGTACACACAGGACTCCTCACCACACTGGATCAGGACACTGAGGCCGTGTACGCACAGGACTCTTCACCACACTGGATCAGCACACTGAGGCCGTGTACACACAGGACTCCTCACCACACTGGATCAGGACACTGAGGCCGTGTACACACAGGACTCCTCACCACACTGGATCAGGACACTGAGGCCCTGTACACACAGGACTCCTCACACACTGGATCAGGACACTGAGGCCCTGTACACACAGGACTCCTCACCACACTGGATCAGGACACTGAGGCCCTGTACGCACAGGACTCTTCACCACACTGGATCAGGACACTGAGGCCGTGTACACACAGGACTCCTCACCACACTGGATCAGGACACTGAGGCCGTGTACACACAGGACTCCTCACCACACTGGATCAGCACACTGAGGCCGTGTACACACAGGACTCCTCAC